>JAJEKV010000023.1:15382308-15985765 GCA_021234155.1 Isoetes taiwanensis | reverse complement strand
GGTTACGTACTGGCTGTTTCATTGCATATATGGCCACTTTTGTTTCTATAGTTTCATTTGATAAATCTGCTGCATGGGCATTGTTCCCAAAGTCTGTGGAGGAGGCTAGAGAGCCATTATGCCTCATTTGAACTCGAAAGTATAATGTCGCAGCATGCATGTGTGTTAATGATTGTCTTCATTTCGCGAATGACTATGCAAATGGATCAACTTTGTCTAAAATGTGGGGTGCTGCCAAGCAGGAGGAAGGTAGAAAGACAAAGGTGCCAAGAAAGGTATTGCCATATATGCCTATAATCAGTCGACATTTTCGATCACCAACACTAGCACTCCATGGATTACCATGCACGACATCGTGAAAGGTGATGGAAAATGAGAACTCCCAAAGTGGGCCTATGGAAACATATAGAAGAAAAGTGGCCCATTTTAATTGGAACCCCGCAATATAAGTGCTTGGATTAGGATTGATGGGTGTTTTGGCTCATGGGGACCCGCCTATCCCTCACATGCGTGTGGGCCCAGAAGGTTGTAAATTATAATATACCACCATGGATGGCTACAAAACCCAGCCGCCATATTATGGCAAGTGTTGAGTTTGATCATTCCGTGTATTTATGTGTATGATTTCTTTATCCTTTATATTTATTTGATCATTCCAAATATGTATTTATATAGAGTTTCATTTATACTTATTAAGCATGGAAATGGCTATTACAGAAAATATAAAGTGAAAACATGGATGTTTAATAGAACCTTTTAGTAGAAGAACTTGAAATTTTGTGGAAGGGAGTGCACATGTACGACATCTCTAAACTCCATGACTTTACATTTTATGGGATGCTATGATTTACTCTTCATGACTATCTGTGTTTTTCCTCAAGCTTCGTATGATATAGTAGGTATTAGTGCAAAATCTATCAAAGTTCAATCATTATTCTAATAGTTTAATTATTCTCATTGCATGTCTGATAAACAAGCTGCATGTGGATGCCCATCTTGTAATTAGCTAACCTCTACAAGTCAAAAACATCTGAAAAGCAAATACATTTGGGGTATAAAAGTACTTGGCTTGGGATGGCACATTTTCAAGAATGTTGCTCACTCCCTTTGGCAAGATTTAATTCGGTGAATGGAAACATTGGTCGCTAGATTGATCCGAAGAGTAATAACATAAAAGGGAAAGGGAAATTTACCGTATTACCCTTAATTTTTCCGACATTTCGGTATCAATTTCTTTATATTTTCAAAATTCCCAAAATGCCCTTCTTTTCTTGGGACCCAAGGGCATTTTGGGGAATTTTGAAAATAAGGAAGGGTATTTAGGGAAATATCAGAAAAATTAAGGGTATTTTGCAAATTTCTAAAAGGAAATATTGGCCCATTGAGAGAAAAGGCAAGCAGAAGACTCTAACATGGAAACAAGGTGCATGGGTTCTAGGAGAAAGAACAGGTTGAAGTGAATAAGAGGATAGCAAAGGTGTAATACTCAATCGGATATGGGCTTTTCGAGAAAGGCGCTACAAAAAGGCAAATTTCAATCGGTTGAAGACGCATGATTAGTACAAGTTTCTTCTGTGCATACTTTGATTATTGTACTCTTATTCCTTGCAATAGATTATTTTGCAACATGCAATGATATTATATGTACTTTGTGCAAAGATATACTTCCTGTGTATAGGGGACTTCTTGACCCCACAAGTAAGGAGCATTATATTTCGATTGGGAAAATTTGCAAGGTGGGTCTCTTCTAAAGAGATCGATGTAATGGAAATATCAGCGTGGGAGAGGGAAGTAATTATACTGCTTAGACATTGAAAGGAGTTTCCCACCGCTTTTTGACTCCATAGTACTACTAAACAAATTTATGCAAGTATATAATTTTGTTTTTAGTAACTATAATTATAAGTATAATAAACAATGTATTTAATAAACAGTAATAACTGCTGATACATACACCCAATGAGATAAGGTCAAGGTGACTGCCCCTAGTAGATGGATGTTTTTCTAGAGCGCTACATGAAGGTGCTTAAAGTTTTGTTTGTCAAATGGCAAAACCAGAGGGTTGCATGGTCAAGGCCATCTTGTACAAGAAACGCTTACTTTATCTTAACGATATCATTACCTCGTGACATCCAGATGGTCCTAAGTTGTGGGAGAAAGAAGAACTCAAGGAGATTACATCTAAGTATTAAGGTGGTAATGGGTGTAGAACGGGTCTCGAAAGTGATGACATGCATCTTGGCAGAAGATTTGTTCAATAATAATATTGCAAGTTTACAACTATGGAGAGACTTGTATGAAATTGCTAAGGAGGATGCACATAGAAGGTCAATGGTGATTTATCATTAGGACAACTGCTCCAGATGTTATGGATAATACGCGGGTTGTTGGCTCCTAGATGGACGAAGCTAAAAGATTGTGGTCAAGTTATTCTAGATGATGATTACGTAGCTGTTTTGGTTGTAGTAGAAAGGTATTATAAATCTTTGACCAAGTTTCATTTTGTTTATATTATATTACTCATCATTACTATCAATTTGTTCTAAGCACGATTTTATACTCAAGGGTATACGCAGCATTTTCGTGATCAACAGTTGTTGATAAGTATAGGGTGATACCGATCTTAACTTCACCATAATTTGAATAAAAAGTCAATCTAGCAAATGTGATCACAAACCTTCCTGGAGAGTAGCCTAAATTATATGGGAATCTTGACTCGACATTATTGAGTTGGATTATCGTAGCTTTATGTAAAATAAGTTTTGAACACATCATGGTTCAAAGTGTGGTATGCAAAGTCAAATGTGGGTAAAAGACAGCTAAGACTTCATGCATCGATTTCCTCAAGTAGACTTCTTCGGTTGCATACTCAAATGAAAGAACCTTTTGTTTTTCCAAGTCGCTGAGCAGATATTTATCCAATTTAGAACCCTAATGATACAAAGTGGATTGTCGATATTATCAACCAAGGCTCACGTGTAATTGCTTTTTTCTCAGAGCTGTGCAACAATATGGAAGAGCCTCCTCATGTGACATTCGCGATGATGATGATTTTGATGATGGTGGTGGTAGTGGTGGTGGTGACGCTCATGTTGATGTTAAGTACGATTTTGATGGTGTGGTAGTGGTGGAGGAGCTAGCAACCGGTGACTTCGGTGGTCGCTTGGAGAGTGTTCTAGGTATATCTAATGATGTTGATGACCCATTGGAGCTGTACGACGTGTATAAAGGAGTAGTAACTGAAGATATTGCCATCAACACCGAAGAGGAAGCAGCGTGGGAGATGGGTTTGTTTGAGGATGATACTACCGAACACGCTCCTTTAGAATCACCATTGGGACTTTTAACGAGAGGAGGTTGATAAAGAAACAACTTATGTGCTCCGATCCTCTATTTAGTTCGCCAATCCACATTCATGATCATGATGAGGATTATATTGAAGATGAAGATCATCGACATGTACATGATCATTCTAAAGAAATTAGGAAGCCATTTTTGTTTATATCTAGATGATGATGAGATAGAGGATATCGAGTATGACTCAATTCGAACAAACTAACGTGTTCATGTGATTAATCAGCATTTAAGCTATTACTATTACTAAAATGGTACATGTCATTTATTTGTCTTACTCTTCCTAACACTTTGCTCCTTTTTTCAGCTCCTCAAGTACACCGCTCACCATTACCTATTCCTCTTATCCTACTAGTTCTTAGGTGTCCAATCCATTGTTGGATTATCCCAAGTAATAGCCTTTGCTACAATAATATATATTTAACGATGTATAAAAGCATTAAGCAACCTGTAGTGACTTAGTTAGAATATTGCTTACAAACTCAAGGTAACAACCTAATTTAAATTGCTATGTGCTGATAAATGCTCCTCAAAATCTCATTGAATATTAGACAAAATTCCTTCGGATATCATTTGTTATAAGTTTAAGAAAAATTATTTAACTTGTTTCGGCACTTTGTTCAAAAAGTTGTCGAATAACCCAAATCAAGTTGCGCTAAAGGCCGGGATGCAAGGGTCATTGTTTAAGAAAAATTATCGTGAACTTAGCTTATAATTTTGTTCAAAAGTTGTCGCAATAACCTAACTGTTGCGCCAAAAAGGTTGACAAAAGGGGTCATTGCTTTGATGAAATATTTGACGCTATGCACTAGACACAATTTTGACACAACATTAAAGCACTTTGTATGTCAGTTAGTAGCATTGACACAAAATTGACATCAGATCTACGACGGTCACAAGGGGTTTATTGATTATATCCCCCATCATCTTGTAATGTTATCTTGTGCTTGTATTGCTATTTAGACGATGATGGATGGGCCAACCCTTTGTGGTGGTATATTATTTTAAGCATGATTGCCGGTGTTTAACATGTATGTATGCGCTTGGCTGTAGCAGAACTCCCATAGAGGGCGGAGATAAATGACACCTGTTTCCTCACCCGACACTTGGCCATCCCAAATGGTCCGAGTTAGACGAAAGGGCCTTTCCATAGTGATGTAGTTGGCATGAGAGGGGCATTCCCATATTTATCTGATGGGAGCATCGTGATAGATTCTGGGAGCGCCACACGCGTAGCCGCTTAAATGGGGTGGGCATAGATAGTGCCCATCCTAATGGCATTGTTCAACAAGTCAACAAGGCACTACATAAGAAGGCTTTTTCTTCACAAAGAGACTCTCCACTAGCAGGGTCATATCCATCTACAAGGCGAAAAATTTACCGCCCAAACCAATTACTGAACAATGATGGTCGGGTTTGCTTTTACAAAACCGTTGGCCATCAGTCTTAGCAAGAGTTAATGATATGGGCATGGGAAGCGTAGATATGGGCTCTCACATAGACAGATTCAAGCTCTTAAACACTCCAACATTGATCATATTTTCACACCGTAGACCTTGGTTGAAGATAGCGAACGAATCGGCCTTGTACCGCTTGTACCGGGCTTGTTTATTTTGCAAAGGCTTTCACACTATCCCTCACGTTGTGAAGGGCAAGATTAAAGGTAGTTGGGGGGAGGGTCTGATTGAAAAATTAATGCGATGCAAGTTGTATGAGGCATTTATCAGCCGACCAACACCGGGCCGGACAATATATCATCCCGAGTATTGGGGTCCGCCAGGATGCCCACTATCGCCAACGATGTTAAGGCGTTATATATTGATCAGTTGGAAGGTTGTCTTGTGGAACATGGGGAAGTCGAAGTGACTCATGCACCAAATCACTAGCAACTCATCTCCACGAAGACAATGTGGACCTCTTCGCCGCACACCTAATGACATGCGCCATTTAGATGCCTTGGATACTTTTTGTAGGCCATTAGCATGCACGCAATTTGACCAAAACTAATCCTTGTGGCAGCCAAGGCCTTCCTCCTTCACTTACCGGTGCTAAAATATTGAGATGGCATCCACCTACAAGTGGAACACTTCCATTCGATTGCACGCGGGTAGGGCTAGAAGGCACTATATGCAATGCAAAACAATAGTTACAAAGTAAAAGTTGTATGACCGGTCCATCACGCGACTTGTTCAAGGTTTTGTAGAGCATGTTCTTTTGTACATAGTCAAGGTATGAGCCCCTGTATTATCCTATGTCTTTTAACTCACACTTTGGGGGTTATGATTCAACATTGTCATACACCCTAGAAATGTTAACCATTTGGGTTCTTCATCATGATGTCATGCCGTTGTTGTGGCATTACGATGACTTGTCATCCCCATATGTTTTGCTATCATGCCTTAAGTTAGCGAGTGAGCCTTCGTGAAGAATCATTTATCTAAAGTCATCGTATGCCTACCTTGCAATTTGTAAGTCTTCCTAAAACACCTACGCCGGATATAATCCAAGCGCTTATTTTCCCGCTACCCCCGCCTATGCCAATGTTTTACCTATTGTTCAAACTTACACCTTTGTGTAACCCCCATCTCCGCCTAATCCAAGCAAGGATCATGTTGATATCTAGCCTTCTGTCTATGCCGCATTACATTTGAGCTCTTAGCGGTGTAACCAAGCTATTCACACCCGCCTGACTTGCACTATCAGCACTATTCAACCCCATCATCTTGAGCTTTATTCTATTACCCATTGACATTTATTTTAAGTAAAAACTACAACATTCTACCTTAGCATGTAATGGATTGACTATTGTCTCAACATTCTAAACATACTCCATACCATTCATTGGTAAGTTTGGGGTACACTGCTTTTTCTCTCCCCGCATCACTTGCATAGATTACCTCACCAAGATGTTTATCGTGATATGTACATAGCATATGCATTAAACATATGTTTCCATCCTACAATACTAGAGCTCGGCTTTCTAACTTAGCTAAAGTATAACCTTGGTAGTTTCTTGAAACAAAACCCATTGTCTATGTACCTTTATGATGTGGTTGAGCCACCGACTTCCCAAACGAACAAAGGGCCAACTCTATCTTGAATTGTATATGTCACGCCTACATTTTGATAGGGTCCCCAAGTACCAAATCCATTCATTTAGTGCCTTATGGTACTTCACTCCGCATAAACTATGATCCCCCACCGAATTATGCCATAATTCCAAAGGTCACTACCCTAGTCGAGGAGCTTTTCTAAAGGCTTCTTCACCTAAATATCCTTGATGTTCCCAATCAACCATAGTTGGGGCCGCACCCAGATCGACCCTAAATTCCAAATGTTCACCTAGATCGGAGTTGGACTAATCCGACCAATCGCTTAGGTCAAAATGACCAAAAGTTTTTTTTGCCCTTTTTATTTATTGCATCCCTTTTGGCACCAAGAATGTCGTAAACAGAGGATTTGGAGCAAAATATTGTTTAAATCCATTCCCGAGTCTCTAACTCTCCGCTTTAGTGCAAGGATGGCCAAACCCTAATCGCCATCGTGTAAGCATTCTTCCATGATTTCTTTTATTTCTAAGTGAATATAGCAGGTAAAAATACTCGGTAGCCGCCCTTCTTCTCCCTCATGCACATTCTTCAATCTTTCTTATGCCCTTTCTTATCCCCCAAGGGTAATGAGGATCAAAGTTTGCACCAAAAATATCAAAGAAGCAGAGCTATGCAGTAGCATCAACCAAGCTGCTCTAGACCCGCTAGAGCATCGAAAACAACAAAGAAAGCATCCTCCTCGAAGCAGCGCAGCATCCCTGAACGCCCTTACTTATAAGACTTTTTGTAACTTTTCATGGTCACATCATGCTTCACGCCTCTTTTGAAATTTTTGCCAATTGTTTTAATTCTTATGTCTTTGGTGGATGAAGTTTAATATGTGGGCATATACAGAAGCAAAGCACCAAGGAAGACCACTACAAACCGAACTATCTCATCTACAAGCTTGAGGTGTCGGTTTCATCCCATCTCCGGGTTGCAGCTTTGCTCAAATAGATATTTTGCATGCAATTGTGATAGCTCTTGCAAAGTTATAATTTTTTCTTTCTTCTTCCTTGATGTGACATTAAAGTTGCAAAAAGATTGTGCAACCGGTTCAAACAAAATGAAGAATAGAATAGAATAGAATAGATTTTTAACGCCCACCTGAGACCATTAGGGCCATGGGACCCATACAATGGCTAGTACAAATCATTACTACTAGGATTAAAAACCCCTACCGAAGGTAAGCTGGAGATTTCATTATCAAGTAAAGATATGGCGTGTTGATAGAATAGATAATTCATGCAAAGATATACCTTTTAGTAGCTCGATTTGCAGATGTTTTTTTTTTTCTTCTAGATGCCCTCCCAAGAAAAAATCATGTTGTTCCTTCTTCTTTTGTTGCAAAAGGATGAGGTGGCAGCAATAAAATTGTATAGTCTTGTCTCATAAAGCACTAATTAGCGGAGTGTACATGAAGAAATAATTTTGTATATGACACCACCAAAGCTATTATATGCTGAATAATCTACCCCCAACAAAGTGATCCCTTTATTCATTCATTGCTAGAAGTCTCTCATTTATTTATTATAAGTTCACTTGCAAAGGAGAAGCAACCCTCATTGTAGAGCATGCATAATCACAAAAGTCGCTAGGGAGTTCACAAAAGCTCCCAAAGCTGATCCTCTGCTCATTTATTGAAGAAGTTTTTCATTTAATTATTATTTGCAAGGGAGAAGCAAGACATCATTAAAGCTTTTATTGGGTTTTGGTTTGTCGGATATTTACGCTACTTGTTGCTTAGATTTGGTAGTCTAGTGATTAAAACTAACATTAAAATTATTCTAATCTAGGTTCTTATGCTAACAATATATTGACAATCAAGTGTTTTGCAGATATATCTATTAATAGGCCTCATAAGTGAAATGCATTCTCGCCGCTGAAAAAATTATCTCCACAATACGTATTACTCCGAGTATGCTAAATTATCTTCTATCATTTATTTAACAGATTAATAGCATAAATCGACCGCTTTGAGGTTATTTTTGAAGTGTAATCTTGTCCATATTAATTATTTATTTAGAACTAAAGATGTATTTTATTATGCTTATCTATTATCGCAGGAAATAAAAAGAACTTGAATTTTGGCAAAATAGGCTCGGTGGTCGGTGAAAAATTCCCACCTAGGTCGGCTTTCTCCCACCTAGGCTCCTGGGTAGGTCGGCTAGGGTCGGTAGGTCAACCCAACTATGGTGTCAACCATGCTTTGTCACAATTGATTATTATCTTCCAAAGTCATCATGTCGCTTTCACCTTTTCATCGGTTTCAATGGTGTCGCCCTTCGACCCCCCATAATGAGATGGAGGCATTAAACCATCTCGATCGATAATAATAAAAAAACCCCAGATGTTCAACCTTCCTTACCAGCCGCCATCAAGTTATCTAATTCCTTTATCCTCTTAAAGGTCTTAAAATCATATCCATAGGAGGTGGATACCAATTATCCTCAAATGGTAACCATTTAAGTGGATCACACGATGCGGCCGACCGCCGGGCTATTTAAGTGGATATGACCAATTTCGCGATCGTAAGATCTCCTTATCTTTTGTTTATTTCAAGGCTTGCCTCATCTTTACAAACATAATTTGTGTGCATGTTTATGTTTATTAGACGTCGAGGATGTCGTTCTGGACAAAAGCATTACTAGTATCCTTGGCGTCTAGCACATAGATTTTGGACAAGTCCTTTTCCAAGGTATGGATGCTGTGACATTGCAAGGTATAAGCATCCGTTTTTACGCATGATTACACCGGAAAAGGTTAGGAGACCTAGCTTGAGGTCGGTTGAATTGCCCCTTTAAGTGAACCGTAAGCCACAGACTAATGAGAACAATGTAATTGCAATGAAGAAATGCCTGGCTGACGAGGTACAAGCAGGGAAGTCTGAAAATGGAGGTGTGAGAATGAGTTTCAAAATCTTCACACCATTTGAGGTATTTGCTAACATATTCTAGATGGCCTAGAAAGTTTGAAAAGCCCGAAGACATATACATGCTTTCTCGCCCCAGAGTTTGTGGATGGTCTATTTTTTCTGGTCCCTCATGGGACGCTCGATTCCACGGTAATCATCCTGGCCAACTTACTGTAGTGCCCCATATTTTTAAGTTCATATACTTCCTTCCAAAACAAGATTTATATATTAATTAAGGAAACGTAAAAAAGAGAGGCCGATTGAGAGCCGTCTGAGGACCATAACAAATACTCCGATGCGCTAGATATTCGAGTATGGCGAGGGGAGAAAGTCATTTATACAGCTACAACGGAAGTCGAATGGCCATTATCAGAACTAAGAGTGCTAAAAGAGACGGAGGAGATTGCATCCAACTTTCATTATTTCATTGATGGCATTAGGTTTGGCTATCTAAGAAGAGTGTAATGTAAAGTTTAGTGAGTTCGCGATGAACAAAAATTGTTTATTGCTTAGCGATTTGAATTTCGCTTTTATTTTTTTCGTTTGTACAATTATTTAAAAAGTTACCGTGTATTTTACGTTTAACGTCCATTTTTTACTATTTATCTCTTGCCAGTTGTTTATTTTTTGTCAATGTCCATAGTACAACGCGCCATCCGTTGAGAAGCCATCGCTAGAACTAAGCAAACCGCAAAGATTCATCCAGATGGTATAAGGCTGGGTGGTTACATTACTCTGCCTCCTTCACCTGCTTCTAAAGTCTCTGATAGAGATTCTTCTCCTCCATCTCCGACTATGCGTAACAGAAGGCTAGGAAAAGAACTCCGTATGACAGACGGTAGGGGAAGCAACTCTAGAGTAACTAGGGAGGTGCATTCTGGTTCAGAGACAGAAGATGAAAATATGACAGATCGGTGAGCAGAATATGACATCAGATTGACTATTGGGCAACCCCCTCTTCCTACTTCTCCTATGAATGTGGCAGAAGCTTCTAATCAAAGAAGGAGAGCTCATCCAAGAAAGGGGAAGGTGACTAGAAATGTGAGGAAACGATCGGAAGAGGCAGCCGAGCAGTAGCCTGGAAATGAGGTGGGCGAGGGTAGTGCCAAGGGGCAGGCATAGAGCAGCCGTGGCAACAACCAACAGAGCAAGGAAGAAGGAAGCAGAAGACAAAGCAGGGCATTAAAGCACTAGGGCTAGATAAGGAAGTATCGTAAGAAAACTGACCGTTATTCCACGCCTCCCATTTGCTAGGTTTGTGAAAGAGGTGTTGCAAGAATGTGGTGCTATACATAACACCACTTACAGGATTCAAGCAACTGCCTTGAATACTCTTCAAATAACAACGGAAGCAGTTGGTGTTGGTCTGTTCGAGGACTCCCAACTTGCAGCCATACATGCCAAACGGGTTACTGTCATGCCAAAAACATGTGCCTAGTCTTATGCATAAGGGATCCGAGTACTATGGTCATAATTTTGAATCTGCATACAATAAGAAGAAAGACCGGCCAGATCCTAAGGCGTAAAGCGCCTGTGTATTTTATTAATATGTTAATATTCCTTATAAATATAATGTGTTTTCTTAGTCGATTTCTTTTTTAGAAGGTTAGCTTCGATTTCTTTCTTAGAAGGTTAGGTTACGCCGGGATCACACGACGCACACCAAGCATTGTGTTCTTTTTTTGCACAAACTAGTTTTCGCATTGTGTGATCCGATCCCTCATCCTAACCCTAACCCTAACCCTAACCCTAAAATGTACGGATGAATCTCCACAATGGCTACTTCAGTTCTGCAATTATAGCGCGTTATCGCTCCTCCACATCTTTTTTGCATTCTGCATCTACTTCGCCATGGATTGTTATGCCAATTTTTTGGAAGGGTATACATCTGCCCCACATGCCAACGAGGAAGTTGCGCCGACTGAGATTTATCCTTTCTATTGTAGGGAAATCAACATCATGGGAAATAGTATTGAGCTCACATGCTACCGCGATGTTGCTTTAGGTTTCAGCGGGAGTGCGTTAGCTCGGCGGACGTGCTTTGCAGATATTCCTGGAGTGTGGATTCCGAAACTAGCTTTAGAGGAAGCGGCTTTTCGTTTGCAAGGATCGAAGACTTTCTTCAAGAATGCGACACAGCGGGTTCTGGTGGGCTGTGTGCTTCAACTTAAGAAGGTAACTTATATCTCTTTACCGTTTGCATTTGCTAGTTATTGCATTTGCTCGGGCAAGCCAATGAGAAAACGGAAACAATGAAATCATTAAGCCAAGGCGGGTAAGTTATGTGTGATGATGAAGACGATGAGATAGAAATGGTGATAGATCTACAGGAAGAAGAGCAAGAATGTAGAAAAATTGACTTGGATGCATTCGCCGTCTGTGAACCAGATAAGGAAAATGATGACGAGGAAGATTCTTAAGAGATTGTGTCAAACGACATGTTACGAAGGTAACGTACCAAGGGACGAGCTAATTCATAATTATCCATCATAGAAAAAGAATATTAGTTTAGAATTTGAAGTTTCTAAGAAGGGTGGTCAAGGTATAGAATATTGATGCTACATTTTATAGCTATTGCTACTTGAATCGAGGTATGATTCATAGGAAGCTAGAATATTAATGGCGTATAATGACACGGATCTAGAAATTATAGATGTTAAAATTACACATAATTTGCATTTCCTAAGGAGGCTGAAGCTCTTAAGATGTGCAAGATAGATGCAGAGGTATGGATGAGTAGGATGAGAACGTAGTCGCCTACAAATTGGGAATTAATTTGCATTCATGTCCATTCTGGCGAGATGCCAATAGTGTGGGGGCAATGCATTCTCGCACAAGATCAAGAGACTTGAGGACAAAATAAGTGAAGATGAGAATAGACATCCTATAAGACCATTAGAATGGGAAACAAATAATTGCTAGAATTTGGCTTAAATCGTGATGAAAGCGTGCAAGTAACGATGCTGGAGCTTTGTAAAGGCATACTATTATTGGAAGTTGATTCTCGAACGAATAATATATTAGGAGGGCAAACAATGTATCTAGATGACACGTGTGAGATAAGGGGATTATGAAAGTTGTTGTGACAACATTTCAAATATAGGAAATTTGAAGGGACACTTTGAATAACCCAAAGTGTGGGCTATGAACGCACTTGGTGTCAGTAGGTTGTCTCTTCAAAAGTAGCTCCCTCGTTAGTATATGCGCATTTGGAGCATTTAATCCGTAGCAAAGAAGAAAGGTGTATAATAGAATGTTTAGTCCACAGTCCGTGTGATATATGGAAATAATGGAGAGAAGAGTTCCTATACTAGGCATTGAACACGTTCACTAGGATTTGTAGCAGCTCTCATTGTTGAATGTGTGACTAGAGCTTGGGATCAAGCCGAACTAGGGTTTTTCTATTAGCTTAATTAACTTAAGACAATTTAGTATAGCTAACATAAACCCTTTTAAGTTAGCCCCTAATGACCCATAATGGTCTAAATATACCTAGTGACATGTCATGGTACTTATATGTATAGCATATAAATACGTATGTCACAATATTTGCAGAAATGACAGCATTCCATGTACATATAATTGATGTGTTAACTGTATCAAATGCTTGATTTGCCTCAAACAAGCTTCCTTAAGATGAAAACAAACGTATGAGGTGATTACCCAAAACAACAATAGAATCCATGTTACTATGGACAACAAGAGAATGCACTTGTCTGCAAAAATCTAAGGTCTTTTCTTTTGTGCATCCCTAGAGCAGACAATATGCAGAATTTCTAGATAGAGAAATTCTATTATGTTCTCGAGATTCTAAAACTCCGAGCGTCTCCTTCAGATTTATCCTCTATTAAGAAATTGATCAGCACATGTAAAGGATTCTAAGGTCTTGGGGATATGGGGTGTCAAAAGGATTTGCTCTTCAATCCCCAGAACCACGAATAAAAGTATCGCAAAAATTTGATGGCCAAAACTAGTTGTACCTGGAAGAGTTCTGAAGTGGAAGATCTTCACTATTTTCCCATAAACTCCACCTTCTTTTCTACACTCTAGTTTTTGGTTCCATTTTCTACTTTCTCTCGATGCATCCAAACACCAACCTGCCCTCTATTCTCCATCTATCATGGCTTTTCTCATGGGAAGTCGCCAATTTTCAATCTCATACATCTTCTTGAACGCCTACTCAACTGACCCTTCTTTTGGTACATGTCAGGCATATTCCTTTTTCAAACCGACACCTAGGGTTGGCCCTTTGGCAATCCAAATTGCAAAGAGGTGATAAAAGAGATAATAAGAGTGCATCCCCATTAGGTCGTTATCCAAAATTAACTTTGCCATATGGCAAACCTAGTCGAAAAATCTTCATTCCCATTACCTTCAAGACACCGGAGTTTAATGACGAGTCCAAGGCACCTTTCCTTTCTTCGAAGCTAGCATGGACTTCTGAATTGCCTAATTCTTAACTGGGTTTGTCTTCTAGCAATCATGCATTTGTCTTCTTGCCATCAAGAAGAATCTTGGTAGCTTGAAGAGAAATCTTGATGGGAATAAGAATTAGGTTGCAATAGAAATGGGCATTGTTCTTGCGCCCTTAACTTGCTGATATGGCAAAGGGAGGGAAACCCAGTTCTTCCGTAATGGGCATGCAATCAAAGACATGGATATCACAATAGTGGCCAAACTGCAAAACGTGTAACCAAACCTCAAATGCATCTGAAATATGCTGAGATGCCTGAAAACCAGTGTATAACAAACCTTTTTTTCTAAATAGGAAAAAAGCCTTAAGTTCACAAAACCATTAGGATTATATTAATTGTCAGGGAGCAGTCATAATTGTAGGCAATTTTAATGCTAGAACTAAAGGGATGCAGACTGTATCTTACACGCAAGAAGGTGACCCGCTCCTATTGGAAGAAGACGATGGGAGCTTCAAACGCCAATCCACGGATCAGATAAAGAATACCATGGGAGATAAGCTGCTAGACTTTGATACCGCTTGTGGCCTGAAAATCATGAATGGAATAGAGAAATTCAAGCATACAAATACCAGTACTTGCATTACACCGATGGGTGAAAGTATTGTAGACTATTTGCTTATATCACCTGATGATAGTAGCATACTAAAACGATTGGAATTCCGAGACAAAGTGCCAGAATCAGATCATGTAAGCCTATGTTTTGAATTGAAGGTAAAACTGCATGAAACAAGAGCACCCATCCTGCTTCGCACTCGGGCAAAGTTAGACCACACGGCGTATATTTTTCCCGAGATGCTTATCTCGTGCATTAGATAGCATCACATGGAGTGGGGAATTAGTCACCGATTCTACCGCCGCCACGGACACCATAAAGAGAGAAGCGTGACATTGTTTTGGATACACCGCATGCAGGAAGGTAGGAGTACCGTAACTCATGGTGGGATGTTGAATGCTCAGAAAGAAGAGCCAAATTGCCTACAAGAATTAAGGTGAAGCCAAAATGGTACAAAAATTTTTAAGAAGCAAGAAGAGGGCTTATGAATCGAAAAGGCAATCGGATCTTGGATACCGCTCCACAAGCACCCAAAAACTTTCTCTCGAATAAACTCGAGGTCACATCAACACCAACCGCTGAATGAAGGAGATCTCCCCGCAACTAGTACGGTCCCCGTATCACCGCTGAAAATGCACTAAAGATGGATCTTACAAATGCATGAAGATCTTTTACAATAACAGAGGTAAGCTTTGCCTTGGAGCATATGCGTAATGGGAAGGTGGGATCTTGAAGGGATGTGCGCAGAGCGCCGGCGGGGGGCGATGGAAAACTCCTCCGTGATCCTAACCAATCACATGAACGCTGCTATCAAGGAAGGTTTGCCAAGGTCCCGGCAATTAAACAAGGTCGCCCCAAAGGCACAAAATCAGTACAAGAACGATGTTTGCAATTACCGCACAATCATGGTAGGAAGTGTTTACTCTAAATTACTAGGTCGCCTACTAGAGCGTAAAACTAAGCACATGGGCAGATGCCACCGGGTGCAAGAGCTACATGCCAAGCGTGGTTTCTGAGAATGCACAAGCGACTGGATCACGCCTGCTTTGAAGGTGCTCATTGAACAAAGCTAAGAAACCGAATAAGGCATTGTTCCTTGCTTTCATTGACTTCTCAAAAGCCTTTGATACGGTTCCAAGAAATGAATTGGGCAATCGGATGAAAGAGATTGGTGTCCCCATCTCACTTATAGGTGCAGTGTCTCAACTTTACAAAGAAGTTAGAGTTCGGTTAGCGTACAACCCAACAGATCCAAAGCACAATAGAGTAAGGCGGTGGCTCCGTTGTCGCCACGCTTTTGGATTGTACATAGATGAATTGCAATCATGGCTGGAAACGTAAAGGGCTTTATAGGGACTCGCCTTTGAGACTATGTAATCCAATTGTTACTCTATGCATGATGTGGTGCCGCCGGGCACCACAATCAATGAGCTCCAGGAACATTTAGTAACACTGAGCGAGTTTTGCGTGGAGAAGAAAATGAAAGTTAATCTGTCTAAATCCAAGATCATGATTTGCGGAACAGTAAACAGGCCGCTTTTCACCTACAATGGAGAAGCTTTGGAGACTGTAAGTCATTATAAGTATCTTGGTCTTGAGTTCAGTGCGAAATATAAATGGAAAGAGTGTATTAAGAAACGTGCAGCTGGAGGGAAAACGGCTTTGTATGGCATGCTCAGACGCTGCCGCAAAGCATCATTACAAGACTGGGGTTTGAAGAGAATGCTTTTCAGAACATTGGTCCAAACAGTACTACTGTATGGTGCCCCGATCTGGGGGCCTACCTTGTCTAAAGGCTTATGGAAACAGACCGAGAATGTTCAGAAGATATTTTTACAAGAGGAGATGGGCATCAGACAGCAAACACCCTATCCTATTATGCTAGCAGAAGCAGGTTTATTGCCACTGGAAGCGGAGGCATTGATCCAGACTATAACTTTTGTCAATAGAGTACGCAGGATGGATGATGATTAGATCCCGAAGAAAGCCATGGAAGCCTCCACAAGTATGGGCTGGTATAAAGATGTATTGGAGTGGGCGGATAGTTGGGGGCTGAACAACACAAGTTGGCCAGACTCAGAAATAGGGGTGCGAGACATGGTGCAGTCACTAGTTTTGCAACGGATTTGGGCTGATCCTGGCACAAAAAAGGCTTACTATATGAAAGAGGTGAATATGATGCTTGTGTACTCTGATCAAGCATATCTTCATGCATGTATCCCGTGACACTTGAAGCAAACCATTGCAAGATACCGCACGGGCTCACATAAGCTTCAAATAGAGATGGGTAGATGGTTTGCCATTCCCAGGGAAGAACGTATTTGCTCGATGTGCACAAACGGGGATATTGAAGACGAAGAGCATGTGTTCCTAACATGCATAGCATATGCAGAACTCAGGGACAAATTTGATATTAGTTTTCGTAATTTCCATACTCTCTTAGATTTGGATCCACAAAAGCTAGGTTGTTATCTCAAGACAGTGGAGTCACATAGACTATTTTTAATTCATCTACAATCAAACAGAAATATGTAATTTGTTGCTCTATGACCTCAAGGTCCTAAAGGGCATGATCAATACATTATTATTATTATTATTATTATTATTATTATTATTATTATTATTATTATTATTATTATTATTATTATTATTATTATTATTATTATTATTATTATTATTATTATTATTATTATTATTATTATTAATAATTTGAACCGGATTGGCCCTTCTGTTACAAAATTCAGTAGGAACTTTTCCTTTAGGGGAGGGTGCCCATAAAATGCACACTTAAGTGAAAAAACTTTATTATTATAGGTTTATTTTTTTTAAACCTCTTATTTTGAAATAACATTATGAAATTTCAAAGTTTAGCTTTCAATTGATACTAAGCACGAGTCGTTTCACAAATAGGAAGAATGCTATAAAGATTTTCAGCCAGTATGGTAATTTTGACACCAATAGACCCCCAAATGCCCTTCAATGGACCACCAAAAAGCCCTCCAATGGACCACTGAATACTCACAATTGACCTTCATTAGACCATAAGTGCCCATCAATAGACTATGCATTTAGCTCAATTTTAATAAGATGGGCTATTAAAGGGCAAAAGGTGAGCTATTAGAGGGCAAAAGTTCAGTGGTAAAAAAGTGGGCCATTGAAGGAGGGGTGAACGAAGGGCATCCTCCCTAACAAAGATTTGCAAAAGGATCAAAAGGTTACTTTTTCAAACCATATATAATGATACATCCAATTTTGAATTTTTATTTTTCCCTACCTAATTTTTCCTGGTTCTCCAAATTTGGGCTTCGACACGTGTAAGCAATCGTTTTTCAATTTCTTCTACCGTAAGTAAGCCCAATTTCTTCTACTGTAAAGCAAGCTCCTCAATTACGATCATAATTGCCGCTTGAGTATCGCCCACTTGCTTAAGCTTTTGCCGGAATCTTCCTTGTGCTCCTAAGATTACGATTCAAAAGCCAAGCATCCCCTTTTCTACACCTCTCGCCCATCTTCCCCGCCATAGATCAAAATTCTCCCTCCAAAGAACCATTGTAGCAGAATGCCCACCGAAGGCCGACGGAGTCAAACGATCAAATTCATGCGGGATTTGGGTATAATCTTCTTGCATTCATCCAAACAACGGATTCTTCCCGCAGATTCAAGACACATGTATCATTCAGACTTTGATTTAGATCCGCGACTCCAAAGAGGATCAATTTGTTGGCCCAATCCGTGGAGGGTATGGCCGGATCTTGGAGCAGGGAATTGGGGATTTTAATTGGGTCCAAGATGGGCAAGGAGTGGAGAGATCCAAAGAGCCGTATCGCCTAATCTCTCGCCTGCTTGATCCGATTCCACCAAGAACAAAATTTTTCTCGCTGTCCATGTGATCTCCTGCAAGATGGGCACCTCGCTCCTGGGTGGATTTTCTCAAGGCCCGTAAGCTTCCAAGCCATTTTTTCATCCGCTATCCACAAATCGCTTCCGCCTAGCTCCTTGTCATTTATCCCTCCAAAGAGTAACAGATTCCCTTCAATTTCTACACAGCTATGGTCGAACCTACCCTACTGAATTCCTTTGTAGGCCCTCTTCCAAAATTATTCTTGACGCTCGTCCATTCCTCCGGCCTATCGCTACCTGTATCGTCCAAATGCTTTCCCTCGCATTTCATAATAAAATAATTAAAAGAAAAGGAATTCAAATTCGCACCATTCCGATTTGAGTAAGATTCTCAGAACAATCAGCTTTTCAAGCTATTCTTCATCTTGGATTCATTGCCAAACTAGTGGGTTTAACTTGTGAATCACAAACCTCTTTATGGGCATGTATATGGGATCGATTCAGCTTGTGGTTCTCGTAAGTAGGACAAGATTTTTCAATAAAATTACCGAATCTACATTAAAAAATCATGTCCAAGCTTTTTGAAGACAAATGGAAGAAATCCCCCGATAATTTCAGAGCACATAATGTAAAAGATTTTATGCATAATTTTTGAAACAGAAACAGGCTTTACCGCCATCGCAGCCTCCTCCAAGATGGCAATAGAGCCTCCGACGGAATTCATAGAATGGGAAGCCCGAATCCGCAAAACATGGCGCCATTCACCGTGGTTCGAGCAAGATTCGGCAGAAAATTGCTTCCATGCCATGCCGGAACCTCAAGGCCATAAATCCATTGCTCGCTTCCCCATTCTCTCCGGCTGCACCATTCTCCAACCGACTCGCAAATTGCGGAATTTTTGCATGCCATCCCAAATTTTATAATGGATTCAACAGTGCATGTCCGCACTAATTAAAAGATTTGGTCTTTCTTCAAAGATTTCCATTGCCAATCCAAGTTGTGATTAAAGTGCCATAGCTAGAAGATTGCTTTGTAGCATTATTTTGCAAAGATAGCCATATATTCGCCACCTCATCGCTTTTGTGACGTGGCATCTAGTCTCATCTATTTCTATTGCTATTGCTGCACCCATGACCATTCATTCTGGTGATGCCTCCTTAATTCATTCTACAAACAAAATAATTAAGAGATCTCTTTTCTAAAAGCCCTTGTGTGTTTACATTTGGCCCGCCCCATTTGAGTTAACTTAGCTTTGCTTTGCCTCCATTTGTTTACATTTCGCTTTGCCTCCATTTGGCCTTCGCCTACCATGTTGGCAATGTGAGTTAACTTAGCAAAAGACATGTTGGCATATTAAATTTCTATGTTAAATAAGCCCAAGTTGATAACATAAAACGTGCATGTGGTTCATATAAAAAATTCAAATTAAACAGACATGCATGTTAAAAATAAATAAAATAGAAAACACACATTAGTTCTAGGTTGCACCCTATGGTCACGTTCTCCAAGATATAATATCTCTATTACTTTACTTTTGCAAGATGCGTTGTTATCGTAAGGATGACATGACCTCATGTCCAATGTATTCTTCGTTCTCTCCGAGATCTGGCCATCTAATGGTAGCAAAATAAAAGGAAAAACTCGCCACCTTGCTAGTTATAAGAAATATATATGCACATATCCAAGCTCCAACTTTGGCAAAGAATCGCTTGCATTGAGATTATGGCTTGCCCATTCTCCATATAGTGTGAACAAATGAATGTCTGTTAAGAAATTACATTTAAAAAGCAAATTGTTTACAACAGTTTTGGTAATGGGTCAAGCCTAGTGCAAGCAAATTGTTTACACTCGCTTGGTAATGGGTCAAGCCTAGTGCAATCACGGACAATTTTACTGCTTACCCTAACAGAACATGTAAAGATTGGTTTTTTCAACATCTTTTTTTTGCTACAGTTTGAATTGAGAAACTTCACCTTAAAATGCTCCCCATAGTAGTGGGTTTAGAACTGATACCAAGTTGGTAAAGAGAATGTTCGCGGGCGGCCTTGGCCGCCGATAAATTTTTGTAAAAATAAAAAAGTTACTTTGTACTGCATGCATTGTATTATGATGAAATCAAATGTTTAGGAGGTGATTGTTGAATGTTATTTAATAATGTATGTAGGTGCATAATCATAAATATATTATTGGCATTCCCAATATACATAAGTCGCTTAATAAAAAGATCCTACTAGTGCAATAAATAACAGGAAAAAATCCTAGGACTTATGGCTTCAACCAGCCCAAATCCTTATACGCCATTTTTGGACCGGCCGTATATCCTAGAGTATTTCATGGACTGAAACTTTTAATTTGAACCGGATTTTTCGATTCAATCCTAGGACTTTGTTGCACACTGTCACTGAAAACTGTGCTCCTTGAAAAGATGCAGTTGCCAAGGACCTTCAATACTCGTCTAGCAAGTTCCAAAGTTAATGTGGGCAGTCCCAAATAGAGAGCTTGAGTGCATGCGGCCACCTAATAAGCATATTAATTAAGTTGGGCCAATTATTGACCATTGAAAACTGCCCCATCATAAAAACAACACCATAAAAGACTTAGAAAAGATCTACTCACAGAAGAGAGAGCTAACAGCCATGGCATCCGCCATTGCGCTGCCCCTGGGCCTCCTGTTCTTCTTCTCGGGCCTCTTCATCAACGTTTTTCAGGTATGGAGTTCAATTCTGTTCCTATCCTGCATTGAATTGCATGTTTTAAGAAACAGGAGCAGAACTGATGGTAGATTTGTCGCAGCTTCTATCTTTACTTGTGTTGCCTTTTTCGAGGAGGACATACAGAGTTGTGAATATGATCCTTATGGAACTTCTGTGGTCCGAGCTTGTTTGGCTTGTTGATTGGTGGGCTGCAGTTAAGGTAATCCTGATGTCTTTAATTGCGTCATTTCTATTGGTATTTTGTTTTTCTGCTTGCAACACAGAAGCCATTGCCTTGTAATGCAGTCGTTTTGTGCAGATCCATGTTTTTGCAGATTCAGAGACAATAGATCCATGTTTCTGCAGTTTCAGAGACAATGAACCACATGGGTCAGGACTCGACTTTTCAGCAATTCCTTCCCTGGCGATTAACTGATTAGTCTTCGTTTTGACAGGAAAGGAGCATGCTTTAGTCATCTGCAATCATCGTAGTGACATAGATTGGCTTGTTGGCTGGGTGCTTGCTGAGGTAAAATATGTTATCCTGAGCAACAGGTGCATTACATGAAAGTTAGTGGACTGAAGGAACATTTAGTGCCTTGTTCATTTCTAAAAATTGTCTGGTAACGTGCATTGAGCATTAGACTGTTTAGTGTGAATGAATATTACCACACTTTTGATGACAGATGGTCTGTGCTCCAGCACTCTGGTTGTCTTGGTGGAGCCCGAGCTGTGATGAAGAAATCCATGAAGATCTTGCCGGTAGTCCCATGTTCTCTTTATACTGCTCAAATTTTTAAATGTTTTTTTATATTGAGATATTGATTAGGGTAAAAGACTTCTTTGGGTACAGAAGGTGCCTATTCTATTAATCTAACAGTCACCATTACTTATTAACTGTTTTCTGTCCGATAAGCTTTAGGATGTATTTCTGCTGATCAAAGATGAGTGGTAACGTTCTTTGTGGTTGGTTGTGAGACAGGTGATTGGATGGTCCATGTGGTTCTCAGAATATGTGTTTCTGGATAGGAACTGGTCAAAAGATGAAGTTACTTTGAAGGTGGAGCTTATGAATTTAGTTAAAAGGCCATTCTCCAGATATTAGATGTGCATTGTGTAAATGCAGAAAGGTTATCAACGACTGAAAGATTACCCACGGGCATTATGGGTTGCTCTATTTGTTGAAGGGACACGATTTACAGAGGATAAGTTGAAGGCAGCCCAAGAATATGCGGAGTCTACTGGAATTCGTGTGCCAAAGCATGTATTAATTCCTCGGACAAAGGTAAACAACTTGAAGATTCATTTTATCTCCAGATAGAAATGCATTAAGGTTTTGGACACACGAGTTGTGGCAATTATGGCATCCACAGAGTATGAATTTTAACAACTCATAACTATCAATCTAACAACAACAAAGTTCCAGAAATGGAAGAGAATTGATGTGGCTCTTTCCACCAGGAATCTTAGCCTGTCTCAGACCCTGGCCTGCAGTGTCTTTGCACCGAAAGTCTATGCATCTATTTTAGGCTTGTTAGCCTGTCTCAGACCCTGGCTCACTGAGGGAGATAGATCTCAAATATACAAGTGAACCTCAACTTTGGCTAACTGAACCCTCATAGTTATCAATCTAACAACAACAAAAGCTCCACAAAATGGAAGAGAATTGCTGTGGCTCTTTTTCACCAGGAGTCCTAGCAAAACGGTAATACACTCTTTTTCAGCATATATTTTATGATTGTTTGGCCTGATCTCAGGCTTCTGCGTCACTAAGTGGGATAGATCTTGAATGTGCAAGTTAATATATTATCAATGGACCATTTACATCTTATGGTTCCATTGATATATATAAAAAAATTTCTGCAAAAGTTTTGAATGGAAGCACTCTCCTTGTCTGTCCCAACCCAAAGTGGCTGCAAATGTCACAATACAGGGGTACTGTTAACAGATCTTTGCATACGAATTCTAGAACAAAATAAATAAAACATCCTGTTAACCTTCAGAATTTTGCAGCGAATTTTGCTGCTCTCTAACTGGCGGCATCGAAGTGTTTTATGCTGGAGCTTTTCTTAAGGTTGTCTGTTGTGCAGGGGTTTGTGTCAGCAGTTGAGAATCTTCGATCTTTTGTACCTGCGATTTATGATGTGACATTTGCTGTTGCAAGAAACTCTTCACCACCTACAGTATTAAGATTACTGAAGGGTCAATCATCTGAGGTATGCAATAAATGGTGTATGTACCATTAGAATAGCAACTGAGTTCTTCACAAATTATGCTGGTATTTGGAGGCTTAATTTTTGTGTAAAAATGCGGCTTCTTTAAATAACCATCTCTTTGGTTAGGTTCATGTACACATAAGGAGGATTTTGATGGCAGATTTGCCAGAAACTGAAGAGGGGATAGCCAATTGGTGTCGGGAGGCATTTGTAGTGAAGGTGTTTCACCTGAACAGTTTTCTTTCAGTTTTCCATTTGTCTGTGACAACGGATCTATGAATCTGCATGGCAGGATAATTTATTGGACATTCATAAAAAGGAGAACAGCTTTGGAGAAGGTTTACGTCAACCACTTCAACGCACAATTAAACCTCTTTTAGTACGTACCTAGACATGTCTAACCATAGTGCAAACACAACTTTTACAGGACTGACTAAAATTCCCTCTTATGGTGCAGGTTATACTTATTTGTGCCGCTGTCTTATTGACAGTAGCAGCTAGGATTTTGGTACCTGTCTTATCATCATGGAGGGGTGTGGCATGGTTTACAGCAATCCTTGGCCTTATATCCCTACTAATGCAAGTTCTGCTTATCTCTTCCCAATCTGAGCGCTCAACACGGCCAAGGCCAGTACCCAGAACTTAGGAAGGGATACCGATTTATTGAGCAATCTATTTTGATTCTAAGATTCGTTTACTTTAAAAGGCACATATTCCTTAACATTTTCTTTCTTCACCAGTGTATTTCGAGGATTATGATTTCAATGTTACATAAAAAAGAAGACAATAGATCAAGAATGTGCAACCCCAAGCGGCCAATCCAAGAATGCACTGAGTGGCTTTAATTTAAGAAAGCAAATAAGTGGCATTGGTTCTTTCTTCTTCTAGCAGTAATCCATAAAAAGATGGTTAAATGGTACGTGACTAAGGCGCACTATACAAGGTACGTGTCTAGGGTCTGGTGCCATATTTCCTGAGGTTGACACATAGCGGAAATTTGCTTCCCGTGTTATAGAACACAACTTTCGTAAGCAAGATGAACAAAATAACAAGTATAATTGGTGCTAGCTTTGGGTTGCCTGAAGGGCAAACCCTTGCTCCTGTGTTGGGTTGGAAGAATATTTTAAATTGGCAAACTCTGGCCTTTAACGCTGGTCACAGATGCAACTCTTCCTACAGTGGCCAAGGATTATGCGACGACCATCAAAATGCTTCTATTTCAATCCGCAGTGCGGGTAGCGCAGCCCACAGAAGTGAACTAATAGGCAAGAGCAAGAATGGATGTTTCGTGGGCAACCCACAGTGCGAAAGCACTTTTTTTTCTTTTTCAAATGTCCTTTTGGGTAATTTTTTGGGCACAAAGTTGTTGATGGCGTGTTTAGAGGCTTAGAGCTCCGCTATCATCAAAAGAATTTCAACCACTTGGCGGCTCACCTTGGCTAGCCGCCTGGTTGCCGGGGGTTACGATAAAACCCCTTTACCCAGGCGGTTACTTAGCACAAATTATATGAATTTTGGACAATCTTCTAAGGACCCAAGATAGTGTGTATGGCACTTCATGGCAAAATGTTGGAAAGGCAAAAAAACTGCTCCTCGATGGTGGAAGGCGCTAAAGTCGCATTACATTGGGTCTTATGCAATTCCCACTTTTTTTCGACGCCATGTTATTTTATTCAAAAGGACGTGCAAATCATTCTAGGCCCCATTATTGTTTGAAAAAAAGACGTTTTCCTTGTGTGAATAAAAAACTTAAGTATACAGAAATGGGTGAAGCCCTAAGCTCTGCGGGGACTCGCCGAATTTAAAAAATCAAGATTAATGGATGTACGGGATGCAAAAGTTTCTTCGAGATTTCAAATAATCAACTTTTTTTCGCTTTAGATTTTTCGACCAACGCTTTTGCACATTGGTTTCTTTTTTCGGGATCGATGTGAGATCGGCTGAAATTTGTGAAGGTTATCAAGAAGCCTCGAAATCTAATCTTCTATCGCAGTAGGAGATATTGCTAGGAGACAAACAATTTTTGCATAATTTACCCCAAAATCGGCCATGAAAGCATAATTTTTAGGAAGCATCGACCACTATTGCATAATTTTCAGGAGGCATCGACCAAAAGATAAGATAGAGGCGCCCCAAAAGATAGAGGCCTTCTCGACTACGGAGTCGAGAAAGTCTATTTTTGGGTTGCCCCTAAGGGGGCAAACCCTCATTGATGGCAATATGCCAATATATGCCAATAACTGCTCCAAACCCATTATTGGTCAGAACCGACAAATATTTCTCATTCTTTGGGCAGCCCACTGAAACCGGCTAACTGGTGTTCTAGCGATGGTGGTCGCTATAGCTCCAAATTCTTCCTAGGTCCTTAGTTTGCACAAAGATCGCTTCACTAGTCATTTAGCGCCCCGGTTCTTGGGCTTTTCTATGCATAATGATGGATCATTAAAGCTTGGCATTCTACCCACAAGATCTTCTCACAGTGGGTATACATACTTTGTGCGCAAGTTTTGTCCCCTGTGTTTTTACGGGTTTAGCGACATTGGCACTTTGTTCTTCATTGCTTCTATTCCTTTTGCATGCTGCATCATGGTTTCTAACATTGGCACGGATTATATATGAACATAAATTATACAGGCAGTTGCAACTTGAACCATAGGCCGTGCACATGCCTGGTAAGCTTTTGTTTCATGAGAGATGATGCCAGTAGAAAAATTGTACTAATGTTGTCAAGGGAAGCGGTTCGATGTAGTTTTACCTTGCTTTCGATGGACTATAATTTACTATCTCCCTTTTTTTTTTGAAGGTGCGAGATGATTTTTTCATTAATTAAGGAAAAACATACAAAATACTCCAAATGCCTATAAATATAGGCAATTTAGATAAGAGCAAGTTATTTTCAGAATTAGAGAAGTCAACCACGTCTTCGAGAGAAATGGGATAGTCTTCAGTTAAGGTCAAAGAAAGTCTTAGTCTTGATCTTGGTCGAAAAGAACTAGAACTCAGATCTTTTACGATAGCAAATAGACTCCTGTGAGGCAGCTTTATGATGATGAAGAGGATCACTTATCTTTCAGAAAATCATAGCCGAGTTGAAAATAAGATAAGTGCTTTCTGATCCACAAAATTCTGCCATTGCTGAGAACCTGCAAAACCAAAAAAGAGATTACGCATCCGTAATGAGGCTATACTATCGATATGAGATGAGGAAATGGTAGGAATTTTCGGATCATCAGAGTCAGAGGCAGAGGAGAAAAGACAGTTATATATGTGAGTGAATTTGTCAGCAGTGCCCATGGTATAGGAATTAGCCATCCACATGTTGTCTCTTATCAGTCGAAAAATCCTCTGCTGGACCATAAGAAAAAGGAGAGTACTATATGGATCTCGCAATCATCCCGTGAGTGTAGTACATCCGTCATCCCCTTGCAAACCGCCTATCTATAAAGTCCCCGATGATGCTTATGAATGAACCGTAAACATATAGGCCATTTGGAAGACTTCTCTTGTGAATATCCCCGCCCAAATTCTTTTCCTTGCCTTCTGCACTCCTCATTATCCCCGATCATTTGCCTAATGTAGTCCACCGGGTTGGGGAGGGAACTTAACTTGATGTTCATGTAATGAGCCAAATTGATTCCAAAGACTTGTCATAGTTTTTAGAAGAAATATGTCTATGGGCAAATGACAGACACAATTCTAAATCATAAATGAAGTGAATTTTTGATGCAAGTAACAGAGAATCTTTTATGACCATAGAGGCACGTTCCTTGACTTCCATATGTTCCATAAAAAGCAATAAAAACAATAGTGTTTTCGAAGGAATTATTCGCCTGAATGAACTGAATAATGGAATTTCTATCATGATTTCCAAATAATGATCAAACCGATTCCAAAAAGATTTAAGTTTTGGACAAAAGAAGACATGTTCCATGTTTTCAAGATATTACATTGTAGAGGGCAAAGGGAGATAAATTCTGATCTCTTAGAGTAATTCAAAGTGAGAGAACACTTTTGTTAGCAATTAGGCAAATGAAAAAGGAAATCTTCTTGGAAACATAGGAATTCCAGATATTACTAATCAAGGATTTTGAGGCCCGAGAGTGAAGATTCCATTGGCAAGCTGACTTGGCTAAATTAACATTTTGATTTGAGGAAATCATAAATGGTACTCACCTTGTAGCAATGCTTACCATTTAGTAAACTTCAAATAAGATTAGAATCGGGAATTGAGGGAATGATATTGCCAACAGTTTTCTTAATATGATCAAAGATCTTTCTATCGAAACAATACCCTTGACTCTCATCTTTAGATTGGATCAAGAAATCCATCTGCCATTTATCCAGAGATCTTTAATTGAATTTAAGCCATAAGATTTCTACTTTTTATAGATTTGAGGGTGCTTCAGAGGAAGAACATAATTAGGATGATCTTGAAATACTGGAGACCAGAAGATAGACATATGAAGATGAACTTGATATACCTTTGGGAAAGTAAAGGTAGGATAGACATTGTTCCAAGCTCTCAGCAAATTTATCATTAAAGGAGACATATTAGGGGCAGGCTTGAGTTCACAGAAAGCAGAATTAGGTAACTCAGAGATAGTTGGATGGCCAACTAGACTGCTTCTAGATAACCAATAACTAATGAAAAGAGAAGCACCATTAGAAGAACCTGTCCAAATGAATTTACCTGCCAGAGCTTGTGCCTGCTTAAACTAATTCTTACAGTTTAAGCCACCATCTAGTGTCCCAGTTAACCATGTTGTTACCATTCCAGATAAACTTTCTTATTATCCTTTCAATTTGCTTGTGGACATTAGCAGGTGCAACCATAGCAGAAGAAAAGTAAATATGGGAACTAGCCAGTGTTGTTAAAAAACGTTGTTTTTAACCTTTAAGTGCTTCTTGAAGACCACGTACGTATTTAAAACATTTGCAACCTTTGGGGCTAATCTAAAATGTAAAAAAAAAAAAAAAAAAAACCTTTGTACTTGATCTGGAAAACCAAACCAAATACTACTACCATCTAAAACCTTTACAAGGAATTTAAATGGTACCAATTAGCAGCTCTTAACATAAACAGATACAATTTATGCTTTGGCCTTGATCTGGTATGCTATTTAGAACAATAGATCATAAATAAACTGAAAGATAGAAAGATAGATACCTCTTTATTCAACATAACAGTCTTAACATCCGTACCACAGAAATCAGAAATTAAAAAACCAATGTATTGTAGGGAATAAGAGTGCTTACATCAGCTCATAAGTGGAGGAAAATGAATTACCATAATTTCATAACAAGATTATAATGAGATAAAATATATGTAACACATGGAGTATTTTCTTTCATCAGCATCAAGCTGTCAGACTTCACAAGAAATACTTGAAGAATACATAGCAAAGAGCAAGTTGAGCCTCAAGCACCGCACCCACAAACAAGCACAAGCATTAGAATGGTTGATTTTGAATGGGATAGCAGCGCCTTTAAGCTCACTTGGGGTCATCCCCCTTCACCTTGCTAGCATTCTATCTAAGAATGCAAGGTTATAAATAATTAAACAACATCTCAAACCCACAGCAGATTTCATATTAATTAGTGCTGTTATGCAGGTTAAAAGATGCAGAAGCTTTGAACTCAGCATTTAGAATACTCTTATGGTCATTTTCAGATGTCCAAT
The DNA here is from genome assembly GCA_021234155.1 of Isoetes taiwanensis. Lineage (NCBI taxonomy): Eukaryota > Viridiplantae > Streptophyta > Lycopodiopsida > Isoetales > Isoetaceae > Isoetes > Isoetes taiwanensis. The sequence continues at coordinate 15,956,951 of JAJEKV010000023.1, read as the reverse complement.
GCCCATATCTTATGCAATTGCAATACCAATTTACCCATTTAAACACCTATGCCAATGGTAGTGCTAAATATCATATCTAAGCCATTAACCAAAGAGAGCAAACTATTTATGTGGTATAAGTGCAGCTATCTAGTTCAAATAATAAGAATCACAATATACTATATCTACCCGAAAGCAAATACATTAGCCAAATTGTAAATAAAGCCTACCAATTTCGTAAATATGTTATGTGTTTTTCGGATCACGAGGCACCTTTGAATGCACATCCTTAGCCTGGGGATCCATAATGAACCATGCACTTTATGCTTTATCTACTTTCCTTATGATGTATTATGTATAAACCTGCAACAGTCAAACTACAGATCTAATATGCCAGCCATAATCTACATATCAGGTTCTAAAAGCACATGCACAATAATTTATAAATTCGTTACTTATAATATGCCTACTGGTAACTAGGTTCAAGATGTGTAAGATCAGCTTAAGATGAAGCCATAAATTTCAACCCAAATCTAAATTAGCTGTTACTGTTGCATGCTTGTTCATTAGAAATAAAATATGCCAAATGGAGTAAGGTTAGAACATTCTACATTAGATCTAACCCTCAAACCTTTTTGGAGCCTGCAGGATCATTATCAGCATCCACCATGGCGTTTTTTGGATTGTGATCTTCATTAATTGCAGCAGATTGAATCTCTTCTTCTGTGTTGCAGAATTCAGCCCCTATGTTGATGGGATTTCCTCCAATGCTTTCAGTAGCTATATTTTTAGGATCCAAAGCTTTTATAGCACCACTAGCAGACAGGGCTTTATGCTGGCCAGAAATATTATCCCCTGCTTTGCTAAGCTTCACGCAGGGAGCAATGGCAGCCTTCCTATACTGGTAGATTTTCTTAGCACTGCCTTCTTTGCTTTTTTCCTCAGCTATCCTCTTCCGGGTAGACATGTTGAGGTCCCCTTTCTTTCTAGCCATATTATGCTCCGGGTGAGAGCCCCGGCCTATTCTAATCCAACATTTGCAGGCAAATGCGTATGGGAGCAGCGAAATATATAATCAAAGAAATATGTCCTTAGGACCGTCAGTACTAGTTTCTACCTTTTGGCTGGGATCCGGAAGTGAACCATATGTGATGTACTGCCAGTGAAGCATTTGTCCATCTCCTTTCCATCTGTCAAACTGGATGCACCGGATTAGCCCTAATGCATAATAAGCCGCGAAATGCTTTACCTGTATTTTCTCTTCCATGCTTACGACAAAAAACCTAAGGTTTCCAAGAACCATTGCATCGTATTTTTTAAAAAAACCTTTGTGCCTCATTTTAACATGCACCTTATAGGCTATGTGCCTCAAATGGAATAAATTCATACCTTAGTGGCCATAGGACGCCATGATGTCCTTATTGCCCTTATCTCTATCAATTCTGCCCTTTAGTCATTGGCTTTTGTCATTGTTTACGAAGCATTCCAACCCAAATGCAAGGACCTCCTGTACAATATGTTAGTTGTCATAAAAAATAGAGAGCATTATTTATAAATTTATTTGTACTCAATTCCACAATCACAATGCCATAGTTAGTATTCAAAAAAGCTTAATAGTGCTTACTATTTAATAAAAAAAAACCCCCCTCCAACCCTAGGTCGGGTGAGCCATAGTCTTCCAGCCTCAACTATGTGAGGATAGAAATGGTAACAACAAGGAGAGTAGGGCCTTGTTGCACCACCAAGGCCCTACCTTTCCCATGATCTCCTACTCATAGTGCATCTTACCCACCTGCAACATTCTTTTTAACATCCTGATCATGTCTACTAAGGAGTAGAGTATACCAGGGAAATCTTCCTGTTGTAGAATGTTCAACACCATGTATGATATTCTGATTCTGCCGAATCCATTCTTAACAAATGCCTCTATTAGTTCAAAGATGTCCCTTGCAGCATTATTGGCATCCGAATGCGCATAAACATATGGTAAGATCTGTGATACTATGACTTTTGACGCTTGTCCATATGGTCTACAACTGTCTGCCCTGATGAATTTATTGACCTGAAAAGGAAGCTTTCCTCTTTTATCATACCTGGTCATCTCGAATAGTCCTCTGTTTTGGTTATGAACTTTGATTGTGATATTCAAAAAATTGCACATGATACCATTGGCCTTCCCATTACCATCGGAGTCGTCATACACTGTTTCATCTTTTATACTAAGGAAGTTGAAATTGTATAAGGGAAAATCAGCATTAATAGTGAGGAATTCCATTACATTCCCCCCATTGATAACATTGAGGTCATCAATATACCGTGCTGCATGTTGAAATCTATAGATATCTGCAAATCTGCCATGATGAGCTAAATTCAGAATAAACCTGAGTTCAAACCAGGCAAGATATAAATTGCACCACGCCGGGCTGCAAGAAAATCCCATGGGGATGCCTTTCACCTGTTTCCATGTTTCATTGGCCATCTGCACAAAACAGTTACTTAATAGCCATGTATTCATATTTTTAAAGTCATTCCTTGTAACAAGATTCCAACTACAGTTTTCCTTGTCTTTGGCAGATTTTGCCCACTTGATGTCAATATTGCCATTTCTGTTTTTTATAAGTAAATCAAAGTATGCTTTTTCATCCATCATATATTCCCACACCATGTCAGCTATCTCATTACAAACTTCAATTATCCCTTCGTCTCCAAAAATGGGAATATTTTCATAGCACTTCATAATGTCCGCACTGAAGACATTATGCACCCTATTAGGTAAATTTAAAATTACATCATAAGCCGAGTTGACTATCCAGCAGGCATTAATCCTTTTAGGATTCCAAAATCTGTATTTTGCAGTTACTTTGAAGCAAATACTAGGCCATGTATCAATGCAATTGTTGAGGATGCTAGTGATGACCGCAGCAATTTCAGTATATATTGTGTTATGGGCATTAGTAAGCCATCTGTATTCACATTTATGTGCTTTGTATGTTGCCATCAAATAAGGCAATTTATCATGCTGAACTGTCATGTCCTTTATGAAAGTGCCAATCTTTTCCATACAATTGGTTTTGATATTATCAGGGGCCAGAATGCTTTTTTCAAAGTCAGGGCCCTCAAGCCTTTTTTTTGCCATAACCGCAATATGCATGGGACAAATAAATGCAGCATTATTTGCTGCCTTGTCTATACCTGCCACATATAAGTTCTTGTTGAGCCAAGCAATATTCTTCTTGACTTCTGGATCTTGTGTTAAGAATCTTCTTGGATGCAAGGAGTGTTTTAAGTCCGTAATAGCCACATGTGCTACTTTTTGCAGTAAAAGAATAATGTTCTCAATATCCTCATCTGATATATCTAGTAAATCAAACTTATGCACTGCAAAAAAGTGATGACAAACCTTTGTAAATTCCAGATTGAATTCTTGAATACTCAGAGGTTGATCTGGTATATGATTCAGCCCCTTTTCGAAAGCATTCCTGAGCTTCTGGTTATGAATAATGCTCAGGTCTGTAGTTCTAATATGGTCAATCTTCTTGTCAATGTATCTTCTAAGATTAGGGTTCTTGCAAGGGCATTTGCAAGCTGCAGCATCAGCAAAAACTGTATAAGGTTTGTACACTAAATCTCTGATTTGGTCAGTGTAAATCCAAGCGAATTTGGTATTCTCGATAAGCTGCGCGCCTCTTTCTTGGAAAACTTCAAGGAGCACAGTTTGAAATATTTTCCTTATGCACAGGGAATCTAGTGCTTTAGATATGAATTTCATGTGTACAATCTTGCACTTTGTATTTTTACCTTTACTGCATAAATGTTTGTAGTTGTTGATATCCTTCACAATTTTTCTGGTCTTCAGATTTTCCACCTATGGAAATACCATATGTTAGCAGTTGTATTGACATCTTTGTAGGCAACAAAAATTAACATGTTATAGTGGAAAATAGCCATGACAGTAAATATTTCAATCCATCATAGATTTTAAATCTACATAAGCTAGCATAAGCATTTTTTTGTCAACAGGTAATTCATTTTTCCATTTTTCTTTTGCAATCCACACTGAATATTTAAAACCATTGCTAACCAAAAATGTGGTCATAACATTTAAAAGCTTTTATAATAGATAAGATACTGTTGTTAAAACAACTTGATCTTTATCAAAAATGCCAAATGGCTATTATAGAGTTTTTGCCAGTCAAAGAGGGAAAGTCCAACCCCTTTTTGAATTTTCAAATAGGCTGGCTATCTAGCTTATGCATGAGTTAAACAGAATCCTGGACAATTGCAATGCTTTTGACTGAGTTCTCGTCCAAACTTATGATTTTGTTGCCACCTTTTGTGATACTATATTCATCCATACTATCCGCAGCATGTGCCAGATTATGAGCTTCACCTTTTTTAATTTTGGGATCATTAGTGATCCTAGAGGGCATTCTAGGAACCATAAAGCCCTTCTTCTTGAATTTGCTATTGTTATTGGAAGAATAGGACTTTTCCCATGCCTTATTCTTATTGCCAGAATTGCTGTCCTTAAGAAATGACAGAGGCCTGATCATCTTTTCCGCAACATCCGCCATCTTATTATTTCCAAATGCTGCTTTTAGGTTGGTATCCGGGCACTTAGCATATGCAAGAGTCATATTGAACATATTTCTTCTCACCTCTAGATAAGAGATGTAAGCAAGAACTGCTGGCCTCATTGTCTTATTGAGAAACTTAGAGAGTATAACCATCCTTAGCATAGGTGTAGCAGTAGGGTAAATTTCCTCCATATGATTGATAAAGTACCAGATTCCCTGGTCGAACCATATGATTCCACATCTGCACTCCTCATTGTTTTTCTTGGAGTTATACTTATTCTTTTCACAAAGGCATTTAAAGTATGGACAATGAGATCTCCATATCCTTTTAAGATAATAATCATTTCTGTCGATATTTGTGAATGCCATGTGGCCTTTTTGGCTAATTTCAATAGCAGAATTCTTGATGCAATGCTGGTCAAAAAAATCCATTTTAAAGGGCAGGTCAACTGCTAGGGTATCAAATGCCTTTTCAAGTTTATAAGCAGCATAGTTTGCTGCTCTGACCTCTTCTTTGGATATTCCAGCTAATTCCATCCATGTGGCCATATCAATGGGGGCCAGGGCGCCTAAATTTTGGCTTTTCCAGATTGCATGCTCATGGATAGCAGCATAGCATTCTACTGTCTGTTCAATGATGACAGGAAAACAAGTAGAATTAGAAAGAGTTAATTCAGGAACATTGTCTTCCAAGACTGCATCAGAATGATACTGTGCTGCAACAACTTCTTTATTGTAATTCATGGCTGTCAGATCCTCATCAGTGAGATCATTGTCAGAAAAAAGGCAATCTGTCATATCACCAGAGACCTTCATCACATGTGCTTTAATGTTATCCTCCTGCTTTTCAAATGTTGGTGGTTCTATCTCATTGGCCTCCTCAAGTGCCATAATGCCTGTCATAAATTTCTTAGATGCTTCATCTTCAAGGCAGGTTCTATCATATATGATACTGCTCATGTCATTATATAGGGAAACAAGGATCTCCTTGGATTTATCAAACTCAAAATTAATCTTCTTCATAAGGTGGAATATTTTAAACCACCCACTAAATCCCAAATAAGAAACAGGAGATAATGATTTATCCATTAAGTTTACCTCCTTGAAAGTAATGAATGAGTGAATATCTTTGCTTCTAATGCATCCAAGCAAAGTCTGGACAGCATAATTAGGACTAGTGATGCTGCATTTATCGTATTCGTGCGCAAGTAGTTCTTTGATCCACTGATTATAGATGTCAGTACCATCAATTTGTATAGAATCCTATAAGATAAAAACATATACAGTTATTAGTAATGATGATACGTATCTGACAATATCCTATACCAGAATCAAGGTTACTAGTACAACTAGCAAACTGAAGTGTGATCAAAAAAACCTTTGTACTTGATCTGGAAAACCAAACCAAATACTACTACCATCTAAAACCTTTACAAGGAATTTAAATGGTACCAATTAGCAGCCCTTAACATAAACAGATACAATTTATGCTTTGGCCTTGATCTGGTATGCTATTTAGAACAATAGATCATAAATAAACTGAAAGATAGAAAGATAGATACCTCTTTATTCAACATAACAGTCTTAACATCCGTACCACAGAAATCAGAAATTAAAAAACCAATGTATTGTAGGGAATAAGAGTGCTTACATCAGCTCATAAGTGGAGGAAAATGAATTACCATAATTTCATAACAAGATTATAATGAGATAAAATATATGTAACACATGGAGTATTTTCTTTCATCAGCATCAAGCTGTCAGACTTCACAAGAAATACTTGAAGAATACATAGCAAAGAGCAAGTTGAGCCTGTTACCTGCACCCACAAACAAGCACAAGCATTAGAATGGTTGATTTTGAATGGGATAGCAGGCGTCTTAAGCTCACTTGGGGTCATCCCCCTTCACCTTGCTAGCATTCTATCTAAGAATGCAAGGTTATAAATAATTAAACAACATCTCAAACCCACAGCAGATTTCATATTAATTAGTGCTGTTATGCAGGTTAAAAGATGCAGAAGCTTTGAACTCAGCATTTAGAATACTCTTATGGTCATTTTCAGATGTCCAATGCCCATATCTTATGCAATTGCAATACCAATTTACCCATTTAAACACCTATGCCAATGGTAGTGCTAAATATCATATCTAAGCCATTAACCAAAGAGAGCAAACTATTTATGTGGTATAAGTGCAGCTGTCTAGTTCAAATAATAAGAATCACAATATACTATATCTACCCGAGCAAATACATTAGCCAAATTGTAAATAAAGCCTACTGAATTTCAGAAATATGTTATGTGTTTTTCAGATCACAGAGGCACTGCTGTAATGCACATCCTTAGCCCAGGGGATCCATAATGAACCATGCACTTTATGCTTTATCTACTTTCCTTATGATGTATTATGTATAAACCTGCAACAGTCAAACTACAGATCTAATATGCCAGCCATAATCTACATATCAGGTTCTAAAAGCACATGCACAATAATTTATAAATTCGTTACTTATAATATGCCTACTGGTAACTAGGTTCAAGATGCGTAAGATCAGCTTAAGATGAAGCCATAAATTTCAACCCAAATCTAAATTAGCTGTTACTGTTGCATGCTTGTTCATTAGAAATAAAATATGCCCAAATGGAGTAAGGTTAGAACATTCTACATTAGATCTAACCCTCAAACCTTTTTGGAGCCTGCAGGATCATTATCAGCATCCACCATGGCGTTTTTTGGATTGTGATCTTCATTAATTGCAGCAGATTGAATCTCTTCTTCTGTGTTGCAGAATTCAGCCCCTATGTTGATGGGATTTCCTCCAATGCTTTCAGTAGCTATATTTTTAGGATCCAAAGCTTTTATAGCACCACTAGCAGACAGGGCTTTATGCTGGCCAGAAATATTATCCCCTGCTTTGCTAAGCTTCACGCAGGGAGCAATGGCAGCCTTCCTATACTGGTAGATTTTCTTAGCACTGCCTTCTTTGCTTTTTTCCTCAGCTATCCTCTTCCGGGTAGACATGTTGAGGTCCCCTTTCTTTCTAGCCATATTATGCTCCGGGTGAGAGCCCCGGCCTATTCTAATCCAACATTTGCAGGCAAATGCGTATGGGAGCAGCGAAATATATAATCAAAGAAATATGTCCTTAGGACCGTCAGTACTAGTTTCTACCTTTTGGCTGGATCCTGAAGTGAACCATATGTGATGTACTGCCAGTGAAGCATTTGTCCATCTCCTTTCCATCTGTCAAACTGGATGCACCGGATTAGCCCTAATGCATAATAAGCCGCGAAATGCTTTACCTGTATTTTCTCTTCCATGCTTACGACAAAAAACCTAAGGTTTCCAAGAACCATTGCATCGTATTCTTTAAAAAAACCTTTGTGCCTCATTTTAACATGCACCTTATAGGCTATGTGCCTCAAATGGAATAAATTCATACCTTAGTGGCCATAGGACGCCATGATGTCCTTATTGCCCTTATCTCTATCAATTCTGCCCTTTAGTCATTGGCTTTTGTCATTGTTTACGAAGCATTCCAACCCAAATGCAAGGACCTCCTGTACAATATGTTAGTTGTCATAAAAAATAGAGAGCATTATTTATAGATTTGTTTGTACTCAATTCCACAATCACAATGCCATAGTTAGTATTCAAAAAAGCTTAATAGTGCTTACTATTTAATATATATAAAAAAAAAAAAAAAACATTATTATACCTTGAAATCTATCCTTAGGTTTTTTTTTTCCACGGAACAGGTCTATGGAGTTCTCAGCGGCTACATGCATGTACAAGCTGGCCGAATGCATGTAGAACCATCAGAGAAAGGTCTTTGCTTCATCAGAGAAAGTTTTTTTCATCTCCAAACTAAGGAACAGCCGATTCCTTCTCCATTCCAAGACCAACCGACTTTGGTAGCCACTGCAACCCTCTTTTTTTCTACAAATGCATTCTGTTTTTATTTCAATTCATTCTTTTCTTTATTAATTCTGAAAATCCGACTATCAGATGAAAACTCAAAGCAGCCTCTGATCCAAAACATTCCAGGTACAACTGCATTTTTTTTTCACCTCTATCATTTCACTTCTCATCTATTTACATTCTATCTATTTATAGCTAATGCTTTGTTCCTTTCTATCTTTGATCAATAGTGCAAAGATACTAGACAATATAATGTAGCGGTAAAGGCATCCAAGTATTTGAAAGCTCTTGCAAGGTACATTTAAATACTTTATTTATGTCAATGCATAAGCAGTTTGTTTTGCATAAGCAGTGATCTAATTTAGTTACTGAGCTGGATATTGGCTTCTTCTGCATACGTGATATCAAATTACCAGTTTTCTATTCCAGTCTTGGCATTTAGAATATGAATAAAGGAGGCAAGAACAACTTTTTCTTGTTGGATCTGTCTCCTGCCACACCTCAAAATCTGAGGGTTTTTTGCGGTTTCTTTTGTAGTTTAAACCTTGTTTTCTGCCACCAATGATTTGACATGCATAAGATGCTCTTTCTACCCTTGATTCGATCCTAAAGTTAGAGAGCAAGGTCTTAACTATAATGCAATAGACTATGATAACCTAGCTCAATTTCCAGCTCAATTGCAAACAACCAAGTGTTTATAGATGGAAAGCCCACGTGCGCGCATTGTGAGGGCTTTTGTTCTTGGTCATATATACAATCAACAAGGACATAGTCCATTATAAGCCTGATTGATATCTCTGTTTTTTCTAGTTCTCATCTAAACCCAATATTTGTGCTTAATTTTATGCTTAGATTTAATATTTGTGCTTAAACTTAATATTTGTTGTTTTCTTGTTTCTTCAAGACTACCTCTGCTGCAGTAACTATGCCATGCCAGCCATCACCTCTATGGGCCAAATACACAAAAAATAAAGGAGATACACCATCATCTGGAGTTTATAGTTGGGATTGTATATTTTGTGATCTTCATATGACAGGTACATTGACGCGATTGGTTGCTCATCTTGCTCACATACCCAGAGAAGGTGTTAACGCATGTGAACAAGTGCCACCAGAGGTACATGAAGAGGCTAAGAGGGAGTGGGCTAAGAATGAGGCAAGAAATAGAAAGCGCAGTAAGAAGCGCTTGATTAGTGAGGAAGCTGAAGAAGAGATTGAGGAAGGAGATAGTGAGCAGCCCATTGAAATTTGAATGTGCACATAATTATCTCGAGAGTGTTGGTCAGCATGCTAGTACAACCACTACCTCGTCTCATGGAGTGGATCAATTACCAAGAAAGCCTACCCAAATCACATTCAAAAGGAAAAGCTCAAATGCTGCTACTATGATAAAAAAGGAAAATGCAAATGCCATGTTGGTTAGATGCATTGTGGAGTGTAATTTATCATTTAACCTTTTGAAAATGTCATGCTGGAAGAATATGTTGTTGGCTTTTTCAGAAATAGGAGAGAGATATAGCGGCATTAGTTATGGTGATCTTCGAGGTAAATATTTAAAGAAGGAGCTTTTAAGTGTGCAACGGGAAGTGGGAAATGTGAAAGCACTTTGGCCGAAGTATGGAGTGACAATTCTCTCGGATGGATGGGTGGACACATGTAAGCGTGCACTTGTTAATATCTTAGTTTCATGTTGCTATGGTACCATGTACTTGAAGTCTATTGATTGTGGTGATGTATCAACAACGGTTGATAGTTCATGGCTGGCCCAAATGCTATCAGCTTGCAATGTTGTGCAGATTGCCACTGATAATGCATCTACTTGTGTAAGTATGGGAAGAATTTTGGAGGTTGAATATCCGAAACCTGTATGGACGCCATGTGCTTCCCATTGCCTAGATCTATTATTGGAGGATATTGGGAAGTTGAGTTGGGTTCATGATGTGCACAAGAAAGCAAATTATGTGGTGAAATTATTCACACAAAAAAAGAAATGCAAAAAAGATCTTCAGCAATTACTCCCCTTGAGAGGTTAGCAAAAGTTTGGAACTCTTTGCAACAAACTATCGTAAGCAATTATTGGAATGATTGGAAAGATTCCTCTAATGCTGATGCAATGAGAGCAGAATCCGTTGTGCTAGATCCTTCCACTTTGCCAACAATATTGCTTGTAATTTCTATAATGCGGCCATTATTTTCTATTTTACGTCTCACTGACCGCGGAGGATCAACTATGGGCTTGCTTTATGAGTTTATGAGAAGAGCTAGAGTTGTACTGGAGCAAGGAACCATGGAAGAGACATCGAATAAGGCAAAGTAAGTCAAATTTCTGCTATTATTTCTGTTTTAAGTCAAAATTTTAAACTTTTTGTTATAATTTCTGTTTTAAGTTAATTTTCTGTTATAGCATGTTTTGTTATTTGAAGTGCAGGTATAAAGAGGTATTGGAATGCTTTGATAAACGTTGGTCTTGGTTCAAAAGGCCTATCCACATGGTTGCTTATCTCTTACATCCTCTATGGAAACAACAAACAATGACCATGAATGAGGAGTTGACTGATGGATGGCTTTCCTATATTCAAAAAGTTTATTCTATGGAAGAGTGCGAGATATTGCAAGATCAATTAGACATGTACAGGAATGGTGTTGGTAGATTTACTAATGAATTGTCGAAGTCACATGCTGCAAAATGTAAGCCGGTGTCATGGTGGAAAGGTACGGGGATAATGTGCCCTTGCTTGCATCATTAGCTTGCAGAGTATTATCGCAGGTCCGTAGCTTATACTATTTTTATGTTGTTATTTATTTAGATGTTCTTATTCTTTTAAGTTGCATGCTGTTGCCAATTTGTGCTATAGAATTGCCCGTCAGGAACTGCTGAACAAAATTGGAACGCGCATGCATTGACACACACGAAACGCAGGAATCGATTGAAAGTGAAACCGGCGGAGCGCTTAGTTTATGTACGAGAAAATCTAAGACTTGTTCGTAGCTTTGAAACTCATGCTGGCCTTCCAATGCATGTCTGTATATGTCTTCATTTTGCGGCGTCTGTTTAATTATTATTTCACATCTTAGTTTACCAAATTTAATGGGTTATTTTAGGTGAATCTTGATGAGATAGATATAGAAAAGACCCCTGAACTGCCTCCATCAACAGTTGACGTGGATACAAAATTAGCACATGTATACTTTGAGGAGGCAGAAGCTATGAATATTGGTCACATCACTCGTAGTAGATCTAGGGCAGCAGTAGCTACTGCTGCTACAGATGCAAGTGAGACAATTTCTAGAGGAAGAGTTCGTAATCGTAGAAGAGGGAGCCATTGTCCCAGGACAATTGTTACAAGAGTATCTAGTAGAGCTTCAGGTGTTGATGCTGCAAGTACTTCTGAAAATGTTGATTCTGAAATGTTTGGGGCAAACTATGACGAACAGGAATTTCATTTTAGCTCCGGAGATGAGTCTCTTGGTTCTGATTCTATTGATTATGATAACACAACGACTGAATCTTCCAACGATGACGAAGAAGAAGATTCCTGAATTTGTAACTTTTGTTTGTTTATTGTTTTGCTTAACTTTTTATGTTAAAGAAGCACATGATAATCTGTTAAAGCTTTATGTTAACTAGTGCATTAAGTTAAGCATTTGGAAACACAGTTAATGAACTATTTAGAACCCAAATATGGTGTTGTTATTAAAAAATATCACGTTAATCTGTTACCTTAGGTGCATATTTTAAGTTTTCTAAGTTTTTAAGGTTTTTAAGGTCTTAACGTTTGCAAAGTTTTTAATGTTTTTTATGGAATAAAAACGTATTCTAAGATTTTAAAAACCAAAAATAAAAAACATTAAAACTCGTACGGTATGCAACCTACGTGACAACAATGGAACTAGCAAGAACCATATTGGCAATAACAGTTCTACCTGTCAGAGAGAGATTATTCTTGTAAACAAGCAATTTAGCCGCTTGAAAGATAAGAATCTGCCTACACAAATTAAGCCAAAATAAAGGTCTGTAGATGGTAAAAAAAGATAGTCTGTAGATGATCTATCTTAATGCCACTGATTCTAATATCTGGGACAATGCATATGTGATTAGTGATGAATCTACCTCAATCTCTGACATCAGCCTCAATTCCTTTGTACCATCCATCAATTGCTAGAGCTGGTAACATTCCTTATAAATTTAATACCAGCCTTCTTAACTCTGCTTCTTTTCGTGATCAATGTAGAGCATTCTATTATAATCTGCCTCGGGTCAATGATCTCAACTCCATGAAAGGCTTCTACTTTAACATTAAAAATTCCAAAGCTTGGATAAAAGCTTGGTCTAATAAAATTCAAAGAGTTAAGCAGGAAGAGAAAAATATTCTTCTTCAACAGATAAGAGATATTAGAATGGCTCTCCAGAATGATTCTTTGAGTTCTATTCTTCATCTTTAAACGGGAAGATATTGAGAAAAAAATTAAACTCATTAAGGAGATTGAGTCTAAGGGTGCTGCTGCTATTAGGTGTAAAATTAAATACACCAATGATATGGATTCTGGATGCACAAATTTTTTCTTTAGAGTTGCCAAGTCGAGGCAAATTAAAAACTCTATCACTGATGTCAAAGTCAAAGATGACTTGGGAAACACTCTCAATAAGCCTGCTGAAATAGCAAGCTTCTTCTCCTCTAGTTATTCTAAGCTTTTTGCACCTGATCTTCCTAGGGATATCTCTGAGACCACAAAGGCTGATAATTTTAAGAAGCTAATTGATTTAATTATTCCAAATGATCAGCCCGCTATAAATATCATTGTGTCCAATATTCCAACAACCAAGAAGTTTATTCTCAGGCTAAAAGTCTTAAGCATGGCAAATCTCTTGGCCCTGATGGTTTTCCTCTTGAATTTTATGTGCATTTCTGGGAGGCTTTTGTTAAAGGGTTTTGGACGGTACCAACCATCTTCATCCATCTATTGCTTGTGGTTTTATTTCTTTGATTCCAAAGATAAATAAACCTGCAAGCTTTTCTGATTGAGATCAATCTCTTTAACATATTCAAATTTTACAAAGTCCGTGGCAAAAATCATTGCTCTGAGAATCAAAGATCATTTGCAAAATGTATCGCTTTGAATCAATCGCCTTTCTTCCTAACAGATTTATCCTTAAAAATTACCTTGCAGCTATGGAGGAATTGCATTGGAACAATTCTAATCAGGATTGCATTCTTCTTAAGCTAGATTTCAAAAAGGCCTTTGATACTATTAGATGGGACTTTATCAGCTATGCTTTGCTCAAGCTTGATTTTTCCCCTTCTCTTATTCAACTTATCATGGGATTAAACCTTAGAGCCAACTCTGCCATCCTCATTAATGGTTTCCCTAGTTCCTTCTTCCCCCTTACTAAAGATGTGAGACAAGGCTGCCCTCTTGCTCCATATCCTTTTATTGTGGTCACTGAGCTATTAATTAAAGCTGTCATGTATCACTAAAGTATGGTAAATATTTTTGGACTCCAAATTCTTGATAGTGATCAATTTCTCAGCATCCTTCAATATGCTGATGACACTTTCTCCTTTCTAAAGAATAGTCCTAGTAATATCTCCAATTTCATGAACATCATTACTGATTTTAGTGCTGCCTCTCTCTGAATTTAGACAAATGCACAATTATTGGAGATATTCCTGATAATCAGATTGCAGGGATTAAAGACATCAACACTCTCCAAGCATCTAAGCTTCTAGGTATGCCTTTATCTCTAAACCTGAATCTGAATCTTACTGGCCTTTGAAGCCCTATTGTTGAAAAGAGGAGGGAACCACTCTGTTGAGACTCACTTTGCACTTGTAAATTTCCAAGTACATAACTGCCCCTCCTATTCTAGAATTTTGTTTTCACTTTTTAGAAGATAAAAATGGACTTCCACTCAGTATTGTGCTTCTGCCAATCTATAGTGTGAACAATCAGTTTCGATCTATCCTGCAGGAAGTGTTTATCAATGCAAGATTCGTCTGAACCTTTTCTTGCAATGCTGAAGAGTGCATTAACAAATACATGACAAAGCCTTATATTCTGTTTAAGGTGCAGACAAACAATGGAATTAGGAAACTGATGTCTGGCGTAGATAAACTAGCCTTTTATCTTTTATATGCTACAGCTGATAGATTTTTAAAGTTATAAGGCTTCAACTTGTTGGATTTGCCTACAGGTACAACACATTTTATTTCTCTCTTCTTATGACATGCTTGGCAATGTCTTGCAAACCTGAATGCAATTTTTCTTACCCAAAGTTTCCTTGAGTCCTATGCAGCAAGTTGCATCCTATCATAGAACCATTCAACTGGATATAAGCCATTTTGTAATGTTAGAATATTTTAGTTCCTTTTTGTATAAGGTGATAATTTCTTTCCATGGTTGCAGATAAAGTCGATACGTGATGCTCTTGCTATTGCTTCAGTATTGAACCGCACACTGGTATATCAACACTTTGTACATAATAAATGAGTGATAACTATGTCAAGTTGAAATGCTATTGCCATTTTAGAATAAGGCTAGGAGTCTTTTTCCAGTATTAGGAATTTGCCATTATTGTTAGATTCCTACCTTTAAAAGTTGTTTCTACCTTCGAATAAAAAATATCAAGGATGTCTTTTCCAGTAGCTGGTAATTTGTTTTGCTTAATTTAGGAATTTGTGGAATGCTCACTAAGTTTGTACTGGTATGTATAGGTGATGCCAGCTTTATGGTGCAGATATGATCGGGTTTGGTTTGAATACCCTGGAACCTTACATAATACTCCACAATCATTTTTGTGTCCACTTGGCCATGTCTTTGAGGTGGGATTTCTAATTTAAAATTGTTTGTCTATACACATTCATGCCTGATATATTGAGAATGCTTATGTTTGCTTATGTTTGTTTGTGCACAATTTCATCATTTATGCGTTCTTGTGCAAGGCAGGTCCAAAATATTTTGAAAGCTCATCCTGAATCTGAATATGGACCAATAATAAATTTTTGGGAGTACACTTTTACTGGAAAATAAATTTTCTAAATTATATTTTATTTAGAAGAAAATGATGCCTGATGCTATAGGTCAGGGAGTCCAAGCTGACAATTCAGCTATGTGATATGGGGAAGAATGAATGCAATGATACAGATCCCATTGAAGGCATTGCAGTCTTACGTCAAAATATGATGGCCGAGGAGGTAATCAGTGGTTTCTGTTAGTAATTTGTAGATATATCTAGTTAATTAACCTGTTCAAGTAATGATTACAGCTGAAGGAAGCTTTGCCATCCTACCAAGATAAAAAGATTTTAGAATTTGCTTCAATGAAGAACACTTTTGGTGGCTTCAATGATAAGGTCCTACATTTTCTTCCATGAAAGGCCTTATTGAGATTCCTCTTATCTGACTTATTATACAATATCCAGGTTACAGAAGAGAAATTTAAGCAAAGAATAAAGACCTACACTAGCGTCTGGTGTTGTCTAGAACAAAAGAAGATAGGCCATATTTATTATGATATACACTGCGACATGAAGCCTAATTGGAAACCTGTTCCCTCTTTTTCCCCTAGGAAGATCATTCCCCCTGGTGATCAATTTAATTAATTTACTTAAAGAGTTGGTTGGAAATTAGAAGTTTCAAGAGTTAAACACCAACTAAGAAGGATGTAACTCAAAATGCCAACTAATCACAAGATTTTATTCCACAAGTTTGTGTCACGCGTTGGAAATGATCACTTTATGGGTATATCCAGGAGCTTTTGGAGATAGAACCTCCTACATGCTGTTGCTATTGCTGGTCACAATGCTCAACTATATTCCACAAACATGTAATTTTGTAGAGCTCATCCAATTAGGGTTTGCCACAATGCTCAACTATATTCCACAAACATGAAATTTTCCAACTAGGGTTTGCCGTAAGTGGCCTGGCAATCTAAGCTATCAATCATATCTTTTTTCTCTCTCTCTTCCCCTTGACAATCGATTGACAAAATAACAATTTTTGTGATGAATGATGCTACTAGGGGCTTAGCAAGCTAGTCAATATAAAGAGAATTAAAGGGCTTGTTAGAGTCTATGGTTGTAACCTAAGACAATCAAAGGGCTGCAATATAGCAATTTGTTCCCTTAGAGCCTATGGTTCTAAGCTAAGACAATTGAAGGGCTGTGATAGTGATTTCTTCATTAGAGCACATGGTTCTAAGCACCTCAAAAGCATGCTATATGTAGGTCAAAATTTGAGGTTTTAAATTTATGAGGCATCCTGAAGCTATTGAGAAGGTGGCCAAGAATTGTCCTACACATGACAACTCCGCCTCTATAAACAAAAATGGGTCATCTGCATATTGGTTACAGATTTGTTGAGAACCGTCCCACATTTCTAGTCCTTAAATGAGACGTATGCAGAGGCTTGCAGGAATATCTATGAAAGAGCTTATGCTGATATATTGAAGAGGAAAGGAGCCAGGGGACAACCTTGCATAATGCCCCTTTTAATATCAAATATAGGAGAGGATTCACCTTGGAATAAGATTGAGGCTCGAGCAGATCTTAGGAATTTCATTACCCCCTCTGTAAAAATTCCCTACAATCCAGCCTGTGCATCATTTTATGCAAAAAGAACTCCATCTAATGCTATCATATACCTTGGTGAAATCTAGCTTTAGATAGGCTACTTTTTGTCCTATTTTTCTGGCCCAGTGCAACCCTTCAAAAGCTGATGCCACATTGATTAAATACTCCTATCCGCTAAGAAGCCAGATTGGGCCTATGAGATAGCTTCCGTTAAAATTGGTTTGATCTTCTCTGCCATAGCCTTAGCTATGATTTTGTAAAATGCAGATAGAAGTGTGATAGGCCTTCAGTCATTAATTGTGCTCGGCTCCTTACACTTGGTTTCAAGGTGATGCAACCTGTGTTCAATCTGGGATTTAAATTTTCAGCTTACATACATTCTGTATATGTAGAAAAGATATCATACATAATCCATTCCCAATTGCATTGGTAGAATTCTATGGGAATTCCATCCATGCATGGACATTTATATTTAGCCAATAAGAGGATAGCTTTTTCAAGATCCTCGATAGAGAGAGAGTGCCAGAATATCTTTCTGGCTAGAGCTCATGATGGGTGAGACTTTTGAGATCACTAGCTCTTCATATGTATCTTGGAATGTAAGTTGTGTTCCCCAAAGAAATGGAAATGGTTATGTAAGTACCTTTATAGATTCCTTGGATATTTGAGAGTCGAGCCATCCTCTAGTGTGATGGTTGATAGTGTAGATGACCTTTTCTTTTCTTTAGCTGACTTAATGAAGAACTTGGTGCATTAATCAACTTCTTTTAGCCAAGTCAATCCTGCTTTGCATCTGTTCTCAATTATCTTGACTTCCTCTAATGCCTTTATTTCTTCTATTATCCCCTTCTCGCGCTTCATATGTATCTTGGAATGTAAGTTGTGTTCCCCAAAGAAAGAATGGAAATGGTTATGTAAGTACCTTTATAGATTCCCTGGATACTTGAGAGTTGAGCCATCCTCTAGTGTGATGGTTGATAGTGTAGACGACCTTTTCTTTTCTTTAGCTGACTTAAAGAAGAACTTGGTGCATTAATCAACTTCTTCTAGCCAAGTCAATCCTGCTTTGCATCTGTTCTCAATTATCTTGACTTCCTCGAATGCCTTTATTTCTTCTACTATCCCCTTCTCCTCTATACCATCATTAAAGCCCAATACTCTAAGTGAATGGAGTTGGCTGTAAAGGCTATCAAGCTCTACCCCAACTTTTGGCATAGTTTTTTATATTGCCTAGGGTAGTTATCATGGTTTCCATCCCTGAACCCGTTCTAAAAGCCTGTTGTCATATGCTTTTACAAGCCTCCACAAATTTTGGATCTTTCAGGTAACTGGTATTGAGTTTGAATACCATTTTAAATGTTCTAATTTGGCAAATCCGAGGGTAGATATCACCTATGTATTGCAATTCGAGATACCATTTTTGGGTTGCCCCTAAGGGGGAAAACCCTCGTCCATGTAGGTTTGTGGCATATTCCAGGTATATGCCAGTGTATGCCCGAAATATGCCAATAACTGCGCCAAACCCATTATTGGGTGTAAACTGGCAGTCATTTCTGTTGTTGGGCGGTCACTCTGGAAATCGGCTAACCGGTATTCTGGTGGCTGCTGTAGCTCCAGCTTCTTCCTAGGTCCTTAGCTGCACAAAGACCGCTCGACTAGTCGCACTCCACAGGTTCTTGGGCCCTGATCGCGATCAATTCAAAAATAAAAGAGCTCATCTCAGTACCGCAGACATATTCTGCTACATGAAACGAAATCATTTATGTGCAGGATCATCGTGGAAACTAGAATCGACAAGAGTCTAGATATATATTCTGCTACAGACTGCAAAAAATGATTTGGACCAGGTCGTTTCCACATGTAAATTTTTGAAACGGAATCATTTATGTGCAGATCAAGGGTAAAATCATGGGCATCCAAGTCGTGGAAATTGGAATCGACAAGAGTTTGATCTAGATCAAGGACTAGAATGGGTTTTCCCTATTGAAGAGGATTCTGTTCCAGCAGCAAAGGATTAGGCTTATAAAAGCTCAAAACCTTGCTGCTATGGTGCTCCCATTCATGGTATTGAGGAACATGGCTGACAATAGAGAGCATTGGAATAGGTATTGGAGCTGAAATTAGAATATTCTAATGTGGTATACTAGAATCTTCGAGTATATATGGATGTATAATTGTAGAATTTTGCTCATTTCTACTAAGTTTTACAATACAAAACAAACAACCCATGGAGTGATGAAACCTGAACAAACCCACTCTCTACAGAAACCATGAAAACACATTCTCGGACCACCGGAGGGCAACTCCTCGTGTGCAACACCTTGTTATTCTATTCTATTATTTGACTGCGTTTCTTAATAATTATTTGAAGTTTTCCTTCCCTCCCCACATCTTCTCCTCAACTTATGCCGTTTGAGCCCTTTCCCTCTTCCTCTCCTTAATGTGTGCCCCTCTTCCTCTCCTCAACTTGTGCCCTTTCATTCCCTTTCTCCCTTCCCCTCCCACATCTTCTCCTCAACTTGTGCCCCTTAGCCCTTCCCCCTTCTCCTGTGTTCCCCCAAAAAAAAAGGGGAACCTTAAAATATTGTGAACTTTCTCAATTCAGTGTTTGTAAATATTGTGGAAAATATCGAGAACCAATTCTTGTTGTGTGATATGAAAATCTTGTACTGCTTCAAAGTAAAATCACAAATTTTTGATGATATTCCACTTTAACTGCATGAGCCCCATCTGTTGGAATGTGTCCATCTTTAATGTAATGCGATTTTCTATGGTTTTTGCCGGAGGCTGCTTGACGTTTGTATTCATAGCTTGAGCTGTCGATCTTTAGCTCATTGGAAAGCTGATTCAAAGCTATTTTCAAAGGTGTGTGGCATCGTAGGTTTTAGATTCCGGCTGATACCTGTTTCGGCCCTGGCAGTTTCGACCCCTTTGAAAAGGAATGGCGTCAACTTCCAAATTGCCTGCAAAATCTCTTGTATCCATGCTGATGCAGGGGACAAATTTGGCATTGCATGTTAACCCTCTGGCTCTTGGCGAGAGTGTCTTTCAAGAAGGCGGTTTTCCTGCACTGGCACCCTGTGCTAATTATCGAATAGTACAAGTCCTTTGAATGGTATTAATGCTTCCGTGGATGGTGCCTCGGCACCCCCTGATGCCAACTCTAATAAGGATCAGCCTCGTGCGCCTTCTTACAGGTCCTCAACTCTTGGAGTAAATGCTAGCGGGGAGCACTTTAGTGATTGGACAAGAAGGACTTGTCATCAACTACTTCTGCAATTTGTGTTGCTATAGCTAGCGATATGATGATTCAAGATAATAAGAAAGATCTTAGTAACCTCTTGGGTGAGATAAGGGCAAAGAGACTCAGTTGGAGCTTCAACCACCTCCTATTGATTTTTTTTATCAGCTTGAAATGTGTAAGAATACTCTTCAATGTGGTTGAGATTGATAATGATTTGCACAAGAAATATATTAGTAATTTGATGTTGTTTAGTGTGGTTGGTCAATATACTGGGCATTTTTTTATACTAGGAAGTTTGGTTATTGGTTGACTAGCCATCTTCGAAAAATAGGGCTAGATACTAGATACAAAATTCTTCTTGATTGTTTTTGATGATGCTGCTACTATTGAGCAACTGATGGCACATGGTGTGGATCCAATGTGAAATGATTATATTTTGTATCAGCCCTACCCACCTAGATTTGCTCCTGGTACAGCTCATGCTCTTAAGATGCCATGTTAGTTTTCTATTCCTAATCTTCCTCCTGATTTCTTGGTGCCAGAGATTCTTATCAATATTGCTAATGGTCTGGGTACTCATTTGGCCCAGTCTATTGTCGATGGAGCTAAAATTTGTGTCTCTCTTCCTTCTGGTTGTGGTCTTCCTAACTTTGTGGTTGTGAAAAGTGGCCCTATCTTTTTGAAGTATGCCTTGCAATTGCTCAATGGTCCGCAGCTTGCTGACTTGTTTCCTCAACTTGCTCTATTTGCAAATTTTCGTGCTAAGAGAGATTGCCCTGCAATGGTCCCTTCTTCCTCTATGCCTCCTACCTCTGTTGTGTTCCCTTTATCTTTCGTTGTCCCTTCTGCCAATGCTACTGATACCTCTATTGTTGCTATTCCATTTGCTACTAAAAACCTCTATCCCGCAGAAGATTGTGCATACTAAGCACAATTTCATTATATTGAGAAAAAGTTTCGTAAATTGGAATTTTTTTATTATAGACCTTCTGCTGGGGTTGTATACACACGTGTTGTACCCCTATATCATATATATGTTGTGTACACTACATGAGTATTTAGAAAACTTATTAACACGGTATCATACACCAACTTCCAAATATAGTAACTTATCGCGGCGCCTTACGGCCGCCGCGAACGTTTCTCTTCCCCAACTCGTCTAGGGGAGAAGGTGCCCAGAAGGTGCCTTAAAAGTGGGTGTAGGCAATCTTGGCCGTTAGATCCAAAAGGCAGAAGAAATCCTAGTCATTAAGTTTTTATTTTTTATTTTAATTAAATTGCAATTGTTGTATATTGAAGGTGAGATGGCACCTTATTTAATAAAAAGATAGTGAGGTGGCAATGCATTTATTGGTGCACTTTCTAGGAAGCTTCCTTTTCTTACGTCGATATTACATAGTTGTAACTTGCAGTAGAGAAGCCGACTGAAGGTGGGGCCCATGTTGTTAGATTCCTCTTGTCGAGAGCTTTCCAATGAGTGGTGTTTCGACATCATTCTGTCGCAGTTGAATCAACGTGATCGAACTCTAAGAATCTTTTTGGAATCTTAAAAAAATTTTGGAATCTTAAAATTTTATGGAATCTATGGTAATTGAGCGCACAAATTTTTGGAATTCACGTATGACTCTAAGTTAAGAGAAAGACTAAAAAATTATATGTAAGAAACATTAAATTGAACTCATCTACATGGAATTGCATGAGAAGTGATCTCCATTTACTGGGGATTTTAATGGAGACACAGTTCGTCTATTTGTTCTGCAATCAACAAAAGCTAAGGTGAAAGTACCATGATTTCTTTGGTGATGAAGCAAGTGAAGAGCGTCAATGAGGAAAACAAAGAAATTTATTTAGCTAGAAAATAGATACACCATAAAGGACATCAAGTACAAATAAAAGTCATTGAAGCAACTGCAAATATCTATGGTATTATATTTTAGCATTTCATTGACTTGTCCATTTTGTATATATTCTAGCTGACAACTAGTCAAGTGAAAAATCTCTTGACTTGGTTCTCATGCAAGCATGTTAGCATTACAGTGTTCAGCACACATATCTGCAATAAAAAAATAAATTCCAGCATTCTGATGCAAGTATATTACCAACTAGCAATCAAGACATAAATTTCAGCATCTCCTGGGTCAAAATGACGGGGGCAATCTGCAGATATTCTTCCTCTCTTCATATCACCATGAATTCCGCAGGCATTTAGCAAAGTAGCCTATGTAGCAGCATCAGCTTCGGTAGACATGCTATTAATGAGGTCCTCAAATTCAAGCAACCATTTTGCAAAATCCAAGAGATATATTATGCAATCATAATGTTCAGGATTTTGGGGAAGGCCATGGTCATATATAGCAAAATAGTAATGCCCTTCATCAACCATAGAACTGATGCAACACCATGCTGAATAGTATATGAATGAGTCAACTCACCCTCGGCTAAAAGCATAGTTTCTCCAGAAGCAAGGATGTTGATAAATATGATGGTACCAAGTGTCATACCTTCCTTTTGCATTTGATGTAGCAATTCCAAGGCCTCCACAACACAATCCTGCTTGACATATCCAGAAATTAGAGCTTTCTATAAAGTACCTATCTCTGTTATATACCAGAGCAGCAAACGATTTACCATTAGATGGCAGCTTATATACCACAAAAACTCGAAGACCTATCCTTTTCAATTGCAACAACATCCTTTCCAAGTGTAACTTTCTGTTGAAATACTGGGCAATAAAGTAGATGTATTTCTTTTAAAGTAACTCTAATAAACAGATGTATGACCTGTATCTGTCCACAATGCGAAACTAGTGCATTGTAGTCATCAGAAGCCAGCGTATTTGTGCGGAGCAACATGCAAAGATACAACTATCAAATAGCTGCACTTTTTCCACTGCCCCGGTTGAGAAGCCATCTTAAAGCAGGATATAAGATCCACCTTATTTCAATTAACTTGTGCTACTATTCAAACGTGTACGTGTATGTCCAATCTTGATACACCAATGCCACATCTGCCCCTGCATCAAGTGATTTTTGCTGCTAGCCTTCCAAATCCAGAATTAAATAAGTATTGCTCTTATCCAGAATCTATTCCAAAAAAAACTCCAATAATTAACAGCATTGCAATATACGCATTCCATTCGGTGCTAGGCTTTGATGCATGCATACTTAAATTTTGTTTCCGTCCCTTTTTGCAAGGTGATTCTAGAACCATCTAGAAAGACTAAATAGCCCGCACTTACACCAGCATCTTAAACTTGAAAGAATTAGAAGATGTTCGCAACTGACATCGAGCTTCTCATGCTAAAAATCCTCAAATCCATGTTATGAATTCAAGAAGCAAGTTAAAGACACCAAACCAGTACCTTAACTTTGAACTGTTAAAGAGCCACAGCATACAAAAAAATTCAGTTCTCAAATATAGGACCTTAACTCAACTAATAATACAACCACCCCTAAAATATGAGGCTTATTACATCAACCACCAATCTTAATGTAACCTTTTAGCAACTAGCAGCTTGAACAAATGAAATACTTTGATTGCAACCTTGAACTCTAGAAAAAGTTTTGATTTTATCCAAAACTGTACGTTGGCATTTGGCAACCAACAAGTACATCAAACCAAACTCCACTCTGATGGTTGAATATCCAAGGTGAAAGCCAAGTTCGTACCAAAGGTTACCGAGCAATAGGCTGCTAGTCCTTTAGGGATAAGGTTTTTAATTCATGTGACCAGAATGGCAGATATCAGAGCAAAGGTCAGCCTAAGAGCCTGATGTTCTTGATTTGGGACCTTGATGAAGAGAAAAACCACAGGGCATTTGAAATCTGTTGCCGTGTTTGGACGTGAAAACCCAGCTCACAAGCTTCATACTCCATATAGGCTTAAACAAACTATCCTAAATTTCTAAGCACAGTGCTTTACCCAGACGGATCAAGAGCAATAAAAATCTTTATTTCAAAACTTAGGGTACCATCATGACAGATGATGCTACGGATATTAAATGCTATGGGTACTTTCAAGCAAGTTTCTAATCTGCGTTTGAGATCCTAGACAGAAACTCTGCACTACTTTTGGTACTTTTGGATGTTGAAGTGTGGCAGGATTAGGATGGAGTATTATATCAGAGATTCGCTTGAACATGATAAGTTACCACGTCCTGCAGGAAGGGACGTGCATCTGCATAATGAGAACTGATGAGTATTACAGCTTGGACTCATCATTGAGCCATTCTATATGGCTAGATAGCTTTGCTTCAAAAAGAAAAGGCCGAAGCCGCAGAAGCCAGATTAAATGTAAGAGGCTTCTTTGCCAGCTCGAGCAGGGGATGCATCATCTCTTGGCAAGTCGGAATAGGGAGATAGCCGGTAGCAGACAGCGCACAGAGAAGAATAACTTCTGCAGAAAGAATGGTCACCACTTTTATTTGCCCTTTTTTTTCAACGCTGCCATAGCCATACCTTGGGCGGATTAGATTCATCTTACCTTTAGAAGAAATGATGCTTCATTTAGATCCAAGTCTCTACATTTGGCCTGATTTACTGCAGACAGTTGCATACCATTGCAGACAGTTGCACTTACGATTGATCATGAAGGCTATTAAGAGTAGAACCAGCAACCATCCTGCAGAACAAAAGGGGCCAGTAATCAGATTACCAGTCGTGTTTAAACAGAGTCTATGAGCAGGATTAGGGCTCAACAATTCACCTTAATAGCTTTTGTGTTGAAGGATCGGAAATATGGATAGCAAGTTAGGAATGTATTATAAAAAGAGGGCAAAAGTTCTACGGCATGATCATGGCTCTAAGAAGAGATATGGCTAATCCGGCGGCTCCATCTCCTTTCAAAGTAGGCACAAATATACCATGATTATCACGAAGAAGGCGATAACAAAATCCAGCGCCATTTCTTCACAGTTGGCAATCTCCTACAATCTCAAATAATGCTTTTTAAGGCTAACTCACAAAAAAAACATCCCTGTTGTTCATCACTCTAACACAACTCGACATCCGGTTTCCTTCTCTTTCTTAGACATAGGTCTCGATCCTAACATAGACCATGATCCCGCTACTCGCCCGCACCCATCAAGAGAGATTTCATCCACAAAAAAGCGGAGCCCAAAACTCCATTGGGCTCCATTTTACAATAATCTAGGGTTCTGGGATCACGAAACCGGTCCTCTTGGCAACAACGGATCGGATCGCAGAAGGATGAAACGAAAAAAAAAAACCTGCAAAGAAAAGAATGTGCACGCCAGTTCTTCCTCCGCCATAATAAATGCTAATAAATGAGTTCGCCTCTGTAGCACGTGGCGGGGCTGAAGATTTTATTTTATTGGAATTGAAAAATGCATTGGGAGCATACGATGTCGGGGCGGGTTGTGCTCGACCAGAAAAATTAGTTTCTTATTTTTTAAGAACAGAAATGATACTGCTTTATATATGGTATGATATGCATGATAGAAGACCTTATGAAATACATGAACATGGTATCATACACTACACATGCCAAGAGAAATTATGCATACAAGAGAAATTACATATAAATAAATATGATTATCGAGAACATGACTGAGATTGAGAGCCTTCTGATGCCATGTTCCCCCACATGTCACCAATGTATTTTGGAATCTGAACAGTCTTCGGTCTTTTGTCATTTGCATCCCATGCATAATGTATAGCATCTAACTTCTCATACCTTGATGGATCTGATAGATTGGGTCACCAACGTTTAGTTAAACAACCTGTATAGTCACGACCAATAGGCATCCACCATGATACATAAATATGACTATAATTGGTAGACTTTGGATCTAAGATGGCATCTTCTTCTGTATACCCCAACCACGTTGGACTTTCATCGTCTTCGGGTCGGACTAAAACAAACATACCTTTCGTGACATATGCATGAGGATCGAACTCATCTGTAGGCAATACTGGACACCCATCTGCTTGGCCCACAATAAGAAGGCAAAGTTTTTACAACCACGGCGGCTTCATCTACCTCTGGAGTAAAAACATCTTGTAGAGGTTTTTGCTTTGTACGCAACCAAAAGTTATAATTTTGAGGGCGTCCTGGAGACATCTTCCAAACATAAAAGAATCTCGGTCCAGTGATCCATAGTTGCTTTGAACTGTTGTGCAAACACACTACCTTGAGCTTCCGATCCTTCAGAATTACCTGCATTCTCCATTCAAAATCTGAAAGTTCTTCCCGAGATCCGAGGAATCAAATGCCACTCGAAGGCAGAAGGGGTCGGTCTGATCCTCCATATCTTGATCCTCCATATCTGAGCTTCAGAGTTTAAACACAGACTTTAATGAAGCAGCAACGGATGTCTAAAGCATGTGTGGGCCCGTAACCTATTGATATTCAAACAAAAACAGAACACAAATACTGAAGAATTGATCAAGGGAGAAACTTTGCATCCAAAAGCTTGATTGATCCAATGATCTTCAGGTCATTTTATATGCTTCAACAAAGCATTTCTAGGCTCAACATAAGCCTTAGATTTAGCAACTAGAGTAAATCAGGAACCGTTTAACAAGGCACAAATTAAGGGGCAAACTTAGCATAACCAAAATAAGAGTTTATGGACTCGTAACCTTTTGATATCCAACAAGATATGATACGCAAATAGAACGTTCTTCTACGGTCCAAGAGAAAAACCATGAGTACGTTTCTACCAGCTTTTGAGTACCTTCCAGTGGACACAATCGCGCTTGTCTTCTAAAGTTTCTGACCAATCTTCTTGCTTTATGCTCCGCCATCAATGTTTCACCCCAGGGTTGAGCTGCAGAAGCATCTCAACAGCTTCACATTTATATCCATCAAATGAAAAAGTTCATGAGTTGGAGACCAAAAAGCTTCGTCTAAATGATCCAGATCCACTTTATGTAACCTAGACAAGACATGGTCCAATAAATCTTCTGAAGATGATTATGTTCTGTCCACAAGCTTAAGATCGAGACAGGCCTAGAAGCTAGATCTCGGTTTTCTATCAGAAGGTTCTCATATCATGTTTTTATGTGGCACTTTCACTTGCCCCTAGCTATTAGATAACATTTGTATGAATTAGTCCCATAGACCCAAGCAGTATCTCTTTCTCCACATCCCTGACTTTACGCATGTCCGATTCTGCTCCTTCAGTCCCTTCTTCATGGAAACAAAAACCAGTAATCCCTTGAAATAAGCCAACTCTTCTGTGTAGCACGCACCCCGGCCTTAGCAAACAAAATTACCAACCATAATTGATGCTTCTTTGTGCAGCACAACCTGTGAAAAACGTGATTCGGGTTTAAGAATCTATGGAAAATTTTCCCATTACATGGGAAACATCCTTGTTGACCAAAACAACCTGCAACATTCTTGCAAACCACCATGAAAGAGTTATGATGGCATCTCTTAGAAAGCATTTTTGGTTGAAGGCTAATATCAAATGTTTCCATACAAACGCATTAGGACAGAGTAGATTTCATCACTATGTCATCATTCAAAATTGTTCTATACTGCGAACTGCTCTCCTACATCACCATGTATTGTAGAGGCACCAAGGAGTGTTGTCCAGACTACAAAACATCCTGGAAATGGCATTGCAGTGATTACTTCTTCTGCTTCATCTAACCATCCCAAATGTCCAAGAAGGTCAACAAGGCATGAGAAATGATGTCCTGTTTGCCTAATGCCATATTCTAAACTCATCAAACAAAAATAGTGCCAGCTTTCATCTATTAAACATGCATTACTACATGACCCTAAAATAGGACCAAATGTCAGAGAATTTGGTAGTACCCCATCCCAGCAGTTTACGAACAATATTGACAACACTTTCATAGTGAGCATACTGGCTATAGGCCACCATTATTGTATTCCATGAAGCCAGAGAATGGTGTGCTGTGCTGCAGAATACTTGCTCAGCATCTTGTAGACATCCACATTTGGCGTTTTATGGCAGAAAGGGCATTGGCGACAAAGCCATCTTGTTCATATCCTGCTTCTAGGATCATAATGTGAATTTTTCCCCTTTTCCAAGTATCCCAGATTTCCGCGGGCACTCAGAACACTGACAAGTGTTAGAGAATCAGGCTTAACACCTTCCAATTCCATCCGTTCAAACTGTTTTAAGGCCTCGCTGTCATTGCCATTCTGAGAATAGCCTGCAATTATCACATTCCATAAACCAGCATCTCGTGCTGATATCCTGTCAAACATTTTATGGGCATCCTTTAGTCTTCCACATTTGGCATACATGTCAATAATTGTATTATAAACAAAAGGAACAAGTTCATATCCAGCTTCTTGAACTTCAACATGGATCTGCTTACCAATTTTTAAGCGCTTGAAGAGATGCACAGACATTGAGAATATTGATAAACGTAACATCATCTGGTTCCACACCTTCATTCTTCAAGTGTCTATAAAGCGTTAATGCTTTCTCATAAAACCCGTGAAGGGAATAAACTCCAAGCATACTGCTCCAGGATACAACATCCCTTGTAAGCATCCTGTTAAATACCTGGCAGCTTGCTTCCACGTCTCCATGTTTTCCATAGAGGTCAATAAGAACATTGCTAACATAAGTATTACTTCCATATCCAGATTTAATGACATGAGCATGAACGTGGTTCAAGGCCATCAAGCTGACACACATACCTATGATCCTGACAAAGGTAAATCCATCTGGATTAGTGCCACTTTTCTTCATAGTATTGAACAGGCACAAACGTTCATTGTTACCATGCCACTGTTCAGCATATCCTCCAATGATTGTGTTCCATGAGACATTGTCATGCACAGGCATCCTGTTAAAGAGTTGGCAAGCACTTGTCATACTTATGCATTTGGTGTACATGTTCAGAAGTGCATTTCCAACAAATAAATCAAATTGAACCCCAGCCCTCACCATTTCGGCATGAACCTTCTTGCCATATTCATATGCTGCACTATATGCACAAGCACCAACAATGCACAAATATACAACCTTGTTCAATTTTACTCTTTCATTTTGCATCCATTCAAAGCACCTAAGAGCTTCTTTATGGTACCCATGCTGAACACAACCAGAAATCATTGTATTCCACGATACAACATCTCTAACATGCACGGTGTTGAAAAGCTTGCACGCATCATCAATGTTACCACACTTAAAATACATGTCAATAAGCACACTGCCTACAACAACGTCCAATTCATATCCAAGTCTGGAGGCATTAGCATGCATGAGCTTTCCCTGCCCCATAGAACAAAGATTCCCACATGCACAGATAATGTTTACAAAAGTAACTTTATTAGGAAGCTTTCCATCTAATTTCATTTGCCTAAAGAGATTGAGAGCTTCATTTCCTTCCCCATATTGGCAATAACCTGTAATCAGTATGGTCCACGTGCAGACATTCCGTAACGGCATTCCATCAAAGACGAGGCGAGCATTTTCTACCGTGTCACATTTCATATACATGTTCAAAATAACATTGCTTAGAAAAATATTTGGTCTAAATGAGCTGGTGATAATGTAGGCATGAATACGCTTTCCCTCAGTCAAAAAGTCTCAGGTGAACACAAGCACTTAAAGGGATGCAATAGTATTAGAGTTTAGTCTGTTTTTCAGTTCATTTTGGGTTAACTGTGTAAAGAGATTTAGTGCTTCTGTCGATCTTTCCGCAGAAAGTTTGTCGACTTTCAGTAAATTCTCATCTATACAGTCTCTGAGTTTTACTAAATCACTACTGTAATCACTAGGTATTTGATTTGGCCTTTGGGCTATACAAACTCTCTCTATACTGCTCTGAAGCAACATTCCAGATATATGTCAAAAGGTAATAGAAAGATTAAAGCAATGTCAAGAAGCTATCAAGAGTTTCCAGCTTCTTTCGCATTCGTAAATTCTAAATTCTACGGCATGTCCAGCCATTACCTTTGTTTCAAATATGATACTGTTTGGATATTGTCGTAACCATTCGAGCAGCCCAAATCCGTCCAAGCGGATGACCCATTCTTGTACATGGAAATTCTAATTTCAATCCTTTTATGATACCAACGGATCAACCATAGGCTTACTTACTTGGAACCCTTTATCCCACAAACAAGCAAGTGGGCATGTGTCATGTTCTATGTTCTGATGCCCCTCCTGTGCAAACGGGAGAAAAATCCTAAACTTATTGTTTTAACTTAATTTAAGGGAAAATTACCAAAATACCATTAAAGTTTGCCAAAATTACTAAAACTAGTTATGGTGTCGGGTGTAACTTCAATTTTATTGTAGAATTATATTGTAGAATTATATGAATAAGATGTAGGATTTAGGAACATATGTAGTATGTAGGGTCGTCAGGCTCTTTTTAAGTTATTGTCCAAGTTGGATGTTACATTTACAACTATCGAAAGGTCAAACAATTGCAACTATTAAGATTCAACCACTCTATTTTCTTCATGGCATTTGAATCCATGCATCAGAGTTAAAGATCCAACAATATCCTTCATTGTAAAATGACAATCGCATCTTCAACATGCTATAAAAGTGGCATATATATTTTTACAACAGTCATAGTGAACCCATTGTGACTTGTTTGGTATGTAAAGTAGTTCCTATGTAGGTTATTTTTTATTTGGCATGTACCATCGTTTTACAAAACCAACACATTAATTGAGGAGGTTTTCAGAGAGAGCGTAACCACCATTTTATTGCAATATTCACTTACATGTGCATTATATGCCTTTTAACACATTAGCACAACATTTTCAAACCTTGGCGTCAGCTTCAGTAGTAATTGAGGAGGTTTTCACATACAGCATAAATATAGAACATTATGATTATACAGTATTAACTTCTATTGGACCATCTGCAATGTGACTCCTTTCACATGTCCAGTTGGATGCTGCCTAGTGGCGTGACGTTAAAATACTATCTATCTATCTTTACCATAACACGTGGTAAGTTTCAACAAAAAGTCAATGGACTTGTATGGTTACCTGTTCTTTTGTAAAGAGTTGCTATGCGCTTTTTTACACATTAACACAGACTTTTGCAAATGTTGGCCATGCTCGAGTTCACCATAGCTTTACAAAACCAACACACTAATTGAGGAGGTTTTCAGATAGAGCATAACCCCCACTTTATTGTGATGTTCACTTTAATGTGCATTGTATGCCTTGTAATACATTAGCACAACATTTTCAAATCTTGGCGTTGCTTCAGGATGTTCTTACAAAACTAACATAATAATTGAGGAGGTTTTCACATACAGCATAATATAGAACATTATGATTATGCATTATTAACTTCTGTTGGACCATCTGCAGTGTGACTTTACTTAGCAAACCATTTAAAACATAAAGTGTATTCCAAGTGGATTGCTTTGTAACATTACTATTCTTTTAATATATTGATGACACAGTTCTTCAAAAAAAAAAATGAAAAGTATTAAAAAAGGGGTGACGATTAGCAAAAGATCATCCTCGTAATTTTGATTAAGCCATTTTACCAAAATTAAAAGATTAATGTACACTCTTTTTGCTTTGAGTCATGCATCTTGAGTCTATTTATAGCCGGCAAGTGTAGTGTTCAAAATTCTTACCTAGTTCTTCATCCCCGTTCTAGAGCCTTGTTAGAACGTGATCAACAAAAAAGGACCATTGTTCTTACCATACTTTTTTTTGGTGGACCGAGATTCCTATATTATCATATTCCCCATCAACCCTAATGCAATGTGGTCTTCTATGGACATTAATAAAGACCAACAAAGACCACTCTTATGATGTACTTCATAAATGACAGAGCATATGCAACCAAGAAACACTAAAGGGCAAGAACAGGCATCGTCACTTTATCATGCTTAGTGTGTTGCTAAGTTTAATGTAAACATATTAAGAATGAAGCAATGAAGAACATACATATGATAAGATCACTTTATATGCTCAATTTTTAACTGCATTCTTGCTTCTACATTATTGCACCTCTAAATGCAATCCACACATCTTCGTCTTTTAATTGTGCACTCCCTGATCGTGGTGCAATATGTGCTCCTAGACCCTCATGCAAAGATATCAAGAATGATGCTAAGAAAACTCTATATAAGAAAACTCTATATATAGAACGTTGAATTCTACATTCTACTTGTAGATTGTTCACCTGTAAATGCAATCTTTGCATCTTTCTTTTAATTGTGCACTTTCTGATAGTGGAGCAATATGCGCTCCTAGATTTGTTCACTGTAAATGCAACCTGCAATGTTGGGGCAGTAAGAGCTAGTTTAGGAATACTGACATTTTTCAAAGAATTGAAATGGCAGACCATATTGCAAGATCAGAAATCCCAAGCATAATGGATGCTTCGAACTTGTTAAAGGCATTTTAAATTAAATACCATATAGATTGTCTTAGGGATCATCTTGAATAGTAGAGATTTATGGGAAAATATAAAATAGAACATAAAAACATGGTGACACTATGTTGTGCGAGGAACATCTAAAAGGAGAAATATCATGAAGAATAAACAACAAAAAGATCCAATAAAAGCAAAATAACAAAATATCGTCTCGGAAAAGCACATTCACAAAAGAAACATACTTCAAAACAAACACATGCAGAAAAGATAGCCACATACATTAAGATGAAATGGAACAATAACATTCGATTTATGCTTGAATAGACACTTAGTGTCTAGACCATTGAAGAATGAACTCCCAAGTGAACTCCAATGTTTCTAACTAAGATAAACTCAAATTACATAGAGAAACAAAATTATTACCTAATATTGAACACCTGCTCCAATGCATGCAATAGAACGTCAAAGCAAGTGATATTCCTGGTATCACATAAAGCACGAAAGCAAAGGAAATATGATCAAGCATTCCAAGGTATCCATACTCATGCAGACTATAGCTAAAAATTTATTACTTAGAAACTAAAGCAGACGTCATTTGATTGGTAGAAGATTTAAAGCTTTGCTTCTTAATATAGGTTAGAAGAATAGTATAGCTTGAACCCAATAATATCTTTTACAGTACATCTAGAAGTAGGCAATAATACTAAAAAGTCAATGCTTCGTACCTTCATTATAACCATTCAGTATTGAAACATTGCTGTTATGAATTCGCAATAATGCCATTTTATTCACTAACAATAAGAAAATATTATTTGCAAAAGGAAATGAGGTGAATGAGAGATGTCAAATGTTCAGTTTGCTGGAGGAATCTATAGAACATGTATTTTATCTGCCCAAGTTTAGGTCTACACCTTTATTTTTTAAAAGCAGAGTGATAAGTACATAAAATTGAAACCTTTTCCACTCCAGATTTTATGCGATCATAAACAGGTGCTTCACATTACACATGAAGAGTTCTAGTTTTACACTATGCAGCCTTAAAAACAAAAAGGAGCCTTGTTAATGCTTGCAAAATAAGCTGAGCAGATTGTATTCTAAAATTTCAAAAAGAAAGAATACAACCCTTTGATGTTTTGCTTCCAAAGCTTTGCCTCTCGCAATGGTAAAATTGTGTAAGATCCAAATTCCCCACAACAATCTACTTGCTTGATAGAAATGATGATAATATAAGCCCCAATTCATATCCCAAGGTTATGAAATGAAGCAAGGCAGGAGCAGGAAATCAGTGGACGCTTTTGTAACCTGCTAGATACAATTAAGTTAAGAATCCCTTACAGATGAAATATGAGCAGAACAGTCTATATGGAAGGTTTTCGACGTACAATTTTGTGATTTGCAGGCCTGCTCCAAACACCTTCAAGGGCAAACAATATATACAATGCGAAAACGACAATTGAATAATATGTTCTGCTAATTTAAAAAATCAAGATTAATGGATGCAAAAGTTTCTTCGAGATTTCAGTCAATCACTGTTTTTTTCGCTTTAGATTTTCGTCGACCACTGCTTTTGCACATTGGTTTCTTTTTCAGGGATCGATGTGAGACGGCTGAAATTTGTGAAGGTTATCAAGAAGCCTGAAATCTAATCTTCTCTATCGCAAAGCCGGAGATCGCTTGCTAGGAGACAAACAATTTTTTGCATAATTTACCCCAAAATCGGCCATGAAAGCATAATTTTTAGGAAGCATCGACCACTATTGCATAATTTTCAGGAGGCATCGACCAAAAGATAAGATAGAGGCGCCCCAAAAGATAGAGGCCTTCTCGACTACGGAGTCGAGAAAGTCTATTTTTGGGTTGCCCCTAAGGGGGCAAACCCTCATTGATGGCAATATGCCAATATATGCCAATAACTGCTCCAAACCCATTATTGGTCGTAAACCTGACAAATCATTTCGCATTCTTTGGGCAGCACTGCTGAAACCGGCTAACCGGTGTTCTAGCGATGGTGGTCGCTATAGCTCCGACTTCTTCCTAGGTCCTTAATGCACAAGATCGCTCAGGCCTAGCTGCGCTCCCCGGTTCTTGGGCTTTTCTATGCATCACGATGGATCATTAAAGCTTGGCATTCTACCCGTCGGCATCTTCTCGATTGGGTATACATACTTTGTCTTGAGCAAGTTTCTTGTGTTTTCCTACGGTTTAGCAACATTGGCACTTTGTTCTTCATTGCTTCTATTCCTTTTGCATGTTTGCATCATGGTTTCTAACATTGGCACAGGATTATATATGAACATAAATTATCTGACGGTTACAACTTGAACCATAGGCCGTGCACATGCACTGTAAGCTTTTGTTTCATGAGAGATGATGCCAGTAGAAAAATTGTACTAATGTTGTCAAGGGAAGCGGTTCGATGTAGTTTTACCTTGCTTTCGATGGACTATAATTTACTATCTCCCTTTTTTTTTTGAAGGTGCGAGATGATTTTTTCATTAATTAAGGAAAAACATACAAAATACTCCAAATGCCTATAAATATAGGCAATTTAGATAAGAGCAAGTTATTTTCAGAATTAGAGAAGTCAACCACGTCTTCGAGAGAAATGGGATAGTCTTTTAGAAAATGTATTTAGAATGTCGAACCATATGATGACCTTCCAACCTATATTTTATATGGTGCACACTCTATAGCAACTCTGAGGCAGCTTTCGTAAAAAGGTTTTGGGCATTACATCATACCAGAAAGAGTACTCAACCCTTGTCAAAAGCAGTCGTACAACTATACGCCTAAGTCTAGCTTAAGAAGCAAGAAAAAGGACTTTACCAATAACCCATTCAATCCTTTGGACTTCATGATGCATCTCAGTCTGCCATATCTGTCGTACAGATTGGAACATTAAGAATATAATCTAGTCATACACATTTAAATTAGAAACTTTAGGAGTATCTTTTATAGACTTCGCTATATCCGGGATAACATTGGTGTTTGTGCTCTAATTTGCATCCTTCAAATATAAATTAGTGAGTGTTAAATGGTTGATGGATGTCCAAAATGGGATTTCTTATGTGTATCTATACATGTAGCTTGGGTGAGATTCATTTTGGATTCCTTCACCAGCAAAGCTAAAAGATGACACTCTTATCAGCAAAGTGACCAATGCCACCTCCTCTTTGTAGTGATCCACATTAGCATTATACCTCTAATCTTGGCTGTTTTGAGCAAAACAAATAAGAAGGTTGAGGAGGTAAACCAGAATAGGAACTTGAGAGGAGAAAGATCTACGCATGAAAGAAGGCATTTTGTAGTGGTATCCTCTTCTAACCAAAGATGCAAAAGAGAATAGAGTAATCAAAACGTAAAAAAGACAATAAAACACCTAGAAATAAATGTCTTCAAGTTGTCCGGGCGTGGGCTCTTACACAAGCAATTCCGATCTTCCATGCATGCTCCACACCATAAGCTTCTTCCAAAGGGCAAAACAACCTTAACACAAAACTTCAAAATTGTAAATTTATGGAAACAGCATGCAAAGAATGAAGAAAACATTGATTTGATTTGATTTGTTGTTCATGCTACAGATTGCTTACTTCCTCAAGTACTTTATCACCTTCTCGAAAATGGCACTTACAGACTTTGCCTTCTCAATGGCAATCCATCTGGAACCTTGTTTGGTCTAAATATAATCCTCCAAAGGTAAATGTTCTACTTTGGCAGGTGATTCATTGCTCTTTGAGAGTTAATGAGATGGTTCTCGCTTTAAGCCGGGAGTAAGCCCACTTTGCCCAATGTGTGAGCGGTGCATTGAAACATTGGAGCACTGTTTATATTTGTGTGCAGAGCTGAGTAGTCTTAGGTCCTGGCTGCATTCTCTTTTTGGAGTATCTTTGGATAGTCAGCACTTTCTTTTGGGTATTTATCCAAATCGATTGGATCACTTCTAAAAGAATTGCATTTCACATGGCAAAGTCTTGGCTAATATGGAGTGTATGGATGGAAGGCGAAGAAAGGTCTTTTATGATAAGTGTATTTCTTCTCGGTGGTGCTTCAAGAAATTAAGTAAGAAGTTGTATAATTGCTTTCGGATCTCCAATTGGTCCGATCGTATTAAAATTCCAATATGGAGTGATCATCTAAAAGTGATTGATGCTTGAGGACATTTCTTACTTAAGTACTTTGTAATATTTTGAGTGTATAATATGAAGTAAAACACGTTCTTCAAAAAAAACATATAGAGCACAAAAGAGCAAGAAAACGTAAGTAAATTGCAAGATTAAAACCAATAAGGAATACAAAAATGAAAACATACAGCTAATACTTGAGCATATAGGGTTTAGAATCGGTTACCAACATCTTTTCATGTTCCAAAACTGTAAAACCGATCCCAACTCCACTTAAAACCACATTCCTAGATATTTCATCGTCCAAGCCAAGGGCATATGGTCTGCGTAGCCATATTAGATCTTTTTCATCCATGTTAGCAAGCGAAAAGATTGGACTAATCAAAATTCTATTTAGCAATCTTGGTGATGAGATCCGGATTCTGCCTCTGATTGCGAAATGACTTTTGGCCTGTAATCATGGCATAAGCATGTCGAAAATTGAAAGGGGGCAAATTGATTGGAAAGAGCAATATTAAAATGAAATCCCGATTTTTGGCAAATCGGATTTTATTTCCGGCCACGAAAAGCCCCACAACCATAGGAAAATAAAAAAGTCCAAAAACGTTTTTCTCCAGACCAGAAATTTTCAAATTAACAAGATTGATGCCACTAAACCCAGTGGTATTTTGGAAAAATTGGCAATGACGTTTTCTTAAAGATCTGAATGCAAATGTGCCCTTTAGACGGATTGCAGATTAAGATGAGATCTTTCTAACAAGCATAATATCGTCTTGATTGGAGATGAAAATTTCAAGTTATAAGCTCTTGAGTCCTTCGAATTTGAGAAATAAAAATCTCATAACTTGAGATTGTGGTCTTTGTTGGAAAGATCTCGACAATCTACAATGCCATCGATCCAGAGCCATCGGATTGGTATTCTCGAAGAGGCAAGCATGTATTCTCCCATCTTGGTTTCTCCTCGCTTGGTTTTCAGGTTTGGTATCTCTTTCCATGTTGTGACATGTTCTTCCCGATCTTGTCTCTTTTTTGGCCATCCTTCAACCTTCGACCTTGATCCCGTTTTGATAAGGAAGTTCTTTTTTTTTGGGAGCTTTTGTCTGCATTTTCATGCAAGCCCTATTCGAGAATGCCATCGATCCGAGCCATTGGATCGGTATTCTCAAGAGGCGAGCATGTATTCTCCATGCATGCATGCATTGCATGCATTTTCTGGGGCTCTAGTTCGTTTGGGGATCGCTATTTTTTGCAGGTTCTTCATCGACTTCTCATCGGCGTTTTCTCCTCTCTCAACAGTTCCCTTGACTCCCACCTCCTCCCTTAATGTATATATTATTGTGAATGTTATTTTTTTGTCACGTGTACGCTGCGGACCAGCCCCTCTTTTCGAGGTGTAAAATGTTGTTTTTGTCGCGTGCACGCTGGACCAGCCCCCGCTTTTCGAGGTTTTTCTCTATTGGTTTTTGTTGGTGATGTGCGTGGTCCGGGGTGATGAGCGACTTCGGTATTCTCTAGGTTTTTTTTGTGGGAACTTTTAGCAACCTTGCGTTTTCCAAGACCCTTGTCGAGATTTTATAGCTAGGGTTTTTCTCGAAAACCCAAAAGGGCGAGGTTTTTTAATCCCGGCGATAAGCTCTCGGCAAGTACACTAGCCAACAATTGTAGCACACAATTTTATTTGGGGTCTAGTTGTTATAACTGGATATTCCCTATGTTTTTCATTTTTTAGGTAGCTTGCGATGTGCAGCTACCCACTATACCATTGTAGAAACACTGTTGAGATGAATGAAAAGCCTAGGCGACGGGAGCTTTTGTCTGTTTTCATGCGAGCCCTATTCGAGAATTCATCTGAAGGGCACATTTGCATTCAGGTTATTGGAAAAACGTTATTGCCAATTTTTCCAAAATACCACTGGGTTTAGTAGCATCTTGGTAATTTTGGCAAACTTTAATGGTATTTTGGTAATTTTCCCTTAATTTAATGATGTCATAATGTCATAAGGGTATTTTGATAAATAGGGTAATATAGTTTTTGCGACTCATCAAATCTATATCTTCAAAAACAATGTATTCAAAAACATTCTAGATTAGAATAAGACCTTTCCAACAAGATCAAAGTCATCTAACTCAAAGTTCAATTCACATGTTATCTTGGTTTGAGTTATTTTTTTAGAACAGCTTATTTAAATTAGTGTGACTTGAAGATTCCAAATAGGTTTTAAATGATTCTATTGTTATTAGAAAGATTGTATTGCCGGCTATAAGTTTTGGGAAGGGCACTTTGTTATTTGATCAGTCCACAAAATGTTTTGGTGTTTTAGCCAGAGACCCTATTTTTTGGCGCATTTTGGTAATTTCCCTAATATTGACTATGGCAGTCGGATATGTTAAATTTCGTGAAGTTGAAGGAGTGAACAATGGCATCATACGAAAAATAAATAGATAAATGCTGGCTAACGTCTCAATTAAAGTAAGCTTTTGAGTGAAATCATGACTCCCCCCTTTTGGGGCTCGATTCTAAAAATGCAATCGGGCCATCTCGGATTGCTAGGGAAGGACGAGCCATCTATAAAAGTATTGTCTTTTCAATTGACAGGTTATCGACATCTTCTCATAGTAGCATTCCCTTGCCCTTTGGTTCCCTCCCTCTCTCCTTTGTATTTTCCTTTCATTTTTTATTGATGTTACTAGTCGATATGTTTATATTTAAATTATTTTATTTTTGGTGGAACTGTTGGTTATTATGATTCTCCACCCATCGGGTGATGCTCTTTTTCCACCTGTTCGGTGTTGCTATTGTTTCTCCACTCGTCGGGTGATGCTATTCTTGTTTCCACCTGCTGGTTGATGCTAATTTTTTCTCCACTAGTTCTTTTCTCCACCTGCTGGGTGATGCTAATTATTTTCCACCCGCTAAGTGCTGCTCCATATATTTTTTCCACCCGCTGGGTTATGCTATATGCAGAGCCAACCAAAGTCAACTTTGGGTGATGCTATTTTCTCTAAGCAATCCTGTTTTTGCTACTAGTGTCTCATGGGTGCTTTTGATTGCATGGATTATGTTATTTTATTAGGTGAGTAATGTGTACTTTCCATGTATTTCATCTTTTATTTTCAAATTTTTTACAGATCGTGTGGAGATGATGTGCGTTGCAATAACTTCACCTACTTTTTATCTTCATCCTTTGAAGCATCCTTGAGGTCGTTGACGACCTTTTCTCATTAGGATTTTTCTCGAAAACCCAAAAGGGCAAGGTTTTTTTCATCCCAATGAGAAGTTTTTGCCATAAAATTATAACCCTATCTATCTATTTTTAACAATTTGATGAAGATTGACAATATCGATCAATATTAAATAGTGTGAATGCTTAGTGTGTTGGTTTTTGGTCCCCCCTTGCATGGGTTCGAGCTTGTCGTTCACTAGTTTTTTTGCTGTTTTGAGATATTTGACTTGCCAAATACCTTTTTTTGGTATTGGACTTTCCCAGGATTTGAGAGTCTAGAAACTATTTCTGGTATTTGATTTGCTCAGGATGTGAGAGTTTAATAACTTTGAGTTCTGTCGTTCATTAGATTTTTTGCCGTTTTGAGATATTTGACTTGTCCAAGACGTTTTTTTTGGTATTCGATTTGCTCAGGATTTGAAAGTCTAATAACTATTTTTTATTTTCGACTTGCCCTAACATATGAATTTGACTTGCCCAAGACCTTTTTGGGTATTTGACTTGCCCAAGATTTTAGAGTCTAATAACTCGTTTCTCTATTCAACTTGCCCAATGCATATGGATTTGAGAGTCTAATAGCTATTTTTGGTATTCGACTTGTCCATTACATATGAATTTGAGAGTCTAATACTGCTCTAGAATTGAACCCAAAATCGGGAGGCAATAAAAGCACCCGTAAGTTTTGGACACCGTGTTGCATTTTGTTGGAATGTCTAAGTTAATGGTTGTGATGTTGCTTCTCGGCATATTGACATATTTCCTTTATTGGAATTAGATTCTATATCAGTTGAAGTCAGGATGGATCTTCCCAAGAAAAAAAAATAAAAAAATAAATGTATTTACTTTTTGTCATCACAAATAGCCATAGGAAAATAAGGTTCAAAAGAAAGAATAGCTTTCCAAAGCTTGCTCCAACATTGCTCATGTGCTATCTGACTAAGCCATCACAAAGACATTTCTAAAAGCTTTTGGCCACTTCAATTCATGTTGTGTCCTGAAATAAATCCTTTATTATAAAGTTTTAGTGTATGTCGTGCATAAAACCCTAAAACTTTCGACGGCCCAGATTTGATGAAATCAATGGAAGAGATGACCGTAAAGATTCTAGGGTT
The DNA here is from genome assembly GCA_021234155.1 of Isoetes taiwanensis. Lineage (NCBI taxonomy): Eukaryota > Viridiplantae > Streptophyta > Lycopodiopsida > Isoetales > Isoetaceae > Isoetes > Isoetes taiwanensis. The sequence continues at coordinate 15,915,883 of JAJEKV010000023.1, read as the reverse complement.
TTTTTTTTGCTAGGGTTAGCGAGGGCACCTTCGAAGAGGGCGGCATAGCACCTTCGAGCTGCTAGATCCAATGGCCCGATTTAGCGGCAGAGCTAAGAACGGCTCCCTTCTCTCATTCGGTAGGGTAAGTTTTAAGTGCTATACGCTTCTCCATTTTTCCCATTCCTCCTGATTCTTCCACAGACCCTTCAATTCAATGGCAAGGTGCTTGCATGGTCGAAAATTAGTTCGATAGTGATTTAGAGACGAGCCCCCGTGAAAGAGTTGTTCAAAAGAGCCGCCAATTTTTCTAATTGCTTTCTTACTCCGCCGGGGGGATAATGCCGCGAGGGATGGAATATGATAACCTCGAGTTCTGCATGGAGGTTCTAGAACCCTTTGGGAACAAAGCTAGATCTTTGTGGTGCATATGCCAATGTCGGTGGTATCAAATGGAGTAAATGGTCTTCTTTGATTTGAAGCAAGCTATAATAGGAGAAAAAGCTAAAGTACACAGTGAAGTTGGTTCAAAGTTTACCAAGAAGGAGTCAATGAAACGTTGCCAAATTCATCCATTGTTAAATCCATTACTTCTCGGCTTGAAGCGTTAGTAATCATGAAGATCGAAAGGCCGAATCAGCTATTGGTAGATTGGTAATAGAAGAAGAGATAGAGGATGATATATTAAAGGGTTTTTGGGAGACAATGTCGTGAGTCCCTCATCTCAGCGGAAGAATCGAAATCTTTGAAATAACTGAATCTTCATTTATATTTAGTGCAATTCGTGAAGCACAACAAGCAACCTTGATGATGAGCCTTCTTCAAGCACTATGCAAATTTTGGTTAGTTATCATGACCACGGGCATTGCATTTCAAAATTCCTTTACATCATTAATTACGGCAAAGAGTTTCCTGTTTTACATCGCTGGTGACATTAGTGCAATTGTCAAAGTTGGTGAAGGCACATATCTTGAAAGCTTTTAAAAAGAGTGGAAACGTTTTCAAGATTGTACCCATGGATGGGGATTTCAAAGTGAATGGCGAGATCCAAGCGGTGAAATGGCTTATTACCGAAAGGTGGACTGATATTAAAGTACATCAATCTCGGATATATTGTTTGCGGACACTTGACAAGATGTATCACGGAGATACGATTAACAAATACATTGAATGCAGACTTGAAGCACCTCACAAAAATTGAATACAAGCAAAACTTCATAGAGACCAAAGCGTAAGGGCATGTAACTTCTGCTATGGCGGACTAATCAAAAACAGAGATGTCAACAAAGGATAGATTGGCCATGGTCATTTGATATCACACTTCAAGATCGTGGGCAAAAAGCTATGTCCGGCCTCCTCCTCCAGGTTCGTTTGCAACATTTAGGGCATTATTTAAACGTGGCATGGTTTTGGACGAATGAGCCGTGGCAACAATAGAGCGGTTCAAGCAAAATCGCTAAGGATGGTGGTTGTTATCCTTTCAATTTGTTGGTAGTCTACACCAAACAGATCGTTTTTCTCCTTTTCTTATATGAATTTCATGCATGATGTCTTTGGTTGGTGTAGGTGCTTGAGCTGGCGAAATGGGGGGGGGTTTGATAAGAACGACTCTCTCGCTCTTGGCATCTTGAGGTTCGGACTTTTTGCATCTCATATTACACTACACATTTGAGGAATTGAGGTTAGTCTTCTTTGATATGTTATGGTCATAGGATTTCTCTTGCAAATACTATAATGCAATGCATTAAATGCTAACAGTTAGAATCATAATGGTGGTTTTATTTGAAGATGCATAGATTGCCGGGTAGATCCATATTAGTTAGTCTTCTCAACTATGTCTCTTCATGTTGTAGATGGATCTACATTTCTCTTTTCCTACCGATATGATTTTACGAACCATCATGATTTCATACATTGGTGCAATGCTAACCAAGAAACAAATTTGAGCCATACAACATCAAAACCAGTGTCCAGCAGAGGTGTATGACCTGCTCCTTTGATCTGATATGCTTGCTTGATCTGGGACTTTTATAAAAGCATAGTATGTAGGTCCTTCTATAAAGGTCTATTTCTCCTTCTAGAGTTAGAAAACGACTCCATTTGAAAAAAAATTGTGAGGATCGACCAATTTAAATAAAAAGTGTATTTTGTTTTGGTAAATTAATGTTCATTTGCCTCATGAAAACATCATTGTTTAAGTCTACAAATGTTTTGCCGGTATATTTTTTAAAAAAAAATTGTAGCCAAAACATCATTTTTACGTGATCCCTACAAATGTCTTACCAGCATATTTTCTGCCTAAAAAATGGGAGCCAATATCAGTTAATAAACTGTTCTAGGCACCATATAAAAGTTATGCATTATCTTTGCAAAAGAGAAGTGAGAATTAGTAAGTTGCATTTTGGTCAGACTCAAATGAGAATCTAGGTACCATGTTGAGTTACATATGAGTTAGGGAAAGATGTAACATTTGTATATTTGACATTGTAGTCATGATGATAAAAGAAAAAGGCTGGGGCGTTATTTTTGCGAACGGTATTCTAAATTTGCTTAGGTAGTTATGGGGATACATGCATGCATTGGTATATTACATGTATGGTACGGTTCTTTGAAGCGGTTCTTGACCATAAAAAAACTTGATTTGCATGGTAAGATCCAACTATTCTATTTTGAGATTGACATACACTCCATTCATTGTAAATAAGTAGGTTTCCATGGGGAACACATTAGGAGTAAACCAAAGTTTTCAAACAACTTAACCAGAGATGCAAACTATACCTATTGCACTTAACCAGAGATGCAAACTATACCTATTGCACTGGTGGTTATGTGATGAAAAAAGCCAGCAATTTTGCAATGCCTATATTTTGTCCATTTTAAAATGCTGTAATGTTTTTTATGCTAATTCCATTTGGAGATATTCTTAAATGAAATTAAATTGTTAGGGCAATCGATACCCTGTTCATGCAAGTTCACAACCTCCACACAGTTCACATGTTCATGCAACTTTGCAACCTCCTCCACACATATTCACAAGATTCCTCCACACATATTCACAAGATTACTTAAATTGTCTAGGCAATCGGTACTTGCTTCATGCAACTTCCCAACCCTCAAAAGATATTTACAAGATAACTTTACAACCTCCTCAATGAATATCCACAAGATATATCAAACTTCACAAAAATTTAACAACCTAATCAATAAATATTCACAAGTTATGCACAACGTGAAAAGAAACAATGTCAACAACAATATAAAATAAACCATTATTATAGACGACCTTTAATGAGAAATCATTTGCCAAGACCTTTGCCCATGCTCCCAACAATGACGCCTGAAATTCCTTAGAAGATACAATTCAATATCCCTTTATAGCCCTTCCATTTTGCTTTTGTCCCAGAAATTGTGCATTGGTTTGCCTAAAGACAAAACACCGGATCTCTTATAAGTAAGGATGTACTACCTCTTCAATGTGTAATTTTCAAGATGTCAACAATTAAATGATATTTTTGAAAATTTTTGTTATAATAAAAGTTTACTTGCACACTTTTCCCATTGCAATAAAACATTTACTGATTTCCATCGATGCCCGGCAATGCCGGGCACCATTACTAGTATCCAATAATGTCATCGTCGTCGGCGCTCGTAACTATGCCAAAGTTCTCAAACTCTTGGCACAATTGGCCTACTATCGATCTTGTATGAAAACATATTCCTTTAAAAGGGTATTTTGTGCATTAAGGTACTCGTGCATAAAATATAAACGATGCATTGTATGGGTCCCATGGCATATGTTTCCATGGAGATATGAAATTTGGCCTATTCTTTTCTTTATGTGTTACAACAGATAGAAATTCTTGTAAATACTAGACCCATTTGCTCGCAATTGTTGTATAGCATGATGGTTTTCTCTGCTAATTCTGTTTTGTTTCCTTCATTGTTGCGGGCATAAAGAAGCTCTAATTTTGGGCTACATCCTACTTATCTGATTCACTTTTAAAAGAGATGAATAACTTCGAAGGTGTAGACTAGAGTATACAAAGGTAAAGTATGCAAAGTTTCTACCTCTATTAAGGGCAATTCATTAGTTAAAGAAGCTAATTTTGGCATCCTATGGCATACTTTGGACATATCTAAGAGATTGATAGTTTTCATCTTTCGCATGTTCTAATATTCTATTCATATACCAAAACAAAAAAAAACAAAACTATTTTGGATTGGATTGTACTTTGATTTGAGCATATGGATCTTAACCATAGTCATATACCTGTTGCTGAATGCTATGTACTTCGTGTCTTTACTGTAGAGTTCATAGATGGCAGGTTGATCTACGGTGTCCTTCTTGTAATACGTACCATCTACAACACTCTCACTAGCAAGATGCCATGTTCCATTGAGTTTGAAGTCTTTCTCCACTATCGGTTTGGTTTTGTGCATATTAGGATCTAGAGTTTAGCACCTCTCATTGCCTTTGGGAGCAACAACATCAAACATGTCACCATCTTTACGCTAGCATGGTGGAATTAGAGGAAAATAAGGACACCGCTAGATTTACACTCCTTCTCAATGTCAATAAAAGCGCATTAGAGGGGCGGTACAATGACCACCACTTTCTAGTCATCAACATAGTTCTAACACAACTATCCCACATACCACTCAAGCAGCAGCTGCAAAAACATGAAAGTCCTCTTGTATGCAACTACAATGGAGATTTAGGATTGAAAAAGCATGCACACGCTGGACCTACTTAGTTTCCAAACCCGTTCTGCATCCCATGCTTTCTTTCTATCCATATCCTCCACTTTGACTTCCAAAAGAACCTTTTTATATTTTCTCCTTTGTCGGATTTAGACATATTCATCCACTCAGGTGTTCTACACGTAAACATTTCATCTACAACTTCTATGACTTCATGAGCATTACCCAATTTCATGCTATTGTATTTTAATGCACTTATCTTAATCATCTCTTCAACTCATCAGTTGTTCTATCATGTTTACCTTTCTCATGTTTAGATCCAAAAAAAATTCTACATCATATAAACTAGAGCATTTTGTGTATATCTAGACACAAAGTAGAACGATTTAGCTTTCTTGAACTAATATGTTGCAACATTCATCTGATATATAGTAATGTATGTTTTTGATAATTTCATCTGTCACTTATTCATATTGATATGTTATTTTAACCAATTGCAGATGCCTGTACTAATAGCACTATCATCGTATACCTTGGAGGTTCTTGATTGTCAATGCCTTGACATGTACATGTATCAACAAGTTTATTACTGTTAAGTTTTTCTCTAAAACCCTAGAGCGATGTTGGAGCGCTTTTAAAGCGGAGGATGTCTTTGGTAGGCTCATGTGTGCCCCGATCTACCTTGGTCATCGATCCGTCCATCCTATGGGCATATGTTGAGGCCTCACGGGCGCCTCTCGTTTAGATTATGGTCATCTATGATTGAAGGCACCTAAGATTTTGAAATATGAAATATAAGTCCGTCTAAAGTTTTGAATTCTGAAATAGGAGACTCGAACCTCTACAGAAATAATTCAATATCTTAATAAAGATATTTTAACCAATGCAACTAGCAACCCATCTTTGTGTTTTTATTTCTATTGAATTTTTGTTTTTATAATAACTCATTCAATTGTTTTAAGGGTATAGTCTACTACATTCGATAAATGGTGATTGATCCATCCATATTAAATCCATTGGAATTCCTTGTTCTTATACTACATATTCACCCTAGTTAAAAACTATCAATTTCGACTCAAGTATCCAAAGAATTTGCCTCACAAGATCCATGTGGTTTCCAAAGAATTTGACATGGTTTCCAAAAAAATTTGACTCCACAAAATTCTTCATATGGTCTCCTATTTTTGTTAGAATTAATAAATATATGCTAAGTATGAAGAAAATACAAAGCATAATCCATTTTTCTCTTTCTTGCGATTCAGTTCATTTCTTATAGTGCAATGCATAAACATGTATACAAAATTACATTACAAATTTTTAAAGCAAAGAGGATTACACATGGTTGCAAATGAAGCTTGGAACATGATGTAGGTTACTACATCTTGCACAATGTTTCACTTTTGATTCACAGGAAATTGAACATGCATAAGGGAGGTGTAGAAGATTTGTGACAATGCAAACATTTCAAAGGGATAAAGGAAGCTATAAGTCACGGGAGATAAAAAATGATAAATTAAGCCTTAATTCATTAATTCACCACCGGATCAATTAAATATAAATCCAATCCATGATAAAGGAACAACGCTCCTCTTCCTTTGATTTATACGTGATCTTTGTATTTTATAGCTTAACTAATAAGCAAACTAATAAATGATCTATAGATTGGAGTCCACAACATGGCTTGGAAGTTAGAATTGGAAGTCATCTTGTTTGTAGCTCAATAAATATCCATTGTCACCGCTTCAAAGATAATAATGTTTCTCCTACCATGATAATTAGAGTATGCTCAAGTTGGCCGGATCATCCAACCATTCTTAGTCATATAGAAGTTCACTTCCATTTGACCATGGTGGATTCTTGGATCTGCAATATGTATCTACCAAAAACAAATGGCATATATCTTCATCAAGCCTCTTGTATATCTTAGTTTAAGCAATTTAAAGAAATGTTGAGGCAATGAGCTACTTTGGATAAAGCCAAGATCCTTAGTGGCAGATCATGTCAAAATATATACCAACTTGTACTTTTTTGTTGAAAATTCTTGTTTTTATGACCGTTTCCTTGCTTTTTTTGTAATGTAATGATTCATTCATCTGTAGTTGACTTGATAGAAGGAAGGAAGGAAGGAAGGAAGTATATTTTAACGTCAGCGGAGGCCAAACTTGACCTATGAGACCGGTACATGCAAGTACACAAAGCAGATAAAACCACACCAAAAGACAAATGCTACTATACAGCGTGTCCCTACTCTCGGGATGAAAAACCCCCATGGGAGGGAAAAACCCTGGTAGTAGGCTCTCAGATCCTTGTCCTGTAAAGGGATTCTCGGGCGGTAGAGACTTGCAAAATGTAGGATGCGATGCAACCATTGGCGATGTCGACCAATTGATGCAGCGATTTACCCGCATGAGCATCTAAGATCGGCATGTGTTGCTTTCCGGAAGCAATTCAAACATAGCTCTTATTTTAAGTTAACACTCAACAACTCAAAAGGTGATCCTCCCAACGACATGCTTTTTTTTAAGTCTATATAAAAGAGTAGCAACGAATTACCTTAAAATAACATCAAAGATTCATTTGCACAATGGGCGTCATTGGCTCGCAATTCAAATCTAGATGAACTTGAGATGAACAAACAATAAAAGGGTATAATAAAAGCATTAGAAAACTATATGTTATGTCACAACTAAGAAATTAAAAAATGGCATACCTTGAGACTTACCATACAATGTGCAAGACTCTATCAATAGCTCGGATTGTCAATGCCCATCAAAAGGACCTGGTCCCTTCTTCAATATTTGTTGGCGCTTTTCCACCAAATTATCACTTTGCCCTACCCGACATCTCTTCCTCCCACAATCTGCCTAGCTATGATCTCGGGGTCCTTCTCAAATGGAGCCTCATCAAATTCCTTGCAGCCTTCAATCCCCGAACCTTTGTTCTCGGTTTTGCAAATTATTGGGTTTTATCCTCTAAGTATGGCATGATTTGGACTTGATTATTCACCTCACGGGTGTTGATGCAACACTATTTGTGCACCGATGAAAATTGCCTTAGAGGAATGGTTTATTAATAAAATTTCAACCGATGGCTTTTGGGTATCCTTTGAAAATCCATTCCAACTTCATGAAGCTTCTTGACTATTTTATTTGCGGTAAAATGCATTCTTAATTTATTCCATTGCATCTTTTACGATTGAACACATATTTATTTGCTCTGGCGGTTTAAATTTAGAAATTCCATCTACAATTTAGATCATCCCGAAACCCATCTATAATTTACGAGCGGGATATAGATGCATGTCTCCTTTAGTTTTCAAGCATCTTCATATAGAGCGGACATATATATCCTGGCTATTTGTTAACAAACATATGCGGAGGTAGTTATATTACTTATATTACTCATTGTGCTCCCTCTGCAAAGACATAAATATTTATTGGTTTTGTTGTCATTCTTATTCTTTCATACGTTGTAGTAGATGTAAGCAAATTGTAATATCATGTCGGTAGGTAGGTTCAGTCTTGAGGAATGGTTGATCAATAGTTTTAACTTCATCTTCTTCTTTTTAATGGAATGTATTTATAATTTGTTGTAGATGGAGATTGGTTGTCTGCGAGCCTTTTATTTTTCTTAGGCGTTTAGTCATATTAACCATAGATATAGGGTGAAATCTTTTTATTATGCATTTATCCGGCTTAATCTCGATTTTCTCTTTTTTTTATAATATTCTGCAGAGTGCATGTACAATAAGTTCTTTTTATATTAGAGATGACCAAATAGTTCCTGGAATTTGTATAATTTGTTTTATTTGGGGCGTATGATTATTATTGCTCATGCACATTTCTTGGGGATTAATGCACACTTTTGCATAATATAGCTCCACTTGGATTACTCTATAAGGGTTGCAAAGAAACTTGATGCGTATTCATTTGGATGATTTATGAAAGTAATAAGGTTTTTATCGATCTATTTGGGAAGGTTTATCAAAAGTAAGGTTTTCTTCATCGATCTATATGTCTTGCACTAGAGCCCAAAAGCTGAATGGCCAATTAAACTTTATGATGTCCTTAAAGGGCCAAAATTAAAATACATCATTTTATATTAGTGGAAGTGGTTTTACGAGTTTCTACACAAGGTTGGATTGATTTAAGCACATCTTCCAAATTACAACAATCATTTTTTTATTACGGCCCGGTTAATTTCATTAGACCATTTGGTTATCTTGGATTACTTGATGTTGATTAGGTTTCATATTTATAATATGTGAAGCAAAATTTTGCTTTGGAGCTTTATAGATCATGATCACTGATCTTGATAGTTCTATAAGGTACTTCTATGGGACATGTGACTTGGTTGTTTTAGAACATATCATCTCTTCCAATTCAAGATGCTCAAAAACATCCTCTAGATAAGATGGCTATATTGATCCGTTTGTAGGAATCTTTCTTAAAGCTTTTACTATTGGAATTTGAGGAGTTCCATTTTGCATTTGATGTGTGTGTCTAGTTGGGTTATGACTATTTTATGTAAATTATTTTATGTTCCTTTAATTGATTTACGTCACACTATAGATTTAGAGGGATTCAACTGATTACTCTTCTTCTTCAAATAAATTAGATTCTCACAAATCCAAGCCTTTCTTGGATTGATAAGGTTCATTCCTTATACTTGACAATGGCTTTGTATTGAACACGTTCTCCATTTTGAGGTATGTGTTTTTTTCACTTCCTTTTTAAAGGTTTTGGGAATGCAAATAGTCTGATAACCCATGCATGTTTTTTTGTATCCTGTACTTGCATCTTAGATTACATTTTACGGATTGCCAAAAAGATCCACAATATTATGAAGATCCGGACTTAGTTGGAGTCTGTATGGATTCCCATGTCATATTTTCATGACCTCGACATCTTTACATGCGCTCCAGTATGCGGGGAGCTTGATATCTTGCTCACACCTCTTAGGCGCATATAGTTTCAATACAACCTATGACTCCAAAATCATATTTACTTCAATATATATTGTACACATTCCGGCATCACGGATGGTTTACGGGCGCTTATGATTCATAGCATATATTCCGGGTTGATGTAGTTTACGGAAGGGCATATGGAGGCGGGCTCAATTATTTGGCCAGATGTTGGATGGAATGTTTTGATTACTTCAAAGAAGCTTTGTATACCATGATGCATGAGGGATTGTGGTAATCCTAAAATTCCTATATATACTACTAATTTAGCATTGTTAGTATATATCAAATTTTAATCACAAACCCTATACTTCATTCAACAAGCTAGGTAAATTCACTTCCAAGTTTTAGTTTGAAATTTTGTGGTTTTAGGCAATGTATGTAGCTTCTATTTCTGATATTTCATTCGAGTTCGGGCAATTAGAAACCCTTCTATATTTTGGACAATTCTTCGGCATATATTTGTGTTGTGTATATATGTCAATTGCAACCCGCAAATCTTGATGCTCATTCAACTACTTGGTAGAATCAACTTCCAAAATTGACTTTTCAAATTTTGTGGTTTTGGGCAATGTATGCTCAGTGCCCTTTATAATATTCCATTCGAGTTTCTGAAAAGCACCCATAAAAATGATCATTGCTAATTCACACATTAGGTCCTATCAAATCATCTACTTATTTATTTAGGTTCCCAGTTGTCTCTCGCATACAAATGATAGCATTCATCCTCCATTTCCCTACATATTGATGTGTACCCTATTCACAAGCTTCAAACTGCCGTTACCAGCCTAAATACAACATGGTGAGATGCAAATCTTGGGGAAGGAAGAAGAAGAAGAAGCGAGGAAGTGACTCACATTGCTGCCAAAGAACATTCTTTGTAGGGTTACTGCCTGGATTACCTTTCTTTTGCATCATTTTCATTTAATAATGTAACTTACTTATAGTTACATACCCGCGGATAGTTTTGATGATGGATTAATTGCATTTTCAAATGGAAGGTTGTCTTAATTGCCACATCATACCCATCAACGACAATACTCGATACTCATGTAAAGGAAGACAATAGGATATAGTCCTTCATATTTGTGCCACTATTTCTCTTAAATTGCAAACGAAGATCATAAATAGTGCTTTTGTTGTAGATATGAGGCAAGAACTTCTAAATTATTTATTTAGAATCCCGATAACAACTTTTAAATTATTAGAATGCGATGCGCAAATCTTATATTTATTGTGGCACATTAAAAGCGGATCAAATTATGATTGCCCCTCCATGTTTTGAAAGCGATTATACCAAACTCATTTCCTTGCCACTAAATGTAAACCAAATTTGTTTACTGTTGCTGTAGCATTGTATATATTGTTAATCTTTGAAGCAAATTCCATATCACCATTTGAAAATTGTTTGAATTCATCTAGATCTGCCCCCATCTCGCCATATTTGTACATCCTTATTGAACTTTTGTTTTCTTTAGTACCTTTTTAACGTTCTTATTAGCTCTACATAGGAGAATTGGAGACCACTTGGAGAATATAAGCGCATGGCATGTTGACATGTATCTTCAGTTATTACATAGAAACAACTCTATAAGACTCAATATCATTAATGCATCCTTTCATAGACACAAAATAACTAAACACCATGCACTATCGACGCAATGTAATTTGGAAGGATCCAAAGTTCAAACACAACACCTTCAATGCATAGTTATATAATCTATCATGAACATTCAAACACGATCCCAACAACAATTATATAGCCCACACCAAAATAATGGAACCCCTTAATGTCACTTGCATCTCCACCATTTCAGTTCATAAACATTATTTGCCAACACCGTCAATCTCAACTACATTACTATTCCTCCTTTACTTGATGCATACATACAAAACCATACAAACCGGCTTCTGAACCAACAATTCCTCCAGAATTACTACTACTAAGCCTTTGTAGCGGGGCACATAACCTAGTTTTTATATGTCTGCGGCCACAGGTTAGAATGCATAGTAGATTTTCTTTATTCTTACAAAATTTAGCCACATGTGGCCTTATGCATGCTTTGGATTGAGGTAATTACAGGGGTGCAAAGTAACTATCTTTATAAAGCGATACCATTTTGCATCTCGCTAATGGATGTGGCACTATCCATCGAATTGCATGTAGTAGAGTCGATGTCAACACTGCTTTTTAACACAGCACATCTATATCAATTAATGATGCAATATAATAGAATGTGACCTAAATTCTCTATAGAAGGAAAAAATGTCTTGAGTCGAGAGCTTGATGCAAATGCAAAGCTTAAAATATGCATTTACGGTTTCTTAGAAGCGGGATGGATCTTGCAAATAACAATAACAATGCAGGATCGGGACATGCCAATATATAAATTGTTAGCATACATTATTCTTTGGATTTTGGGGGATGTATCGTGGCAAGGGGTCAATCAAAACCCCTTGTACATGGCTTGAAAAAAATTCAAAAGTATCCTTTTTCTCCTTTTCTTAAAAGCAACCTTCAAATTTCTTACTATAGGTATCCTATATAAACATTTATCTACACCTTACGCGATTTTGGCTTGGGATTTATTGAAGTGGTCAACGGACTAAGGATAGTCAACAGAAGTTCAATCTTTTAATGTTATTATTTACTTATCTAACTTGAATCAATAACAATGCAGTTAGGATTTTTGTATCTGCGAGCATTTATGCATTACATTTATGCGCGCCATGCATTGCATATGTATCCTTTAGATCATGTAGAGATTGCTATTTGCAAGATTGTTCATGACTTCTAAGTAGAGTGCTTGCTTTGTTTAGTTGGTGACTATTTGGTGATTTTCTTTATTTATGGCAGAAGCTGTCACGGCCTCTTCTTCTTATCTAAACACATTCCTTCAACCTTCTCCTTCAATTTTATTTTTTAGATGATGCAAGTCGATAGCTTCTTCCGTGCATGGGTCCTATATTTGCATCTAAGAGGTGAGAGTCTTGGTAGAGGGAATTCCTGGCCAAGAACTGGATGTGTCCAAATTTTTTAGTTTTAAGCCAACCATAGTGTAATGCACCCTGATTAAGAACTTGTGGAATCCTATTTGGCTGAAAGCTTTTGCAAGTTTAGATACAGATTGCTAGTGTGATTTCACTCCAAGGGGTAGGCACAAATCCATACTAATGGGAATGTGCCATGAACCTTTTTCTTTTTAAGCGTGGATATCTTCTTCATTTTCATGAGATATAACATAATAGTGGAAGCTGGACAAAAGCCCCTTGACATAAAGATATATGCTAATACCTTTGGGTTACGCTCCTTGAATCACGAATCATATAAAGCATTGCATTTCCAACATATATAGGCGCCCGCGAACATCTTTTGGTTTTTCCAAACCTGGGATTGGACCCATTATTATTTAAGATTTGTGTGTGGTACGTACGCTGCCTGCTTAATAAAAGGATTATGTCTATCGACCTCGGAATAGTACTTAATGAGACATTGTGAAAGATACCTGAACGCTCCCGAAGGCTTTAACAGCCGATTTGCGGCAAAGTTAGAGCAAAATAAAAAAGAAGGCGTTTTGGAAGATTTACCTAATTTTTTCACTAAGCGAGTTTAACAAATGCAATGTATGCAGCAAAGAAGAATGGCTCACACTGGTATAAGATGCAATTCATATTATTATTATTATTATTATTATTTATTTACGGCGACAATGATCCAGCCAAATTGGCATCTTATGCGCAGCATCTACATTTGCCAATTTTAATAGTTAGCAGTTGCTCTAATAGAACACATATTTTTTTGGAATATGACAAGTGATTAATCAAATAAATGTCTATGTGCTTCCAAGTTCTCACAATAAAAAAGGGAATTTGTAAGAAGGTTCAACCTATATTCAAATTCCATTGGCTAAGTTCCATTATTTGCATTTCCACCTTCTAGAATAGCATATCCAATCGAAAATCTTTATTGCATAAATTTTCTGCAAATTTTTATTTATATGAAATTTCTATTTTTCTTATCCACCTAATGTTGTGTCACAAGACCTTTGGAGTGTCACAAATATTTGATAAGCCCATACATGAGCGGGAAAGGAGACTCCCATTTAAATGGCCTATGGAATGGAGCTTCAATAAGTGCTTCACCATCCAAAAGACTTTGTTGTGGGAGAACAAACTCCATTTACTAATTTGATGCCCATCCTCCACCTCAAAAGTTTAGCTCAAATGAGAGCTATATTCCTGCATGATCATAGATCAAAAAGGCAGAAACTCCCTCGAACTATATATACATGCCCCCATAGCTTGACCTTTAAATCAATAAAAGTTCACCACCATTTTTATTGTGCTTCTCGGCCATATAAGCCACAATAGGATGAATGGAAATATCTCCAGTGCAAAAGGTACATGCCATATGTGGTTGTCTAAATTCTTAGTGAATCTAATCGGCAGTTAAAAAATAGCAAAGACCACAACTGGAGCCAACATGGGGTGCAAAGTAGAAAAGGTGGATGAGTTCACGAGGCCACTTGGAAATGCAAGAAAGTTCTTTCTTTGCCATGGACATCTTGAATCCCCTGCAGAAATCATGCTATATATTTCTTCTTTTAACTATTTAAAACCACAATTTTGTTCTTACTCTCTTCTTCGTTTTTCGGAGACAAACAAATGCACGCGATGTTTTTGGAAAACTTTGTGTCCCCTAGCCTCAAATCTAAAAAATTCTTTTACTACTTTTCACCTGCAAGAATTATGATAGAAAGTTTATGAATCCATTGTCAAACCACCTGTTTACAGAGCCATAAGTATCCCCTTTTAGATCTTTTCCAGATATTCTTGGTTGCTTTGCTTGAAAATACTATTGCAACTCTTCCTTCTTCCGAGATCAACAAACAAACCGAAAGTTATTGAATCGTTGCATTTGATCCAAACAACCTATATAGGATACATAAAACCAAGGAGGATATAGAAAAGAAATAAATGCATAAAACCCTACCTCTTTTGATATTGTGCCTGATCACAATTTTTGTTTGAACCCCGCATTTTCCCTTCTACTTCGAGACAATTCAATCGTGAATCTAACCCATCACATCTTAGACAATGTTTCTTGCAAAGGCGAAACCTAAACATAACACATAGTTAGAGTTGGAAAAGCAATGACATTTTATTCACCATCTCATTGGCCTCTATTAAGAAACACACGGTTAAACAAATGTATTTCTCGATCCCGCAACAACATGTAAGAAATAATCATGAACCAAGTTCTATATTTGGTTATCTTATATTTGTAGTGCTCTTTGAGAAAAATCAAAATATGTACCTCGATCGCATCAAAGCGGTTAAGCACTTTTATGCTCTCCTCCAGAAAGCTAAGTACTGTTCTCTCGGGCTTCATCTAAATCGCGACAGGCGACCAAGCTCAAAGACACAAGGGATAGGCAAACAAAAATAGGAACCCCCATTTGCTTGTCCCAAATCTTTGAAAGGCTAACCGAAATGGTAACTAATTTTTATTATTCCCATTCCATCCGCACTCTCATGTAAACTAAGACCATCCATAATAGATAATGTCTTCAACTTCAACTTTTAATCGAAGAAAGCATTCTCTCCATTTTATCTACGAAAACATTTAGAAGAAAATCCACATGATTTTGCCATGGTTATGATAGAACCGCAGGTAAAAGTTGAAGCATAACGCACTTGTCGACATCGAGACAAAATTCAACATGAATGGGCCTATTCCACAGGCGAGTTTGATGCTTCTTGTAACGTTCCTAATCGACATGCCTCCTTAACCATTTGGGCCAAAACCGCCTGACGCTTTATGAGTAGTCGCTTCTACCCGGTTTATGCCGTTGTCTGGGAACTTCCACAAGCACATTCAAGGTTTGAATACTTCGGCCCTACCATGGCCCAAGCATCTCTCCTCCAAAAATTCAACCCATGTCCTCATGGGCTATCTCAGGAAACTCATGAAGAATCAATTGGCATCTTCCCATGGCATCTTCCTCGTGGGACCCTACCATTAGACCAAAATCTCCGAGAACCGACATGCCCTTAACCAATGGGCAAAACCGGTTTAGATGTTTATGAGTAGTCACTTCTACCCATTTATGCGGTGTCGGGAATGCTCCACAGGCACATCCAAGGTTGAATACTCGAAAGTCTACCATGGGCGGATTATACTCTCCCCACTAGAACTATGCTCGCCTCGAGCATCAAAGGCTACCATGTCTATGTCATACCATGTCACAATGATGACCAAGTCTTTACAAATTACCCATGCATATAGGCACCCATGGAGACTCGACTTGAGACCTCCGCTCTAATACTGGCTGTGATGTTCTAACGACATGCCCTTAACCAACCAGCCGGGCAAAACCGCCTAGACGCTTATGAGTGGTAAGCTTCTCCCATTTATCAGGTGTAAACCGCATACAGGCACATTCGGGTTGAATAACAGCTGTTTTCCATGGGCCGTTACATACCTCGTTCATCTCCTACTTTTACAAACCTCAATTTCTTAGCCAAGATTGAAATCCACCATGAGAATTCTTCTTTGTGTTTAACCTTCTTGACCAAATTTATTCTCTGACACTAGATTCTTTCTTTTTACAAACCTCACTTTTTACGTAAGATTGAAAAATCCACCACGAGAAGTCTTCTTAGTTTTTAACCTTCTTGACCTTCAAATCTATTCTACTTCAAGAGACCGGGAGTCCGCCAAATGGGACGAAAACCAGCTTCAATTTAAGTGCCTAAAACCCCAACATAAGGACATCACAAGACCGTCCTCTGCACAAAGTTAGGTCCTTTAGATTCCAATAATGCTAACAAGCACATACAGGAAGCACATAGCTCATGCTTGATCCCGAGTCTTCTTAGTTTTAACCTTCTTGAGTTTCAAATCTATTCTACTGGACTTTGGAGTCCGGTAGACCGAAAACCAAGCTTCAATTTTAAGTGCCTAAAACCCCAACATACATTATCACAAGCATCACAGTCACTCGCACAAAGTTCGTCCTTTTAGATCTCCTCCCCCGCACATAGGAAGTACATAGCTCACGCTTGATCCCGGAGATCGGGGAATTATAAAACGAGCCCACCTTTAATGATTGATCATGGGTTTCACGCCCGATGCATGAGTTTGGTTGATCAATTGAATCCCTGGGACAGAATCCTCCATAAAACCCCTTCCTCCACCGGACATCTCAACATCGATCTATCCGCACTTTTGCCCCAGGGTGAACTTTTTCAAGGCTCCCTCTTTTTTATATGATGCGGTATAATCCCGAAGCTTCCGGATGACCAAACCTTCCAACAACTACGAACCTCGCACGAAGCTTGAAGCCCGAGGTTTTCTAGAAACTTCCGGAGTTAATAGGTCTAGGTGTCAACAGAAAGGATTGATCCTCCTCCCGATATTTTAGGGTTACACGTAGCGGCTCCTAACCAAAAAATATCAACTTCCAAAATAATAGCACGTACCCCTCCAACTCGCCCCCTTCTCCATAACTATTGTATGAGAAGATCCTTTTATCTCTCTGTTTTGTAGGCTAGAATCTTGTTTACCTACTTTTCTTGTAGGCCAAAATCTTCATGTTTATCCATGTTTTGCTTTAAACAAGGAATACAAATTTTCTTTTTTTCTTACTATGCAGCAGCATGCTATGCTATGTTGTATCACATGAAGGGGCTCAATATAGAGTTTGAACTTAGTTTTTCAATTTTGAAAATTTAAAAAAAAAAACTGTATGAAGCTTTCGATTGGAATTTATAATTTCCGAATGTCCTGGAAAGTATTAGAATTTTTTTCTTTAAAGACAAAAAACTTTCCCCAACCTTACTGACCAGACCCTCGCATGTTTAAAATAATGTTCGACCAAACATCAAGCATCTCCATGCCTAAGGAAAGAAACCAAAAAGCAACAAAAACAAGAAAAGAAAACCATAGGTCAACTATTTCATAGGTCAACTATTTCCATGTCTGAAGATATAAGTTAGAAGAAACCAAGGACAACATGCAAAGCTATGTGACGATATCTCCATTTCTATTTTTAGAGTCGTTCTTTTATTTTGCCAACCATAGATGCATAAAAAGAACCCAACGTTGATGTCAAATGCAAGAAAGGTCGTAGACACGCTAGGTGGGGTGCCAAAAAATAAACACGGAAGACTAACAAGCAATACCATGAAAATGAAGAATAATACTACAAGCATCATGGAAGATATCAAAAACACCAAAGCAATACCATGAAAAAAATAAGAAATAATGAGCAATACCATGAAATCACAACCACTTAGTTAAAAAACGTACAAAACCAAATATAAATAGTAGGAAGAAAAAAAATACAACACAAAAAAATGTACAAAATCAAATGTATGGTCAAATGATGATCTCATCTCCCAAAATAATGCAATCTTATGGTTATAGTCTAGCTTTGAGTCTTATCCTTGTAAAATCCAAACTAATCAAGTAAAAGGCTTAGTTTGCCAGTGCAATTCAATTGACAAAAGGAAAACTGCTCTAACATGCCAGATTATTGGTCCCAAACACGAGGGAAAAATCTCTAATAGCATCAAGAGCATTTTACTTCTGCAGTTGAAACATTTATTTAGAAAAATCCTGTAATTTGTCCTTTAGATTATGACAACTGAAGACTTCAAAGATCCAAACCATCCACTTCTTTATTAAAGCCAAGAGAAAGATACAATTGTGCCACCTCTGATCCTAACCGTACAGTTACAAAAAAACTCTTCAAATACAATAATATCCGTTGGTCATGCACACTACTAACTCATTATTGATATTGTTACACAGGCAGCTGTCGAGGATATAACCTCACCTGCAAAGCCATCCTATTATTACTCAAATCATCAAGCATAAACATAGGCAGAAATTACCTATAACGATCTCGGTGTTCTCATCCCTTGGTCGCTTCTCTTGATCTTTCCCAGACCTGTCTCTTGATCGTGATCTTGATCGAGAACTGTAGAATCCAGATTTAAAAATTAAAAACCGCCTTCTTATGCCAAAATGGAGAGCTAACACCTACCGCCTCGGTTCGCACCATCCAAGTCCCTGCCTCTATTGCGATCAACTCTGCTCCCTATCTCGATCCCTTATCATAGGAACGCCTTCTGTCCCTACCATGACGATCACGATCCCGATCTCCTCGACCACGCTCCCTATCCCGATGTCTCTCCTTTTCACGATCTCCATCTTTTTCTGTCTCTGCTGACAGCTCTATCAGCGGGTCTGTAGATATAATGTTAGATTTATATCAAATAGAAATCCATTACTTCTACAGTTTTCACTCACCTATCCTTTTCCACATCACGCCCTCTCTAGCTTACGAGCTATTTCCCTCTCTTCCTGAGCAAAACAGAACATAAACACATAGCGATGTAATGTATTAGCAGCAAATAAAACTATCACATCAAATAAATTATTACATTCAAAACCTAAACAAAGACAGAAACTAGCCCCCAGGACCTACCCTGACTCAAATCTTCAAATGCGACTTTCTGCTACTGAAGAAAGCTGCATACAACATGCACATAGAATAACTATCTAAGATGGACAAAGTCACAATTATAATTAACAAAAGCGCATTCCAACAGCACACCTGAAAGGAATGAACAGGAAGAACACCATTTCACGATTTTCTGGTAACCGCCCCAGTCGCAAGAATTTATTATTTGGCAAAGCGCACAAATGGTGTTAAAATCAACTATAAACAGCTCCGTGATAAAAATTATTGGTTGTTATGTTGGTATGACCCAAAGAAAGAGGAACTCTCTACTTACAGCCTTTCAGAGTTCCCCGGTAAAACAATTTCACTAGGTTGGATGTCTTACAAAGATTACATCGGAGAAGCTGGCATGTGGGATGCAAGTTAAACCGCAGAGAAGAACTGACTGTTTGTTGACTACTTCACACACTGCCACGTATGGAAACCATAGAAATCATAAGCCTGCTTGTGCCTTTGTGCCTCATATAATTTCTATGAGCGACTAGAGTATAATCTTCACATCTAAGAAGACATCTAACATGCTTTCTGTTTGGCCTTAAGAAACCCATATAGCAGATCAATTTCCTTCACTGGAGAAAAAAACAGTGGGCCAACTCTAAGAAGATGTTTGCATGGGATAGCCTTCATTCCAACTCAATCTTATACTGACTGAAGACTTAGAAAGCCCACATGATGGAGCAAGCTGGTTGTCTCTAAGACCATCGCTAATACTTACTTGGGGAGCTCCACGATGCTGATTGACAACTAATAAAATTAAGATGTGAATGCT
This sequence comes from Isoetes taiwanensis, assembly GCA_021234155.1. Lineage (NCBI taxonomy): Eukaryota > Viridiplantae > Streptophyta > Lycopodiopsida > Isoetales > Isoetaceae > Isoetes > Isoetes taiwanensis. The sequence goes on along the minus strand of JAJEKV010000023.1, from coordinate 15,895,935 downwards.
GCCATTTGATGCTCTTTTGTATCACTACAATATTAAGAACCAAGCTGAATGAGAAGCGCAGCTGAGAATAACACGAGAATGTGCTAAATGAGAGAGGCAATAGGTTCACTTACATCACAGCTGAAGCAAAGCCAAAAGAATGTTTTAAAAATAAAACATATAAACTTCCTTCCAAGCTTAAGGCAGACCACTGAAGGACAATACTCCTGACCCTCGGCATTCTTCACGGCTCTATTAAAGTCAAGTGGAGAAACACTGCTCATACATCTAGAAGATTGTTTCCCCTGTCTTATAGCCAAGTAAAATAACAAATCTAAACGCATAAAAAGCCAACAACAGCGATGATAAAGATAGTCGCCTTTTCTCCAAGTGAGTGTTGATAAACTCCATTCTGTGACTATCCCACTTGATTCTGTCCATGTACAGCCAGGAATATAAAAACATTCTATATCAAGTTAGAGTCAGTAGCAAATTTACCCATTCAAGATCCTGAAGCTTCTCAATGAATACGCATGTACCCAAGATGCAGCTTGCCTCCAAAATGGTCAGCCAATCGACGGTCACTGATTTTTTAATCAAGATATAATCAGATGCCATACTTCTGAATCGTGACAAAAAAGTGGCCAAAACAGACCTGTCATATATACTTAAAAACGCCCCACATATATTATCGCACACTCTCAGCTTTTGATCAGTCTGCAATGTAAATTCAGGAGATTAAACAAACAACTCAGCTCAGCTAGGCCATTTTCAAGGCTAAAAAATTTCAAATCCATATTTATGTTTCTCATTAAACTGCATACAAATGAAACTTACAACACGCATCTTGCTGGAGAATCTTGGTAGGATCTGCTGGCACATCTTGCCTAGGGACAAGCTGCAAGAAAGAGAAGATAAGCATGGACAAATGGACTACAAAGATCCCTTTATATCAATATATACACCTTTTTCAATGCTTCAGCTTCTTCGAGCAGTTTTGTGCCTCATCCACCATGCCCAATTCTGTCAAAGAAAGATATTGTCAAATAAAAAGACAAAACACCCTGGCACAAGAGAATGATGAAGCTTACCAAGCTCTTCAGCCCTTTTCAACTTTTTCTTTTATCATCTCCTGTGTCCTTTTAGATCTGGTGGCAGGCAACCATTGTAGGCAATGGGGCCAGTGGAGGGGATTTGCAAATGGCTGTGGCATTAACGCTCTGTCCTTATTAAAAGCCTCAAGCAATGACATTGCCTGAAAAAAAATAGGGAAAAAACGATCCAGAGATTTTAAACTGCAAGTCAAGGAGGGTAGAAAGGTGAAAAGCAAATAAGACCCGCCTGTCTGTCTGCCCGTTTTGCTTGTAGCTCTTCAATTTGCTCCATGATCCTAATTTTTTCATCAGTTTTTCCTTCCAGATCTAGACGACAAGGTTTGGATTAACACATTGAGAAGCTGTTAGCTATGTTGAAAAGCAATAAGAATAAAGTACCAAGAAATTCGGCTTTACGCTTCTCCTTTATTTGACGCTGCATATTCACTAGCCTCAGGTGACTGCAGAATAAACAAGCGTGAAAAAAGACAACAATCGCATGACAGGTCACACTAATAGACCTAACCTGTGTAACCTCGGATACAGCAATAGCAGTAGCTGCCCCAACATCATCGTCCTCTAATCGTTTTAGAGCTCGGGCAATTTTTCTGTCACATTCTAAAATACTTTTCTCCAAGCAGTCTTCTAATTCACGGTCATAATTATCTTTTCCTTTGGCTTTGGCCTCTTCATATCTACGTTAGTAAAGGACACCAATATTTTGAATGCAAGTAAAACAATAGGGCAAGAAAATCAGTTGACAAAGGATACTCTTTTTCCGAAGCTGCAAAGAATGCAACTTAGGACAAGGACCCAAGTCCATTTTCTGCAGAAGTGAAAGCATAAGTTAGCCTTTGAAGCAGTAAAACATACCAGCTGAAAATCCGCAATGAGCCACCGACCGTAAGCTGAAACAAGTCGTGAGGACATAATCCGGCCAAATACAGGCGGCAAATATCACGATCATAATACTTCCTTTTTTATCTCTTTGACATCTCCGTTTCTGGTTGGCACCCATCAAGGCATCGAGCTGTTTTCTTAAAGCATCCATTGTTTCCTACTCAAAATCAACCTTTCCAGATCACCGGATACAGATGGCGCGCAACAAAGCGCCCTGTTTAGGGGAGATTCAGAGTCCAGCCATCGAAGAACATGGTAGGAACCCTAGTCCATTTGGGCCTGGTCGCAAATTTTGGGACTTTAAAATTAGGGGAAAATTCCAAATACACCCCTAAAGTTTACAAATATTCCAAACATACCCTAGAAATAGGGTGTTTAGCTCAAAATGGAAATAACTTTTTATGATCAATCAACTAAAAAGTGTCCTTCATAAATCTTATAGATATTAGAGCGCTTATCCAATAGCAGTAGAATCGTCAAAACGGAGTTGGAATCTTCAAGTTATAGTGTTTTTAAGTAAGTGCTATAAAAAATGACGAAATGAGCATAACTTGTGAATTTCAACCCCGATTTCGATGAATTTGACGTCGCTCGAAGATCTTCTCCTGATCTATAATGTTTGTGAAGACAACTTTGCATTTGAGGAGCAAATAAAACTCTATTACCTTTTTCCAAACTGCTCCGCTATTTGAGGGTATTTTTTGAATTTTCACAAACTTGAGGGGTATATTTGGAATTTTCTTTTAAAATTACAGAAAGCTACTAAAAATGCAAGTTATGAGTTTATCTTATCTTATACAAGAATTTAGCGTCCGGGCGAGCATCTCTTTTCGTTATGGCGATAGTTTGAGGGCTGCCGGCGCTTTTTATTAAGTTCTTGTTGCACCTCCGAGTCGAACCCGTGATACAACCGATGGTGCTGGGCCCACGATGTAGAGGGGCATCGATGCTCGTTCTGCCTACATCGCTTGGCCAATGGAATGGAATGGTTTTTTTGGTACGCACCGATTTATGGCAAGAGTTCTTTGTAGACTACATTCGCTGTAGTTTGTGTTAGGTTACTAGCATTTAGCAGATTAGTACGCCCTCCTTTCTTCATTACACGCGTCGCTGTCTTTGCGCATGCTTGTCCATGTGCGAAAACTTCGGCTCAGAGATCCAAGACTATTTTGTCGAAAGTGTGAGTCCTAAACAACTATTGAACCTCGAATATGTTGGACGAATGGCAAATCGTCGCCATGAATTGTCCATGGTCGATCATCTGGTGGAGTGAAAAAATCGACTCGGGAAATAGGATGAATGTTTCCATGATGTTGTGGGTCATCCGTAGCGCCTTGATAGTGACAAATCTATTACGTGTTGAACATACCATTACTCGAGATTTTTACTAATCCTCTCGTCTCCGCCGTGTCTTTGTCAAGTGGCATATCGTGGTTCGGTTTTAGTTGAAGTTCGTGGGTGAGGAAGTGCCGGGTGTTTGTAACCATTGAGGAAGTCCGTTGTTTCCATTGGATGATCTTCATAACTTGATCATTCTCTCAGTAAGTCCGGTCGACACCGGTAGAATTTTGACATCCCCGAAAGCATTTGTAGGATGCAATTATTAAAATGCGCCGACAAAGCTGATATTTTTCGGAGATAAGAAGGCTCTTTTTTCGCAAAGCTCGCCGTTTGCTTAGTATGTCTTGATTGTAGAGGAACTCGATGGCATCTTGGATGGTGATAGTTGTTTTGAATAAGCGCATGGAATGTTTTTCTAGCGGTCGCCTTCACCAATGGCATCGGCGAAACGTATGAGTTCTGTGATATCTGCAAAGATTTATTGGTTCATTAAGTTGTAGTATTTCGAGATGGTTCCATAGAGACGCAGGATATGATGGACGATTTATTGTCGCAGCTTTTCCTCGCTTTTTTACGATGGGTGCAAATATCCTTCCTCCAAAAGGTAGATCCGTGGTTCGCGGATCGCTCGTAGAGAGTATGTCAACCGCTTTATAATCGCTTATTTGCCATTGGGAATTCATCCCATATAATAGCTTTGATTCTTTAATGAGCAATGCTTTGCCGAAAAGCGGATCAAGTAGAGAATGCAAAGTTGATATTGTTTTCTACTACGTATTTGAAAGAGTGAATGTGCTGTTCTTCCACCGTGATATAGTAATGATGCTAGTGTCGTTGTTGCACACAAAGAAAACTATTTGTTTTAGTCCTCTTATGTATAGTGAGAACGCATTAAGCACATATGTCTTTCCCCAGCGGCTCGCTTTACCATAGATGAAAAGTGGCTTGAGTTGTCGCCGCTGTGGAGAAGGTTCCGTGATTTCATGTAGACAGATGTTTGGTTTGACTTCATGTTCAAACATGATTGAGCTTTTGGCAAGATATTCTTCGGCCATGCGGAATTTTGCGAAGCTCGCTTTTGAATTTCTCTCGCATGATACATGACAAATGGATAGACCCACGCCGCAGTTGTTGGTCGATGTTGTACTAAGATATTATTGATGGCCGTGAGGGCTTCATTGGTGGCGTGAGCCTCATCTCCTTGATATTGGTCGAAGAAGTCGCTTGTCATTTGTTGTTGGAAAGTTTCCCATAGTCGTAAGGCTGGTCCACCATCGAGTATGAGAAGTGTAAATAGAAATCTAAGTTGTGATGGAGTTTGGAGACATGATATTGCTTCTTCCATTGTCTTGATTGCTTTCCGCTTGCCAAAGCAATTATGCCCATAGCCCGAAAGCAATTTCTTGATAGGTCTCATAGTGTTGCCCATCATGGACTTTGAGCTCTTCCCAAGAACGCCCCGTTTGTGGAGAAGGATGCTTCTAAGTAGAATGGCTCTCCAACCTTTGGGAGTAGTAGACGATCCCGCAGATGAGTTCTCCTTGATCGCTCATGCACAACATTTCGTGGTTGCGCGCCCCGGATATTCTTGCTCGAGTTGATCTGGGATGATTGTAATATGGTGTTGGGCTTATAACTAGTAAACGATAATGCCTTGCGTAGTCGATGTAGGTGATGGAATCAATTCAGCGTGAGTGGACGAAAAAGTACCTATCCAATGCGAAATTCCAATATTTGTTGTGGACGTTTTTCCGAATCGTGGGTCCGCTTTTGTCCCTTGAGATGTAAAGGGAGACACTTGACCGATGGATGTTTTTCACCATATGATACCACATGATTCTCCACCCTGCTTCCATGGATGACAGATAATGTGCAAAGATGTAGTCTTGAACTTCGTTTTTTCGTTGTGGCTGAGTTTTATTGGGTTGATTTGTGGACTGAGGTGTTATATTAGGTGTAGCTTGTGTTGACGATGATGATTTATGGTCAACATCAATGTGAAAGCGAGTGGTATCAAGACCCTTATAGATGTACCCATAAAGATATGCAAATATATGGACCGGCCAATGCAATATTCGCATATATGTGGCAATCCATTTCATGTAGTAAGAATGGAATATATGGAACAACATTTATGTCGCCCCCTCGTCCATCTTCTATATTGACATATCCTTTTTCGCCTATGTATGTTGTTGGATTTATAGGCTTTGATAATGATAACAACATCTATTATTCTCTTTTAGGCATCACTTTGTATGCCTATGAATCATATATTTTTTCAACTTGCGCCGCAATACCGATCCGTTGGTTGAGTTGATCAATCATGTTGACAGAATATCATATTCAGCTTTGACAACAATATGCGCATGTGGAAGGCCAGCGCTTTTGAAATTCAATGACATGCATCATGTAAAACAAATGACCAAAAAATCTACTGATGATGCTTTTGTTTGTTGCACCTCGCTCATGGCACGCCGAACGACAAATGATTGGGACATCCGATGCATTTTGTCTAGGCATCAATTTGGACTTCATTTATACGCCGATAGGATTAGTGGTCATAGTTATAAATAAGGTTGGTCTTCCTTTACTCTTGCAAGTGCGAAGACGGCCACTTGCATTGTGCACCATCGCTTTTCGTAAAAAAGGAAGTTGGCGATTTCCACGCCGAAAACCCTCGCCATCGCCATCGATGAAGTCTTCTTCGTTGGGTTAAATTGTGTCTCAGAACCTTCGTCGCGAATATAATTGAGTCGCTCCTCTTCCACTTTGAATACATATCCACGGAGATATCCGCTGCAAAGTCTCCCCAATAGTGAGAAACGGGTTCATGTAATAGCCTAGTTCGATACCGCCTATTTGAGACATTTTATATTCATTATGTGGATGCCATCCTAACGCTCCGCAAATGGAACAAATAATGGATATTGCAAAGAAAGTTTCATATGTAGGGTCGAAGATACCAATGAACACCTGGTTTATGGTCACTCGCATCCAAATTGCCGCAGCTTCTAGGTTTGATCGCGATAATGCCGCTGGCATGCATTATACCGGGCAATTTCATCCGATGATGTCGAAGTCCGGTAAGCCGCGAGTGTTGCAAAGCAGGCATTTAATTCCTCGACTGCTCGCAATTCCTTAATGTATGGATTAATAGCATCCAGAGTTGCAAAGAACTTGTGTAATCCAAGTAGCCGGTATGTGTCTATCAAGAGTAATTGCATATCGGCATGCATCATCCATATATATACCAATGTAAAGTGCTATTTGGCTCATTTGCGATAGAAGACGATGATATGTTCTACCATGATAGCAAGAGCCGGCGAGTTTTTAGGGTGACAAAGTCGCCTTTAACACCAAGTGCAAAGGAAGGTAACAAATTATTGATCACCGTGAGTTTGTTGCAAATTTGTGCATGGAGTATAACTCCTCCAGCTTGGTCCGAAGACGCTCAAGTGGTGGAAGTAAACTACCCCGCTATTACAACGTAAACTTGGGCTCTCATTGTTTAGTTGGATGTGACATGTTTCACATGTTTTAGTCCACTTTAGCTGTTCATGGTCTATAGGTTTAACATGATTCTCGCATCTTCTCGATTTTGTTTTGCCAAAGATTCTGCACTTGATGTGATGGGAGTTGAAAGATTTGGGACTTTATCTTTTATCCATAGGGATCTGATTTGCAATCACGATCCCTATGGAGCTTGGTTTATCGACGATGACATATCATCCGATGAGACCGAGCTAGAGAATCAAGCTCTTATTTGTTGCTGATAGCCATTTGATCAAATGGTAAAATGCCACTCTTTAGTTCATCATACATTTCTTTCTCGCTTTTGGAACTATAGCGATCTTCAATTTTTTTCGAGCATCATAGTTTCTTTTGCCGCCACGATGTTGAAGGATTTTTATTATCCGAACATCACTAAGATGTTCGAATTTGGTCGAGGCGTTCTATTAAAGGAGAGATCTTTTAATATCTATTAACAAAAATACATCACCTAACTTAATCAAAGATTATAAATAAAAAAATAGAATTCATTACCATACAAAGATTTAAAGATGATCTACACTAGAATTGAAATATTTTGACTCACCTTGATGCCCTTTTTTTCATCACCATTTCATGTTGCTTATTATGTACTTTCTCAGATCCATTGCATTTGATGGCTTACTTCGCTTGTCACATTCTATATATCAATTTCACCATATATAATTATTGCAATTTTTGATGCATTTCAATAATTTCCTATATTTCAAAAGTTGAATATGTACTTTGCATGTTGCTCGGTATGGCCTGGACCAGTACACGGATCGAGCTCATTGTTGTTTGGTAAATACTATTTTTTCTTTTCTTTTTATCCGTGGAGTTACCATTTTTGTTAGATTGCACAATACACAATTCAACAACACACAAATATATGTACAAAGAATAGAATTTTAACCGTAATTTTCTTCTTCATGTGTCCTTCGCTTTGATAACCAAATTTCAAAATAATTTTGAAATTTATTCGAAGTTTACCCCTGTATGGTTTATGCCTCTCAGAATACCAAGAAACTAAGTTAAACCCGACACGCACTCCAAAACAATATTTTAAAAAGTTAAAGGTAGTTACATTTGGATTAATAGCTAGAAACAAAGGGTATAGGTGGTGTCCCGCCAAAGAATCATCGCTTTTCCCCACATCTTAGAAAATTCAAAGTCAAAGGAGTAGAGGGTCCGCTCAAGCAGAATGACCTTCATACAACTATCCTAAGTTGTTCTTCCCATGATCATTTGAGCCAATTAACAAACTCTAGTTCATGGGTATGTTTCTTTTCTGACGCCTCTTTTCTCGATCAAAGCGTAAGGTGGCTATGGCGCCTGTATTTGTTTGGCTTGGTAGAATCTAATTTTAGAGTAAAACTGTTTTTTAAATTTTTGTACCTTTTTCCTTCCTAAGCAGATACCATGTTTTGAGTAGTGTTTATGGCTTTTTACTCTTCGTGATTCGCAGGCACGCTTTTGGCCAAGATTGCCCCGCCAATAGCATGATCTTCGCTTTAGTATATCTATCGCTCGTTTTCTAATTTGGCGAAGCAAATCAAATCAGATATTGCGTAATTCCATGGCGTAATCCATTGTTATCCGCTTAATCCATTTAATTTGTTTTCCCATCAATACTCCTAGATTGAGTAATGGCCCTGGGGCTCTCGCCTTTGCCATCTAGCCCAAGTAACCATGTTTAGTATGAAATTTTCTTAAGAGATACTCCGCTTTTAGGCTTTCTTATGCCCCGCTTATGCCGATTCGTAAACAGAGGCTGAATTGTCAAAGAATTAACATTCAACCAAGTTATGCACTACGATGGATCAGCCAAGAAAATGTGATCGGATCGTGGATTTGTAGTAGTTTATAAAGGTATTCTTCCTTCGTGGAAAATGCTTGGTCGGAAGAAGGTAATTGCTTACCAATGCCGAGGACCCAACAAAAGATAAAAGTTTATGTGCGAGAAGTGAGCACTCGCTTAAGATCCTAAGATAGAAATTTGGTCAAGTTAATTGGTTTTTGTTCACACAACGGATCAATTTGTTGCCTTATGATTATATGTCCAACCTCAAGGGATCACATTCATCATCCCAAATGCGAACTCTTAGATTGGGATGTTAGATACCTGGATTGCTCGGTATTGCTCAAGATATTTTTAAAGGGCAATAATTTTTCCCTTTAGCTCTTTCATTAGGCCAGCAAGGAGCAATGCATAACAAAAGCTCATTGGCAACATTCTCAGGATGCACCTGCCTCACTATCAACCAAAGAATCACGCCGGCTACTAACCAATTTCATGTATTTTGAGCTAAAAATTATTCTCGCTTTTACCCCTCCTCGAAAAGCTTATTTGTCTTAAGGAACTCGTTAGCTTTACCAATCATCAATTTATAAACAAAAGCTCTACTGAATCCTCGAAAACGATTCTAAGCCCCCGCAATTCCCCGCTAGGAACTTATTTCCAAAGTCTATTAATTTTTGGGAAGATTTTAGGAATCGTGAAGAGAGTTGAGGGCATAAAGAAACTAATTTTGTTCAATAGGATAGAGGCGTATAAGGGAAGCACGTAACACAAAGAAAGACCACATCTTCAACAAAAGGCTTCGATAGCATGTTATATTTTTTTTTCCCCCGCTGATTAATAGATGTTGGCCGATAGGAAATTCTCGATTTTAAGTTCTCGTGCAAATTAGGCTCTCAATCCACGAGATTTGCAATGGTAATTTGCAAAACTCTTCTTCGATGGCAAGAGAAAGAAATTGCATCCGCTTTTTGGGTTCCCTTTTCCTCGCTTTGTGAATCAATCTTTTTTGCGCTTTGTCGATCTTTTCCCAAAGATTTGATTCAATCGTTGTTCTATTTGATGGGTTTTCTCAATCGCAGCCCACTAAAAGGGTTTTTGGCCACAACATGGATCTGGTTTTTTCTTTTGCTCGAACAAAAAAAGCAAGGGGAGCTAAATTTGCTCCAAGACGTTAGGCTCAACTCAGAGAATCAATTTCATCTTGCAAAATATATATTTCGGGCAGAAATTTTGCCGAAAAGCTCTAGTAAGAAGTTATTTGCAAATTCGCTAATAGCATACGTAAAGCGCTTTTTTGAAAACATACCGGGTGTTTTGTGTTTTTTGCCTCTTCTAGTCGCTTCCTGGCCTAGAGAGTCGCGAAATACGAGGGCCGACCGGGTTTTTGTTTGAGCTATCTAGGTGTAGCACTGCCGGGCAAAAAAGCACGTAGTAGGGCAACACCTTAGCGCGGGCAAGTGATGTATTAATCCCGTGGTTTGTCGTGGGCTACTTTTAGCTGAAAACCAAGACAACGAGAGTTTGTGATTAGATGCACTCTGAAGTTGCCGAAAAATGCATTCCAAAAAAGTCAAGAATTCCAAAAAAAAAAAAAATTCTAGTAATCATATATTTAGGAAGGATATATTACAAGATTTGGCGAGCTTTTGTTATGGTATGTGTATGAGTACATCGCGGTTCAACGGATAGAATAATAGGGAGGTATGCATAGTATGATATGATAATGATTTTGGCGCTACCGAATCGAACCTGTGTTACTCCATCGGGCGTGTTGCCCACGGTGTAGAGGGAGCATCGGCCTCGAGGGGACCGGGTTCGCCTACATCACTCCGCATTGAGGCTTAATGGAGTTTTTTTCCCTTTTTTTTTGAGGGAGAATTACGACCTTAGTCATGGAGGAGCTCCTTGTAGACGACGCTTGGTTATAGTCTTTGTCTTATTGTCTTTGTCTAGAAGAATTAGGACATCTTCTCTTTTTCGTATGCGGGTGAGTGCTGTGTAAAGTTGTCCATGTGCGAAGACTTCACTATGCAAGTCAATCACAATCTTGTCGAGTGTGAGCCCTAGGCGCTATTGAACGCTGTTGAATACGCAGTCGTGAGTGGGAGTTGGCGCTTGGGATTGTCCATGGCCATTTTTCCGGGCCGACTAAGAAGTCAACACGCGATATGGGGTGAATCTTGTCTCTTTGTTGTGGGTCCCCTATGAGTAATTTTACTTGGACGGATCTATTATGTAATGAGGTTATGATGACCCTAGCATTTTTAACGAGGCCTCTGCCGAAAGTGTCTTTGACGGACGGGTATATCGTGTTGGGCTTTAGTCGCAATGATGGGTCTCAGAGCCATTTAGAAAGTCCGCTGTTGCCATTAGGTGGTCGCCTATAGTTTGGTTGTTTTCTCGTTAGTCCGTCCACGCTTATGACCGTCGCTGAATTCGGCCGACAGGATATTTTTAGAGATTGATTCCTCTTTTTTCACACGCTTCGGGTCCTTGACGATTTGTTTGTTGTATAGAAAATCAACCGCTTCTTGTGGGTTTGTGCTTTTGAATAATGTCAACGAACATCGAACGACATCAAAGAGACGAAGTTCGAGATCTCCTAATTTTTCATTGGTTCATTAAGCTCGAGAACTTGGAAGTGGTTCCATAAGTGCGAATGATATTATGGGAGCATTTATTGTCGCCGCCTTGCTTGCTTTTTGACGATTGGTGCAACTTGTCTGAAGTCTCCTGCCGCTATAAATAGCTTTCTCCAAAGGGTGCATTCGTTTGTTATTTTTGAAGCAACACATCAATCGCCTTCTATGATCGCTTCTAGCTAGCCATGGGAAATTCATTTCATATAATAGCAGCTTGTTTGGCTTACTAGGTGTGCCATTGGGGAATGTGGATCAAGTAGCTAATGGAGATTAACGTTGTTCTCGGCGACCGGATTTGAAATAGGGAGTGTGCGCTCTACCACCGTGGTAGAGACATGAAGCTAGTCCAAAGATAGCACATGGGAGCACAATGTTTCTTGATCCTTGTATTCAAGGCATAGGGCTTTTAGGACATATGTTTCACACCGCCCGTAGATGAAGATTGGGTTAGGAGAATGTTTACACGGCCGATGAGATTTGAGATGTAGTTGTAGATGGTTGATTGATTTTTGTTCATGATTTGGAACATGTTGGAAGTCTTAGTCATGTATTCTTCATAATTGGGAAATTTTGAGAGCTCATTTTGAACGCCCCTTGATGTGGTGGTTAATGCCTAAGACCAAATGCATCGGTGGTTGTTCCGCGGTCAATAAGGATATTGTTAATCGCAATAAGTCCCTCCTTTGATGCAATAGATTCGCTTCCGCGATATCGCCGACCGACTATGAGCGCACTCCTACTTACTCCCGCCACTTACAGAGGATCCCACAAGCATCTCACAATGCTCAACGCCGAACAAAGAAAGCAAGCGTGCTCATTGATGTGCTCTGGCCGCCGCAGAGGTGTTCTAGAGAAGTCGCCCTCGAAACCTCGAGAGCTACCCTTTCCGCTGCTGCTGGGTTCGATGCCGACCGCAAAGAACGCAAAACGCCGGGTTCGCTTAAGTCACGCATCTTTGCTCTACGCTTGATGTAGTCAAGCACACCGCGACTTTCCTTAAGGCTAGAAAGGCCGTGTACATTGTGGCCCATCACAGAAATTTTCTTCCTCCCGAAACATCATCCCGTGACCTTTTGGCTGAGTGCTCGGGAGGCCGTCGCCTACGAAACATCACTCCGCACAAAGGAGGCAATACCTACAAGAGCTCTACAACCCCGAGGGTGCACGAAGCAAAGATTACCCCAGGCCCCAAGACTAGAAATCACAGAGGCGAGGTAACGCATGGGTCGCAACGCCTAGCCAATGAAAAAGCACCGCACCTTGATGGCATACAGCGTAGTTACTCAAGTGGGCGTGACCATCCATGGCACCTGCATCGACGACATGTTCAACAAGACATTGCGGAAGGTTTTCCTCCCCAATGGACCACTAGCGTGGTTGTCCCAATCTACAAGGCAGAGACTCGCATTGCCCTACCAATTACCTGACTATCATGATCAGCCTTTAGTGTTTGCAAAGCTCCTCAATCCCTTCCTCGGCAGCTTGACGTGATGGGCGTAAAACAAGCCAAGCGCACACTCAACCATACATCATATTTTCACGATGCAGACTCTGGTTGAGGACAACATGAACCATCGACAAGATCTGTATTGCTGCTTCATAGACTTCGCCAAGGCTTTTGACATTGTGCCTCGGGAAAAGCTGTGGGCAAGATTGCAGCAGCTAGACGTCCCTTCCAAATTGCAGAAGGTGGTGTACAAGTTATATGAGACATGCACCGGCCGGCTGCAACTAGCGGGCCAACCATTCGAGAGCAGTATCGGGGTCCGCCAGGGATGCCCTCTTCCCACACTATTTGGCCTATATATTGATCCGCTGGAGAGATGACTCACTGATAATGGAGGCACTGAGACTCATCTCCTACACTAGATCATCAGGCAGCTGATCTATGCTGATGATGTGGACCTCCTAGCACACACTCAAGCAGACATGCAAGGCCATCTAGATGCCCTGGACACATTTTGCCAGGTGACTGACGTGCGCGTCAACTTAGCCAAAATTAAGGTAGTTCTGGTATCGTCCGCATGCCAGCCAACACCTCCAATCCTCACATATCGTGGTCAAAATGGTGAAGTGGTGTCCACTTACAAATATTTGGGGGTGGAGTCCCCGTTGGCCATGAACTGGGACAATTTTATCCCACGCGAAGTCGCAAAGAAGTTGGAAGACACTCTATGCAATACAATAGCCACAAGGTGGAGCTGTATGATTGGGCCCATCAATCATACCTATTCAAAGTGCTAGTAAAACATGTGCTTTTGTACGTGGTCGAAGTCCGGGGCCCGCTGATTTCCTCGCCACTTAGAATGACTTGGAGCAAAAGTAAAGCTTTCTTGGCGCTGAAATCGACGCTGAAGTCCACACCGATACCGTGATAATCGCTTGTTGCAGAAAACAGGGTTTCTTGCCCTTCAAAGAGGGGCCCTTGACGACACATCGCCTACTTCCGTATGGTGGTCAAGATGGACGATACTCATCTCCCCACCTCGCTACACTATGGCAATGGGGCCTCAACGCCAAAAAGCCCGGCCAAGGGAAACGAGCTCGGTGAGTCGGGCCGATGGAATGTGCAGAGCACATGTGCATCCAAGTGCAAAAGAGGCAGATCACCGCAGCCTCGCATAATACCTTGACGATGCTTCCTCAAGAAGCTATGGGATGCCAAAGACTTTGAGCGTGTCAAGACGACACATTATCGATGCCACATAAATTTCGTTTAGAGCGGGCCCGCAATGCTACCGCAAGACTCATCTACCCATGAAAAGCTGCGAAATCCATTGCCTCTATCCAAGACAGGTGCACACCATCTCTGGATTGAGACAGGGAGATGGGTTGGGGAGCTGTGTCAGGAGAGGCTTTGTCAAGCTGCCAGGTTGGAGATGTGGAAGACGAATGCCACATTCTTCGTGAGTTGTCCCAAGATATGATGACATTCTTGATATGTTATGCCGAAGTCGGGTCCATCCCCGACTCAGCCCCGTGATGAGATGCTCAAAGACGAGCTCAAGACGAGGTTGGACTCATACATTCAAGAGATCATGGATCGCCGAGATCAGCTCGGCCCTCGAGCACTTACTTGATACATGTACATACTTCTGTCTATATTTATTTTTGTATTTGTATTAGCTTTTGACAAAGAAGCCTATTCCAAATATGGTTTTTCCCCCAAACAACCCTTTAGGGCGGGGAGGGGGTTTTTTAACCCGGACAGTAATATGCTTGCTGCACCTCCTGTTTGGATTCCATAGGCCAATTGGTCTATATGGACGATAAAAACTTTATTCTATTCTATTCTATTCTATTCTATTCTATGCATAGTTGCCACTTTGCAATAGAATGCATTCCTATTAAGATTTTGAAGATCAAACCGAATAAAATTGTCGCAAATTCGACCTGAAATCAAAATTTACCAATAATTGTACACCAAATACATGGCCGAGATCTTCGTTTCCAATAATAGAGTGCATGTTATCCGAAGAACGAATGCAAAGGGAATCAAAATATTGCTCCAACAAATTTTAGAAAGTAACAAAGCATATGAATCCCATTGAGATGTAAAATGGCAAGTCAATTTATGGAAACATGTGCCCGAGCTTCTAGAGCTCCGCCATGGAATCCAAACATGAGGGTTATACCGATGGCTTGTGGTCAAGCCAGCTAAATGTATTAATGCACCAAGATCGCCAGAGTGGCTTATGAAAGCCGAAAGCTTAATCCCACCGAGTGGCATTATGCAACATATGAGAAAGAACTATTCGCAATAGTTCACGCTCTGAAAACATGGAGGCATTACTTGATAAGTGGTACACGTAAGGAACCACACAAGTTCGTTGTCTATACGGATCATAAACCGTTGAGGTTTTTGCAAAGTCAAGCTGAGATTAGCTCTAGGCTAGATGGCTTGGTTTCCTCCATGAATTTCATTTCAAAGATTGAGCATACACCGGGAAGAATAACCCAAAGAGTATATGTTTTATCTAGGATTAAGCATGTGAACGCTCTTGTTATCATGGAGAATGAACTTTTCCAGAGGATTAGGGATGCTTATGCAAAGGAACAACAAGACCCTGCAGTCATCAAAACTGGGGATTGGTGGACCGAGCCAGAAAGGTTGTACTTCTATAAGGGAAGACTGTATATTCCTTTGTACAAAAATTGCGAAAGCAATCATTAATGAGCATCATGACACACCACAAGCTGGGCATGGGGGATGGAAAACTTATGAGCTGGCTAAAAGGCAGTACTATTGGCCAGGTTTGCAAGATCAAGTGAAACAGATGGTATCACATTGTTTGGTATGTCAGGCTGTGAAAGTTGAATATGGCAAGACCCCGCCTATTGCAACCCCCACTCCCATACCAAGTGAGGGGTGGGAATGTGAGTATGGACTTATAGTCTCATATCCCTGACGATTGCTAAGCAACACACCCGTGATTTTGGTCATATTTGATTGTTTGACCGCTTAAAAGTTCTACTATGTATGAGTAGTGGTAATCATCCGCAAAACCGATGGACAAACCGAGAGAATTAACATGAATTTAGAGGATATGTTGAGAAGTTTTGTTCATGAAAAATAGTAAGTGGGAGGATTATCTCGCCTCTATTTGAATTTGCCTATAACAATAGCCATCATATGGGGATCAAGATGATGCCTTTTATGCTATGATTGGTAATGAATCCCAAGAACTTATGCCGAAATGCATAAGTATCTCAAAAACGGAAGCGCTTATGAATGTGCTTCATGATATGGATGCAAGATTACGCCAATGCAAGCACTTGCAAGGGGCTCAGATCGATATAAGTCTAGTGCTAGTAAGCATAGACGAAAAGTTCTTCTATAAAGAGGGTGATTATATCTTTCTCGAGAGTGGTCTATCCTTTGTCACTAAGGGTGAATAATTTACTTAACCTTTAGTGAACGACGGTGCCCAAGCTTAACTCACGCTATGCCGACCTTTGAAATGTTATGTTTGTCTTAAACTCCTCTCAGAACACCGTAACGCCTTTTGATAAAAGTTCTGAGTCGCAAATGTAGATGTTATAGAGCATTTGGTCTTGTGGCCGAATTTGCAAGGGGCTTAGGATCTTATATAAGTCTAGTGCTAATAAGCATAGAGACGAAAGTTATTCTATAAAGAGGATGCCACATGAGATCCTGATGAATTGCGGCATTGGTTTCCCCACCGAACTAATTAAAATACCTTGGGACAAGGTCTTAGAGGGGGGGAGGAATTGTTACAAAGCTTCCTGTGGGTATGGCCAAGAACAGACTCGATGAATTCCATAAGCAAGGGAGTACCGCCGATAGGCCACCGGGGCATAGTTGTTATGCTATGGACTACAAGCCCCAGAAGCTCCGCCATGGGGACATACCGGCTTTAGCCCTAGGGGGCGTGACTTTTAATGTTTATCAAATATATCAAAACATATATAATCATACATCCAATTTTGACTTTTGTTTTTCGATGGCTAATTTTTCTCAGTTCTCAGCTTTTCGGCCAAGGCCAACACGCGCCTCGGGATGCTACTTAAAAGCTTTTGCAAACTTTTTGAACTTGCACCTGCTTCTATCCAGATGCTTGGCTCTAGCATAGCCCTCCGTCGAGCAACCTAACAGCGGGCGCCTTGCAGCAGGATGAAGCAGAGGATGAAGGGTCGGATCGGGTCGTGGAGTAACTCGAGGCGCCCCGCCTCGCGGTCTTGGCACATAATCGGGCTTTTTTTAAGCGCTTATGAGCTTTTAGCAAGAACACCTGTAAGGGCTTTGCATTCCCTCCTTAGAGTAGCATGGACATAGCTAAGCTCGCACCATCCGAGGCAATGTAATTTTTCTAGGTTCCGACCCAAACCGCCGCCATAGCCAAATCAATGAAGCTTGAAGCGTAGGATGATTTGCTGGAAGCGGTTTCATCCGCTTCGTAGGTTTGCTTCGCTTCCAAATCCATTATGGGCAGAAAGCGTAAAGAGCTTCAAGAGCACCGCCTCGCTCGCGGATCCGGGTGATGGAAGGATGGGAATGAATCGCTGGAAACTTGCCCAAGAGGCCAGATTTTTTCCGAGCTTGTATTTTTCTCCTTTGCATTGGAGTGAATTTGAAAAAGGATAAGGAAGAACGTGAATCTCAAGGTTGCGCAGTTGAGGACTAACAAATAGAACATAAATGTAGCAATAAAACAAGCAACACAACTAGGGAATATCTATAGGGGCCCATTCCGATTAGGGAGCTCGGCCTTGGCGCCTTTGGCGAAAGCACCCGCTTGCAAACGCATTTAACCTCCATTGAAGCACTTCTACGGAGACCTTGCTCGATGAACTAACATAGAGACCTTGCATAGGCAACGAGTAACAGAGACCGTAACGTAATCATGAGAGCCCCCTTCTACGTAAAAAGTCTCGCTCGGATTAAAGAGCAGGTAGTATGAAATTGCAAAAAAAGTAGCTTGACAAATGGATTTGAGCCTACGCTGGCGTAAATTGTGCATCCAACCGAAATTTCATGAAGCAGGAAAAAACATTTTAATGTGAATCACAAAAAGATGATGATAGCCCTATTTTTGAAGTCTAAAATTGCGATTTTGGAGCCTGAGAAACAACTTGGCTTCTTGCCAGCCAAGGGTATACATAACCGCCTTTGCATTCAACCTCTAACTTGGGTTCCTGTAGTAGGCTATGAGAGAAGATGAAGAAGCATTCCTGTTTTGCCTTTTTTCTTTCTTTTTTTGCATTGAAAATTCTGGCTTATAGAGAAAAAGAAAGGACCTCACATTCCCATAGAGGGCTGAAAATAAGCCAATTAGCTTATTGGCGCATATGGGAAGAAACTCCAAACCTCTCAAGCAGAAAAGGGATTTGCTTCAAAACATTTTGATTTTTGCATCTCTCAGACTTGCGAAGCTCAAACCAAATAAACGCCATGTGCCATCCGTCATAATGATGTTATTTGATCTTTGCTTGCTCGAAGCCCCCTTGCTGTGACCGAACCTTTGACCTCCGAAAGCGCTTTAGAATCATAAAGCCATAACAAGGTCGATTGGGTCAGAGAACGTGGATCGATGGGGTAGGCAACATTGTGTCTCTTTGAAGACACCTTTAGGTATTGACGGCCAAATCGATCAATTATTTTGTCTCTAAAACCGCTAGAACCACAAATTTTCCTTTATGTTAAGTTTCTAAAACTATTGAAAATTTACTCTATGTCAACACAAAGTTAAGTTTCTAAACTATCAACACAAGAAACTTATTATGCACCTTGGCCACCGAAATATCTTTGTTCAAAGTTGTGGCAAAAAAATGCACCAAGTAATGCCCAACATTTAACAATACAATGCTTGCTTAGTAATGGATTTGTGCTCTTGGTACCCATGTTGCACACTTCTTCTAAAAGCTCTCGAGAAATTGATTGTTATGAATTGCATCCTATATAACAAATTGAAAAATCCCTCTTAATCCACCTAAAAACCTCTATGTAGCTCCAACATATAAGTCTCGTTCAGATTTGGACCATAGTTCTATTGTTTGCCTTTGGCAATTAGGCATTTAGATGATTCTACAAAAAGCTACTCAATACACTCATGCAAGCTAGAATGACCAAAGGCTTGTTAATGCCAAGTTAGGGGGCCCGGTTAAATGGGTCCTAAGTATTTAAATTTGAAAAGTAAGTCAAATACCATTCAAACTGTGCACATGGAGCATAAATTTGCGTCGTCTCTAAACTATAACACAATACACACAACTAGATCGTCTATAACTATTTGCTGCCAGACAAAATTCTAACCGATAAGTGAGTCAGTAGAAGATCTGGGCACTGCGAACAAATTTTTTTGTTTCACTCAGTTGTGTATAGACCGCGATAAATTTTTTGTATGTTATAAATATACGTCTAGGCTATGAATACGCTATGATCCGCGCCTCGAAATGGAGATGTTTGCTCTGCTGCAGTAAGATCTGTGTTCAACGACTATGGATCCCTCAAGACTGCATCGTTGGTGTTTGGCCTCCTAGTTTCATTTCTCGCCCTACATTTTTTTTACTACGAATCGTTCCCATTCAATTCTACGAATGCACTGTAAGTTCCTATAACTTTATCCAAGCCTGCAGCATTGTGTATCACTTACAGCACCTTTTATGTAATTATTTGTGGACTAGTGAAAGGAAAAGGTCCTAGTTTAGATGTAACAGTCAACATTATGGAGTCGAACTCCTGTTCCTGCATAAGTGATTTTAACAGCTAGGAAGACATGATGAACCTGGAATCATATAGATCTTTCTTGTCCTCTTTATGCTAGTCTCACATTTCAAACTTCAAATGTGAATAATGTACAATAGGAGATGTGACAAAGTTGACAAGCAGACAAACCAAACCAATTGCCATTGGTTGCTATATGTATCTCCCGGTTTATTTTTCAAACAACTACCTCAACATCATTATGGTAATTTGAAAGGGACACATCCAGATTTTCCTCCAGTTTCAGACTTTTGAATAATTAGCTCCTCAGGGTACAATATTGTTGTCAGAGTTTTTAATACATTTCAGTTCCTTCTCACTGCCCTTTTGTTTGTAGAACCGATAGAGCAAAGGGCTTACAGAAGTATATCTGGAAACCATGTCCGTGGTGGGCCAGTCCAAAGGATGCTGGTATTCTTTTACCCATTTATCATCAAGAGCAAGTGTGTTATATTATTTTTTCTTACAACAATTATGATTTGGAATTAGTACCATCACAAAAGAGCAATGGATATATTATCGTTTGATTGTACTGGAGGCTTGAATCAAATGAGGCGTGATGTAAGTTTCCACATAGCTTTCTTTTCTGGCGACTGTCTTCCTCTTCATTGTTAGCAGCTCTGAATTTTGGCTTACTGTGCGAGATGGAATAAAAATGTCTAGTGCAAAGGATAAGTAAGATACTTGAAGGGAAACCTTTAAGCATCTATTGATTTGTAAGGATTCTGGAAACTTCCTTGCTTACAGTATGGTAGATATTTTCTGCCGTTCTGTGATGGTGTTGCAGTGGCTCGTCTTCTAAATGCCACCTTATATTGTTACCTTAGTTCGAAACATCTAGCTACTGGAACGATTCAAGGTCTTTCACTTCTATGGATATGTTTTCAGGTTTCCTTAATACATGATTATGTTTCTCATTGTCATGGATGCGCACAGGAAGTTGAGAACATAGGGATCACTAAGTTAATGATCAAAAAAGAACATTGAGGTGCATAATTAGTTGCTGATGTGTGTTGTGGGCATTGAAATCTCAATTAAGGCAAATGTGAGTTCTCCTTCTTTAGAATATCAATATACATTGTTTGATAAATGACTTGTCTGGATGACAAGCAATCCTAATTGGTAACTTAGTAGCTACTATTTTGTCATTTTAAGATTGTCTTACCATTTCTCATCTCGTTGCACTCTTGGCCATAGTGGTTTTGCAGATATTTTTGATGTGGACTACTTTATTCAGGAAATGCGAGAATTCATTCAGATCGTTAAAGAGCTACCAAAGGATCTTTCTTCCAAACAACCTCCTGTAGTAAACTGCATAAAAAAGAAATCGTTTGATTATGTGGAGTCTGTTCTTCCTATTCTACTTGAAAATCGAGTTATTATTATCAGACCTGCAGCAAGCCAAAGAGCTGGTAGGTGAGTTTATGTGTTGGTATCTTTGCAGTTAGGTAACAAAGTTCTAGTGCGATGATAATCTAAAGTAAAATAGTGCCAATATATCTTGTAAACATTAGCTATAGTATTGTAGAACATTAATTATAATGTTAATGTGGACACGTGACACCATCGTATTGGTCTAGAGTGAACCAATCAAGAAAAGGCCAAGAAAAGATTCAAACTTTTCTGATCTGAGGCTAGTTGAGTGGCAGCAGCCAATCTGCTCTCATTTCTGGCATGCAACGGCATGATAACCACCTGGAGAGGCTTGGAATTGCATGGGAAAGCATGCAAGAAGGGATTTTGGCAATATAAAGACCTGAAAAATCCGAGTTCAAGGGGAGCCACGAATTGGGCAAGCTAGAAAAAGCTGCCTCCTCGTGATCTCCTCATGCTGCAGGGAAATCAATTAGAGAATAAAGCCTTGCAGCCCAAACCGGTTAGTAGGCTTAGTTAGCTTGAGATTCTAGATAGAGATTAACCCTTGCTTGTTTAGATGGATGATTAATCTTTTATTGATGCTCTATTTGAAGTTATGAGTGGATCTATAATTTATGGTAGTTCTTTTGCTACCCTCTTGTACTTGTGGGATAAAAGGGGGTAGAGACCTAAAGGCTAGTAGGAATAGAGATGTTTCTAACTAGAATCCCATAAATCCCAATAAATGTGGCCTGTGCCCAAGAACCCACCTAGCTGTAGATGTTATGCCAAGAGTGAGCACCATATAACTGAAACAATGGGGAAGTGGAGGCGGAGCCTTGTTGAACGTGGTTACTGGAGCTTCTATAGCGTGCTAGGCTTATAGCTGGTCACCGCGTGTGGGCCAGATATGGGTGTGACACCCCCTGGGCCGCACATGTTGTCTCGAAAGGACGTCCTGGGGACTTGATAGGTGCAGTGAGCCGACCTATGGATTTTAGGAGGTTAAGTCAGGTACGGATGCGTAGTGGAGCACGATCCTCTAGCCACCCATGTAACCATTGTGCTCAAGGAGGGGATTCGTCTCTTTCCTGCCTCATCGGACCAGGGAGATGCAATCTGCAGTAGTCTCATAGGGTGACTCCATGAAATTACATCTCCGTAAGGCTGCCAATCGCGTGTCATTGATAAGTTTCTACCCTTAGCGCAGTGCATAGGGAGGATCTGAAGTGGACTACCCTAGCCATTGTTCTATGCCAGCCAATGCCATTGTCATGATTCCGTCTGTTGTTATCCGAAGACCGGCTACGATGCGCGTGAAGCCCTGTGGCTTGATAGTCCCCACTAACGTAGTGGAATCTCCATGGACGATCGAATTGTTTTGATTGAACATGCTGAACTTCTCATAGTCAAAGGGTTCTTTCCTCAAGTCCTTTTATCCTATGGGGGTCCTTTCTTCCCGCAACCATTCGACCGATCCCTTCTATTCTACATCACTAAGTAGTGGTGGGAAGAGCAAGGCGTGAAGAATTGACTTGCAGAGTAATTTTGTATTGGATACAAGAGTCTTGCTTCAGATTGATTGCAAGATACGATTGATTGCAAGAGCTAGCTTGCATCATGGAGATAATTCGCTGGTCTTTGTGCTCAAGGGCCATTCGATTCTTTTGGAAAGAATCAAGAGGAAGCCAGACTTCCTGATTAGTTCTCTGGGAGATAGTCGTGCCAGAGTTTGTGGTGTGGGCGATAGACCGTTGGCCCTTCCCCATTGTTTGGAAAGTTGCATAATTACTTGGGAGATAGTCGTGCCAGAGTTTGTGGTGTGGGCGATAGACCGTTGGCCCTTCCCCATTGTTTGGAAAGTTGCATAATTACTGTGTGACATATGGTAAGGAGAAGCTTACTTATCTTATAGTTTAGGGACTCTTTCCATCTTTGGGTTCATCAGGAACAACATATCATAAAGCTCTTCCATTTACTAGAAGAGAATGACCCTTATTCTTACAAAACTAAAATATAGGATTTCCCATAAAGCTCTTCCATTTGACCTTGTTCTTACCAAACTTTAGAATTTTCCATATAACACTAGGAGAAATGGGCTGCCAAAAAAGAGCCGGGTACTGTGGCCATTCATGACGTGATTTTTATAATTCCCTAAGGATAGCTTCATCCACTTGAGGTCAACCCTAGATCCATATCCTTCTAAAAGGATTTCCAAGTGTCCCAAATCCACTGGAATGAATTTTTTCCTATACCTTTCGTCATTCATCCTCTTATTTCATTTGGCTTCTCACATCTCTTAAATGAGGCTGCAATTTCAGGTGTAGCATTCTAAATGCAGATTCCATGCAAGTGGACTTGGGAACTGAAATGGAGTTTTCCATCTTGGTGGAAGATTTGGTCCAACAATTCTGAGTATCTCAAACCTCAACGATAAACATTCGGGGTGCTTTTTATCCACATATTAGAAGACGAATATTATAATGCGCGTCTGCAGTTCATACGGCCTTAAAAGAAAATTGCAGCATTGTTCCAGCTCTCAGATTTGCTTCGAGACAGGCATGTCTACATCAAATTCTGTTCATACGGCCTTAAAAGAAAGTTACAGAGATTTTCAAGCTCTCACATGTGCTTCAAGACAGGCATGTCTACATCAAACTCTGTGCAGGTAAAACTAATTTGTTGGCATAGATCCAATAATTAGCTAATGCCTTCCATACCATGCCACCAAGTATTTAGCAAGCTGATGCAGGGACTAGGTGGATGGTATCATTCTTCTCATTGCAAAACCAGTTCAGCACATAGGAATTATTAATCAAGAGTTAAGAAAAATGCTCCAACATCTTATGCTTATTATTGCTAACGAAATTGTTGAATGCTCAGAGACAATTGCACAAAAATGATTTATCACGACATTGAAGGTGCAATTACCTGATGCAGGATCATAAGCATGACTGCTACATCCCTGAACTCACTTCTAAGAAGCACTGCAAAGGCATGGGACTCTCCAGCATCTTCTCTATAAGCCCAATAGACAGTGATAGCAGAAGGCAAATTGAGGAAAATACGCATAAGATTGCATATAGATACACCACTTGAACTTTCTCGATCCACATTGCTTCCATGATTTCCGTATGATTGTGAAGCATAAGTACAAGACATAAAAGATTAATATAAAACAAATGAGCATTATACAATCTCAACATTGCAGGGTACTTACACGGTAACAGACAAGAGCTTGAAAGAAGAACCAATATGCTCAACATCATCGAGATCGAAGATTCTGGTCCATTTCATACCACCTAACATAGACCACATTCTCTATGCCAACATAATTAACGCAGAGCAACAAACCCAAACTGCCCAATCCGAATTTAGTAAAACAGCATACTCCAAATCATATTCCCAAAATCCCACCAAACTAAGTGGTATGTCCTACGGGCAACCCAAAAAAAAATTTGTTTAGAGATCTAGTGTAAAGCTTGCAATCCATTATTTCAAACACATCCTTGACCAAAACAAGCAGTTTTTGAAACAAAATGGCATGCTAGTTAATCTTATCTATATGTCATCATCTATGCCCAAGATCACTGTAGATGAGTAATCCTTGCAGCTTGGCACGGTTGGGCCAGTTTCATATTCTTATCCCTACCATGTTTATAAAGCATCATGAAATGAGCTGACATGCCAAAAATTTTGAAGTAGAAATTTTTTATGCTTTATTGGTTAAACAAATAACTAATGCACAGCACCTGAAGAATGTAGGCTTACACCCAGTCCTCTGGATCTTGATCTGAGTTTTGCTGTGCAACAAGTGGTGGTCTTAGGATTATGAGAACCCTAGCCAATGGTTGGACCGTATTTTCTAGAACTGCAAGACCAGTCTGAATGCTAAGTCCATTGCCTTCTTTTAGCAGGTACAAGATAGAATCTTGTATTCTCAACTGTTAAATTTCCTTTATCAACAAGAACAAGGATCTGTTCCTGCATCTTTCTTTTTTTCTGGCGGCAAAATTGAACTGTCAGGATAAGGAATGGCAACGGGTGCAATCGCTTCCATAACCTGGTCCCATTTAGGCAAAGGAACCCAAGCATTCCAAGGCAGTTTAGAATTACAAATCCTAAATGGTCCATCGCCACAAGCAACAGAAGATGGAGCATTTTCAAGGGACTCTTTGGTTGGTTCAGCTATCGAATCATGACCAGGCCCTCTGTTTCTCCTAAAGCAAGCCTCATAATGAACAGCTCTGAAGCTGCTTCACGGTTTTGCTAGCTTCATCATCATCCTCAATGCCTAGTGCTTTTGATAGTTTGCTCACTGCTTTAGATGTAACTGCAAATTCAAGCCCTTTCCTCAGCATACTTTTCCTTTTCATCTATACTTCTATGCTCCTTAGCCTGCCTATAGCAAGCAAAGGCCATACAGTCTCCTGAGATGAAGTAAAGCAGTCTCTTCCTTCCTCATTCTTTCTTCTCTCATACTCCTTAATTGCCCTCGCCAACTCCCTTTGCATATTTACCATCCATTCTCCTTTCAATAACAAACTCTGCAGCATTTTTTTCTTTGTTCCCCCTGATAATATTCTTAATTCATACAGAATTTCAGCCCCTCCAATATCAAAATATGCCAAGGCCTCCTTGTCGAATCCACTAGATGCCATTGAAGACCTAACCTGAGAAGCCACTACTATATGATTCTGCTCCACTCCAGTCAATCCAGTAGCTTCATCAATTGCAGATGGAGTAAATCCTGCCCTCTGTAGGGTTATTATGTTTTGGGCATATTGATGCCAATATCCTCTTTCTTTCCTTTTTAGTATCTCTAGCTGTTCTTCTACAGACATTACATCTGAACCATTTACTAACGGAGGTCTGAAGGGCTGATAGACATCCTTTCCAAATGATCTAGGGATAACAGAATACCTTTTCAAATCCTTCGTTGCATAATTCGTTGCCTTATCGATGAACAGCGAAGAGGCAAGACTTGGGCCCAAGCTATGAAGATTTGAGCTCCCATGAATGAATGCTTGGGCTAAATTGGGTTGGCACCTGTAGGCGCAGTGGGCACTCAAAGCTGTCATCCTCGTGAATAGAGGACTCAAACTCTGCCCTTCCTTCTATGTTATCCTCTAATAATATGCAAGGCTTTACCACCGATGGTTTTATGTACGCCCCAAACCCTGAAACCCTATACGGAACCCTTCCAATTTTCCCCTGAGACCCTATGAAACCTTCTTTTGGAAATTTTGGAAAATGGGTAGGGTATGGTCGCCATGTTTCAAAGACTTAAGAGGCAAACTAAAAAACGGAGGCAATCTGGCCAAAGTCAAAATCGGTTAAAAAAATATACTTTTGATACCTAATGTGTTTCAAGGCCTAATAAAAAAAAAAAATCGATTCTCACATATCTACAAAAGTTAGAGTAGCAAGAGGAGGGGTCTAACGGCCCCCTCCGCGGAGGCTGTCCCCTTCCTAGCCAAGCAGGGATTTCCATCCACTTCGAGGTTTTTCAAGAGATTTAAGAGGCAAACGCGGAGATATCTACATCATTAGAAAGCCCTTTCAAATAAATTTCAAATGCACGCGGTCCATACGCCAAACAGACGGGAAAGAGAAGTTACGACACTTTTAATGGAGGACCCATAAATAGTGGGGGACGGGCCCATAAACCGGGTGGATTTGCCCCATATCATAACATCAAATCTTAGCCCTTGATCTTTTATTTTAACGGCCTGCAACATATGTTCAAAGGGAGGGGGGTGAGCGATAGCGGGTATATGCGCGAAACATGGCGACCATACCCTAGGGCAGGCAGGCCCCGAAATTAGAAATTGCCACGACTAGTAAAAAAAAAATACCGCCGCTTGGTTCATCTTTCATTGCGTAAGCCATCGATGGGGGAATATTCCCGGCATTGTACCGCATCGATGGCCCACATCATTTACAACAAAAACGAGACAAACTTTTTCAATGGTTCACCTTGACCTCAATGGTCTAAAACCACAATATCATTAAACGAGAGAATTTACATAAGCCTTGGTAGGCAAAACAAAGATGCACGAAAGAATCGACACACGTGTCTATTTACAAACATCTAACAACGCCACAAGGATAATAAGGCCCGTGGGTCGCCCCCATTTTGCTCGAGATTTTGGCAACTCGAGATAAAGCGCCAAAACCGGAAATCTCCCTTCGTGTTCTCGTGTTGAAAACAACAAATAGAAATTTCTTCATATATGCAAGAACGAAGCTTATTCATCTAAATGCTAGTTCCTCCTAACTTAGCACACTATATTCTATATCTTGCCAAGAAGCAACATCTCAGAAGGCACAAGCAACCAATCTTTAGATGGGCCAAGTACAAATTAAACAAAGAAAGAAATGGTAGGGCCTCCCCGCAATCAAGCAAATCCTCATTTTAGGGCCTCGCGAATCAGGCCTGTAATCGCTTTGAAGATACTAAAGTATGCCTCCCCAGAAGAAAGCCGACAGATGCAAGCAAAGCATGCAGATGCTACCCGATTGCCTTTCCTAAGGCTTCATATGGATACGATGGGCGTGAAACTGCACCATCTCGTAGCAAATTCACATGTAGCACTAACCACCGCCTGGAACCACCCACCTAAAACGGGGTGGCCATAGACATCAGATGCCCAAATTGCCTCGGAAGCAACCCCAAACCCCACGCCTCGATCGAACCTCCGCACAAACACACACAGAATTCTAGCAAAGTGAACCACGCCACCAACATCCTCCATCGCCTCCAAGCTCCCCGCAATCGGTTACCAAGTACCGTGAGGAGAAATCAGATTCAGAATAAGCCGATGCGCTGGCCTTCCGTCCTTCCGTGACGCCTCCAGACACACGCCAGAGGGCGACATCAAATGCCTCAGGGCTTCCAAATTCCAACCAGGAGTTCGGGACTTTGCAAAAAAGATCCATGCAAAAAGCTAATTTCAAACCACCCAAAATAGCATGAAACACTGAAGCTCCTCTCACATGGCGAATTATACTGTTTTTTATACAATACTATACGGGAATCATAGTCCCAACCACGGCCTGAAACCCTCCCCCACCCCAAAACGAAAATAGCACACTATATTAAGGCTACCGAAAATACACGAATTTATTGTGTAGTTTTTCGAAAATCCTTAGAACCTCCCCAATGGGGTAGGGTTTCCAGGGAAAATAAGAAGGGTTTCCAGCAAATTATTTTATTTTTAGAATATAGGCACGCACAAGCTTTTACGTATCACGCTTATCGAAACGGACGCCTTCCATTAAGGTGGCACGTCCATCAAGTACGCACGATGTCAACCTAGATTACAAATTTTGAATGAAAACCCTTCCTATTTTCCAATCGCAGAGAAACCCTTCCTATTTTCCAACAGCAGGGAAACCCTTCCTATTTTCCATGCAAGAGGGAAAATAAGAAGGGTTTCCATATGCCGTTAAAATTTTCATGAGGTATTATGATTTGCTCTACACATCTTTGAATGATTTCTCCTCCCCTGTGCTTTTACTCCATGCTTGCAAACACTGCAATGGATCTGGGTGTAGAAGCGTTTGAGCGATGTGAGGAGGATGCTTCCATAGACTCATCTCCGTATGAAACGGATGAAACTGTAAGTGATTTTGCTTTTGAAAATACTGAGGATGCTGCAAGTTTTGGGGATCAACACGAGGAAGATGGTGCAAATGTGGATTATCATGATCCCTTGGAAGAGGATCATTACATTCAATTATTTCCTCCTATATTTGTAATCGCCTCAGCTGAGGGCTGCATTTCTAGTGAAGCTTCATACTATTTGATGGTGCATTGTGTCTTAAGTTCCGTCCATCCCGCTATTCAAGATGTCTTTCAAGCAGATCCTAATTTTCCCGGAGGCTATGTTCACCAGTCACAAAAGCCAGGAGATACACAACTCATATGGAGGTGGTTGAGTTTCCAAGAGAAGTTGCAAGTTCATACGGAATCTCGTCTTCTCATGCGCTTGACCTTTGGAAAATGGTTGTACATCCCACCATCATGGATGTGGAAGCAAATTATTTTTAGAGCGCACGTCGAAGGCGGTCTAGGGCACCTGCCTATATGCCCTACTCTAGATAATATTAAGAAGGTATGGCAAATGGGAGCCAAGTTTCATGGCTCCAGAAGCTTATGTGAGAAAATACATAGCAGTATGTAGACGTAGTTCTCGTCCTGTGGAGTCTACCAGGAGACAAGAGTTATTCAATTACGAGGAGATAATGCCATCCAGAGAGCTTGGTCCACTTCGGCAACAACCACCGCTCCATGCTGGAAGTAGGCCAAGAGGAGGAACTAGTCTACGTGTATAAATTATTTTATTAAGTCATTAAACTATGATCTACATAACTGTTTTTGCATAGCTCTTGTCTTTGTCAAAGATTATTGAGTTTTACATTCAAGAGACAAAAGCAAAAAAAACAAGGTGCTACGCACAGAGGGTTGCCCTTCGTGACCCGAGAGTGATATATCACACTTGAAAGTCATGTTTTCGAGCATATACTGACATATACTTGGAATATGCCACAAACCCACATGGATAATTTTCAGGGAAGACATCTAATCCAGCACATTCACCAAAAGATCTTTCAGCTACACCTGATATTACAACAGAAATGTCAACGGACTCCTCCATTTCCTTTTTGGGTTGGTCCACTGCCAAGACCTCCTCTGGAACTTCATCTTGAAGCTCTGTATTTTCATCAGGTGTCGCTTCTCCTTTCTATAAAGATTGAAATCTTATACGCATGTGCATTCTTACTCTAGAATCTAGGCAGGTAGAATAAAGATAGTATCATCGCTTCTTAAGATAGAAACAAGATGAAACCATACGTAGTGAGACATTGGGCGGTCTCAAACTCGAGACACATCTATTCTAGGACTAGTTTGTTACCACTAGATCAAAGGCTCGGGCCTATGGGGTAATAAATTTGTGTAAGGTCACTCTAATTCAGAAGATGTAAGGTATTATTAGGAATGTATAAGATAAAGGTCATTATTAGGAAATGTATAAGATAGCCTGAATACTCTAAGTGCTCTTTCAATTGATGCTAGGATCGATGGATATTTGGCTTAAATGGCAATAGCATTTTTGTGATCAATGAAATAAAAAACAATGGCCTTCATGAAACTTATAGATGAGAGTTACCCAACCATAATAGAATCATCCGGCAAAAGTTGAATCTTCAAGTTGCAAAGCAGCTTTAAAAAATCAACTCAAATGAGCACAACTTGTGAATTTTCACCGCTATTTGTTAAAGAAAAGGTAACAAGTTAAATACATGGCAGGAACAATGATTTTCACAAGTAATAGAACAACATGGTAGCTAAATAAACCTGATCTGTAATTTGTTCTCCAAAACCACTTCAAAGCTTTTCTGAAAGGAGGGCATACAGACTAGAATAAAAGAGGACATGAGGCTCACAAGGCTCTGTAACCACAATAGCCAGACGTTCAAAGGTAAACTTATGGGTCTCAACAAGCCTCAAGATACAAGCTCCACAATATCTATTGCTTGGTCAACCATCTTGTTTCAAATGCAGGATTTACAAATGTAGGGATATAATCAGCTTGTTGTGGAGGAGTGGGATCATTCAAGCATCAAGGAGATGCATGCACGAGTTTGAACGTGTGTGTTAACCCCGAAAACTTTGTGAGTTGGGATGGCCTTCACTTTATAGAGGCTTTCAATTCTATTGCAGCCAACTTATTCCTCACAGGAAATTACATTGAACCATGGGGAACAAATTTCAGTCAAATATGCAACTTAGATTTTAGCATGTTTTCAACAAAAAGTTCAATGTGAACTAGTTCATTCTAATTTTACATCTTCAAGCAATATCACATGATTGAAAAATTGGGCAAATGGATACAAAATTTTCATTATTGATTCTAACTTTTGGAATGTTGTGCTTTAAATGAATCTATGTCTTTTTAGATTTTGCATGTTAGAGGAACTACTATCTATGATCCTTGTTTGTGCCCAATTCAGTACATGTCGAGTTTAGCATATTTTATATTTTTGTTGTAAATTAATTTAGACTTCTTTATGAAGTAGTTGTACCTCTAGGGTGCCTAGATCAACAGATCTTCTGGAAACTACTCTTGAACCAAGATTCATGATGGCATATATTTTGCTCCAGAAATTCGTTTACTTATTTAAATGCTTCTCTTTAACCGTTTGTTTTTGTTCAGGCTAAGAAAAAATTCTTCCTTTGTTGTTGTTTGTTCCTTGTTTCTAAAGTGTCTCCCGTATTAGATTATATGCAAAATGGATTTCTTAGGTCCCATTTATACAAGACTTTGCCATGTTTATTGCCGTGAAATAATAATCGTTTATTTAATCATCTTGGCAAAATCGTGGCCCAAGAAAAACACCCTTGTATTCTAAAATGCTCTAAAAAAATCCTCTATATTCGAGAATCCTCTACCAAAATCATGATTTTCAAGTGCTAAGGACGAAACCTATGTATTCTAGAATCCAAATTCATGGCTTCCTAATGTTAAGAGATCTGCAAATTAGAGATCCGGCAGCGGCAAAAAGGATACCACAGTGCCATTGCCAGAAGCAAGAACAACGTGTCAACAAATGATTGGAAATTTAAAGAAACTGTTGATTACGTTCGTTAATTCACGGGGGTTGAAAATTCCGCCCCGAAAAATGCCTCGACAAATAAGGACTCGGGACGCCGCTGGTAAAGGTGAATTATCTAGTATGTACTTAATGCCATGCTTATTGTACTGTCCCATGCCTTATGATGTCCCTTTATCTAATGTGGGCATTAATGTCTTATGACGGGGTCTTGCCTGCCTGATGTGTGGGCCTAATGCTGGGCTCATTGTACGGTCCTATGGCCCAGGCATGAATGTTCAAACTTAGCTACAGATCCCATTTTTTTTACCTTATCTTAGCCTACAGATC
Organism: Isoetes taiwanensis; assembly: GCA_021234155.1. NCBI lineage: Eukaryota > Viridiplantae > Streptophyta > Lycopodiopsida > Isoetales > Isoetaceae > Isoetes > Isoetes taiwanensis. The sequence goes on along the minus strand of JAJEKV010000023.1, from coordinate 15,864,117 downwards.
CGTAAGAAATCAAATAATTCTATTTCACAAAGTTCTCCCGCACATTTACACATGATTCCTTCGAATCCTGATGAGAACTATTCAACTACTTATTAAATAATGCCTCAATTTGTTCGAGTGAACAACCACGAGTTTCAGGCAAAAACTTCATCACAAATACCACAGCGACAACGCAAACGAGAGTGAATAACCAAAAGCATCCTGTGAACAAAACCCAATTGTCAATATACTATACCGCATAAATCCTCGCTCCCAAATTATATTAATTGTGCCTGCAGGACTTCAATCCAGAAGGAGATTGAAGCGTAAAGTTACAACCAAAGAGCATAGCCAATTGACTAAGGATGCAAAACTGCCAGCCACCGCCTTCACTCGAGAGGGAAAAATCTAGACATGGATAAACATGTTTGTTAATAAATTACTACGAAGATTGATTAATCTACTTGGTACTTATTTCTCCTGCAATGATTCACTTAGATTGCTCCCATGGCGAAAGAAAATGCAGCAATACAAACCTAAAACATAATGTCTACATGTTAAGACATAATAGAAGATGTACAATGTGCACACTAAAGTAACATTTACCAATAGACTGCAGAGAACTACAATGTTGATAAAAGTGCTCATAACACCGTCTGCCTTCAATGTCTAGTTGTATGAACCAAAAACTTCAAATTAGCTAAAACATTGATAAGATTCCAATGTACACAAGTGAATTCATAGTCTTGACTCCTATTTGATATAGAACAGTGTCTTATTGAAATGCCAAAAACCCTTACCTTTATATAAAAAGAAAGCCCAACCAGGAAACTGCTACAAGCCATGCCTCCAGCAGATAACTGAAGACACAAGATAAACAAAATGCAAAAACAAGTACAGGATATATAGGATGCATCGGGACAAAATGCTTACAGTAAATGAGATAATCCCACCACCTAAAAAAAGTAAGAGACGTCCAAAATATAAACTGCCTTTACTCTGGAAAAATGACTCATCAGACAATGAATGGCAGGAGAACAAAACCGCATCCTTCAAAATACCCACCTTTACCATGGCAACAACAACCCATCCAACAATAGTAGGTGCCACTGCCCCATAAAATGCACCAAGAAAAGGAGGGCCTCGGTCAAGTTATCTGTCAATAACATGGACTGTCAACTTTTCAGCATGAATACTGTAATGTCACAAGGTACGCTTGTATTCTTTGGTAGTTCTGCCAATATTATTACACAATGGAATTTTTTTTTCCTATGCCCACCCAAAAATCCTATGAAGTGGTTTTGCCACAAATTTTGCAGTAGTGTGTGTTGTGTTACCACTCTGTAAATGACTAATGATGTCACTAAGGAGTTTCAAAGAGACTATCTGGCTGGAAGGATAACTGATTTCTGAATCCAAGTCGTTCATGTATATATATACATATCTGTAAAATCGAGCTTATAGACTGAGTTTGAAGATGATACTTACATGATTCAGATGACTGAAGCTGTATACTTGGTTGAAGCTCAGAAGTAAAATTTTGAATAGCACCTGAAAGGCACATGCCTTCTTTGCCTAAGGTACTATGACAATCTCCTGCTCCATGAGGGAAATCCATGACATCCAATATAATTTATACGATTTCTCCGTCCCCCTATGTTATGTCTAGCACTTTCGGGGTTGGACAGAAGGACAGTGTTTTTGAAGTGTTTTCCTAAGTATTGAGTAAATTGCATAGAGAGGGGTAGATTGCATACAGAGGGGTTTCTTGCTATCCTATGAACCCAGGATGGCAGATGGAAACAAGGGAGAGGTAAAGAAAGAAGAAGAAGAAGAAGCAGTAGTCAATGGGTACAAATAAACATAAAGGCATATTACGTTGGCGCAATGAATCACTTTTAGACAAAGAAAACTAAGAATATATTTTGTGTTGTTTAGGGAACTCATCAAACAGACAGGCAACCGTACGTATGTTATGAATGTCATGATCTGCAAGGATTTTATGAAGGTCCAACATGAAACAAACTCTTGCATATGTAGATTGTAGTTCACTTACTCTGGTAATCATAGCTGCAACTGTCATCCGGGGTGTCAATATAGTGAAGAGGGCCACTCCATCTGTATTTGTATATGCGACGAACTTCATCTGGCCATGTACAATGGGATGGGAAATCGCCTCCGGGAAGTATTTCTTCGATGGCTTTACCTGCTGATGCACTCAGACGTTCCTGGAATACCAAAAAGGAGTACTTAAGTTTTCTTTCTGTGAAGTGCGAAATGATCATACATAGGAGCTCGGAAGGAAAGATCATGTGATAAATTAACGCCATAAGATCAGAGTAAGAAATTTGAAATGCGAGCTCAGCAAAGATTGGTCAAAGAAAACAAAAACAGAAAAGTAAAATAGTAAAACGCGAGCTGAAGGAACCCTGTGTCTATTAAACCGGTTAGCCAGTTCCAAAGTCGCTGCCCGACAACAGCGGCCACCGTCCATTTACACCCAATAGCCTGTTTTTAGCAGTCATCGGCATATTCCTGGCATATGCTAGCATATGCTTGAAATATGCCATAAACCCACATAAACAAGGGCTTGCCCCCCTAGGGGCAACCCATAAAAGAACAAACTTAAGTAAATGATAAATGTAAGCAAGTATCTTGTTTCATATAAGTCATTAACCCCTTGCCTTGTTACGAATCAGCCATAATGCATATAATAATGCAATAGCAGAGGAGAGAACTTGTTGCTCTCCTCGGATCTATGTGGAAGGGAAAAACCAATTCTATCTAACCTATGAAGGAAAACCATATGATTATGAACATTTTCTAAATCATGTGCAAAAAATAGAGCTTTGTGATGTACTTGAACGGCACTGGACGAAGCTCCTTCAATGGAATCCTCGATGAAGAACCCATTTGCCAATATACGCAGGGTTAAAGCCACATGAACGCCGCAATTGGTACCTCCCCATGCCCGTTCACGTGGTGCTTCTTTGCAGCATCCGCATCTAGACCCCAGCTACCCTGATCTCCCAGAACCATGTGTGTCAAACCTCGTGCTCACAAAACCATCTATCCTGGGACCTTATAGGAGTCCCAGGGATGGTGATCAATAATCGACGTATTTTCCAATTCTTATGGAACGCGTTTCTAAAGAATTCTAAATTCTAAGTTCACATAACTCTAAAGCAATGGACAAAAAAATAAGTTATAATGTGTTTCCTCTACGTACTAATAGAACTAAGAGAACAACAAATAAGTTTATACTAAGGGACTAATCTAAGCTTATACTATGGACCTAAGCTTATATTAGGGACTAATCACCCACTGCATCCTGCCCCGTATCTATTCCCACCATATCTATATTAAAAGATTATAAAAGAACCATAAGCATGTAATTTGCTAGAAATATATATGCTCCAGAATGGTTGTAACCAGGCGTAAGAGGATCATACATTAACAAAAATGCAATGCCAGATCTCTGAATCCATTCTGGCCCATGCCAATGAGATGCAGCGGGAGGTGCAAAGGGAACTCAATGTGCATGGAAAGAAGGAGATCAGAGGCCGGTTTAGGAAACTCCAAGAGCAAGGGTCGGGTCAAATACACAATGCAGAGGCTCAACTCTCCAGGATGAAGCTGCCAGAATGCCTAATATCTCTCAAAGCCTACATTTACAGGACAAAGGCACTGAAGAGGCTCCCCGACCGAGAATAGAGGACTTGTGGATCCACAATGCATTCAAACCGATTTTCATGAAGCTTTATGAGAAGCAATATAGACAGTGTGAGGTTGTGGTTATCATGCCCTTGGACAACACTACTCACCGCGGTGGAATTGGATAGTCGGGTCGGATCTCAGATGGGTCAAAATGATATTGAGAAGTTTGTGCTTGAAGATCTTATTGGGCAGAAATGGAGCTCTCTTGACGTTCCGATATCTATGGCTGGCTGCCAGTCTTATGTATTTCTTTATTACATGAATACAACCAACTGGTTTGACTCAAATGTATGACATGATCTTTGGTGCATAGAGTAGAGAGTGTTTAGTGACATAACTTGCGACTTATAATGAAATTTTCTTCGTTTGATAAAAAATACAAAGACATTATACATTGGGACAAGTTGAAATTGGGCGAGCGCCCAATTTCAAGATACCCTCCTCATCTATTCATGGTTCGGTGGCTCTTCCTCATGCTCATCGAAGTTTTTCAACCAAACCTTGAGCTAACTCTACAAAGATCCTTGAAAATTGCCTCCTCCCATGAATTCCCGAGAGTCAAGGAGACGCTTTTCCTTCTCATCCGCTTTCACGGGAGGCAATTTCTCGCTTTGTTGCTCTAGTTTCTCGTGGGATGTGTTCTTGAGTTTTCGGACCGTGTCTTGAGCTTCGGGAGCCTCTCCTATAAAACTAGTTTTGGAATTTGGAACCACTTTCAACGACATCCTGGATGCACACCGTGGTCCTACCAGAGCATTAATGGTTTCCTTCTTCTTTTTGAAACTTTGACTTTGATCCGTATTCATGAGCTTTTCAATTACTCGACCAAGGAGCTATACTTAACCGAAGCATGGATTGTGCCTCCTCTATTATTTTCTCGAGAGAAAGAACATGGTTGTACCGGGACTTAGGTGTTTCTTGGGCCTTAGATGCAAAGATGATTCTTTTTCCCCAGTTAATTGTTGTTGGCCGAGCCTCGATCTTTTCTCATCCAACATTATCTCAAGATGTTCAAATATTCAAACGATCTTCTGGCATCACACCTCATCGACCTCAAAGGCCAAGGCTTTATACCCTTCGTATAGTGCGGCCCTGCTGAATGCACCACCTGAAAAGAAATCAAGGATTGTGCAACCTTTTATCATTAACTTGCATACAAGGTATGTGCACGTCGTCGATCCAATTGGTTCGGCACCAGAGCCCCTCCCCTGTCGCCGACACCCTTCTCATATGAAGGATGGTGTAGCCAGTATGCTGCAAGAGACATACACACTGAGTCCAACAACAAACATGATGAAATAGGGCAGACGCCCAATTTGAGTAGAACTTTACCTGCCAGGCAATCAATGTGCAGCAAATTCTTTTCAATGTCATCTGCCTCTCTGAGAAGTTCTAGAAACTTCGAATGTTGCTGAGGATGGTCAGCACTCGTGAAATACAGGTTCAGATCATTTAAGACTGGAATGGCCGCTTGCTCTCTTGCGACGTACATCAATAGAACAAGACTCTGAAGCTCGCGCACCTTAGATGTTGAGGCAGTCTTCGTGCTGGGATTCTGGTATGCTCTGATCCATACATGACTACCACTATCTATTCATGGCAGCCAAGCACTCATTGAGATGATCCGGTGCGATGAATATACCGATCTGGTAAATTTGCTGGTTAGCCAATATGCTTATCTGATCCAACAACTTTTGATAGTCTTCCATGGTTTTAAAGTTCTCATGTTCCTAAAATTACAGCATACGAAGCATGCTGATGTATTGACCGCATCATTTTTTTTTTTTTTGAAGGTAAGATGTTTATTTTTATTAATATAAAGTGGTACAAGATCTTATTACAAGACCCCTTGATGAGCCAGATATAAATGAAGCTTAGGCTAAAACCCAAAATCAGACCTAAAGACTGATATAGACCTACTCATCCTGAACGATAATCAAGGTCAATTTCCAAACTCTAACTGTAACCATTTGAAGCTCACCCCGTAAAATGCAAATAACTGGAGGGCACTGGCAAGCAATTATCCTTCCGCGCGTTCACTCGGCCAAGAATCCATCCTGCAGCAGTGTACTAAAGAAGATCATGACCTTGTTCCAAATTTGTACTGAGGGTCTTGATGCTCCATCTTCCAATACCACAGAAGATCATGTTGGCCTGCCCAAAAAGGGTGGTCTGATTGCTCACTATATGCTCCTCCAACTACTGGCATAGGTCACAGCTGAAGATGCTCAACCATCTTAAAGATCCGCAACTCAAGTTTCCCCGGACACTTAAGCACAACTCAATAAGTCGGCAACGGTAAAGTACCCATGGTCTCCCGCCCAAAGATCCTTAATCTAACCCTTTCTACCACTCAAAGAGAGTCCAGTACTATGCCACCCCATGAATTCTGATTTTTCCCCGAAAGGGGAGGGTGATACTAAGCAACCAATATTGAAGACACAATTCAAAAAGCCATCTCCAAACATAAAAATAGCCAAAGAAGGAATCCAATATCTACGCTCATAAGCTTGCTCTCAAACCAACCAGATCAGAGAGTCTTAGGGAAAGGACAACCCATTTCATGTAGACAAAGGTTTTCTTCATTACCTGTAGTTATGTCTTTCCATAGGCTCCTCCAAGATGAGCACAATCCAATACCTTTTTCTGGCTCAGAAGACAACACTTAAACAACCGATACAAAAGCTTTGGTGCATGAGAATCCAAGACTGCAGTGAGTGCAGGCAGAAACCACAACGGCTGTGGCCTTCTTGTTGCAGTGAGTGCAATGAAACAGGACCAACACACAAACCCATATCATACCCATATCATACTCAATGAGAACATGAAGTATCCAAAACTGAAAAACGCGCCTAAATGAAGCTTCTGGACCTATAGCAATAGCCAACGAGAGAATGAGACCGAGACAAGACTTGAGCACGAAAATGGAGCTCATAGACGCCTAGAGTCTTGCAGCATAGGCTATTTGCTATTGTTTACCTAAATGCACTCGAAAATCTTGAGAAACAACACAAGAATATTTCTACCGCCATTTAACCATGCATAGAAGACAAAGCACTAAGAGCAATGCTCCCCCCCAAAGACTCAAACTCGCTATACCAGATTCGATATTAACTTCAAGGAGGCCTTACCACTGTAGCCAAGAGCTGAGAGCAAAGGCGGCAGCAGATGCTGCCCTTCCAGCTATGGATTCTTAGCTCCACGAAGTTCTGCAGCGGAACGCCTAAACTCCGCTTCCAACCCTAACCATCATCACACATCCCCACTTGATAACATGTGAAACTCTTGTTGCCCTCATTCACGTTCCAAGAAGATACTGGTTCACCTTCGCAACTATCGCTTCTGGAAGGGGCTTCTTTCATTTTTCTTGCCATTGGCCTTCATATTCGTTTTCTGGATCAACAAGATCCCACAATTCTTCAACTTCAAGAATGTGCTTAATTGAGTCCTTTCAAGATTTGGAAGCCATCACCTTTTGTACACCTCTACAACGCTTAGCAAACTTGTTCAACCTACTCGACGCGTTTCATATATTCCCCCGCTTCGCTACATGTTCCAAATGAGGTGCACCCTAGACTACCACAAATCGGATCCGCTAATCCTACCACCCGTGACCAGATGTTGGGCCTTTTGGGCACCTCTCGCCTTGCTTATGGTCATTTATAATTAGGGGCTTCTATGATTTTGAAATATGAAATATGAGTTTGACTAAGATTTTGAGGGAATATCGAACCTCTATACGACTTTGCCTAAGGTTTTAGAATATGAAATACGGGGGTTCGAACCTCTATAAAATAAGATTACCTTGACCAATATAACCAAAGGAGCTAACGGATTATTTTCTATTTTGAATTTATGTTTTTTTTTCTTATAGCAACCATTCAATTGTTTTAGGGATATATGGTCTATGGTTTCAAGAGTTGTTATTTTTACATCCATATCAAATCCGGGAACACCATGTTATTGTGTTGCATATTAGATCAAGCAATATCAACTACAAGAATCACAGGTTTCTTCATTTCAAAACACTTGAATTTGATCTAATAATACTTCAATTATTAAAGCAAATAATGTAACCGAGTTTAAGCCATTGAATTTTAATTAGATGTTACTGTAGCTTTGAGCATTGACTCAAACACTATAGCTTTGTTAATCAAAATTCTCAACCAAAAACTTGAGTCCTAATCTTCAAACTAGGCTATGAATTCCTCCTCAATCTGCATTCCGAAACTGCATATATACAATGTCTGATCTGTGTGATTTATACAAGAGGGTTTTGTTGGTGAAGCAGTCAGTTTCGATCGAGTTTTAAGTTTTCTTTTTTTGAATCGAGGCTCAAATAGTAAATATATAGAAAAAGCTTGCTCATGCACAATCCAGCCAAATCGCCTAATAACAACTCCATGTTAATGTTTCGTTCTATTATTGATGGATCATTCCTAACTTCTATCTTTGACATGTCTCCTCTTATACAACATAACCTAAAATGCTTGCTTAAAGGTAATAAAACTTGAAACACATAGCTCGCACAACTACATCTTGTTATCAGCTTATTACAGACTTTTTTTTTTCAAATTCTTGAATTGATTTCTCATATATGCATGTCTGTTCATTTCTACATAAAGTGATGGTATGCCACCACATTTTGGTCTTGTATTGAACAAGAAACAGAGCATTTTAACCGTGCTTTGAGGATCTTTTACTATATGAGATGCAAAGAGAAATGCTAAAGAGAATATCAAGCGTTTTAAGGCCTCATTTCCGCATAAAAAATAATGGAAAAATTCTGAATATCTCTATGCCCTTTGTTAGTTTCTGGGGAGGTTAATATTCTATCTATTTATTTATCTATTTATCTATAAAATACAAAGCCATTACGTACCATAGCTGATGCTAGTTATGGTGGTCACGTCGGAGGGCCCAGATGCATCTCAGGTTGCATCTGGACCGTTAATTTAGGTATTAAGACATAGTCGCTCGCTGGAGCACGTCGTGTACTCTCTGTCATAAATGCGCTCTCTTTCAGTTCATTCCGGCGCACATAATCTGGATTTCTGTGGCAAATACTCTGCCAAATCCGGCGATTCTTGCAAATAATCATTTGTATCTCATCATCAAAGCGCCCGCTTTTCCATCGCCGGATCTTTTTTTCTTTCTTGGAGTGGAATTCAAGTTGCTGGCTTGTACAGATTTATAAATTACTTTCTTGTGCAGATTTGAAGATTGAAGGGACGTTTTCTTTTCGTCTTTCCTGTTCTTTTTTGTCTTCCCCTTTTTTGCATGGCAAAGAAGGGCGCCGCAGGTTGTTTTGGTTCTTTGAAGCATCATAACAAGTGCAGAAAGATAAAGAGCAGTTTATTTGAGAAGGATTTAAGGGAAGATCCTTGCTGGATGCTAAGAAATTTAGAGACTGGAAGATGGAAACCACGATTGGAAGCTATTGACGAAATTCAAGAGCAAATAAGTGAGAAAGGAGAAGAAAATTTGGAAAACATAATGGCTTCTGAAGAGAACAGAGAAGAAAATCTGGAAAACGTATTGGTTTCTAAGGAGTTCAACCATAGCCATGTTTGCCCTAACAAGGAGATCAAACTATTCTATGGTAACAATGGATTTCTGTTCTTTATACAAGATCAAAGATGGATATCTAAATTCCGACGGCTCCAAGACGATTTTGCATTTCAAATGCTATTGTATGCAAGGATGACCTACTATTAACACATGTAAAACTTTTGTAAATACAAACGGGTGTGCGGATATTATTCTTTAAGGGATCAAAAACTTGTTTATGCGTAGGTGAAATGAAAATATTTCAGTACTTATATTCCCTTAACACACTGCCCCTCAAGTTTATAGTGATCCAACGGTTCAGATCAATCTTGATCAGTGTGTTACTGGAGCTATAACACACTGCTACTCCATAACACCCTAGGATGTTATGAAATGGACGGATCCAGATCAATTTTGATAATGATCTGATGGCCTAAAACTCTCGAGGCGCGTGGCAAGGGCAGGTAGCATACGGCCCCCTGTAATAGTTAGGCTGCCATCAAATGGCTTCGGGGTGCCACGCACACACCCCTACCATTTTGATGGCCCCCTCAATTTTTTTCAAGAATAACACCTCTACCAGCATGCTATCTACCCATCATTTATCGTGTCTTTCAGGGATCTCACCTAAAATGACCTCGATGCTAAATGTGGTGACATGTTTATCACTTGATCGTGATACTCGATACACTATCATGATCTCTTGATCCACTATCTTTGCCAATAATGTCTTTGAGGAGGTATTTATGACATTGTTGCTTTATTTTGACATGCTCGCACACCGCCTAGAGTCGCACTAAGTATAGATTTGTCACATGGCCTTGTGTGGTCTCTGTGGATGTTAAAATACTATCTACCTATCTTTATTTTGACATGTATAGCGCACAACAATCATTCATCGTTAGCACTTCTATTATGATAGTAGAGGAGCCTACAAATGAATCACTTTTTTAATGAAGTCATACATATATGCATATCCGAAATATGGTTTTGTGCATTTCACACCATACCGAGTTGTGAGGGGTCCTTCAAATATAGCCTTCAAAATAAAATTTTATTCAGAATCTCAATATTTAGACACAAAGAAAACAACTTAGATAGCCCTAAGATCTAGCTTATCGTCTAAGAGAGGTAAAAAACCATCCCAAGACCAAAAACATCTTTAGAGGCACCATATGTTTTGTAAGTGTAACCCTTTTAGGCCGAAATCACACTACCGCCTAAAACTCCAAAAAATAAAACTAAATAACTAACAAATTGACATGTGCACATTGGGCATGCCGCACCTATCACATCTAAAGTGCCCAACGCCCAAATAGCCGCTTTTGGCACGCACTATTTTTGAATCTGGGAATCGGGCCGCCTATACTTTTACATGACAAACACGCCAAATAATGCTCGAAGAACGCACCTTCAAGGCCAAGAAAACTCCTAAGAGCTTCAATCCGGCTCAAATTCGGTGCCGATCTCTCAAATTGATGCGTCAAAAACTCAAAATCACTGGATTTTTGTCAAAAGAAAACCTAGAAGAGCTTTAAACCGGTTCAAATCATTGGATTTTTAGAAAGAAAAGCTAAGAGAGGTTTAATCCGTTCAAATACGGGCCCCGCATTGATCAATCTAAAACCGGGTAGCATCTCTCAAATTTGGTGGCGCATCTCTCATAAATCGATAGGTTTTGGCCGGACGAAAGCATAGTTGTGGAAGCAAGATGGCCGATTGTTAGGTCTCGTTTTGCTTGTGTGGCACAAATTTCTTTGGTTTGGACGCCGATAATGTGATATGGACTGAGCGGCACAAAATTTTCAGTGCCAAACGCATGCCTAATTGTGCCATGTAATTAATTTGGGTCAGCCATAGTGTGATTTCAGCCTTAGTTCCCAATTAAATGCGCTCGTGCATAGGAGCTCGTCTCGTCAGGGTGGCGGGATATTGGTTGACAAGGAAGGCTTTGTCCAACCGCAATTGATCCCTTTAGTGTGTAGAGTCTCCGGTGCATTGTAGTATGCTAGGCCTAATACCTTGTCACCGCGCGTGTGGAATAAATTACTAGTCGCAGATTTTATTAGCCATAATAACTTTAGCTAAACTTATCTAAAACCAACCCCAAAACTTTCTCGGGTTTAGCTAAACTCAGAAATTTTTTCTCATCCTTTCTAGTGTTTAGCTAAACTAACCTAAAATTCACTCCAAAAATTTCAGTGTGTGGTCAGGGGAAAAAATGTTAAGCTAAGACTATTACACTTTTTCCAAATGTTTCCATTTACTTTATCGCTTTCATTGTGGAAAGATGTTAAAAAATGCTAGTTAGTAAGTCTAGCCCACAAATTATTCCATGCACGTTAGAAAATAAATTACTAATCATATAATTTTTTAAAATAGAATTACTTTTAGCTAAACTAGTCTAAAAATTCATTCAAAAAGTTTCGGGTTTAGCTAAACATTATAAACTTTACTCTCTTACTTTCTAGCATTTGGTTAAAGAATAAGAATAAGAATGATTTTTTATCGCCCACCGAGACCAATCGCCTATGGGACCCGTAGGAACCGCAACAAACTTATTAATCGCCTAGGTTAAAAAAACCGCCTCAAGGGTTTTCGAGGAAAAACCGTGGGCGCAATAAGAACGCTTGTCGACCGCATAAGTATACATCATCATGGAAATAAATGTATATATACATGTCAATTGTGTGCCCGAGGACATAGCTGATCTCGCATGTCCATAACCTCCTCGGGTATGATCCTAGCACCCGCACGGATGACGCGTGCTCAATGTCACATGTAACGGCCGGTCCGGCCTCACCAACTCAAAGATAGCGCCCCGTGATTTGATCATATGTTGGGCAACTTTGAAGGGTATGAGATTCATCCTCAATGACTCCTATTTGGCAAAGATTGACAGAGCTCGCCCGTCTCGTGTGGGCTTCACCAATCCATCCGCCTGCCTCACCAAGATGATGTGCCCCTCGCGGCGAATGGAGGCAATGAGTCCGCGCCTTTTCATGGGCAAGTGGGTACGCAGGTAGCATTGGAGGACTCGCTCCAATGTGGGATTTATGTGGCGCCGGTAGTGTGCCGCGTCACATGTTCGAGGGCATTGGCATCCCAAAGCTTGCCGAGGAAGCAAGCCGCCAAGATATTGCCTCAAGCTATGGCGACCCTCACGGCTTGCACATGTACGCACCTATGCTCCTCTCGACATTCCATCTAGCCAACCATTGAGCTCTCTTTTCCTCCAAAGAAGTTTTGAGGCGCTATGCCCCATTGCCATGATATAAGCTTTTTTTAGGGAGACGACGCATCATCCATATATTGACCACCTTCCTCGAAATAGACAATGTGGCGATCAAGGGGTCATCAAGAGGCAAGAACTCGCCTCCCAAGAGAATTTGATATGGGACCGTGGACTTCACCCCTAGTGCTCGAACTAAGAAGGCTTTCTCTCCGGCCCCAAGTGATTCCAAAGTAGCAAGGGATACTACCGGGTCCCATACTTCAACCCCGTGATAAAAGGACATGCTCCACTAAGACCTTGAACAGTGTGACTACGATAGGGCCCAATCATACAACTCCGCCTATGACTATTGTTTTGCATTACATATAGTGCCTTCCAGCCCGCCACTGTGAGCTATATGGATGTGTCCCAAAGATAGTAGAAGGAAACCCACTCCCAAATATTTGTATATGGATGCTACTTCCACATTCTCGCCTCAAGAATCGGAAGGAGGGATCCTCTACGACGTGAAAGATGATATGAAAACCACCTTAATCTTGGCCGGGCTGACGTTCATAATGTACCGCTTGGAAGAATGTGTCCGTGGCATCGAGATGTCGCTGCATGTCCGCTGGTGTGTAAGCTAGAGGTGTGCATCATCAGCATCTATATATTAATCCGCTTGATGATCCGTGGAGAAGGTATACACTTTTTTCCAAATGTTTCCATTTACTTTATCGCTTTCATTGTGGAAAGATGTTAAAAATGCTAGTTAGTAAGTCTAGCCCACAAATTATTCCATGCACGTTAGAAAAATAAATTACTAATCATATAATTCTTTTAAAATAGAATTACTTTAGCTAAACTAGTCTAAAATTCATTCAAAAAGTTTCTGTGGTTTAGCTAAACATTATAAACTTTACTCTCTTACTTTCTAGCATTTGGTTAAAGAATAAGAATAAGAATGATTTTTTATCGTCCACTGAGACCAATCGGCCTATGGGACCCAGAAGGAGCGCAACAAACTTATTACTGTCTAGGTTAAAAAACCCCTGCCCCGAAGGGTTTTCGAGGGAAAAACCGTGGCAGTAATAAGAACGTTGTCAGACTGTACAAGTATACATCATCATGAAATAAATGTATATATACATGTCAATTGTGTGCCCGAGGACATAGCTGATCTCGCATGTCCATAACCTCCTGAAGGTATGATCCTAGCACCCGTACGGATGACGTGCTCAATGTCACATGTAACGGCTGGTCTGGCCTGACCAACTCAGCATAGCGCGTCCAGATTTGATCATATGCTGGGCAACTTTGAAGGGTATGAGATTCATCCTCAATGACTCCTATTTGGCAAAGATTGATGAGCTTTGTTTCCGGGTGTGGCTCACCAATCCATCCGCCCGCCTCAATTCAAGATGATGTGCCCCCGCGGCGAATGGAGGCAATGAGTCCGCCTTTTCATGGGCAAGTGGGTACGCAGTAGCATTGCAGACTTCGCTCCAATGTGGGATTTATGTGGCGCCGGTAGTGTGCCGCCTTGACATGTTCGAGGGCATTGGCATCCCAAAGCTTGCGAGAGGAAGCAAGCGCCAAGATATTGCCTCAAGCTATGGCGATCGCCTCTGTTTGCACATGTACGCACCTATGCTCCTCGCACATTCCATCTAGCCAACCATTGAGCTCTCTTTTCCCTCCAAAGAAGGCTTTGAGGGTTGCTATGCCCCATTGCCATGATATAAGCTAGTTTAGGGAGACGAAAGCATCATCCATATATTGACCACCTTGCGGAAATAGACAATGTGGCGATCAAGGGCAGCCCTCAAGAAGAGGCAAGAATCCTGCCTCTCTAAAGAGAATTTGATATGGGATTTGTGGACTTCACCCCTAGTGCTCGAACTAAGAAGGCTTTCACTTTTGCCCCAAGTGATTCCAAGTAGCAAGGGATACCACTGGGTCCCATACTTCAACCCCGTATAAAAAGGACATGCTCCACTAAGACCTTGAACAGTGTGTGACCGATAGGCCCAATCATACAACTCCGCTCTATGACTATTGTTTTGCATTACATATAGTGCCTTCCAGCCCGCGTCACTTTCGTAGCTATATGGATGTGTCCCAAGGCATAGTAGAAGGAAACTCCACTCCCAAATATTTGTATATGGATGCTACTTCCACATTCCGCCCTCGAATCAAGGAGGGGATCCTCGGTGACGTGAAGATGATATGAAAACCACCTTAGTCTTGGCGAGGGTTGGACGCATATCAGTCGCTTGGAAGAATGTGTCCAGGGCATCGAGATGTCGCTGTATGTCTGCGCCGGTGTAAGCTAGAGGTGTGCATCATCGATTCTATATATTAACCGCTTGATGATCCGGTGGAGAAGGTATACACTTTTTTCCAAATGTTTCCATTTACTTTATCGTTTTCATTGTGGAAAGATGTTAAAATGCTAGTTAGTAAGTCTAGCCCACAAATTATTCCATGCACGTTAGAAAATAAATTACTAATCATATAATTCTTTTTAAAATAGAATTACTTTAGCTAAACTAGTCTAAAATTCATTCAAAAAGTTTTACGTGGTTTTAGCTAAACATTATAAACTTTACTCTCTTACTTTCTAGCATTTGGTTAAAGAATAAGAATAAGAATGATTTTTTATGCGTCCACTTTGAGACCAATCGGCCTATGGGACCCGTATGAGCAACAAACTTATTCTTGTCTAGGTTAAAAACCCCGCCCGGAGGGTTTTCGAGGAAAAACCGTGGCGATAATAAGAACGTTAATCGATCGCACAAGTATACATCATCATGAAATAAATGTATATATACATGTCAATTGTGTGCCCGAGGACATAGCTGATCTCGCATGTCCATAACCTCCACGAAGGTATGATCCTAGCACCCGTCATGGGATGGCGTGCTCAATGTCACATGTAACTACCGGTCCGCCCGACCAACTTCAAAGATAAGCGTCCCGATTTGATCATATCTTTGGGCAACTTTGAAGGGTATGAGATTCATCCTCAATGACTCCTATTTGGCGGCATTGGCAGAGCTTTGTTACGGTGTGGCTCACCAATCCATCCGCCTCTCAATTAGAAGATGATGTGCCCCGTGCGCGAATGGAGGCAATGAGTCTCAGCGCCTTTTCATGGGCAAGTGGGTACGCAGGTAGCATTGCAGGACTCGTTCCAATGTGGGATTTATGTGGCGCTGGTAGTGTGCCGTCTTGACATGTTCGAGGGCATTGGCATCCCAAAGCTTGCTGAGGAAGCAAGCGTCAAGATATTGCCTCAAGCTATGGCGATCTGCCTCTGTTTGCACATGTACGCACCTATGCTCCTGCACATTCCATCTAGCCAACCATTGAGCTCTCTTTTCCCTCCAAAGAGGCTTTTGAGGCGCTATGCCCCATTGCCATGATATAAGCTAGTTTAGGAGACGAGCATCATCCATATTGACCACCTTCTCGAAATAGACAATGTGGCGATCAAGGGCCGCCCTCAAGAGGCAAGAAATCCTGCCTCTCTGCGTAGAGAATTTGATATGGGACTGTGGACTTCACCCCTAGTGCTCGAACTAAGAAGGCTTTCTGCACCTGCCCCAAGTGATTCCAAGTAGCAAGGGATACTACTGGGTCCCATACTTCAACCCCGTATAAAAGGACATGCTCCACTAAGACCTTGAACAGGTGTGACTGATAGGCCCAATCATACAACTCCGCCTATGACTATTGTTTTGCATTACATATAGTGCCTTCCAGCCCGTAGTCACTTTCGTAGCTATATGGATGTGTCCCAAGCGCATAGTAGAAGGAAACTCCACTCCCAAATATTTGTATATGGATGCTACTTCCACATTCTGCCCTCAGTAACTGAAGGAGGGGATCCTCGGCTGACGTGAAGATGATATGAAAACCACCTTAGTCTTGGCCAGGTTGACGTGCATATCGATTAAACTTGAAGAATGTGTCCGAGGCATCGAGATGTCGTTGCATGTCTGCTGGTGTGTAAGCTAGGAGGTGTGCATCATCAGCATCTATATATTAACTGTTTGATGATCTGGTGGAGAAGGTATACACTTTTTTCCAAATGTTTCCATTTACTTTATCGTTTTCATTGTGGAAAGATGTTAAAAATGCTAGTTAGTAAGTCTAGCCCACAAATTATTCCATGCACGTTAGAAAATAAATTACTAATCATATAATTCTTTTAAAATAGAATTACTTTAGCTAAACTGTTTCTGTGGTTTAGCTAAACATTATAAACTTTACTCTCTTACTTTCTAGCATTTGGTTAAAGAATAAGAATAAGAATGATTTTTTATCGTCCACTGAGACCAATCGGCCTATGGGACCCAGAAGGAGCGCAACAAACTTATTACTGTCTAGGTTAAAAAACCCCTGCCCCGAAGGGTTTTCGAGGGAAAAACCGTGGCAGTAATAAGAACGTTGTCAGACTGTACAAGTATACATCATCATGAAATAAATGTATATATACATGTCAATTGTGTGCCCGAGGACATAGCTGATCTCGCATGTCCATAACCTCCTGAAGGTATGATCCTAGCACCCGTACGGATGACGTGCTCAATGTCACATGTAACGGCTGGTCTGGCCTGACCAACTCAAAGATATAAGCGGCGTCGCATTTGATCATATCTTTGGGCAACTTTGAAGGGTATGAGATTCATCCTCAATGACTCCTATTTTGGCGGCATTGACGAGCTCGATTCGGTGTGGCTCACCAATCCATCTGCCTGTCTCAATTGAAGATGATGTGCCCCTGCGCGAATGGAGGCAATGAGTCTGCGCCTTTTTCATGGGCAGAGTAGGTACGCAGGTAGCATTGCGGGACTTCGTTCCAATGTGGGATTTATGTGGCGTTGTAGTGTGCCCGTCTTGACATGTTCGAGGGCATTGGCATCCCAAAGCTTGGCGAGGAAGCAAGCGTCAAGATATTGCCTCAAGCTATGGCGATCGCCTCTTTTGCACATGCGCACCTATGCTCACTCGCACATTCCATCTAGCCAACCATTGAGCTCTCTTTTTCCCTCCAAAGAAGGGCTTTGAGGCGTTCGCCCCCATTGCCATGATATAAGCTAGTTTAGGGAGGCGAGCATCATCCATATTGACCACCTTACGGAAATAGACAATGTGGCGATCAAGGGCGCCCTCCGAAGAGGCAAGAATCACATCTCTGCCCGGTAGAATTTGATATGGGACTGTGGACTTCACCCCTAGTGCTCGAACTAAGAAGGCTTTCTGCACCTGCCCCAAGTGATTCCAAGTAGCAAGGGATACTACTGGGTCCCATACTTCAACCCCGTATAAAAGGACATGCTCCACTAAGACCTTGAACAGGTGTGACTGATAGGCCCAATCATACAACTCCGCTCTATGACTATTGTTTTGCATTACATATAGTGCCTTCCAGCCCGCCGTCACTCGTAGCTATATGGATGTGTCCCAGTGCATAGTAGAAGGAAACTCCACTCCCAAATATTTGTATATGGATGCTACTTCCACATTCTGCCCTCAGTAACTGAAGGAGGGGATCCTCGGCTGACGTGAAGATGATATGAAAACCACCTTAGTCTTGGCCAGGTTGACGTGCATATCAGTCGCTTGGAAGAATGTGTCCAGGGCATCGAGATGTCGTTGCATGTCTGCTGGTGTGTAAGCTAGGAGGTCTGCATCATTAGCATCTATATATTAACTGTTTGATGATCTGGTGGAGAAGGTATACACTTTTTTCCAAATGTTTCCATTTACTTTATCGTTTTCATTGTGGAAAGATGTTAAAAATGCTAGTTAGTAAGTCTAGCCCACAAATTATTCCATGCACGTTAGAAAATAAATTACTAATCATATAATTCTTTTAAAATAGAATTACTTTAGCTAAACTAGTCTAAAATTCATTCAAAAAGTTTCTGTGGTTTAGCTAAACATTATAAACTTTACTCTCTTACTTTCTAGCATTTGGTTAAAGAATAAGAATAAGAATGATTTTTATCGTCCACTGAGACCAATCGGCCTATGGGACCCAGAAGGAGCGCAACAAACTTATTACTGTCTAGGTTAAAAAACCCCTGCCCCGAAGGGTTTTCGAGGGAAAAACCGTGGCAGTAATAAGAACGTTGTCAGACTGTACAAGTATACATCATCATAAAATAAATGTATATATACATGTCAATTGTGTGCCCGAGGACATAGCTGATCTCGCATGTCCATAACCTCCTGAAGGTATGATCCTAGCACCCGTACGGATGACGTGCTCAATGTCACATGTAACGGCTGGTCTGGCCTGACCAACTCAGCATAGCGCGTCCAGATTTGATCATATGCTGGGCAACTTTGAAGGGTATGAGATTCATCCTCAATGACTCCTATTTGGCAGCATTGACAGAGCCTGTTCTGGTGTGGCTCACCAATCCATCTGCCCGTCTCAATTCGAAGATGATGTGCCCCTGTGCGAATGGAGGCAATGAGTCTGCGCCTTTTCATGGGCAAGTGGGTACGCAGGTAGCATTGCAGGACTCGTTCCAATGTGGGATTTATGTGGCGCTGGTAGTGTGCCGTCTTGACATGTTCGAGGGCATTGGCATCCCAAAGCTTGCTGAGGAAGCAAGCGTCAAGATATTGCCTCAAGCTATGGCGATCTGCCTCTGTTTGCACATGTACGCACCTATGCTCCTGCACATTCCATCTAGCCAACCATTGAGCTCTCTTTTCCCTCCAGCAGGCTTTGAGGCGTTGCGGCCCCATTGCCATGATATAAGCTAGTTTAGGGAGACGAGCATCATCCATATTGACCACCTTCTGGAAATAGACAATGTGGCGATCAAGGGCCGCCCTCTGAAGAGGCAAGAATCCTGTCTCCTGCAGTAGAATTTGATATGGGACTGTGGACTTCACCCCTAGTGCTCGAACTAAGAAGGCTTTCTGCACCTGCCCCAAGTGATTCCAAGTAGCAAGGGATACTACTGGGTCCCATACTTCAACCCCGTATAAAAGGACATGCTCCACTAAGACCTTGAACAGGTGTGACTGATAGGCCCAATCATACAACTCCGCTCTATGACTATTGTTTTGCATTACATATAGTGCCTTCCAGCCCGCCGTCACTCGTAGCTATATGGATGTGTCCCAGTGCATAGTAGAAGGAAACTCCACTCCCAAATATTTGTATATGGATGCTACTTCCATATTCTGCCCTCAGTAACTGAAGGAGGGGATCCTCGGCTGACGTGAAGATGATATGAAAACCACCTTAGTCTTGGCCAGGTTGACGTGCATATCAGTCGCTTGGAAGAATGTGTCCAGGGCATCGAGATGTCGTTGCATGTCTGCTGGTGTGTAAGCTAGGAGGTCTGCATCATCAGCATCTATATATTAACTGTTTGATGATCTGGTGGAGAAGGTATACACTTTTTTCCAAATGTTTCCATTTACTTTATCGTTTTCATTGTGGAAAGATGTTAAAAATGCTAGTTAGTAAGTCTAGCCCACAAATTATTCCATGCACGTTAGAAAATAAATTACTAATCATATAATTCTTTTAAAATAGAATTACTTTAGCTAAACTAGTCTAAAATTCATTCAAAAAGTTTCTGTGGTTTAGCTAAACATTATAAACTTTACTCTCTTACTTTCTAGCATTTGGTTAAAGAATAAGAATAAGAATGATTTTTTATCGTCCACTGAGACCAATCGGCCTATGGGACCCAGAAGGAGCGCAATAAACTTATTACTGTCTAGGTTAAAAAACCCCTGCCCCGAAGGGTTTTCGAGGGAAAAACCGTGGCAGTAATAAGAACGTTGTCAGACTGTACAAGTATACATCATCATAAAATAAATGTATATATACATGTCAATTGTGTGCAGGACATAGCTGATCTCGCATGTCCATAACCTCCTCGAAGGTATGATCCTAGCACCCGTCACGGATGGCGTGCTCAATGTCACATGTAACGGTGGTGCGGCCCGACCAACTCAAGCATAAGCGGCGTCCAGTTGATCATATCTTTGGGCAACTTTGAAGGGTATGAGATTCATCCTCAATGACTCCTATTTGGCGGCATTGGCCGAGCACGATACGGTGTGGCTCACCAATCCATCTGCGCGTGTCAATTCGAAGATGATGTGCCCCCAATGCGAATGGAGGCAATGAGTCCGCGCCTTTTCATGGGCAAGTGGGTACAGCGGTAGCATTGCGGGGACTCGTTCCAATGTGGGATTTATGTGGCGGTAGTAGTGCCGCCTTGACATGTTCGAGGGCATTGGCATCCCAAAGCTTGCCGAGGAAGCAAAGCGTCAAGATATTGCCTCAAGCTATGGCGATCGCCTCTGTTTGCACATATGCGCACCTATGCTCCCCGCACATTCCATCTAGCCAACCATTGAGCTCTCTTTTCCCTCCAGCAGGCTTTGAGGCGTTGCGGCCCCATTGCCATGATATAAGCTAGTTTAGGGAGACGAGCATCATCCATATTGACCACCTTCTGGAAATAGACAATGTGGCGATCAAGGGCCGCCCTCTGAAGAGGCAAGAATCCTGTCTCCCCCAAGGTGAGAATTTGATATGGGACTGTGGACTTCACCCCTAGTGCTCGAACTAAGAAGGCTTTCTGCACCTGCCCCAAGTGATTCCAAGTAGCAAGGGATACTACTGGGTCCCATACTTCAACCCCGTATAAAAGGACATGCTCCACTAAGACCTTGAACAGGTGTGACTGATAGGCCCAATCATACAACTCCGCTCTATGACTATTGTTTTGCATTACATATAGTGCCTTCCAGACCCGCCAGTCACTTTCCACGCCAGCTATATGGATGTGTCCCATGCATAGTAGAAGGAAACTCCACTCCCAAATATTTGTATATGGATGCTACTTCCACATTCCGCCCTCGATGGCGAAGGAGGATCCTCGGTATAATTGTATGCCATGGCCTCCAGCGTGAAGATGATATGAAAACCACCTTAGTCTTGGCGGGGGATTGGCGTGCATATCCACCTTAGATCGCTTGGAAGAATGTGTCCAGGGCATCGAGATGTCGTTGCATGTCTGCTGGTGTGTAAGCTAGGAGGTCTGCATCATCAACATCTATATATTAACTGTTTGATGATCTGGTGGAGAAGGTGAGCTCCATCGCCCCCATTATCAGCAAGCCAGCTCTCCAATTGATCAATGTAAAGCCCGAATAATGTTGGGGAGAGAGGGCATTCCTGACGAACCCCGATACTACTATCAAATGGTTGGCTTGTTGGCTGCCTGCATACCATCCAGGTCTGGGGCTTTCCCATTGGCAACACGTGTAAGCCTTGTTCCACGTCTGAATCTGTGATTTCCAGCACTGGGCCTTCTTGCAGGGGTAATGCTGCATGTGCACCATGAGGGTCGTATAGCTGTTGCAAGTATTGCCTCCACTGCTCGGGAGTGATATTCCCTGTGGACTGTACTGGCTTTCTAAGAACCCTTCGCAGAAGGTCCTGGGGTGACGTTCCAGACCCGGGGGAGTCACCTATGTATTAAGGGATATGCCACCTGCGTTCATAGGGCTGTAAAAAGCCCCCAGTATACGCCTATTTTTAGCTAAAAACCCCTCCCGTACAATGTTTGGATTTCATTTATTTGCATCCCCTCTCGGTTTTGTACGTCATATTATCATTTAAGAACCCCTCCCATACAGTGTTTGGATTTCATTATATATTTGCCATCCCTATCGATTTTATATAGCATTTCATTATTCAAAAACCCCTTATACACAATTGGATCTGCTATTAAAAAGTTCCTCTTGTGCAATTTTATGTAGCCTTTAATGTTGCATCCATGTTCATACATTTTTCATGATTTACAACATAGCATACTAATCAAGAAAGTTGTGATAATTGATGCTAGGCTACTATTTTAAAAAACCTTATGCAATGTGCAGCTTATAAACTTGTCGTGGCTGGGAAAAATTCATGTTTCTGCTGGATGACAATCATTGGTAACAATATCGAGATCTAAAGCCATATTCTAAACTAAATAATTACCTTGAAATCCTGAAACTCGATGCATAATCCGATGCTCTTAATCCTTTGTGTCTATGTGCGGGACGGTCCCTAGTTTGTATCATACGGCTTCCCCTCCCGCCAACCATAGACCCCCTTTTGTACATGTACTAAAACTTCAAAAAAAAATTGTATTTTTATTGGTAGGTATACAAAAGGAAATGCATTGAAATTGAACCCCCTACCATTTACGCACGTGGTTTTGGAGGGTCTTCTAGGTGACACGCCCTTGGTTCCAGGAGGTAAAACATTTCCCTTTGATGCGCTGCAATGTACCTGGCTTTTTTAACTTTAAGGAAGACGCGGTACTGTCTGACTGCATGTGGGCGTAAAGCAGGGTCTGTGACTTGGCGGAGCCAGCGTTTGTGTTCCTTGCACTCTGCATCAAACCATTGATTACATGGGAAGGTTGTGTTCCTGGAGGTCCGTCGCGGGCGGCTTATCCCAAAGCACCTCTCTGCCGTAGTCCTAAGCACATCGGTCAGCCGGCCTGTCTATTGCTCTAGTGTAGGATATTGCAAAATTTCTGCCAGGTCATCTATAAGCATCTGGGCATAAGCCCCTGCATGTTCATAATCCAATCGCACCTGAGGCATGTGAGGAGTTGTTGCACCGGGGGTTCGCACAACCTGCCAAGCCAACTTCAAGTAAAGTGGTAAGTGGTCTGAGTCGATCTCTTCATCCCTATTAGCTGTTCCCACCTTGAAGTGCTTGACGACATGCATATCCTGCTCAGGCACCAGCACATAGTCCACCACACTATAGATCCTCCCCCCTGGTTTTCCTGTCTACAAGTGCTCTTGCGGGTGGACGGCCACTTTGCCAGTTCATTGCAGATTACCAGGTCAAATATACCGCATAGCAAAAGCAACTGTCTACCATAGCACGTGACCTGATTGTCATCTGATGTCCATGGCCAAGCTCCTTTTGCAGGACGCAGCTGCAATATATCATCAGTCAAGGGATCAAATCTCATGGGTTATTCTACCCCGGTGCGCGCATTGAAGTCTCCAAGGAGTATGACACAACCCAACTGCTTATGCTGCTGTATGTCATCATATAGATAGAGCTCAATGGCTGATGTGGGCCCGAAAAAGGTTAAGTTAAAATTATTATTTTTTTCCCAATTTATTATTTACTTTAGCCATCATTTTTTGAAAGTGTGCTAAAAAATCGCCAAATAGCTAGGTTTAACCCTTAAATTATTCCATGAGTACGTGTGGGCAAGTTAGTCGGATACTATAGGATTGAATTGACACCCTCACTTTGCTTGCATAAAGCAAACATACATAACTGTTACATGCGGATACGGGTGCAACATGAATGTGGACAACCCTTTTCTATAGCCGCATGTTACTTCTACCACCTGCACTTAGATGATAATAGGTTTGATCCATGTATGGATCTATATGATGACAATCAACAACATAGACTATTGGGACATGTGATGCTCGTTGAGAACTTCAATTACACGCACAAAAACAGAGCAATTAACAAAGTCAACCCTTTGCTGACAACATGTTACAACTTCATAGAGTGAATTTTTTTTTGTCATGCACGTCGAAGCAATGGTCTCGCACAGTGCCATCCTTCTCCTCTGGCACTTGTCAACAGGAGAATCAAAGGCGGCAGATCCAATGTTGTAGATTATGCGCTTGGTTGAGCAAGTTCTACACCTTCTGCATCTGCAAGTGGGAACACACAACAGAGATAAAGAGGTGGATGTAGATCATCAAATCCCTATTCTTTGAGATAGAACGTTAAACTATACAGATCTAATGTCAAGCTACTGTCCACATGCTTCAGCTGCACCTGGATTACCATGGAGCAGAGTCTTAAGCGCAATTGCCAACAGAAGAGTTATTTCAAATTCTATAGTTTCTCACATGGAAGCAACAGACCGAGAGTTTGCTCACCATCCTTCTGAGCCTCACGGAGAGATGTAAAGGATCTGTGCTCAAAAAGAATTGCTGGCCCTTGTGATCAAGCCTGAAATCTTTTTTCATGTCTATTTAGTAAATTTTGGAACAGGTCTCGTTGCTGGGGCCGCATCCCATTATCAGCTCTTTGCTTTGTTAATTGTAACTTATTTAAGTAGCAAATCATTTCTAAGTATTTAAATTCGTCCGCTTTATTGGCTCCCGAAATTGGGTCAAACCGCCAAGCGGGTTCGCCCAAGCGAACCCCAAGGATTCGCCCAAGCGAACCCGCCATGTTGACGTGGCGCTGCGGTGGCGCTACCCACCGGGTTCGCCCAAGCGAACCCGAACCAGGGTTAAGCCGGAGGCGTGCGAACTGGCAGCGGGCGGATAGGTACGCCGCAGGTACGGGGTGCCCAGAACCCCACCGGGTTCACCTGGGCGAACCCCAGGTCAGATCAGCACGGTGGGTGGGTGGCAGGTCGGATCAGCAGGGGCCCGGTGGCCAGCGCCAAACCAGCGGCCCCGCCCACTCCTTCGCTTTTAAGCATAACCCAAAATTGGCAAGGCGAAGGCGCAGCAGAGGTACGATAGCGGTCACTTGGCGGAGGAGCGGTCACTTCGGCAGGAGTTTTAAGCGAGGGGCCCCCGCCGGGTTCGCTTGGGCGAACCCAAAAGCGTGGCAGGGGGCCAGGTGGCAGGTCCAGCCCCTGCAGGCAAGGCTAGATCTTCGCCTGCACCAAATCTGGATTCGATGCAGCGAACCCTTGCCTTTCTGCATCCCTTCTAAGCTTCTATATTTTCAACTATCTTCGAGCTCTCGTTCTACTCAATCCGGCCGATCATCTTCAGCTCATCCAGGTGTGTGCTCTTCAAACCAAAGATTTTTCCGTAAATCTCTTTAGGCCTAGTCTAAGCTACTGGACTAAAACCTCTCCTATTTGTTTTTTTCTGATGTCTTAATCATACATTTCCTTATTTCAGAAGGAAAGATTAAGTAAACCTGTCTATTTGAACATAGTCGCAGCTTAGGTATTTAAAGATTACATTTCATGCCTTTCACATGAGAGGCTCTGTTCTGATTACCATTCAATGGTTTATATCGACATTAGTTTAAATAGTTTAATAAACATTAAATAGTTTTGAACATAAAGCAATTCGTCATTGTGTTCTTTCAATAAGTAGATATCCAAGAATAACTTGTTCTTGTGTTCTTATTTCCCCTTGAAAGATAACGTAGACCTATGTGAGCCCTTTCATTTCATGGAAAAATTAAAGCTTGATTAGTTTCTCAAGTTGTTTAGTACAAATGTCATCCACAGATCTTTGCAACCAATGTTTGGTAACCTACAATAAAGAATCAATGCTTGATTCTTTAGCACGTGCATACTTCCATGCACGCTTGAGATATTATCTAATCATATATCAATGGTTAATAAAATTAAACTAGATCTATTCATTATATAGTGTCTAGATTCGAAGAAGAAGAAGAATTTTTTACATTATACTACATTACAACATCCCATTGGATATTTGACAACACTTGTGTTCATGTTCACCTGTAACTCAGATATCTATTCGAGACCGTCAGCGACCATGTCTTACTCAGATGCAGTTCCACCAGTTGGCATGGAGGAGCGTCCCCTGCCATTTGGCCTGCAGAGCGGCGCTGATGTTCCCGGACGCATCGGTAGCATCGTAGAATGGTACCCCAACTGACATTGTCTTAACCCGCTAGGTCTGTTTTGTGTGCTTGTTAACCGTATTTGTTTTGTGGCAGGGAATACCATGGCATTTGGTGCCTCGTCCGCAGGGTCACGTCAGTTGAAAGCGGTCGGACCCCTACCGTTGCCCAGCGGTGGATTTGCACGCGACACAGGTGCACTCACTATGTCGGCGGATACGCCGTGACCACGGATTTCGGGTCCGGACGATGACGGCGCGGCGATGGGGCCACCATCAGAGCCACCACCCAGATCTATGGTGGCCCACCGACAGACATTCCGGGCCACGGTCTGCGACACCACGAATTGCAGATAGAGTGGTGGGAGAGGGCAGCTCGACGACGAGAAGATCCTGTCAAGGCCGCGCGTATGTTGGAAGCTGCCGCCAGACACAGAGAAGCGAGGAGGCAAGGCGCAACAACAATACGCCTACAGCCCCAGAGGCCACCTTGGATGCCTTTCCAGAGGGTCCGGACGCCATGTTCCACGAGGCCAGCACACAGCATAGGCGGGAGCGCGAGAGGATGCAGCCCTTTTATGAAGGTTGCATTACAGCCAGAGCTAGTGCCACAGGTGGCGTCCGGCAGGAAGACTGGACTGCACATGCCCTTCTCAATGACTGGGCCATTGCACAGAGGATGGGTGGCCATTTGCCTGAGGCGGGGAGGCTGTTGGTGAGCTCCTCGGGGATCTGGGAGTCTCAGTAAGGTTCTGGCTTGGGTCCATCTTAAGCCACCGGTTCGGTAGCTGGCAGCGTCCACACTCCTACTGATCCCTCATTCGACCGAGAGGAGCGTGAATTGCATGCCGACATGGACGAGTTCCAGTCAGAGGTAGGGGCTAGGTCAGACACAGGCTCCTCTCATGGGACCGTCCCATTGCCGACCCGATCTCTATATGGCCACCCCTCCTTCCATAGGGCTTGCTGCGTGGCAGATGATCTTGACCAGCCTAGGGGCCGCCCGAGGTCTTCGGCGACATTGTGAGGACCGCAATGGCGGGGACGGGTATGGCACACACTTTGACCTCGCCATTTCCTTGCGACGCAATGTCGAGGCCGAGGCATGGATGAGAGACCGAGCACGCGGTTTCTTCATGTACCACCTTGGAGAGTTTGACAGGCACACCATCTGGAGCTACTTGGTGTGTGTACCCATTCGAGGTTGGTCCCAGCCCCCACGTAAGGTCGGCCAGCGGTTCACGAGCACTTGCGGATCCAGGCCGGGTTGCGGCCAGTCCCTCTTCTGGGAGGAGGTTAGGGTGTTCACCCACTTCTACGGCCAGCAGATCACCGAGCATCTCGCCGCGGTCGTGAGCAGGGCGTCGGATAGCGTGGCCACTTGGGTGCTGCAGGAGGGCGCCGGGCCAGCATGCGGCGTACAACTCACTACTGAGCTCATCGAGGCTTGCACACCCGATGGACAGTGGGAGGAGGGACACATTCGAATGCTGATGAGGTACGTGTCCATTTTAGTTTGTATGTATTGCTGTCGACATCTAACTACTGGAGTTCCATGTAGCAGTGCCTTGCGACACATGCTACCCGAAGCGGAGCGTCGCGAGTTGTTGATGGTGGACCCTCGTGTCTACCACGACTACGTCCAGTCGGAGACACACAACGTGTCTCTTGAGGAGTGCGTCTCCCACCTTCTTCCTGCTGAGCATCCTGATTGGGGTGCACTCCGTCTGGTCCTATGGCCCATCATCACAAAGTAAGTACACAGCTCTTTGCTTTAGTTTCAATTCGAAATGTCATTTCCGGCTTAAACGTGCACATAGCATTGTTAAAAATATTACATCTTTGCCGTGCAGTGGCCATTGGATGCTCCTTACCCTCATACGAGACGCGGACCTGCGCGGACGCCTGGGCCTTGGAGACGACGATCATGTGGGCTGGTGGTACTTCGACAACCTTCCTACACGCCCAGGAGTCTCGGGAGTTCGCCTCAACCTCCCCGCTCTTTGCTCGTGAGTGTTTCTTGTGCTCACCTCTTGCGCGTATGTGCTCCATTGTCATGATCTCACCTGCAGTGTCTTTGTACAGCGCGACGGCTTGGCTCTTTGAGTGATTGGGGGCACCAGCGGGGTACATCCAAAGTGTGGGGCGACGCGGCGACCAGCGTTATTGCCCGCCTGGTCGATAACAACACCTGCGGCAGCTCGTGCGATATGTGTGGCAGACGAGGCCGGATGCAATTGTGCCAATTAGCAGGGCCTGGTACACGGCGCAAGATGTGCGACAGTTTAGGAATGAGTGGCCTGTAGTAGTCGGGCTGCTTTATTGTAGGGTGTACTGGTACCGACAAAGACTTAGTGGTCACTGTTAGTGGTAATTGAGGTTTTTGTAACTGAAAGGTTGCTTAAATGGTTAAATGGTTTACATACTTACAATTGTCCACCCCAAAATTATAACGTGTCACTTGTACAGTACTTAAATCTTGGGTGCAATATTACACATGGAAGGTCCATCAGCTTCCGGCCCCTCGTCCGTGCGCGAGGTCGTGGGGGTTGGTCCCTCGATACGGTGGCCCTTGCACGCTATCTGTGGACTCCACTGCGGGCATGTTCCTGCTGTCTGTCGTACCTGCCATGGTAGACGTGAACAGGAGGGCCGGCTGCGTCTCTATAGAATCGGATCTGCCTTCGAACCTTGGAAATCATGTCACGCACCTCTGCTGGGTCAAGAGCATCAGCATTTTGCATGGTGGCCTGCACTGATTGGTGTTCGGCCATGAGCAACGCATCCCACTGTTGTAGCAACGGGATTAGCACATGGACGTCGTTCGCGGGTGCGGGCGGTCTTGGAGGCAAGGGCGGAATGAATTGTCGGTTGGGATATAGCTCATTGTACAACGCTTGGGGTGGTCACGGTAAGGAAGTAGTCTCCCGCTATGAGATGTTTGCACACAGCATGGGGGCATGGACAATCACAATATCGCATTCTCATGTCCTGAGTGTATCTCAAACCCTCTGTTGATTGGCTTGCCATAGATAACCTGACGTCGGTAGCATCTTCGAGGCGAATGGCGTTGGGGTTATCGTGGGACTGGATAAGCGAAGTGAGCACCGCATGTCTCTTCGGATATGAACGTGTGCTATAACGCCCAAGCTCTACTGGATAGAAAAACATCGGTGAGGGTCGGGCGATAGGGCCGAAGCATAAAAAATCGAAAGAGTAGGACCCGGCGGACTTACCAAGACTCCATCTTTCTTCGCACCGAAGTCAAGATTGTGCCTCCAAAGCAGTAAAGTCCCCGTCCGAAAGCCTATGAGATGGGACACTAGCGTGTACATCCTTATATTGACCTTGCACCTTTGCGGTTTGGGTCTTGAAACTTTCGGTCGCGCTTCCACGTAGTTTGTCATATCGACATCTACATGGTTGAACATTCGTTTGTGTCGTTGCCATTTACCATCCCACGTTGCCCCATTCAGCCAATTGTGATTCAAGTACCTACATCGCCCAGGGTCAGGATGTTTGCCCCTGCGTCTGGATGTATGAGCTAAACGTCGTTGTGCACTCACCCTTGTATGATGTGGTTTTCTCCGTAGAAAAGCTGAAATTGTGCCAACTGCTGGTGATACGCGTGGGGGTTCGGTTCCGTCATCAACTTCGACAGCCGCAGAGCCACGTCTCTCTTCAGCACCTCCCCGGCCAGGCGTGGCAGTAGGTATTTTTGCCACACACGTTTCGCATGGAACCAACATGCAAGAACATTGCCTGCAACCTGTTTGGAAAAACCATGAGTGTCGTTTTCCATCAAGCGATACAATCAATGCACGCTCATTATACCTGCTCACCGTCTGCCCAACAATGTGGGTCTTCTGACACGACCTCCGTGATAGCCCGTCTCTCACACCCGTCCATGTCAATGGATTGTGCCCATCCGTTCAAACACAAGACGTAGTGCTATCTTCAGGGCATGTCGCTGGTGCCCCTCGTCGGCCTCTACGCTACAGAGCATGTAAAAGACTCGGAACCCCACACCCCTGCAATCGGTACAATGGCTCCGTACAACGGAAACTTCCACGATTTGTACGTATAGGTTGAATCCATGGCCCAACCACCACCGGGCGCTCCATCTTACAAAGACCTCCAACATCCAGTCATCTTGGATGACTAGGACCCATGGCCGGTCCAACGGGTCTGGAGCATTAGGATTCCAGGGCTGGTGAAAATTCACCTTCCCGGAGGCTTTCCAATCGTCAATCCCGCTCTCGAGGCTTTCCCAAATTGCACCCAAACCGCCCCACGAGGTGTAATGTGGTGAGATTGAATGACAAAATATTTTCGATTGTGCTCTTATTGAAACAAAAGTATGGACAACATCATTGAACAAAATTATGGACAGCATCACAGTATGGAGTCTACGACAACATCACTGCTTCATGGGATCTTAATTTTTTAGGGATCTTACCGAGTATTCTCTGCCGGTATGCCAGTTGCCACACATCCTCCTGCGACATCGTGAATCGGTATATGACTTCGCTCAACCCAAGCTTCTGATCCATACGTATTTGCGGTCCCCGTGCTCTTCGCGATGTCCCACGCAAAGACGTGTCATTCCAATACTTCTAAGCTCTTGTCAGCGGCAGCGCTAGCGATTCGGGATGCAATGGGCATGGACCAATCCTCTGCATTTGTGAAAGGGTCATGGCGGTGTGTTGTCAGGCGCGCGTATATTCGTGCACATTTTCGATGCGACACCATTTCCATCTACTTTCACCGTCCGCGAAGCGAAAACAAGCATCCCCTGCGGTGTGGCCGACGGTTTGCCTATCCCCGGGTGCCCCTCGCCGTGGGTTGTCTCCATCGGGTGGCGGGGCATAGTCATCCACAACCTCACCGTTGCAGCCCAAGACGGTGATGCCCATGGACCAAACGGACCGCGATGAGTAGTTTGAAGCTCAATCACCCTTTGCTCTAGGCTGTCCATGGTGGTCTCTTCCACGGTGGTTGAAGTCACCGTCCTTCATGGTGCGGCCACCTGCGCGCGTGCACACTTCCATGCACGCCATTACGTGATTATTCTTGCGGGGCCATCCATGCGCCGTAGGCCGACTTCCCAATCCTCTGAAATCTTTTGAAAAGTGGCGATGGGGAGCGATGGGTGCTTCCACTCGGGGTGACCCTAGCAACTAGGCGCCTCCGAACTCCACGTAAGGGACTAACTTGTGAGGCCCGGTTCGTTACCATACAAACCAACCCGTGGATTCAGCTGATTCATCGTCAGCTGCAAGCTCGACAATATCGGCCCATCGGTGCATCACCGAACATGGTTCTCGGCGGGTGCCCTCCAGCTTCTCTGGGGACCGGGGTAGGCGGGGGATCGGCAGCACTTATTTCGGACGGATGGGGAACATAGTGTTGCTGTAGGCACAACCTCATCAACCCATACACACACTCGTTGAATGCGTAACCACCAACCTGAGGAGCACCACGAAGCCATTGTACTGGGTCCGGGTAGAGACCGGCCAATTCGTGAACAAGTTCTTGGGGATCTTGGGTGGGAGTAACTTGTGAAGTGGATAGGCCAGGCGGGTTCCACCCATCGTCCGTGTATCATCCCCCTCGTTTCCTCCTCGACATTGTGTCATCCTCGGTGTCATGAAGGTCATAATCACTATCATTTTCATCTGAAATCTTACTCACTGAGTCGTCGGTGTCTACCTCTGCCATTCTCGGACACTCTACTTGGAAGACAAATATAAACTATCACAGCACGAACCTGCTACTGCACAAAACATAATCTATAATTCAAATGAAGAAACAACGGAGCCTTGATTGAAGAAATACCATTAAAATTTACCTATGGTAAATCCCTATGGTTAAAAAAATAGCCTATGGTAAAAAAAGGGCCTATGGTAAAAAATAACCTATGGTAAATGCCTATGGTAAAAATAGCCTATGGTAAATGCCTATGGTAAAAAAAAGGACTATGGTAAAAATAACCTATGGTAAATGCCTATGGCAAAAATAGCCTTTGGTAAAAAATAGCCTATGGTAAAAAAAATTAGCCTATGGTAAAAAAAATAGCCTATGGTTAAAAATAGCATATGGTAAATGCATATGGTAAAAAAAAGGCCTATGGTAAAAAAAATAGCCTACGGACAAAAAAATAGCCCATGGTAAAAAAAATGGCATGTGCTAAAAATATCCTATGCTAAATGTCTATGGTAAAAATAGCCTATGATAAATGCAAAAAATAAAAGCCTATGCTCAATATTGAGAATGCAAAAGGAGATGAGAGAGATATGGAGTGCACCCTCACTTAGCACCGGTACCGCTTTTATAGCACACCGCACTCGATCGAAGCATCTGCGCCCTCCCAAACGATATGAGAAGGATACAACGTCTTGGTGCCCATAAATAGCCCTTAGGCTCGCATAAGGATTTGCCCAGGCAAATCCTTCCACGGGCCAAAGATGCGGGCCAAAGAAAAATATCGGGTCAGATCCGGGTTCGCCCAATCGAACCCTTTTTTTCAATCTTGGGGCGGAGTCACCCTAAACCTTGGCCAAGTGGTCGGTGGACCTTGGACCTCGTTGACGCTTTTTTGGGTTCGGCGAACCAGCGCGGGCCCCTCGCTTAAAAACTCCTGCCGGGTGACCGCCTTCCCGCCGGTGACCGGTGGCCGCACTCCTCGACGCTTTTCTCGCCCCCTTGTTCGGTTTTTGTTCGCGAACCCCTGGGCTGGCCGCTTCGTTGAGCACGCTTCGCCACCCCCTCGCTGATCCGACACCTGCCACCAACCCACCGTTGATCTGACTGGGTCGCCCAGCGAACCCTCGTTAAGGTTCTGGGCAACCGCGTGACACTGGCCGTGCACCTATCCCGCATTTGCCGGTTCGCCGCGCCTCGGCTTAACTCCCGGTTCCCCGGGTTAAGCTTGGCGAACCCGGGTGGGTAGTGCCACCTCGGCCATCCGCCAACATAACGGGTTTTGCTCAGGCGAATCCACCGGTTAAACAAAGCGAATTTCACAGGGTCGCCGAGAGGCGAACCATTGGCTCCTCGAACTCAATTTCGGGAGCCGATCGAAGCACCGATTTAAATTGGCTCAATTTAAATTTAATATGATTTTTCTGTGCCAGGCTTTGCATCTGCATTTTATCCTCAAGTCGTCTGAGCCACTCCCTCGAGCTTGTTGTGCCATAACACCTTTCCTTGTTTGAAAATCCTCATTTTTTCGAGCGGAACCCCATATAAGCCAACGTAATAAATTCCTTTGTATTTACTATTTATTTTGTTTTGGTTTGATGGGGTTCTTCTAATGTGATTGTGGGAATTTGGGAATTTGGGTTGTTGGAACAACATAAAATCATAGATCACCCAGCAAAAGAATAAAACACTAGGTTAACGTCAAGCAAAGTAGGTGTGCATTCTTGGCTATGATCCAATGCAAAGCTGCCATGTGGCTGCCAGATCCGGTCGTTGCATCTTCATCGCTGTTCTTTTCTTCATCGTTCTTTTTTTGTGCGTGGTGGAAGGCAAATTAAGCCGCCTATTCACGGCACGGTAGGGGAGCGGGCTACTGCGGCCCGGTCGGCGGCCTCACGGCTGCCGCGGCTGCCGCAGTAGCCTGCTCCCCGCCGGGGCGGAATAGGCTCCTTGTTAGCCTTCCACATAACATGATCTTTATTCATATACGATTGATTTGAAAGCACAATTAACCATCCAATTGGGTCCACTTGACTATGGCAAATCTACTACTGGCTTATCAAACTGATCTCGCTACTCCACATAGTTTCAAATTAGAAGAAACAATAATGGGTTTAGGAAATGGTTCAGAATGAATTCTGGTCCAACCTGCCTCAATAAGATTACACAATAGAAACTCTTTTGGGTCTCTTAAGCTTCGATCTCTGGGTTCATCACAATCTGATCAGTTCTTCATGTGCTCCAAAGATGGCCGCTGTCTTTGGTCTTGAACATAGATTATGGCAATCAATGTTCTGCTGAAGCAGTCCGCCATGACCGCACACAAGAGGCTGCTAATTGGCTACTGTGGTCGCAAAACAGAAAATATGTTGTTGAACTTTTGGTCAATGACATCGTGCTCTCGAAGTGCGATTTAAACTTGTATTCGGTTTCATTTTTGCTATTCTTTCATAACCTGCATCATTTTATCGATGTGTTCATATAATTATTATGAATTCAAGTTCAAGAATCTACTTCCTGGCCATTCCATTCTAGCCTATTGAATTAAAGGTATAGACGCATGTAGGATTTCATCAATGTTATGCCATGATCCATGGAAGAACTTTTAAAAAGAAACATGTTGCAGAAGTTTAATGTCTGGTTTTTCCATACCTTATCTCTGCTTTTTAGGCAGAATAATCTTATCAGCACAAAATATGTTCAATTTAAAAAATCCCAGCATTTCTAGAACCAAGCAATTTAAATGCTACTATGTCCTCGACAATTTACATGCTTTGAAACCTATCTTTGGATTAAATTTTGATGTCTCTATTTAACTTGGTATAAATCAATTAAACTATCCTTCTTAATGTTGTTTCAGATTTTTTGTGCAACCCGATCGTTTAAGCGGTGTTAACTGATTCTTCAAGCAAGGATTGTTTTATTTCTTCAAGGAGCCAAGTGACAACTATTATGAAATGACTTTCAAATAATTATATTGTCCTTTATGATGGTGTTTCAACTTGTTGTGCAACAGATTACTTAAGCAAGTTAACGAATTCTTTGAAGCAAGGATTGCTTTATTCCTTCAGGGAGCTAGGTGACAACTATTATGAACACAAGTATCATAACCAAAAGGCAGGCTTCCTCGTGAACAATGTAACTCTCGTGATGCAAATGGCGCCGAATTTCAATTAATTAAAATTGTCCTTTGTAATGGTGTTTCAACTTGTTGTGCAACAGTATCTATCTATTTAAGCATGTTCACATATTCTTCGAAGCAAAGGTTGCTTTATTTCTTGAAGGAGCCAGATGACAACTATTATGCAATGAATTTCAGTATCTTTGATGCTACGTATGTAATCTTCTTTGGCCACATTTTTTATGCCAGCTACATTTGAAAATTTCAGGCTGCTTTATATACAACACTAAAGCATAACTTGTAAATTGAGAGATGTTTACATCATGAAAAAGGTACTTTTTGCATTAGACAAGAAAGGATGATAAGATTTCTTGTATATTCTTAAATATTTATGATTCTGTTAAGGTAGGGTCTATTGAAGGTGTAGTGGAATAAATGCATAGATATAGTATATGGCAAAGGTACTAATGTGTTGGTAGGTTTGATGGATTAGAATGCTTAGCTGGTGCTGCAATAATTCTCTTGACAATGGTTAACATGCCCTAGCATGGTTCCACGCCAATTTGGCAAGAAAATTAAAATCCATGTTGATCTATAGGCTGCCTTTAGACGTGCTAAATTCTTCCGTGGTGGATGAGTGTGATTTGCGTGTCAGATTAAGTATCGGTCCATTTGCATTGTAAGAATTATTCCTTCAATACATATACTTACTAGCTTGAATATTTTTTTTTTAGTTTTCTATTGCCAGTAACAAGGCGGAATTCCACATCCTTAGAGGTTTAGCCCACAATTGCCGCCACGTTCGGACGATCAAGAAGAGGGATATCAGTCCACGAGAATTTGAAATGGTATGGAAGCCCTATCTTGGTGCTGGTAAACTGCATGTTTCGCAAATCCAGCCACAATTTGAAGAGGACCTACAAGATCTCAACTTTCGAGTATACCAGAAAGGCTTTAAAAATTCAGAAGTGAGAACATTGTTTGCTCGAGCATTTGCATAGTCTCATACCGTCCGCGCCCAGGCTGCACCAAATGCTTACAAGGTAGATTGGCAGAATTTGTAGCAGAGTCCCTAAAATGGTCCAATGATAACAACAGGCAGCGGACGTGGTCCAATAGTAGACTTTTTGGAGGGCAATATTAATATGATCACTTGTGAAATGAAGCGTCTTTTTACTGAAAAAAACTGAGATTGAGCACACATTATGTTAGAAAGAGCAAGAACTCCAAATTGAAGGCAACCTAGTTGGCTCCAACAAACTGTTCGAATCTTTAGCTGCAACGACAGAAGAGAAGAAGAAAAACTACTTGGATTTAGATGCGACCTTTGCTGGTGATGGTGATTTTGCCATTGCAATCCATACACTAAAAATGGAGGAGAGATGCATCTATGATGTTATGCAAAAGGTATGTGAACATTTTAATGGTGACAAAAATATGTCAATTAAGTCTGAAAATCTCTGTCTCCAATATAAGTTGCATGAAATCAACGATTATTTGTCTTTTTGGAGTTGTAAAGAGCAAGCATATTACTACTTTGCAACAGCTACATAAGGCGGAAAAAAAAAGTTGATGCCAATTATGAACAACTATAAGATACCTGAAGGCATGCAATGTGGACTGGCCTTCAGACAAGAGTATCAGTTTTTTGTTAGCTCATCTTGCAATCACACTTACCATATTTGCTGCTTTCATACTATAGCACGCAGCCTGCAATGCATGGTTGATGCATGCATGATGCCTATTCCTAGTGCTTTGTTAGAACTAGGTTTGTATTGCCAGGAAACTTGTGGAGAGAGTGATGATGACAAATTGCATGGAAGAGGAGAAAGCCGTAAAACATGTTGAAGAGAGTACAAAAATGCGACTTTTGAGAGGAATATAATTCAAGGAAGCGACCAAAAACTTCAACTCAAATTACAGAGCAACCATTAGAAGCCATTCAAGCAAAGAGAGTAAAGAACACCTCTGATTTAGAATAGAATAGAATAGAATAGAATAGAATAGAATAGAATAGAATAGTTTTTTTATCGTCCACAGAGACCGATTGGCACAAAGGTAAACTTGCTACTGAATATTTGAAGGACTTTTTTTTTTTTTTTAATTATAATGTTCATCTTCTCTTGTCTATATGACGTAACGGTTGTATGGTTATGTGGCATTAATGCTTTATCAAGAAAAAGTGTGACTGCAGATGATTTAGTTTTTTAAGGCATTTTAAGACCAATTGGCAGACTAAAATTGTTGATTCAAACATGGAGATTCTGTATGTCAAAGGTAAATTGACACCAGTGGATAACCCTAAAAGGTTGTGTTGATCGTGGATATATATCTCTAAGTTTTTTATGGTTTTTAAGAGCTAGAGCAGTATTTCTCTAGAAGGCTTAAAGAAAAATGTGTAACTATGTGGTTTTAGGAGGATGGAGCATTTTTTGCCTTATCAATGTAAATTTCTCAATATATGCGGCTCAGACAAGGGTAATGTATGACCAAGGGTTGGTTCTAAACAGAAAAGGAAGGAAGGAAGGAAGGAAGTTACTTTTATCGTCCACGGAGACCAATCGGTCTATGGGACCCAATACAAAAACGCAGCAAGCGGATTACTGCCCGGATTAAAAAACCCCCGCCCCGAAGGGTTTTCGAGGGAAAAACCGTGGCAGCAATCAGCCTGCTGACAAACTGTGCTAATCATATAAAATGCAGAAACATCCCAATATATACAAATATGCACCACCCTCAGAGTGCCTAGTCGTAGGACAGCCAAAGGGAACAAAGGTGACCTCGCGGGTCCAAAGACCTCTGGATGTATGACCCCGTGGCACGCATCTTGACGGTGTGTTCATCAGCAAATGCAAGGGCACGTCCAGCCGTACTAAGGGAGCGTATCTGGCCCGAATCTGACTGAACCCTGGGCAACTCTGGAAAGTGTGAGACTCATCCTCAACGGCACCCGTTTGACAAAGACCGACAGAGCTCGTCTCCGGCGGCTCCCCAATCCACCGCCTCGCCTCGATCGCGAAGATGGTGGGCACCTCGTAATGCGAATGGAGGCAATGAGCCCCTTTTCTGTGGGGCGGCCGGGAACGCAGGTAGAGCCGGGTGGGCCCCGCTAACACGGGGTTGATGTGCTCCTTTGTAATGGGCCATTTTGACCTGCTCTAGAGCAATGGGGTCCCAGAGCTTGCCAAGGAAACAAGCATCTAGGTACTCCCAAGAGGGTTTGTCACGATCGGCCACTAGACCAGATGCATGCGTGCTCTCACCGCTTCCATCCGGGCGAACCACTCGATCTCTCTTACCCCTCCAACAAAGCCCTAAGCGGCTGCGGACTCATGGCCACAAGTAAGCCAGGCAAAGGGAGCGAGCATCACCCATAATAACCACTTTCTCGAAAATAGACGATGTGTCTATCAAGGCTCACCAAGGCGGCAAGAATCCGCTTCCGCAGAACATCCGATAGGGGACTGGAAGGTTTCACCCCAAGTGCCCGTGCCCAAAAAATGCCTTCTGCACCTGCTCCTAAGTCATTCCGGTCGCCAAAGAGACGATCGGCCCCAAACCTCGACCCCGCATGGAAGGACAAAGGCTCGACCGATTCCCTAATAGATGTGATCATGGCCCCAATCATATAGCTCTGCTCGGTGATCGTTGTTCGCATTGCATAAAGCGCTTCCAAATTGGGCATCACACGCCAAGGATAGATTCCCCAAGAAGCGAGGAGGGGAACTCCACCCCTAGGGTACTTGTAGGTGGGACGTGGCGCACGTCGGCCCCCCGATATGTGAGTGCGGGGAGGCATGGGGTGACGTGAAGAGGATATGAGAACCACCCGGTCTTGGCCAGATTGACGCCCAAGATGTCCTCAGAGCGACAAAATGTGTCTAGGGCATCCGGTGAGATCGCATATCTTCTTCCGGGTGGGCCAGCGTGCCAACATCGCCCGCATAGATGAGCCGGGCGGATGACCTGGTGCAAAAGATGTATGCCATCCCCCCATGCTCAGAAGCCGTGGCTCTAAGCGACAATGTAGAGGCCAAAAGTGTGTCTGGGCGAGGGGGGCAACCCCGCCGACCCGATACCGGTAAATGCTTGGCCCGGCCGACCATCCCCGCCAAAACAACTCTCATACAACCTCCGTATATGGCATTCCGCACAAAAGCAGCGGGAGCCCCAGCTTGACGCAGCCCTAGCCCACAACTTTTCCCCGGGACCAGATCAAAAGCCTTTGGCGGTCCACAAAGCAAAGAATACAAGTCCAAATTCTGTGATTCCGGGTGCTTTCAATCGCCCGCAGCAGAAAGATATGGTCAATCGCTGAGTGGCGCGGGTCGAAAAGCCCGCCTGCGTGAGGGCTTCAGACATCCGCTGCCTCCGCCTGCCGGGGTCAATCCGCCGCCGAGAATGCCAACCAACTTTGGCAAATAATCGAACCGACCATGATCGTCCCCAAGAATTGGCCGGACAAAGGTGGGTCGCCCGCTTTGTGAATGGGAACAACCCTCGCTTGGGTCCATTGTCGGGAAACCCTCCCCGCAATGCTCGCTGGAACGGTAGTGAGGACCGCACAAGCGGCTGCCCCGCCCACTGAGTAACTCCGCCTCGCGATACCATCGAGGTCACCGCCTTCCCATTAGCTAGCCGCTGCGTGCCCTCCTCAACATCCTCATCCACGAACCAATGGGGCCATCCTGCAGGGGTATGGGCGACGCTGCCCCTCGGGCGGGTCATAGAGCCGCCGCAAGTACCGCTCCCACCGCCTGGTGTGATGTCCCCGTGAGGGTCGGGCTGGCCTTCAAGCACTCTCAAGGCCAAAGGTTCGAGGATGAGTGTCCGACAGTCAACATCTCCCCTCGATGCTTGGCAAGGTACCGCTTTTTGTGTCCTTCGTGATGGGCGCCATCGTGGTGGTGGCTCGCAAGGGTACACGGATCCGTGATGTGACGGAGCTGCCGCTATGCTTTTACAACCGCGATCAAACCATCGGGTTACGCTGAATGTTGCCGACCCCTCGAGCGGCGACGCTGGGGTCCGCCAAAGCACCCGGGTCGGCCGATCCCGTAATAGCCGGTCACCGGTCCGTCACGCTGCTCTAGTGTGGAGGTCTCCAGAATTACTGGGAGGGCGCTCATGAGCATCCTGGCCAGAAGTCCTCTCACCGCCATAATGCATATGGCTTGTCAACTATGGTACATAAGTGAAATTACTCATGGTAAAGTTGGAATGTGGAAACATTTTCCACTAGTTAATTTTCCCCGACAAAGAATGGTGGAACATGGGGAACGAAAAAAAATATGAATACGTTTTTCTAAACATAGAAAATTTTAGGGTTGCGAGATGTGGCTTTATTTATGAGCAACACGAATTGGTATGGCGGGGACTTCGAATACATGGCTCTATTATAAGTGGTCATGATCCGGCCTTTAGCTATATGTGTAAATATTATCATTTAGGTAGACGGTAACAAGGACATGCTTCCGATGAGATACATTAGCCTCTCATGGGATTTATAGCAGTCCCATGTCTTTGCCGGATCGCCCCAATATTCTAGCTACAAACAAGACGAATTCAGAAAGAGATCGCCAGGGCTACAATGAAAAATAAGCTCTTCAGTTACATGAAATGGCTGTGACTCCAAGGAGGAAGCCTAATTCTGATATTGAAAAGTTACAGTAGGCTCAGTGGTAAATCCTAGGGATAATAATGTGCAAGCTGCAGATCCACCAGTTCATAAGTCTAGATATATGAGAAGAGGAGCAGACCATCAGAGATACACTTCCTCAATTTTACAAGGCTTGTGCATGCAAACTCGAGTGAATCAGGTCTGGATGTTTGAAGTCTTTATTTATCTTATAGTTCTTGATTCATAGTGATTTAAGCTTCTAATAATTGATGCTTAATTGACACTTTGCTGTCATAGAATAGATCCTAAACAGTAATGGATCTTGGAGATTTTCTAAAATAGTTTTGTAGATCTAAGCATTTGCTAGTATTTTCGGGCTCTTGTTGTGCCTTTTAATTATTTCTATCTTGAATATTGCTAAGTCTTGTAGATCTATAAAGCGATGTGTACTCAGTATCTGCTCATTTAACTTTTGGATGATTAGATGACCCTCTGTTAAATAGAATAGAGTCCCATGGTTTGGAGAAAGAAACTTAAGGATATCATAATGATTGGAGTACTGCATTGGAGCAGAATATAGGTTGAAATATATAATCGTTGCCTCTATATCTTTGTAGTTAGGTTTTTCCTTTGCTGAATAGACTTGCAGTGCAAGGTTGTGGTCGCAGATTTACTCCAAAATACTCACAAGCATAGTGCAGAGATTAAAGGCAGCTTAAACTTGGATTGCTATGCTGGTTGCCTTAAATAGAACTCCAGTTTATAGACTAAATATTAATAATAATGTATATAGGCAGGAAATAGGATGGCCCTACCGTAAGTGGGATGCTTATATGTGTTCGCTCATTTTGCCATGAAGGCTTGGGTGGTTCGGTTAAGCACTATACTATTTATGGCAAGTTGGCAACATATCTTGTATATTGTGCCCAATGGTTTGTGCATATTTTACTACCTTCTATTTTGTATTATGTTAACAATCAAGGTGAAGGGCTTAAAAGCCTAGGAAACTCATTGCTTACAGTGGATGGCTCTTGTAGTTACCCCGATTAAGGCTAACATACATCCGGTTTCGTTTTGATGACGGATTTTCCTACTCTTTGATTTGTTTTCCACATTTCTCAAGAGCAATTGGGGAAGCTGAACACGCCAAGTACAAAACTCATTTCTTAAAGAAATCATGGACAGGATGTACACTGAACTCATTTTAAGCATGCAACGGATTTTAAGATAAGTGTGTAATATAATAATTGTGGTTCTGAATTCTGAGGTTAGAACCAATGGCATACGTTTATGCACAGTTGTTTGTTGAAAAGGAAGTTTGAATTCATAAAAGAAGAAAATGTTTACAGAATTCATAATTATCTTTTGTAACCAGATTA
Organism: Isoetes taiwanensis; assembly: GCA_021234155.1. Lineage (NCBI taxonomy): Eukaryota > Viridiplantae > Streptophyta > Lycopodiopsida > Isoetales > Isoetaceae > Isoetes > Isoetes taiwanensis. The sequence goes on along the minus strand of JAJEKV010000023.1, from coordinate 15,822,172 downwards.
AGGCTTAGGGTATTGTGCGCCTGCAATAACCTAAGGCTGCATATCGTACCTGATATGGTCTTTGAAAAAGTCCATTGTATGGTAGAAAGTTTGTCGTAAACAGATTTTGAAAGGTTTTTTTTTTGTTAACTCAGTTCCCTAGTTTTACTGGGGACCTTAGTTTTGGTTACATTCCCAAAACGGGTGCAAAAATTCTAATATACTGAGATTACTGGTTTACTTGTAGATACTGCAAAGGCTACAAATGATGATTTTGGCACAAGCAATCAATGGATAAAGGAACTTGTACAACTTTAATACAGTGAGTTTGATAGTGCTGAAGTTTAATTTTAGAAATGATTTTTCCTTGGATTGCCATGCTTGGATTTCTGGGTATACGTTTTACCAAGCATGGTCTTAAAAGAAAAAAACGGATTCTTTTGCCATTGGGCTGGATTCTTTTGCCATTGGGCTTGGTTATTTGGACCAATTATCAGATAATTGCAATGCATTATCTTTATATTATTGAAAAATGATTTTTCTGGTGTCAAAACTTTGGTTTGAAAAGCTATTTGAGTATGCAATTATAGGAAGGGTAGGGTTTTGTTGGTGCAACAAGGTCCTTCCCTCCTTGTTGTCACCAATATCAAAGAAAAACAAACCAGTCTAAGCACCCCAAGGCCCCCTGACCTACGGATGGAGGTAGGGTTTTTTTATTATAATGTTCATCTTCTCTTGTCTATATGACGTAACGGTTGTATGGTTCTGTGGCATTAATGCTTTATCAAGAAAAAGTGTGACTGCCGATGATTTAGTTTAAGGCATTTTAAGACCAATTGGCAGACTGAAATTGTTGATTCAAACATGGAGATTCTGTCCTAATGAAATGATGGCGTTATGAAGGTGCTATGTCAAAGGTAAATTGACACCAGTGGATAACCCTAAAAGGTTGTGTTGATCGTGGATATATATCTCTAAGATTTTGATGGTTTTTAAGAGCTAGAGCAGTATTTTTCTAGAAGGCTTAAAGAAAAATGTGTAACTATGTGGTTTTAGGAGGATGGAGCATTTTTGCCTTATCAATGTAAATTTCTCAATATATGCTTTCGCACAAGGGTAATGTATGACCAAGGGTTGGTTCTAAACAGAAAAGGCATATGGCTTGTCAACTATGGTACAGAAGTGAAATTATTGTGCTCATGCTAAAGTTGGAATGTGGAAACATTTTCCACTAGTTAATTTTCCCACAAAGAATGGTGGAATATGGGGAACGAAAAAATATGAATAAAACATGGAAAATTTTAGGGTTATGGATATGGCTATGCATGTGGCAACACCTAATTGGTATGGCGGGACTCGAATACATGGCTCTATTATAAGTGGTCGTGGATCCGGCCTTTAGCTATATGTGTAAATATTATCTGTTGGTATGCATCGCGGTAACAAGGACATGCTTCCGATGAGATACATTAGCCTCTGCGGTTTTGGATTTATAGCAGTCCCATGTCTTTCTTTGGATCGCCTCCCAATATTCTAGCTACAAACAAGACGAATTCGTAAAGAGATGGCGGGGCTACAATGAAAACAAGCTTTTCGCCACATGAAATGGTTGTGACTCCAAGGAGGAAGCCTAATTCCGATATTGAAAAGTTACAAGAGGGCTCGATGGGTAAATCTTAGGGATAATAATGTGCAAGCTGCAGATCCACCTTATGTTGCAATCGATAGTTCATAAGTCTAGATATATGAGAAGAGGAGCAGGCCATCGAGATACACTTCACGGCAATAATGCAAGTGCAATTTTACAAGGCATGCACATGCAAACTCGAGTGAATCAGGGCCCGATGTTTGAAGTCTTTATTTATCTTATAGTTCTTGATTCATAGTGATTTAAGCTTCTAATAATTGATGCTTAATTGACACTTCGCTGTCATAGAATAGATCCTAAACAGTAAAGGATCTTGGAGATTTTCTAAAATAGTTTTGTAGATCTAAGCATTTGCTAGTATTTTCGGGCTCTAGTTGTGCCTTTTAATTATTTCTATCTTGAATATTGCTAAGTCTTGTAGATCTATAAAGCGATGTGTAGATCTACTCAAAGATTCTGCTCATTTAACTTTTGGATGATTAGATAACCCTCTCATTAAATAGAATAGAGTCCCATGGTTTGGAGAAAGAAACTTAAGGATATCATAATGATTGGAGTACTGCATTGGAGCAGAATATTTGTGATTCAAATTAGGTTGAAATATATAATCATTGCCTCTATATCTCTGTAGTTAGGTTTTTCCTTTGCTGAATAGACTTGCAGTGCAAGGTTGTGGTCGCAGATTTACTCCAAAATACTCACAAGCATAGTCTGAGAGATTAAAGGCGCCTTAAAGCTTGGATTGCTATCTTTGGTTGCCTTAAATAGAACTCCGGTTTATAGACTAAATATTAATAATAATGTATATAGGTAGGAAATAGGATGGTCTCTCAGTAAGTGGGATGCTTATATGTGTTCGCTCATTTTGCCATGAAGGCTTGGGTGGTTCGCTTAAGCACTATACTATTTATGGCGGGTTGGCAACATATCAGCATATTGTGCACAATGGTTTGTGCATATTTTACTACAACCTTCTATTTTGTATTATGTTAACAATCAAGGTGAAGGGCTTAAAAGCCTAGGAAACTCATTGCTTACCCTGTGATGGCTCTTGTAGTTACCCCCGATTAAGGCTAACATACATCCGGTTTTAGGTGGGATAACGGATTTTCCTACTCTTTGATTTGTTTTCCACATTTCCCAAGAGCAATTGGGGGAAGCTTGAACACGTTTTCAAGTACAAAACTCATTTCTTAAAGAAATCATGGACATGATGTACACTGAACTCATTTTATTTAAGCATGCAACTGATTTTAAGATAAGTGTGTAATATAATAATTGTGGTTCTGAATTCTGAGGTTAGAACCAATGGCATATGTTTATGCACAGTTGTTTGTTGAAAAGGAAGTTTGAATTCATAAAAGAAGAAAATGTTTACAGAATTCATAATTATCTTTTGTAACCAGATTAAGGCTTAGGGTATTGTGCGCCTGCAATAACCTAAGGTCAAAGATATCGCACCTGATATGGTCTTTGAAAAAGTCCATTGTATGGTAGAAAGTTTGTCGTAAACAGATATTGAAAGGTTTTTTTTTTGTTAACTCAGTTCCCTAGTTTTACTGGGGACCTTAGTTTTGGTTACATTCCCAAAACGGGTGCAAAAATTCTAATATAATGAGATTACTGGTTTACTTGTAGATACTGCAAAGGCTACAAATGATGATTTTGGCACAAGCAATCAATGGATAAAGGAACTTGTACAACTTTAATACAGTGAGTTTGATAGTGCTGAAGTTTAATTTTAGAAATGATTTTTCCTTGGATTGCCATGCTTGGATTTTTGGGTATAAGTTTTACCAAGCATGGTCTTAAAAGAAAAAAACGGATTCTTTTGCCATTGGGCTGGATTCTTTTGCCATTGGGCTTGGTTATTTGGACCAATTATCAGATAATTGCAATGCATTATCTTTATATTATTGAAAAATGATTTTTCTGGTGTCAAAACTTTGGTTTGAAAAGCTATTTGAGTATGCAATTATAGGAAGGGTAGGGTTTTGTTGGTGCAACAAGGTCCTTCCCTCCTTGTTGTCACCAATATCAAAGAAAAACAAACCAGTCTAAGCACCCCAAGGCATCCTGACCTACGGATGGAGATAGGGTTTTTTTATTATAATGTTCATCTTCTCTTGTCTATATGACGTAACGGTTGTATGGTTCTGTGGCATTAATGCTTTATCAAGAAAAAGTGTGACTGCCGATGATTTAGTTTAAGGCATTTTAAGACCAATTGGCAGACTGAAATTGTTGATTCAAACATGGAGATTCTGTCCTAATGAAATGATGGCGTTATGAAGGTGCTATGTCAAAGGTAAATTGACACCAGTGGATAACCCTAAAAGGTTGTGTTGATCGTGGATATATATCTCTAAGATTTTGATGGTTTTTAAGAGCTAGAGCAGTATTTCTCTAGAAGGCTTAAAGAAAAATGTGTAACTATGTGGTTTTAGGAGGATGGAGCATTTTTTGCCTTATCAATGTAAATTTCTCAATATATGCTGCTCAGACAAGGGTAATGCATGACCAAGGGTTGGTTCTAAAAACGAGAAAAAGGCATATGGCTTGTCAACTATGGTACAGAAGTGAAATTATTGTGCTCATGCTAAAGTTGAAATGTGGAAACATTTTCCACTAGTTAATTTTCCTGACAAAGAATGGTGGAACATGGGGAACGAAAAAATATGAATAAAACATGGAAAATTTTAGGGTTGCGGATATGGCGCTGTACAGGGCAACACGAATTGGTATGGCAGGACTCGAATACATGGCTCTATTATAAGTGGTCGTGATCCGGCCTTTAGCTATATGTGTAAATATTATCTGTTGGTGCAGGGCGGTAACAAGGACATGCTTCGATGAGATACATTAGCCTCTGCGGTTTTGGTTTTATAGCAGTCCCATGTCTTTCTTTGGATCGCTTCCCAATATTCTAGCTACAAACAAGACGAATTCGAAAGAGATGGCGGGGGCTACAATGAAAAACAAGCTTTTCAGTTACATGAAATGGCTGTGACTCCAAGGAGGAAGCCTAATTCTGATATTGAAAAGTTACAAGAGGGCTCATTGGTAAATCCTAGGGATAATAATGTGCAAGCTGCAGATCCACCAGTTCATAAGTCTAGATATATGAGAAGAGGAGCAGACCATCAGAGATACACTTCCTCAATTTTACAAGGCTTGTGCATGCAAACTCGAGTGAATCAGGTCTGGATGTTTGAAGTCTTTATTTATCTTATAGTTCTTGATTCATAGTGATTTAAGCTTCTAATAATTGATGCTTAATTGACACTTTGCTGTCATAGAATAGATCCTAAACAGTAATGGATCTTGGAGATTTTCTAAAATAGTTTTGTAGATCTAAGCATTTGCTAGTATTTTCGGGCTCTTGTTGTGCCTTTTAATTATTTCTATCTTGAATATTGCTAAGTCTTGTAGATCTATAAAGCGATGTGTATGATTAGATGACCCTCTGTTAAATAGAATAGAGTCCCATGGTTTGGAGAAAGAAACTTAAGGATATCATAATGATTGGAGTACTGCATTGGAGCAGAATATTTGTGATTCAAATTAGGTTGAAATATATAATCGTTGCCTCTATATCTTTGTAGTTAGGTTTTTCCTTTGCTGAATAGACTTGCAGTGCAAGGTTGTGGTCGCAGATTTACTCCAAAATACTCACAAGCATAGTGCAGAGATTAAAGGCAGCTTAAACTTGGATTGCTATGCTGGTTGCCTTAAATAGAACTCCAGTTTATAGACTAAATATTAATAATAATGTATATAGGCAGGAAATAGGATGGCCTACTGTAAGTGGGATGCTTATATGTGTTCGTTCATTTTGCCATGAAGGCTTGGGTGGTTCAGTTAAGCACTATACTATTTATGGCAGGTTGGCAACATACTGTATATTGTGCCCAATGGTTTGTGCATATTTTACTACCTTCTATTTTGTATTATGTTAACAATCAAGGTGAAGGGCGAAAAGCCTAGGAAACTCATTGCTTACCTGTGATGGCTCTTGTAGTTACCCTGATTAAGGCTAACATACATCTGGTTTCGTTGCAGATGACGGATTTTCCTACTCTTTGATTTGTTTTCCACATTTCTCAAGAGCAATTGGGGAAGCTGAACACGTTTTCAAGTACAAAACTCATTTCTTAAAGAAATCATGGACAGGATGTACACTGAACTCATTTTAAGCATGCAACGGATTTTAAGATAAGTGTGTAATATAATAATTGTGGTTCTGAATTCTGAGGTTAGAACCAATGGCATACGTTTATGCACAGTTGTTTGTTGAAAAGGAAGTTTGAATTCATAAAAGAAGAAAATGTTTACAGAATTCATAATTATCTTTTGTAACCAGATTAAGGCTTAGGGTATTGTGCGCCTGCAATAACCTAAGGCTGCATATCGTACCTGATATGGTCTTTGAAAAAGTCCATTGTATGGTAGAAAGTTTGTCGTAAACAGATTTTGAAAGGTTTTTTTTTTGTTAACTCAGTTCCCTAGTTTTACTGGGGACCTTAGTTTTGGTTACATTCCCAAAACGGGTGCAAAAATTCTAATATACCGAGATTACCGGGTTTACTTGTAGATACCAAAAGGCTACAAATGATGATTTTGGCACAAGCAATCAATGGATAAAGGAACTTGTACAACTTTAATACAAATGAGTTTGATAGTCTTTGAAGTTTAATTTTAGAAATGATTTTTCCTTGGATTGCCATGCTTGGATTTACGGGTATACGCGTTTTACCAAGCATGGTCTTAAAAGAAAAAAACGGATTCTTTTGCCATTGGGCTGGATTCTTTTGCCATTGGGCTTGGTTATTTGGACCAATTATCGATAATTGCAATGCATTATCTTTATATTATTGAAAAATGATTTTTCCGTGTCAAAACTTTGGTTTGAAAAGCTATTTGAGTATGCAATTATAGGAAGGGTAGGGTTTTGTTGGTGCAACAAGGTCCTTCCCTCCTTGTTGTCACCAATATCAAAGAAAAACAAACCGGTCTAAGCACCCCAAGGCCCCCGACCTCTACGGATGGAGGTAGGGTTTTTTTATTATAATGTTCATCTTCTCTTGTCTATATGACGAATTGGTTGTATGGTTACGTGGGCATTAATGCTTTATCAAGAAAAAGTGTGATTCTAGATGATTTAGTTTAAGGCATTTTAAGACCAATTGGCGGTCGAAATTGTTGATTCAAACATGGAGATTCTCGTCCTAATGAAATGATGGCGTTATGAAGGTGCTATGTCAAAGGTAAATTGACACGATGGATAACCCTAAAAGGTTGTGTTGATCGTGGATATATATCTCTAAGATTTTGATGGTTTTTAAGAGCTAGAGCAGTATTTTTCTAGAAGGCTTAAAGAAAAATGTGTAACTATGTGGTTTTAGGAGGATGGAGCATTTTTTGCCTTATCAATGTAAATTTCTCAATATATGCTTCTCAGACAAGGGTAATGTATGACCAAGGGTTGGTTCTAAACAGAAAAGGCATATGGCTTGTCAACTATGGTACAGAAGTGAAATTATTGTGCTCATGCTAAAGTTGGAATGTGGAAACATTTTCCACTAGTTAATTTTCCTGACAAAGAATGGTGGAATATGGGGAACGAAAAAATATGAATAAAACATGGAAAATTTTAGGGTTGCGGATATGGCGCTGTACAGGGCAACACGAATTGGTATGGCAGGACTCGAATACATGGCTCTATTATAAGTGGTCGTGATCCGGCCTTTAGCTATATGTGTAAATATTATCTGTTGAGTCTGACGGTAACAAGGACATGCTTAGATGAGATACATTAGCCTCTGCGGTTTTGGTTATATAGCAGTCCCATGTCTTTGCTTTGATCGCTTCCCAATATTCTAGCTACAAACAAGGCAATTCAGAAAAGAGATGGCGGGGCTACAATGAAAAACAAGCTTTTTAGGTTACATGAAATGGTTGTGACTCCAAGGAGGAAGCCTAATTCCGATATTGAAAAGTTCTGATGAGGCTCGATTGGTAAATCTTAGGGATAATAATGTGCAAGCTGCAGATCCACCTTATGTTGCCTTTGGGATAGTTCATAAGTCTAGATATATGAGAAGAGGAGCAGGGCCATCGAGATACACTTCACGGCAATAATGCAAGTGCAATTTTACAAGGCATGCGCATGCAAACTCGAGTGAATCAGGCCTGGATGTTTGAAGTCTTTATTTATCTTATAGTTCTTGATTCATAGTGATTTAAGCTTCTAATAATTGATGCTTAATTGACACTTCGCTGTCATAGAATAGATCCTAAACAGTAAAGGATCTTGGAGATTTTCTAAAATAGTTTTGTAGATCTAAGCATTTGCTAGTATTTTCGGGCTCTAGTTGTGCCTTTTAATTATTTCTATCTTGAATATTGCTAAGTCTTGTAGATCTATAAAGCGATGTGTAGATCTACTCAGTATCTGCTCATTTAACTTTTGGATGATTAGATAACCCTCTGTTAAATAGAATAGAGTCCCATGGTTTGGAGAAAGAAACTTAAGGATATCATAATGATTGGAGTACTGCATTGGAGCAGAATATTTGTGATTCAAATTAGGTTGAAATATATAATCATTGCCTCTATATCTCTGTAGTTAGGTTTTTCCTTTGCTGAATAGACTTGCAGATTAAAGGTTGTGGTCAGCAGATTTACTCCAAAATACTCACAAGCATAGTGCAGAGATTAAAGGCAGCTTAAGCTTGGATTGCTATGCTGGTTGCCTTAAATAGAACTCCAGTTTATAGACTAAATATTAATAATAATGTATATAGGTAGGAAATAGGATGGTCTACTGTAAGTGGGATGCTTATATGTGTTAAATTCATTTTGCCATGAAGGCTTGGGTGGTTCGATTAAGCACTATACTATTTATGGCAGGTTGGCAACATACTGCATATTGTGCACAATGGTTTGTGCATATTTTACTACCTTCTATTTTGTATTATGTTAACAATCAAGGTGAAGGGCGAAAAGCCTAGGAAACTCATTGCTTACCTGTGATGGCTCTTGTAGTTACCACGATTAAGGCTAACATACATCCGGTTTAAGTTTCTTGAGATAACAGGATTTTCCTACTCTTTGATTTGTTTTCCACATTTCCCAAGAGCAATTGGGGAAGCTGAACACGTTTTCAAGTACAAAACTCATTTCTTAAAGAAATCATGGACATGATGTACCCTTGAACTCATTTTATTTAAGCATGCAACGGATTTTAAGATAAGTGTGTAATATAATAATTGTGGTTCTGAATTATGAGGTTAGAACCAATGGCATATGTTTATGCACAGTTGTTTGTTGAAAAGGAAGTTTGAATTCATAAAAGAAGAAAATGTTTACTGAAATTCATAATTATCTTTTGTAACCGTTTAAGGCTTAGGGTATTGTCTTTTGCAATAACCTAAAGTCAAAGAATGCATATCGTACGATATGGTCTTTGAAAAAAGTCCATTGTATGGTAGAAAGTTTGTCGTAAAACGATATTGAAAGGTTTTTTTTAACTTAACCCGGTTCCCTAGTTTTACTGGGGACCTTAGTTTTAGTTACATTCCCAAAAGCGGGTGCAAAATTCTAATATAATGAGATTCTTGGTTTACTTGTAGATCTTTACCAAAGGCTACAAATGATGATTTTGGCACAAGCAATCAATGGATAAAGGAACTTGTACAACTTTAATACAGTGAGTTTGATAGTGCTGAAGTTTAATTTTAGAAATGATTTTTCCTTGGATTGCCATGCTTGGATTTTTGGGTATAAGTTTTACCAAGCATGGTCTTAAAAGAAAAAAACGGATTCTTTTGCCATTGGGCTGGATTCTTTTGCCATTGGGCTTGGTTATTTGGACCAATTATCAGATAATTGCAATGCATTATCTTTATATTATTGAAAAATGATTTTTCTGGTGTCAAAACTTTGGTTTGAAAAGCTATTTGAGTATGCAATTATAGGAAGGGTAGGGTTTTGTTGGTGCAACAAGGTCCTTCCCTCCTTGTTGTCACCAATATCAAAGAAAAACAAACCAGTCTAAGCACCCCAAGGCATCCTGACCTACGGATGGAGGTAGGGTTTTTTTATTATAATGTTCATCTTCTCTTGTCTATATGACGTAACGGTTGTATGGTTCTGTGGCATTAATGCTTTATCAAGAAAAAGTGTGACTGCCGATGATTTAGTTTAAGGCATTTTAAGACCAATTGGCAGACTGAAATTGTTGATTCAAACATGGAGATTCTGTCCTAATGAAATGATGGCGTTATGAAGGTGCTATGTCAAAGGTAAATTGACACCAGTGGATAACCCTAAAAGGTTGTGTTGATCGTGGATATATATCTCTAAGATTTTGATGGTTTTAAGAGCTAGAGCGAGTATTTCTCTAGAAGGCTTAAAGAAAAATGTGTAACTATGTGGTTTTAGGAGGATGGAGCATTTTTTGCCTTATCAATGTAAATTTCTCAATATATCTTTGCTTTCGGACAAAGGGTAATGCATGACCAAGGGTTGGTTCTAAACAGAAAAGGCATATGGCTTGTCAACTATGGTACGTAAGTGAAATTATTGTGCTCATGCTAAAGTTGAAATGTGGAAACATTTTCCACTAGTTAATTTTCGACAAAGAATGGTGGAACATGGGGAGCGAAAAAATATGAATACGCTTTTCTAAACATGGAAAATTTTAGGGTTGGGATGTGGCGCCGTCTGAGGGCAACCGCAATTGGTATGGCGGGACTTCGAATACATGGCTCTATTATAAGTGATCGTGATCTGGCCTTTAGCTATATGTGTAAATATTATCTCAAGGCAAGGACATGCTTAGATGAGATACATTAGCCTCTGCGGTTTGGTTTTATAGCAGTCCCATGTCTTTCTTTGGATCGCTTCCACAATATTCTAGCTACAAACAAGGCGAATCTGAGAAAGAGATGGCCAGGGCTACAATGAAAAATAAGCTTTTCAGTTACATGAAATGGCTGTGACTCCAAGGAGGAAGCCTAATTCCGATATTGAAAAGTTACAGTAGGCTCAGTGGTAAATCTTAGGGATAATAATGTGCAAGCTGCAGATCCAAAGTCTAGATATATGAGAAGAGGAGCAGACCATCAAAGATACACTTCCTGGCAATAATGCAAGTGCAATTTTACAAGGCATGGGCATGCAAACTCGAGTGAATCAGGTCTGGATGTTTGAAGTCTTTATTTATCTTATAGTTCTTGATTCATAGTGATTTAAGCTTCTAATAATTGATGCTTAATTGACACTTCGCTGTCATAGAATAGATCCTAAACAGTAAAGGATCTTGGAGATTTTCTAAAATAGTTTTGTAGATCTAAGCATTTGCTAGTATTTTCGGGCTCTAGTTGTGCCTTTTAATTATTTCTATCTTGAATATTGCTAAGTCTTGTAGATCTATAAAGCGATGTGTAGATCTACTCAGTATCTGCTCATTTAACTTTTGGATGATTAGATAACCCTCTGTTAAATAGAATAGAGTCCCATGGTTTGGAGAAAGAAACTTAAGGATATCATAATGATTGGAGTACTGCATTGGAGCAGAATATTTGTGATTCAAATTAGGTTGAAATATATAATCGTTGCCTCTATATCTCAGTTAGGTTTTTCCTTTCTTTGAATAGACTTGCGATTACAAGGTTGTGGTCGCAGATTTACTCCAAAATACTCACAAGCATAGTGCAGAGATTAAAGGCAGCTTAAGCTTGGATTGCTATGCTGGTTGCCTTAAATAGAACTCCAGTTTATAGACTAAATATTAATAATAATGTATATAGGTAGGAAATAGGATGGCCTACTGTAAGTGGGATGCTTATATGTGTTCGTTCATTTTGCCATGAAGGCTTGGGTGGTTCAGTTAAGCACTATACTACTTATGGCAGGTTGGCAACATACTGCATATTGTGCACAATGGTTTGTGCATATTTTACTACCTTCTATTTTGTATTATGTTAACAATCAAGGTGAAGGGCGAAAAGCCTAGGAAACTCATTGCTTACCTGTGATGGCTCTTGTAGTTACCCTGATTAAGGCTAACATACATCTGGTTTCGTTGCAGATAACGGATTTTCCTACTCTTTGATTTGTTTTCCACATTTCTCAAGAGTAATTGGGGAAGCTGAACTCGTTTTCAAGTATAAAACTCATTTCTTAAAGAAATCATGGACAGGATGTACACTGAACTCATTTTATTTAAGCATGCAACTGATTTTAAGATAAGTGTGTAATATAATAATTGTGGTTCTGAATTCTGAGGTTAGAACCAATGGCATATGTTTATGCACAGTTGTTCGTTGAAAAGGAATTTTGAATTCATAAAAGAAGAAAATGTTTACAGAATTCATAATTATCTTTTGTAACCAGATTAAGGCTTAGGGTATTGTGCGCCTGCAATAACCTAAGGCTGCATATCGTACCTGATATGGTCTTTGAAAAAGTCCATTGTATGGTAGAAAGTTTGTCGTAAACAGATTTTGAAAGGTTTTTTTTTTGTTAACTCAGTTCCCTAGTTTTACTGGGGACCTTAGTTTTGGTTACATTCCCAAAACGGGTGCAAAAAATTCTAATATCTTGAGATTCTTGGTTTTACTTGTAGATCTTTACAAAGGCTACAAATGATGATTTTGGCACAAGCAATCAATGGATAAAGGAACTTGTACAACTTTAATACAGTGAGTTTGATAGTGCTGAAGTTTAATTTTAGAAATGATTTTTCCTTGGATTGCCATGCTTGGATTTTTGGGTATAAGTTTTACCAAGCATGGTCTTAAAAGAAAAAAACGGATTCTTTTGCCATTGGGCTGGATTCTTTTGCCATTGGGCTTGGTTATTTGGACCAATTATCAGATAATTGCAATGCATTATCTTTATATTATTGAAAAATGATTTTTCTGGTGTCAAAACTTTGGTTTGAAAAGCTATTTGAGTATGCAATTATAGGAAGGGTAGGGTTTTGTTGGTGCAACAAGGTCCTTCCCTCCTTGTTGTCACCAATATCAAAAGAAAAACAAACCAGTCTAAGCACCCCAAGGCATCCCGACCTACGGATGGAGGTAGGGTTTTTATTATAATGTTCATCTTCTCTTGTCTATATGGCGTATTTGGTTGTATGGTTACTGGGCATTAATGCTTTATCAAGAAAAAGTGTGATTTGTCGATGATTTAGTTTAAGGCATTTTAAGACCAATTGGCGGTGAAATTGTTGATTCAAACATGGAGATTACATCCTAATGAAATGATGGCGTTATGAAGGTGCTATGTCAAAGGTAAATTGACACCAGTGGATAACCCTAAAAGGTTGTGTTGATCGTGGATATATATCTCTAAGATTTTGATGGTTTTTAAGAGCTAGAGCAGTATTTTTCTAGAAGGCTTAAAGAAAAATGTGTAACTATGTGGTTTTAGGAGGATGGAGCATTTTTTGCCTTATCAATGTAAATTTCTCAATATATGCTGCTCAGACAAGGGTAATGTATGACCAAGGGTTGGTTCTAAACAGAAAAGGCATATGGCTTGTCAACTATGGTACAGAAGTGAAATTATTGTGCTCATGCTAAAGTTGGAATGTGGAAACATTTTCCACTAGTTAATTTTCCTGACAAAGAATGGTGGAATATGGGGAACGAAAAAATATGAATAAAACATGGAAAATTTTAGGGTTGCGGATATGGCGCTGTACAGGGCAACACGAATTGGTATGGCAGGACTCGAATACATGGCTCTATTATAAGTGGTCGTGATCCGGCCTTTAGCTATATGTGTAAATATTATCTGTTGGTACAGACGGTAACAAGGACATGCTTCCGATGAGATACATTAGCCTCTGCGGTTTCGGATTTATAGCAGTCCCATGTCTTTGCTGGATCGCTTCCCAATATTCTAGCTACAAACAAGACGAATTCAGAAAGAGATGGCCAGGGCTACAATGAAAAACAAGCTTTTCAGTTACATGAAATGGCTGTGACTCCAAGGAGGAAGCCTAATTCCGATATTGAAAAGTTACAGTAGGCTCAGTGGTAAATCTTAGGGATAATAATGTGCAAGCTGCAGATCCACCTTATGTTGCACTGGGATAGTTCATAAGTCTAGATATATGAGAAGAGGAGCAGGCCATCAGAGATACACTTCCTGGCAATAATGCAAGTGCAATTTTACAAGGCATGCGCATGCAAACTCGAGTGAATCAGGCCTGGATGTTTGAAGTCTTTATTTATCTTATAGTTCTTGATTCATAGTGATTTAAGCTTCTAATAATTGATGCTTAATTGACACTTCGCTGTCATAGAATAGATCCTAAACAGTAAAGGATCTTGGAGATTTTCTAAAATAGTTTTGTAGATCTAAGCATTTGCTAGTATTTTCGGGCTCTAGTTGTGCCTTTTAATTATTTCTATCTTGAATATTGCTAAGTCTTGTAGATCTATAAAGCGATGTGTAGATCTACTCAGTATCTGCTCATTTAACTTTTGGATGATTAGATAACCCTCTGTTAAATAGAATAGAGTCCCATGGTTTGGAGAAAGAAACTTAAGGATATCATAATGATTGGAGTACTGCATTGGAGCAGAATATTTGTGATTCAAATTAGGTTGAAATATATAATCATTGCCTCTATATCTCTAGTAGTTAGGTTTTTCCTTTGTTTGAATAGACTTGCGATTGCAAGGTTGTGGTCATGATTTACTCCAAAATACTCACAAGCATAGTCTTGAGATTAAAGGCGACTTAAGCTTGTATTGCTATCTTTGGTTGCCTTAAATAGAACTCCGGTTTATAGACTAAATATTAATAATAATGTATATATGTAGGAAATAGGATGGTCTACTGTAAGTGGGATGCTTATATGTGTTCGTTCATTTTGCCATGAAGGCTTGGGTGGTTCAGTTAAGCACTATACTATTTATGGCAGGTTGGCAACATACTGCATATTGTGCACAATGGTTTGTGCATATTTTACTACCTTCTATTTTGTATTATGTTAACAATCAAGGTGAAGGGCGAAAAGCCTAGGAAACTCATTGCTTACCTGTGATGGCTCTTGTAGTTACCCTGATTAAGGCTAACATACATCTGGTTTCGTTGCAGATAACGGATTTTCCTACTCTTTGATTTGTTTTCCACATTTCCCAAGAGCAATTGGGGAAGCTGAACACGTTTTCAAGTACAAAACTCATTTCTTAAAGAAATCATGGACATGATGTACACTGAACTCATTTTATTTAAGCATGCAACTGATTTTAAGATAAGTGTGTAATATAATAATTGTGGTTCTGAATTCTGAGGTTAGAACCAATGGCATATGTTTATGCACAGTTGTTTGTTGAAAAGGAAGTTTGAATTCATAAAAGAAGAAAATGTTTACAGAATTCATAATTATCTTTTGTAACCAGATTAAGGCTTAGGGTATTGTGCGCCTGCAATAACCTAAGGCTGCATATCGTACCTGATATGGTCTTTGAAAAAGTCCATTGTATGGTAGAAAGTTTGTCGTAAACAGATATTGAAAGGTTTTTTGTTAACTTCGGTTCCCTAGTTTCTTGGGGACCTTAGTTTTGGTTACATTCCCAAAGCGGGTGCAAAAATTCTAATATCTTTTGAGATTACTTGGTTTTACT
This sequence comes from Isoetes taiwanensis, assembly GCA_021234155.1. Classification (NCBI taxonomy): domain Eukaryota; kingdom Viridiplantae; phylum Streptophyta; class Lycopodiopsida; order Isoetales; family Isoetaceae; genus Isoetes; species Isoetes taiwanensis. The sequence continues at coordinate 15,806,893 of JAJEKV010000023.1, read as the reverse complement.
TGTAGATCTTGCAAAGGCTACAAATGATGATTTTGGCACAAGCAATCAATGGATAAAGGAACTTGTACAACTTTAATACAGTGAGTTTGATAGTGCTGAAGTTTAATTTTAGAAATGATTTTTCCTTGGATTGCCATGCTTGGATTTTTGGGTATAAGTTTTACCAAGCATGGTCTTAAAAGAAAAAACGGATTCTTTGCCATTGGGCTGGATTCTTTTGCCATTGGGCTTGGTTATTTGGACCAATTATCGGATAATTGCAATGCATTATCTTTATATTATTGAAAAATGATTTTTTCGGTGTCAAAACTTTGGTTTGAAAAGCTATTTGAGTATGCAATTATAGGAAGGGTAGGGGTTTGTTGGTGCAACAAGGTCCTTCCCTCCTTGTTGTCACCAATATCAAAGAAAAACAAACCGGTCTAAGCACCCCAAGGCCCCGACCTACGGATGGAGGTAGGGTTTTTATTATAATGTTCATCTTCTCTTGTCTATATGGCGTAGCGGTTGTATGGTTACGTGGCATTAATGCTTTATCAAGAAAAAGTGTGATTTACTTAGATGATTTAGTTTAAGGCATTTTAAGACCAATTGGCGGTGAAATTGTTGATTCAAACATGGAGATTACGTCCTAATGAAATGATGGCGTTATGAAGGTGCTATGTCAAAGGTAAATTGACACCAGTGGATAACCCTAAAAGGTTGTGTTGATCGTGGATATATATCTCTAAGATTTTGATGGTTTTAAGAGCTAGAGCAGTATTTTTCTAGAAGGCTTAAAGAAAAATGTGTAACTATGTGGTTTTAGGAGGATGGAGCATTTTTTGCCTTATCAATGTAAATTTCTCAATATATGCTGCTCAGACAAGGGTAATGTATGACCAAGGGTTGGTTCTAAACAGAAAAGGCATATGGCTTGTCAACTATGGTACAAGTAAGAAATTATTGTGCTCATGCTAAAGTTGGAATGTGGAAACATTTTCCACTAGTTAATTTTCCTGACAAAGAATGGTGGAATATGGGGAACGAAAAAAATATGAATAAAACATGGAAAATTTTAGGGTTGCGGATATGGCACTGTCATGGAACAAACACAATTGGTATGGCGGAGGACTTCGAATAGATGGCTCTATTATAAGTGGTGATGATCCGGCCTTTAGCTATATGTGTAAATATTATCCTGTTGGTACAGGCACGGTAACAAGGACATGCTTCCGATGAGATACATTAGCCTCTGCGGTTTGGTTTATAGCAGTCCCATGTCTTTCTTTGGATCGCTTCCCAATATTCTAGCTACAAACAAGACGAATTGAGAAAAGAGATGGCCGGGGCTACAATGAAAAACAAGCTTTTCAGGTTACATGAAATGGCTGTGACTCCAAGGAGGAAGCCTAATTCCGATATTGAAAAGTTACAGTAGGCTCAGTGGTAAATCTTAGGGATAATAATGTGCAAGCTGCAGATCCACCTTATGTTGCACTGGGATAGTTCATAAGTCTAGATATATGAGAAGAGGAGCAGGCCATCAGAGATACACTTCCTGGCAATAATGCAAGTGCAATTTTACAAGGCATGCGCATGCAAACTCGAGTGAATCAGGCCTGGATGTTTGAAGTCTTTATTTATCTTATAGTTCTTGATTCATAGTGATTTAAGCTTCTAATAATTGATGCTTAATTGACACTTCGCTGTCATAGAATAGATCCTAAACAGTAAAGGATCTTGGAGATTTTCTAAAATAGTTTTGTAGATCTAAGCATTTGCTAGTATTTTCGGGCTCTAGTTGTGCCTTTTAATTATTTCTATCTTGAATATTGCTAAGTCTTGTAGATCTATAAAGCGATGTGTAGATCTACTCGGTATCTGCTCATTTAACTTTTGGATGATTAGATAACCCTCCGTTTAAATAGAATAGAGTCCCATGGTTTGGAGAAAGAAACTTAAGGATATCATAATGATTGGAGTCTTTGCATTGGAGCGTAATATTTGTGATTCAAATTAGGTTGAAATATATAATCGTTGCCTCTATATCTCCTCAGAGTTAGGTTTTCCTTTGCTTGAATAGACTTGCGGTGCAAGGTTGTGGTCATGATTTACTCCAAAATACTCACAAGCATAGTGCAGAGATTAAAGGCAGCTTAAGCTTGGATTGCTATGCTGGTTGCCTTAAATAGAACTCCAGTTTATAGACTAAATATTAATAATAATGTATATAGGTAGGAAATAGGATGGCCTACTGTAAGTGGGATGCTTATATGTGTTCGTTCATTTTGCCATGAAGGCTTGGGTGGTTCAGTTAAGCACTATACTATTTATGGCGGGGTTGGCAACATCTCGCATATTGTGCACAATGGTTTGTGCATATTTTACTACCTTCTATTTTGTATTATGTTAACAATCAAGGTGAAGGGCGAAAAGCCTAGGAAACTCATTGCTTACCTGTGATGGCTCTTGTAGTTACCCTGATTAAGGCTAACATACATCTGGTTTCGTTGCAGATAACGGATTTTCCTACTCTTTGATTTGTTTTCCACATTTCTCAAGAGTAATTGGGGAAGCTGAACTCGTTTTCAAGTATAAAACTCATTTCTTAAAGAAATCATGGGCCGGGATGTACACCTGAACTCATTTTATTTAAGCATGCAACCTGATTTTAAGATAAGTGTGTAATATAATAATTGTGGTTCTGAATTCTGAGGTTAGAACCAATGGCATATGTTTATGCACAGTTGTTCGTTGAAAAGGAATTTTGAATTCATAAAAGAAGAAAATGTTTACAGAATTCATAATTATCTTTTGTAACCAGATTAAGGCTTAGGGTATTGTGCACCTGCAATAACCTAAGGCTGCATATTGATACCTGATATGGTCTTTGAAAAAGTCCATTGTATGGTAGAAAGTTTGTAAAAACAGATTTTGAAAGGTTTTTTGTTAACTTTCGGTTCCCTAGTTTTCTTTGGGGACCTTAGTTTTGGTTACATTCCCAAAACAGGTGCAAAAATTATAATATCTTTTGAGATTACTGGTTTACTTGTAGGATCTTGCAAGGGCTACAAATGATGATTTTAGGCAAAGCAATCAATGGATAAAGGAACTTGTACAACTTTAGTACGATTGAGTTTGATAGTCTTTGAAGTTTAATTTTAGAAATGATTTTTCTTGGATTGCCATGCTTGGATTTTTGGGTATAAGTTTTACCAAGCATGGTCTTAAAAAAAAAAAAAACGTTCTTTTGCCATTGGGCTTGGTTATTTGGACCAATTATCAGATAATTTCAATGCACTATCTTTATGTTATTGAAAAATGATTTTTCTGGTGTCAAAACTTTGGTTTGAAAAGCTATTTGAGTATGCAATTATAGGAAGGGTAGGGCCTTGTTGGTGCAACAAGGTCCTGCTCTCCTTGTTGCACCAATATCAAAGAAAAACAAACCAGTCTAACCACCCCAAGGCCCCCTGACCTACGATGGAGGTAGGGTTTTTTTATTATAATGTTTGTTCATCTTCTCTTGTCTATATGACGTAACGGTTGTATGGTTCTGTGGCATTAATGCTTTATCAAGAAAAAGTGTATTAGATGATTTAGTTTAAGGCATTTTAAGACCAATTGGCGGTGAAATTGTTGATTCAAACATGGAGATTACGTCCTAATGAAATGATGGCGTTATGAAGGTGCTATGTCAAAGGTAAATTGACACCAGTGGATAACCCTAAAAGGTTGTGTTGATCGTGGATATATATCTCTAAGATTTTGATGGTTTTTAAGAGCTAGAGCAGTATTTCTCTAGAAGGCTTAAAGAAAAATGTGTAACTATGTGGTTTTAGGAGGATGGAGCATTTTTTGCCTTATCAATGTAAATTTCTCAATATATCTTTGCTCGGACAAGGGTAATGCATGACCAAGGGTTGGTTCTAAATGCAAGAAAAAGGCATATGGCTTGTCAACTATGGTACAAGTGAAATTATTGTGCTCATGCTAAAGTTGAAATGTGGAAACATTTTCCACTAGTTAATTTTCACGACAAAGAATGGTGGAACATGGGGAGCGAAAAAATATGAATAAACTTTTCTAAACATGGAAAATTTTAGGGTTAAGCGGATGTGGCTATTTGTCTGAGGGCAACCACAATTGGTATGGCGGGACTTCGAATACATGGCTCTATTATAAGTGATCGTGATCCGGCCTTTAGCTATATGTGTAAATATTATCTATTTGCAAGGACATGCTTCCGATGAGATACATTAGCCTCTGCGGTTTGGTTATAGCAGTCCCATGTCTTTCTTTGGATAAACTTCACAATATTCTAGCTACAAACAAGGCGAATCTGAGAAAAGAGATGGCGGGGCTACAATGAAAAATAAGCTTTTCAGTTACATGAAATGGCTTGTGACTCCAAGGAGGAAGCCTAATTCCGATATTGAAAAGTTACACAGGGGCTCGATTGGTAAATCTTAGGGATAATAATGTGCAAAACTGCAGGATCAAAGTCTAGATATATGAGAAGAGGAAGCGGACCATCAAAGATACACTTCACGGCAATAATGCAAGTGCAATTTTACAAGGCATGGGCATGCAAACTTCAGTGAATCAGTGCGGATGTTTGAAGTCTTTATTTATCTTATAGTTCTTGATTCATAGTGATTTAAGCTTCTAATAAGTGATGCTTGATTGACACTTCGCTGTCATAGAATAGATCCTAAACAGTAATGGATCTTGGAGATTTTCTAAAATAGTTTCATAGATCTAAGCATTTGCCAGTATTTTTGGGCTCTAGTTGTGCCTTTTAATTATTTCTATCTTGAATATTGCTAAGTCTTGTAGATCTATAAAGCGATGTGTAGATCTACTCAGTATCTGCTCATTTAACTTTTGGATGATTAGATGACCCTCTGTTAAATAGAATAGAGTCCCATGGTTTGGAGAAAGAAACTTAAGGATATCATAATGATTGGAGTACTGCATTGGAGCAGAATATTTGTGATTCAAATTAGGTTGAAATATATAATCATTGCCTCTATATCTCCTGTAGTTAGGTTTTTTCCTTTCTTTGAATAGACTTGCGGTGCAAGGTTGTGGTTCTTGATTTACTCCAAAATACTCACAAACATAGTCTGCGAGATTAAAGGCGACTTAAACTTGGATTGCTATCTTTGGTTATCTTAAATAGAACTCTAGTTTATAGACTAAATATTAATAATAATGTATATAGGCAGGAAATAGGATGGCCCTCTTTGTAAGTGGGATGCTTATATGTGTTAGTTCATTTTGCCATGAAGGCTTGGGTGGTTCGAGTTAAGCACTATACTACTTATGGCAGGTTGGCAACATATTGTGCACAATGGTTTGTGCATATTTTACTACCTTCTATTTTTGTATTATGTTAACAATCAAGGTGAAGGGCAAAAAGCCAAGGGAAACTCATTGCTTACACAGTGATGGCTCTTGTAGTTACCACGATTAAGGCTAACATACATCCGGTTTTGTTGGTGTAATGGATTTTCCTACTCTTTGATTTGTTTTCCACATTTCTCAAGAGCAATTGGGGAAGGCGAACAAGTTTTCAAGTACAAAACTCATTTCTTAAAGAAATCATGGGCCGAACTGAACTCATTTTATTTAAGCATGCAACCCGATTTTAAGGTAAGTGTGTAATATAATAATTGTGGTTCTGAATTAGGGTTAGAACCAATGGCATATGTTTATGCAGTTGTTTGTTGAAAAGGAATTTTGAATTCATAAAAGAAGAAAATGTTTACTGAGAATTCATAATTATCTTTTGTAACCCAGTTAAGGCTTATGGTATTGTGCACCCGCAATAACCTAAGGCTGCATATTAATACCTGATATGGTCTTTGAAAAAGTCCATTGTATGGTAGAAAGTTTGTCGGAAATGCAGATTTTGAAAGTTTTTTTTTTTTTTTTTTTTTTTTTAATATCCATATTTCTTTTATCCGTTAAATATAGTTGGAGATAAGATATGCATGCCAATTCAGAGGAACTTCTTTCATTTGCCTCTAACTAATTTTCATTCTGGCATATAGGACCGTTTTCTTTATTATATCTCTCGCATATTTTTGCTTGAAATGTGTAATGCAGATGATACAATGTCAAAGAATGTGAAAGCCAATAGTTCTGTTGATTTTTTATCCACTGCCCCAGTTTATGAATCCACTTATAAGGGCATCACAAGAAAGGCATGTTCAGACGATGAAGAAGTAAGTCTTGCAGATGACCTTTTACGCTTGATGACTGGTTGCGGAAGAAAGAGGTAGCATACCTTTTGAATATATTTCATGTTGATCATAAATGCTCGAGTACTAACATACCAAGTTTTAATTGTCCCATAAGGCAATATGCTTGATCTTTAAAGAAGAACCTGGGCCTTATTAAGGGTGTCTTATGGCAAAATTGTTTGCTTTATTAATCCAACGTGTACCAGCTTTTGACTCCGGTTCGCCATTTTGGGACACGTTTTTAGGCATATGCGTTACAATTCTTCCTTCTATAAACTATCAATAAAAACTATCTTGTTTTTTAACTGTCAGATATATAGATCATCATACTCAAATAGAATTGAAAGTTCATGTTATTTATGTTTGTCCCCTATTAGAAGCAGAAACAAGCTATTGCTGGAGACCATTTAGATGCTGTAAATCGGTTTGTACTTCTTAGAAGCCTGTTCTTAGGCCTTAAAAAGCTTAGTGATAATATACATTTTCTTCCTTGTTATATGATTGTTTTACAATGATGAGATTGATTATTGTTATACTTTGTTCCCATTGCCCAAGTTTAAGGGATCAAGAATTTTGTAGCAATTTGATGGATTTTGTAGCTTAGATCGTATAAGGATCTTTTTAGCAAGTCAAGCAAGCTAATGCATTTGAAGAATGAGAAGAATGAGCTTTTGGATTTTGATCTGTCTTAAGATGTGTTGCAAGTCCTACACTTATGAAGTTTACAACATTTGAGACTGACCCATTGAGAAGAATTCCAGTACACTGTGTTTAGCCTGCTTGTGGACCAGTTGTAGATGCTGCTTGTGGCCTTTGTCGATCAGTTGTAGATGCATGCATAGATTACTATAGGTCATTATTCTGATATGTGAAATTTTGTTTTTACAACAAGCATTGAATTGATGCTATAGCTACGAATTTCAACATCTGCAAAAACATGTGAATATACCAGCACACTAAAGCCTAAACTTTACCAATTAAATTCTTCATCATCACTCAAATACAAGGCATGATTTCTTATATTCTGTAAACGCATGAGATAGTATACCCAACAATCTCAGCATCAGGATTTGACTCGATAAACAAAGATGGATTGAATGAAAAGGAGTCTACAATAAATTTTGCAACATCAAAAACCTGAACATTAGCAACCAAATTCTCCATCATTGATCAAATGCAGCATGATCCCCTCAAATCAGGCAAGCCAAAAGATACTGTATACAACGATTTATAGGTCATAAACCGGCTTGCTGCAATAACTTATAGATTATAAACTGGCTTCCTGCATATAGATTGGAATTTTCGTCTGATATTCCCACCTTTGCCGTGAAGAAAATGGAAGTTTTAACGTTTGAATTAACTGAACCATTGAAAAATCACCGACCATTGCAAAATTACATCTTCATATTATTGTCGAAACACAGATTTAGTGTTCAAATATAAACCAAGAGGCATGTTACCGAGTCTTTTGCTCCCATGTCCACCTCCTACATTTGCATGGACAGGCCAAGTAAGGCTTGCGAAAGAAAAAAACAGTATCATTTCTAAGCATTGCATTACTAATTTGTTTTGAATATTGCACAGTTATACGAGTTAGCAAGAGCTTCTAAGTATTGAAAGGATTTCTCTACCTGACACAGACTATTACTGACATAAGACAAGTTGCATCTATGGCATGACAAAATCATTGTTCATGAAGAGAGCACATTGGGAAATTAATCTTCATGAAATCTTAAATAATCTAGAGGAATCTTAAGAGAGCGTAAGGGACTCTATAGAGTCTTGGAGAACCTAGAGGAATCATATGAGAATCTTGAAGAATCTTTATAGAATCTTAGAGAACCTAAGCAAATCTTCATAGAATTTAAGGGAATCTTTATTCCTCTGATGCTCGTCGCTTCTTTAAGATCATTATCCAACTAGATCAGCATGTCATGTAGCACATGCCACTGCTGCGATGTCGGGATTGCCGGCCGTTGTAACTTTTAAAACTTTGGATCTCTTCATCTATTTCTTCCTATCCCTTACAAGACTCAAACAGAATTTTAGCCAATAAGTGAGACAAGAGAGAGAAATGTTCGCGGTGGCCAAGTAGAATAGAGAGAAATGTTCGCAGCAGCCTTGGTCGCCGCGATAAATTTCTTGTATATATGAAAAGGGATCTTAAATAAAAGGACAACCTCGATTCATTAATAGTATTGAGCTTTGATGAAAGAGGTGGGATCGTGGATGAGAAGCAAAGGCTATACACTAAGATCAAGGTCCCATGGAAAAATGATATCCAATTATAGCAACAAAGGGGAAGTGACAACAAAGGGGTTTGTGAGCAATTTAAGGCCAAAACGGCATTGTAAATAAAAAGGTATTAGCTTTTGTATTGTATGGAGACTCTACTTGATAGTGGACATATAGCAGATAACGGATATGGCCGTTGACGAATTATTATAGCAGCCAAGAAATTCTGGCTCTTCGAAATAGGTTGAGAACATTTTCTCCCGCCCTTCTGCCCCTTCAAAAAAACGGGAGAAGCCCTTCCGTCCATGGAATTTTTTGGATGGGTCGAGAAAAAAGCCAAAAAAAAAGTGCTCATTTTTTTTGCTAGGATCTAGTATTTTTCAAACTGTAAGAGAGATAGATAGAATAATGATGGAATTATACCATAGTTCCTGTGTTGTTTCTAGCTCTTTTTGAGGTATCCAAATTAGAGACTTCACATTATTGCATTCTAGGTATAAAAACAGCCAGCTATCTGAATGGAAATTTGCATGCCACAATAGAGGAGCTTTCGTTGAAGGTTCCTACGGAGTTGTAACGCCTACGTTGCATTGAAGAAGACGTGCATCAGTATTGTGTAAAGATTTTTGAAAACCTAAATTCTTCCTGCAAATGACTTGCAAATTTTCTGATGCATTGCATATTAAGCTCCTCCATTAGTACATGATAAAAATACAGATAACATGTTGACAACCAACCAAATTTTCCTCAGAACAATAGTAAATAAATAAGCATGGGGATATAACTGCAAACTTGCAGCTAAATTTCCTTCTACTTTCTCACCTTTGATTAATCACAACAAATTGAATGTTTTGTACACGAAAGCATGTGATTTTCCATCTCAATCTCATGAAGGATACTAACTAGTACATGCAATAGTACATAAGAATAACTTAATCTTTGAACGTAAATGAGAACCTTATAAACAAGCTTTGATAGGTCAAACATACTTTAAGGATAACCATACAACTTCTAGAAAGAGTTTCACTACTCTTTGCCAGCAAGACAAGATCAGGTATAAACCTGGACCACCAAGCAAACCATTCATGTTTTAATACCTGAATCACAAAGAGATTAGAGGTCATAAAGTTTAAATAAATCAAACACAAAGATGAGCACATTTCAAAACTCTGAGGCTTTTTTTTGAACAAGAATGATATTGAGTTTGTTAATATACAAATGCTCCTTGCCTGAAGGAGGCTTCATTGCTAGAATTGTTAAGCATTTACATAGGTAACCTAATAACATCAAGGAAAGTTGGTTTGCATTCCTGTTTGAGAGCCAATGGTGGATTTGCAGCCGTGGCAACCATTCTATCGAAGAATGGAATGTAGGCTGCACCGATACGGCATGATGCTGTTGTAGCCCGTTCGTGCGGCCGAAAGGCAACTCATTCAACGGAAGGAGCTCATTCAAGCGAAGCGGTGGAAGGCAGCCCATTCAAGACCAGCGGACTTTCTTTGCTGAAGACCAACGGAGCTTTGCCTCAGCTTCGACTTCGTGAACGCCATAGCTTCAGATCTAAAAGAATGGCTTCGCCTTTCCTTGATATCGTGGAACCATAACAACTCATGAATTACGGGTGGCGAGGGGCAGTGAACTCTTTGCCGGCCGGTCACCCCTACGGGCTCGGTTGGCGGTAGCCCGTATTGCCCCCCGATCCGAATTCATTATTTGTTAGTTCCACATAGCGTCTAAATGACAAGCCATCTATGATGATCATAACACGAGCGATAAGATCACGGTACAAATTCTTATTTTCATCATGTTGAGCAACTGACAATGCATTCCAACGACACTTAATTACCTTGCTTTGTTGTAGTTTCCACCCGACAAGGCTGATCAAGGGTGTAAGGTCTTTTTTGTGTTGACTCCAGCATTGGTTAGTGGCCCATTATGGTCAGGGTTTTTCCTCGAAAACCCGAAAGGGCGAGGTTTTTTAATCCCAGCCACCTTGCAAAGAGAGCATTCTTGTCTGGGTTCTCCCATAGTAGTTCTAAGTAGTTCTAGCATTTTTTCCACGCCCGTCAGCCGTGAAACTGATGCATTCGTGACAAACACAAAGACGACAAAGACACTTGTTGGGCTGGAAGCGGGAAAAGACTTGAGATGAGATTTCGGCGGGAAGCTGGAAAGCTTTCTTTCTTATTTCACATCTATTTCTCTCCTTTCTGCCTCATCTCGAATAAAATGGTGATGGATTTCTATATGCTTAGTTCGTGAATGGCAACCGCTTTTGTTGTCACAATAAATTGTTGTAGCACGCACATGACTTCCCCTAACTCCACGGCATTCTTAAGTAACCAAATGATTTCCAATCTTTGCCGCGAGGCGCCACATATTACGCTACGACTTGCTTTGGACTTTGCTACACATTCTTGCTTTTTGCTGGTCCATGATATTGCTGTGTCTCCAAGTTTGCAAAGATACCCAGATGTTGACTTTCTATCATCTATATCTCCTCCCCAATCCGCATCTGCATATCCAATTAAATTATTCTCCATACTCCTTGTAAAACATAGTCCATGAGTTAAGGTACTTTTTAAATACTTTAGAATTCTTTTTGCGGCTATCCAATGCTCCCTTCCAGGATTAATTAAAAATCTGCTGAGTAGATTATAGCATAAGTGATATCTGGCTTTGTGCTATTTGCTGCATACAACAAACTCCCAACCAACGACCTATAAGGCCTAGTTTTCATTTCCTTTTCCTCTTCAGGTGTTTTCGGACACATCTTTCCTGATATTCTTGTTCTTGTAATTAATAGTGTTTTTGCTGCATTACAGTCAAGCATTCTGAATTTGACTAGCATTTTCTTGATATATTGTTCCTGAGTGAGAGATAACACACCTCGAGCTCTGTCCCCTCTTACTTCCATTCCAAGCAGTTTCTGAAGATCTCTAAGATCAGTCATTTGGAAGTGGCTTCTCAACAACACTTTATATTTGTCCAACAAGGTTTTGTCATTGCTAACAATGACCCAGTCATCAACATACAATGCTATTATTAGGTACTTATCCCCTTCCCTTTTCATGTAAAGGTTACCTTCTGTTTTCAATTTGATGAACCCATTAGTAGCCAAAAACTTGTTCATGCATAAGTACCATTGCCTAGATGCCTGTCTAAGTCCATAAATGGCCTTTTTTAACTTCCATACCATATCATTACCTTCTTCGTACCCATGAGGCTGCTCCATATAAATTTCTTCTTCCAAGTCCCCATTCAGAAAAGTAGTCTTGACATCCATATGACTTAGTTCCATGTCATTCTGCACTGCAATCACTATAGGGGCCCTCAAACTAGTCATCTTAACAATAGGCGAAAAAGTGTCTTTATAGTCTACCCCTTCCAACTGTGTATATCCTTTAGCAATCAAACGAGCTTTGTACCTTTCTATTGATCCATGCGCTTTTCTGTTAATTTTAAAAATCCATTTACTACCGACCACATTCTTATCACTTGGTCTCGGCACTAAGTCATATGTCTTAGTCTGTTTGAATGAATCTAATTCATTCCTCATTGCTTCCTTCCACAAGTTTGCATCTGGCCTCGTTACTGCTTCCTCTACTATTTCTGGTTCTAAAGTACAAGATAAGACTTTAGGTTTCGGAGGTCTTGTTGTTTTACCACTTTCCTTTAGGCCAAAGGAATCCCTATCAAATGGAAGTTGAGATTTTAGACGTTCGAACTCACTGCGTCGAGTTCTACTTGTACTCCTTCGGGTTTCTTCAATAACAGTTGCACTGCTCTCCTCCCCCTGGTGCTCAGCTTCCGGTGCACTGTCAGTCTCTAAGACTTCATGCACCTCCTCTGGCTCAATATCCCGTCCATGCAGTGCACTATCAGTCTCTATGACTTCATGCACCACATCCGACTCTATGTCTACTTCATGCACCACATCTGACCCTACGCCTGCTTGCTTACTCACAAACTCATCTTCGTCACCTTCAAGCTCAAATTCATCTTCTATTTGGCAAGCTAACTGCTTCCTTTGGACTGTCCAGCACTTTCTCAATTATTCTTGAATTATTTTTCAAATACTCAACTGGTACCCACTCCATTGTCTCCTGCTTGCTAAGCAGTTTCCTATCTTTGTACAGAATATTTTCATTAAATATCACATCTCTGCTAACATGTATCTTACGGATGTTGGGATCATATAACCTGTAACCATTTCTCTCTTCATCACAACCCACAAGAAAGGTGAATGTGCTTCTATCGTCCAACTTCTTTCTTAGCTCCTCAGGTATCAACATATAAGCCAGACATTCGAAACTCTAAAACATCTCACAGATTGTCTTTCTCCAGTCCAGAATTGTTCTGGTACTCCTCCTTTTACCGCTATACTAGGCAACCTATTTTGGATGTGACAAGCTGCCGCCACTGCTTCTCCCCATAAGCTATTAGGTAGGCCCGCATGTTTAAGCATAGATCTTGCCGCATTCATGATGGTGCGATTCTTTCGTTCCACCACGCCATTTTGTTGTGGCATATATCGACATGTGTATTGTCTTCTTATCCCATGTATCTGACAAATGCAAAGTTCACTTGACCTATATTTTCCTCCAAGATCAGATCTCAACATTTAACCTTAAATGATGTCTTTCTTTCAACTTCTGCAACATAGAGTCTAAAGGCATCAAATACTTGGTCTTTGGACAGCAAAAAGTAGCACTTAGTCCTTCTGCTATAATCATCAACAAATGTTGCGAAATAAGACTTTGATCCAAGGCTTTGAACTTGCATTGGACCACAGAGATCTGAATGCACTAACTCAAGCAGTTTATGTGCCCTCTTACCCTTATTTCTGAAAGGTACGTATTCTACTCTGTTTGCCTAACATGCATGCCTCACAAATATCATCATGACTTTCATCTTCACACACCAAGTCATCCAAAAGATTATGTTGTTTTGCAATTTTAATGCTATTGTGATTTGCATGCGCCAATCTCAAATGCCAAGTATGCAGCTTATCTATGGGAGATATTTTATTGATTGACTTAAGGTCAAATTCAAATAGATTTCCCGTTCTTTCAGCATCAAATAATTTCACACCATCCTTAATAAACTTGCAACCATGTTATGGAAAAATAAACCATAACCATTATCAACAAGATTGGCAACTGAGACCAAGTTAAACAACATTTTGGGCGCAAACAAAGTATATGGCAAATTTAAAACTTCCTTGCATTCTCTTGATACCTGCAACTTCCCCTTTCCATACACCTTTTGTGTTGCGCCATTTCCCATTTGCACCCTCGAACCACCTCTACTTGGCTCAACATTTATCAACAAGTTAGATGATTTGACTATGGAGACTTCAGCTCCTGAATCTACAGTCAAAGTGTTAGTTTTATCCAAACTCCCTTTGAAACCAACATTTAAAACTACATCTTTCATAGATTTTAACTTCGAGTTTATTATCTTATCCTCAGCAAGCACTCCGATCGCTGCTAAATCTTCTTTACCATCATCGGTTTCACTTACGGATGCCACAAATGGTGTTCGACCCCTTCCTCATGCATATAACCCTCGTCCACGACCCCATTTTTCTCAATTGGGACACTCTGCTCTTATATGCCCAAACTCTTCACAATCATAGCACTGGATTTGTGCTCTTCTTCTTCCTCGGCTTCTCCCTCAGCCCCGACCTCTTTCACCTGTATACAGAACAGTGAGATGTTCCTCTCTACGAGATTTCTCCCTTGCACTTACCTCTGCAATCTTCTATTTTCGTTCTAATTGCCTCGACAGCTTTATCAAAATGTCGCAGAAGTACGTCTAACTAGCACAGCCAAATATTTATAAGAATCTTGAAAAGCTCTTGTCGAAGCTAATACCTTATGTTGCTCCGAATATTTTACTCTGGCTCACTCGAGATCATGGAATAGAAAATGCAAACGCCGTATCAGATCCGTCACTTCTCCACCCTTTTCGAACTGTAAATTGCGAACTTGCATCTCCAGCACTTCAATCTGCAAAGAAGTCTTCGCTTTATACCTTTCAAGAAGATATTCCCACATCTTTGAAGGAGATTTGTGCTGAACTTCAAGCATTATGTCTCCTCCTAACTTCGCCATGATGATTGCCTTAGCAATCTCTTCCTTCTCATCCTCAGAGATCTCTTTCGCAGAACCAGAAGCCTCTTTCTTTACTTTGATTGGTGTTGCAGGCGATTTCCCCTTCGGCACAAGACCCCACAACCTTGAGAGCTTGTGTAATCATAGCCTTCCATAATTGAAAACCGGCTTCATCTCCCTCGAAAACTTTAGTGCTGCTCAAATACGTCAACGCAAGCCTCCTGGCCATGGCACAGCTCTGATACCACTGTCAGCCTTTTAAAACAAGTCCCCGACAGCCCAAGCACTTCTTTCTTGAATCTTCTCTGGTTCTGTCACTTGGATCTTCTGTGCCACACCAATGGAACTACTGCAACAGCCTTCTTCTGTCACAAATACGATTGTTCTTCCTTCTCTGGATGCAGTGGCAGATAATTCGCCTTCCATTAATTAATTACTAATGCTCACCATTCATCTGCATGATTCATCCTTTTATTGTTTCTATCTGGGACACCGCTTTTCCAACTGCCCACACATGGCCCATTGACTCCATGACAGGTGTACAGGCTGGATTTGATCTAACAAATGGCAAGCAAGCTGTTGTTGGAACTTGATTAACCTCTAAAACATGAACATAATAGAAAAAATGGAATAAAAAAAAAGGTTGCAGGCATGCTAATTCTATCATGATTGAACGCCGGCAAAGATGGTACATATTGCCGAGGTTAAAAGCCAAGCTAATGGATTCATCTACAACAAAACTTCCAAGGCAATTGCCAAAGCCTTCAAGGCCAATCTGGACAGCTAAGAGTCAAAATTACGGTTCCCCAGCCTTCCAGATATCACCAGAGAAGTCCAACAAAGGGAAAAAGAAGGGGCGAAAATAACTAACATGTATGCATCAGCCCTTATGCAGTATTCGACCGTTGCCATGAAAAGACACACAAGAAAAACAATTAGAACTATAGAAATTATTTCGCATGCAGGGGAGCACCGTTTGTTCAGGAAAGATGCTTAGTTGAAGATGCATTCGACGGAATACGCTAGGGATTTTCAGGAGTTTTTTTATTTTTCTTCGTCGTAAATTGGAAAATAAGCCAATCTAATGGATTGTATTAAATTTGGTTGATATGGACCCCACACATGGACAAGCTAGAATTCCAAGAATTGTTGTAGGGATTTTCAGGAATTTTTTGAATTTTCTTCGTCGTAGATTGGAAAATAAGCCAATCTAATGGATTTATGGACACCACACATGGACAAGCTAGAATTCAAGAATTGTTGTAAGGGGGGTTAGGCAAGCCTGCTAATAATAAGTGCTGCAATATGTTTTTCAAGTTTAGGGTGTCTTTCTTCTATTTCACAACATTGCTTGCTGGGAAATGCTATATTGTGTTGGTCTTGGACCAATGCTAAGCCAATGGCTTTTTTGGTGATAGTAATGTAGACTTTAAATGGTTTGTACCTTGCTCATAGGTTCATGACAGAATGCACTAAGAACCCTATCCATGAGCAAGAGGTAATCCCTTATATTGAAATTATACCATATGTGATGGAGCTCCACCGGTTGCCTTTCCAGATCATATGCTTTGATGGCAGCTTTGGCATCACTTGCTTCATATGTCATCATGCTTAATGGTGGTTAATGTGCCAAAGAGGGAGCTCATTTTGCCTCATCGCCTTCACGCTTGGTGGTGGCCCATGTGCCAAGTGGCAGGTACTTGTGCCATATGGTGGCCCTAATGCCAAGGACATCATGCCTATTGGTTGTTTTCATGCCTCATGATAGGCAGTTGTAGTTTGTAGTAACCCTCATGCCATTGTAGGTGATATTATGTTCCGAACCCCAAGTGAGCATCGTGGAATGGCAAGGATTTAACTTGGATTGGAATACTCCAATGAACTTTTGATGTTGCCTCCACTAGATAAAACCTACTTTGAAGTCTGGCTACGTTTAGGAGACCATGTCTTGAGGAACTTGTGATACCAAAATTAGGGACATTTGAAATGTTATATCTTGAGGAACTTGAGTTTTATTGCTAAATTTAAGGAATTTAATTTCTAGAATTTCTACAGTTCGTAGTAGTGCCCATGATGACCATGACCAATTAAAAAAAGTACCATAATTTCTTTCTTTTTTCTCATCACAATATTGCATGCACGATAGCTTATTGTCCATTCCATGTTGGGAAGAACATCCTAGGATTTTAGCTCGCCTTCACGGACAGATTGAGGCACAGAAATTCTTGGATTGTCAAAAATAGGAAACACGACAACCATAGAAACCCAACGAACTGGTTGTGTCAGGGTGAAAATATTTTTACTCCAGGTATTGTGATTCCACCGCAAGATATTCCCTCACGCGAAATCACCAGGCTCGCGACCCCGTTATCCGTACCAAAGGCCCCGTTTTCCGTATCTGCCAGGGTCGCTTTCAGGCGATATATACCTTCCGGTGGTATCACACCCATAATTCTCCCTTGCGATGGAATCTCCCCCGAGTTATTCCACCAGACGGAATCACCCCGCAAATGTATTCCTCCGGAAGGAATCACGAACGACCTTGTTATTCCGCCAGACGGAATCACAACCATGTTATTCTGTCAGATGGAATCACGAACGTCTGATTCCGTGAGATGGAATCACCATTTATCCCGCCAGACAGAATCACAACATTGCTATTCCGCCAGATGGAATCACAACCATGCGATTCTGCCCGGTGGAATCACAAATGTAAGATTCTTCGAGATGGAATCACCACGAATGCATTCCGCTCGACGGTATCACAACCGCGCTATTCCGTGGGACGGAATCACAGTTTAGTGATTCCGTCGAATTAAATCACTCCGCCGTGATTCCGCCAGATGGAATCACTCCTCAGAAAGCCTACGTTACTTGAAGATCATGAAGCCGGAAGACCTGATCATGAAGCCGGAAGACCCTCTGCATTCCGCAAAGCCTACGTTACTTGAAGATCATGAAGAAAATTAACGCTAAACCAATGGTTGAAAAAAACAAGCTGGACTACTTCATTTTGTATATGCATGTCCATTGTTATGCTTTGCCCAGAACATTTCTGGTTGGGGATTTGAACCCCTTGCACTGCCCAGAACATTTCTGGTTGGGGATTTGAACCCCTTGCCATTATCGGCAATGCCATGGGCTGCTTCAAAGCAAGAACAAAAACAACAAACATGCCCGTTTTAAAGCAAGAACAAAAAACATACAAAAAAATGGATTAGAAACCCATTTCTCTAGATTCAACACAAACAGAAATTCAAACACGGAACAGGATCTATTTCTGTCACAGGATTCAAACTCTGTCATTAGGATCTATCTCTGTGACAGGAACAATGGCCATGCTAGCTTCGGCCATGCTCAGCCAGCATTCCTCCTTCTTAGAAAAAATATGAGATTGCCATTATAGCAAATACAAACACAGTATATCTTATATCCCGGCCTAGAGAATAAAAAACTTTGCAACAAACTACGGCTTTTTTGGCAGATGAAACTTCTAGGTATGTCTGATGTGCCTTGTATGCCCGGTATTCTTTGTGGGCAGTGTTGAAATTCTAACCCTTGAAAATTAACAGAAGTCTCACAGCCCAGATGCTAGAAACACGAAAACATGATGCCTATTTCCTGTTCAACATGTCATGTAGTCCAAAAATGCGCCAAGAAACATGCCTCGAGACCCCACGCACAAAGGTGCTTATTATTCCCCAACAACACCGCCATGGTCCTAAATCCCAAATTCCTCCAATATTCCCGCTATCGGACCAGCCCGAAAACGGCGCCAAATAAAACAAAGAAAACATGCCCGTGGGGATAAAATCTGCGGAACATGGTCACTTTAGAGCAAAACCAAAACCATGCCCTTTTTGCAACTTCCCCAAAATGCCCAATGCAAGGGAAAGGGAAGATAAGCCGGAAACCCAAAAACCTCAGATAAACCTTCGCGCAACCGTCGGACCTGCTTATGCGTATGTGAAAGATTGAACCGATGCGAAAAGAATACATCCAAACTGCTTCAGAAATCCACAACCCAAGAATGATCAAGAAGGGCAAAAACAGCTACGGACCCATTTGTAAGGAAAGGGTCGCTTGAAAAAACTGGGTCTGTTCTCCATAGCTATGGAAAAAGGGGAGGATTGAGTTTCGTTAATGCTTGGAGGGCTGCCATGGACAGTTTGGAGTGCTGTTTTCCGCATAGGCAACAGCATAAAAAAATAAGAGAAGGAAGAACGCCCTTGTTTTCCGCCATAGCCATGTTGCCGGATCTCCTCAACCCCAGCCTGTTCGATCGCCATCCTGTTCAATCGCCATCTGCCATCTATGGCGAGAGCAAGCCGCCATAGCCAGAAGAATACGACGGTCAAAAATTTGAATTTCAGATAACAGATATTCCAGATGGTGATTCTGCCGTGTGGAATAAATGGGCGATGATTCCATCCGGCGGTATTTTGCGGAGGTGATTCCGCCGGAAGGTATAAAACGGACGACCAAGATGGACCCTGTAAACAGATGGCTGAGATCCATCAGAAAGTACACCTGACGCTGTCAGGTACGAATAACGGGGCTTCCGGAACGGATCCCGTTTCCGGAGGGTTAGTGATTCTGCGGGAGGGAATATCTTGCGATGGAATCACAATAACCGAGGTAAGAATATTTTCACCCGTTGTGTCATATCCGACTTCCAGCTGTCTAATTTGATTAAAAGAGTTTTAAGTTCCGACAAAAAGCAGCTGATTTTTATAGCCCGATGGCCATGGATCCTGGAAACCAAGAAGCCAATGGAGAAGTAGGGGTGGATGGTTGGATGATGCCCTAATGCCACCTCACGACGGCAAAGAAGCCCCTTACTAACGTCACATAGCGCAACATAGATTTCCAATTTGGTCCCTCGAAATGGCACATCCACCGGCATCGAACGCCCTCCCAAGGGTTTGTCCTTAGGGCAACCCAAAAATTGTTGCAAGTTGGAGACACTAAAGTATCTTAGATCAAACACTTTACTAGAACAGATATAGTGCAACTATTCATTTCCAAACAAGAATTGTAATACAAAAATTATGACCATTATAATACAAGAAACATATATAATCCGGCTTTTCTTCTCAGTAATGTGTCTTGAAAGGGGTGTAGTTTTTGAGCGAAAGGATGATGCCCTCCACAGATCCTAGAGTTGCAGCTATGGAGACGATCAGGCAACCAACATTCAGGAGCTGAAGTCCGGTCCACTTGGCTGTCCATTTTGATATTCGAGCTTGAGAAATATACATTGTCACAGGAAAATACACTGTAAGTGGCCAGAATGCCAAGGCCCCCAATAACCCTAGCACATCATTGAAGAAGGGAAGCAGCATGGACACCACTGTTGTACTTATTACAAAAAAATGTCCTGAATATAAGTCTGAACGCTGTGATCTTGAAGGGCCTTATGTAAGGAAATCTAACATCATGTTCTACGTGAAGGATATGGCTCTTGGGCCACTTTCTTATGCCGTAATCTTCCGCAAATGCAAATACAGGCTGACAGTATACCTGCAGATAAGGAGCACAATTTCAAGTTTTATGGTAAGTAAAATTGTATTATAGGCATTGCTTTGGGTTATTTCTGACCTGATATGCACCAACAAGATGGACCACAATGCATGCATTTGCAAAATCTACAAGCCAGTAGGGATTGTAGAACCCAAATCCTGTTAGAAGATTTCCTGGAGCTTTATTTCCAAATGCTAAATATCCAAAACATCCGACAGACATATAGAACATTGTTGTTGTGAGCACTCCCAAAAGTGATGCCTTCTTCATTGTCTTGTTTTCTGGTGGTGGAGCCTTCAATGTATCCTGTGATAAGGTGTAAGATGTGCCTACTATTAGAGTGCTTAAAGTGACCATAGTATAAAATATCTATGCAGAAAACTGTTACTTGGATTTCGATGAGGATCATGGAAAATGAGTAGGCAAACGCTATATTTCCAAGGGCCTGAAAGGCCTGCCATACTTTTCTGGCTTCTGTCAATCCATCACCAATGCTTCCTCCCCAATGGTCCCTCTTGAATGTCCTCCTTCTAAACAAAACAAAAGTGAGAAATGAGAATAAATTCTTAGCTCCAAGATTTGGCATAAGTAAATGAAACTTTTTAGCACCTGCACTCCTGGCTATGGCCAAAGCAAATCCAATGAAAGAGTAGGAGAAGGACATTATCGCAGCGACAATTGACAGCCACCATATTCTGTTGAAATCAGGAATCTGTGACAGAATAATCTGTACAAGTCCGAAGATGGCCATGTACATGTTGTTTGAAACATGACATGTGGCATTGTCTCCATGCTCATGGAAACAGTCTGATCTTCTGATGGCTCTGCCCACAGAAAAGAAATTCAGTCTTAGCTTTAGTATCGCACATTGATTACTTAAAGATAGTGCCATACACCATGCTTATTGATGCTGTTATTGTGTAGCCAATTGAAGTTCCCACAAGATTTGTGTATTGCATAAGGCCACATAGGAAGATTTTTGAACCACCTGATTAATTTGAAGATTGAGATACAAAACTGATCAGAGTGAAGTACTAGGCATAGGAAAGGGAATGCAGACCTAAATTTGCTCTAACTGCATCCATGTAGGTATAGTTGCGCTTTCCTGTTACAGGATCGGGCGACCTGTAGCAGTCTGCAAGTAGAAGTGAAGTGTAATACGTCACAAATGCAAAGGCCACAAGAACTATTGGTCCTGCAATCCATCCTAGTTGAGCCATGCTCCATGCTAACGACAGAACTCCAGAGCCAATTACCGCTGTGATGACATGGGCTGTTGCAGTCCATAAGTTCCCTGCAAAATATGCAATCTAATCAACCGTGTGCTATGGTCCAAATCGTGTATGCACATTCCATGACAAACTACCCCATGTTTGCAGTTGATGGAAAAGTATAATAACAGTGAATACTTGCTTAAGACATATCTAGCACCTATCTACTACTCAAGCTTAATTAACCAATGCTTAAAGAATTTATGAAGGTGGCAAGGTTATCAGGAAAGGCCAAAGACACTGCATGATTAACATAAAGAAAAGAAAAACCAACCCATTATAAGCATAAAGGAGTAAAATCCTCCAAGAATTGGTTATTGAAGAACAAAGAAGCAAAATCCTTCAAGAATTGGCATGAAAACAAGTCTTTACAAGCTATCATCATGAAGAAATAATCTGATACCAGTGCGTTTGACATGACCATCTTCATCTACAGTAGGGGGGAGGATAATTTCAGTGCTTTTTACATCCTCCTCATCATGATTGGAATTCTCTACAGGCATTCCATTTTCGGTGTCCGAGGTCTTCATACTGCCACCTCAAACTAGAATCTCAGGGGTAAAGTCTGCAAAGATCTTACTTCTACACTTCAGGCTTATCATTGGTACATCTTGAATAGAATAGAATAGAATAGAATAGAATAGAATAAATTTTTAAGTCTGCACAGACCAATTGGTCACAGCTAAGACTTAAAGACCAAATCTTTCTCTGCTCGAGGTTGCACAGGACACATAAATATGCAGTGCATAATATGAGCAAAAATAATGCTCTTAAAGATAAGTAAAACATGGTTTGAAGAGAAGCGCAGTTGAATATGATGCAATTTGGGTATGGTTCAGGTGGATCAGCAATTAGCAAGAGGGAGGGTAGGTATGTAGTTCATCCAATCTGGACTCACCTGTCTTTTATGACCAAATGACCAACTGGGTCATGGGTTCCTTGGACCGGGGGAGAGGTTTAAACCAATAAATTGGACACTTACGCTGGTTGGATTTAAATCTTGGGGAAACAAAACAAAATTTCGTGGAGTAGGCAGAAGATGAGTATTTCCTGAGCTCACTAGTGTCTTTTTGAACTAGATAATGCTAAATCAAGCTACAGATTTAAAATTTATATCTGTAAAATGAGGTTTTCATCTGAAATTGTGAATGGACCATGCAAATCCTGAGAGTTAGGTAAGTTAAGCTTCTGGGGCAAATTGGTCGGCTTGTTTTGGGCAATCACATCTGCCATGCAATCCATTTCAAATGCAAATGCAAAGGATGGCCTTAATGTCTAAATATATCCATCCCATGACCCATGATTCGCAGGTCGTGTCACGTTGCCGTACCTCCGTATATTTCAATTGAACTTTTATAAGGTTTTTCTAACTCGCGTCAAATTGATTATTAAAATTCAACCACTATCAAGTATCAACCAGCTACCTTCATAAATTCTTTAAGCATTGGTTAAATTCAGCCCTTGTGTATAGTAGGTGTGTAGGGGCATTTTGGTAATTTTAAAACTCATAAGGGCATTTTGGTAATTACACAAACTCGTAGGGGTAGTTTGGTAGTTTTCCGAAAAAAAAATTAGTAGAGAGGCAGGCTTAGGGCAAAGGAAGTGGTGTGGTAAAGAGGGAGATCTAAGAATATTATTGTCGAAGCCCTGGCTTCTATCAGGTTACAACTTATACAAGTCTAAATATCCGTTGGTAAAAAATCTAGATAGGTTCAACCCCACTAAAGGAATACTTGGAGAATTGTTTGATGCTCCTCAAGTTGTAAAGGGGAATGTTTAAGCAATCTTCTTAATTGGCAACCTACGCCAGCATTATACACCACCTCAGCCCGAGGAAATATATCCCAAATTCACCAATTATTAGGTCAACATACTGTTTTATTAATAAAAGTCAATTCAATTCAGTTTATTACATGCATGCATAAACATTATGTTTATTTGTCCATCTATGTAGATGCCCTTCTACATTCCACCTCATTAAGATTTTTCAACTGGAAATTCAAGCCAACAAAGTCCAAAGATTGCAACCAAAGCCTCAAACAACATTGCCAATAATCATTGAGAGGCATTTATGTGCCAAACTAAGAAATTCCAACATGGTATAATGAGGGTGACACTATCAAAATGAGTACAAAATTTACCATTTTGCAATTTGATCTATACCTAGAATATCCCTATGTAAAGGTAATATCTTCAGAAATAAAGGTAATATCTTTACTTCAGAAATGTCGCCCTTCACTTGGGCACCACATTTAGCGTTGCTCTTTGTTATATGCAGATTGGCCTGTGTATGGACCTTAATATAGTCCTTGATTTGCTGTGTTGAATAGAATGGTAGGCCGGTAAAGTGTGTGCCTACTGTTTCCTGCTTACATGACCAGAGCTTTGGCCAGACATACAGAACCCATGTTTAAAAAAAAAGGGACTAGATGCTATTCCCAATTCAAACGCGAATACTCATTATCACATACTTTTGGCTTAGATCCCACATGAAACATGGGCAATAAAGTCAATAATGAAGACTAAGCAATATAAACAAGACAAAAGAATTTATTCAAACAATCTATCAAAAATTAATACATTTGTACGCCTGACAATAATGTATGCAACAGTATCAGCCCCATCACACATTTTTATTTCATCATCTTCCTCTAAAGGGTATGTGTACCTATTATAGCCTGCATTACAAACAAAATATTTGATAGAATAAACCTTGTTAAGTATTACAAAGAAGAAAATTTTCTTTTGTATTTGGGTAATTCAAGGAATCAATAAGAAAATTAAATCAAAAGTTTACTTGGATCTTTGTAGACAACTGTTGCTGCACCATTGAAATTACAAGTTCTAGGGCCTTGCCATGTTTAAATTAATAGTTGTTGAAGGCAAAGGAAGCGTGAGCCCTCCTGCATTGTTAAATTCAAAACAAGGTCTGACTGAGTTGTAGGTGTGACATTCCCGAAATATACGCCAATATGTATATTTCTAGGCTCATACCATACAAGTCTATCACCATAGCCTTGTATACCATAATTAGTGGCAAAAGGAAGCATGACTAAGTTATTTTACATAACTTAGCTAACCTTAGGCTTAAGGCCATTTCCACATGGCCTTAACCTCGCTGGGCACCCGCCACATGGAAGCACTCCATTGGAGCCACGGGGGGTGACATCAACCCTAACCTATGGCCAAACCCTAACCCTAGGCCATTTTTCCCGCTCCAACAAATTTAGGAACCCTATTCGCCAAAGCTTCGCTTTCGAACCGCTCGCCCGCTGCACAAAGATAGCTCAATAGCCCCCGATCGTGGCGCATCATAGGGAGTACGACATCTCTCTCTGCATTCTTTGGATCTCTTCAGACTCGCATGGAGAATAGTGAAGTTTCGCTGGTGAGTGGATGCTTCAAGAACAAAGCCCGCCATTGTCATCACCCGACAATCATGTAGACTATTCTGCGGCTGCATGCCTCGGGTTGAAGCATAGCTATTCTATTGTGCCGCCCTCGCGACTTGTGTATTGTCATAGCCGCCGTTGGTTGACAAGGAACTGGGCGTCGCATGATCTTGTGCCTCGATTTTGGTTGCCGCATAGCTTGGTTAGCTCGGATTGGCATTCGTGTTGGGTCCATTCCTTTGACGAAAGGTGTTTGGGCTTGTCTCGATAGTTTCTTCCTCGCTGTGGGCTTCATGAATAATATCCCAATGCCTCTCGTTCGCTTCGCCCCACGCCCACATGCCGCCGCCAGATGCCACCGGGCCCCATTAGCAAGGCCGTCAAAGAGGTTGATGTTGCTCGTGAGCTCGACGCAGCATGGCCCGCTTGAGCTCTAGCTTGTCTTTCACCATGCATCTTTTGAGAGTCTCAGGGCGGCCGATATTCCTTCTAAAAGCATCCTCGCATGTCCTCAGGAGTGGAGGTGAATGCCTTGCTCGGGTATTTCGGGCGAGACTTTGTCGTTATTCTTGTTCTTGTCTTTTGTTCTTGTGGAAGATATGCGGGAGGCGCGGATCACGGGTGTTGGCCGAATATAGGTGGAATTGACAAGTCGCAAAATCGCCCCGCCATTTGCTCGATTTTCGTGATGTGGAAAAGGGCGACGCAAGTGTGTCTTCTCTTGCCTGACGATCTCGGTGAGCTCATAGTACCTGAAATTCAATTTCCATGAGTGCTAGAGATCTGGAAACTAAATAGCGCCTAGTCATTCAGCGTCGTTGGCATCTAGATCGCAGAAATTCTACTTGTCGAACATTGGCTTGCTTGGCGGTTTAACCGCAATGACTGACATGCCTCAGAATGATGTGGGCGTCGTGGTGGCCTTGTATCTGGAACAAACGTGTTAGTAAGGCATGCCGAGTTTGTTGTGCGGGCTTGCGGGCAACGGGTGGGTTGGAATGTTACTGACTTGTTGCATAGCGCACGGACGTGGAAGACGAGGCGGAGGTCGACCATTGAGATATTGTCTATGACCAGCAGTCTCACCGCCTTCATAAGCATTCCTCCCATTTACAACATGCCTGGGATGCGGGCATCGCCATCTTGTTTCCAAACGCGGTCAAGGTGCTCCATCGCCTCGCCTGTGCACGTAGCTGGCGACGACCGATGCTCATTGGGTCGGGAGCTCTTATTGAAGAGTTAAGACTTGTGCCTCGGGATGAGGCATCAGAAAGGTCGGCGACTTTGCCCACGCCGGTGTCAGCCTGTGGGGAAGAGGTTGTATCTCAGGGTTGGGTCGCCAGGTTTTTCTTTGTATTGGTGTTCGCCGACGCCACGTGACAAGTGAGGGTCATCCATTGTCTTTTGTTTTGTCTTTCCAAAGGTTTTTCAGCCACGCTTTGATTTTCTCCTTGTTTTCTTTTCATTCTTCAAGGGAATGGTTTGCCGGTTGTAAGATGCATATGTCCTTTGATGGGGAAGTGGGGTACATGGAATCTACAATCGATGCCCTGGCTTCTTGCATGTGGTAGCAGCCCGCATGTCTACATTAGACATAGTTCGTCTCTGGAAGGCTTAAAGAAAATGTAACTATGTGGTTTTAGGAGGATGGAGCATTTTTGTCTTATCAATGTAAATTTCAATATATACCGTTCGCATAAGGGTAATGCATGACCAAGGGTTGGTTCTAAACAAAAAGGCATATGGCTTGTCAACTATGGTATGTAAGGAAATTATTGTGCTCATGCTAAAGTTGAAATGTGGAAAACATTTCCACTAGTTAATTTTCCGACAAAGAATGGTGGAACATGGGGAACGAAAAAGTCATGAATAAAAACATGGAAAAATTTTAAGGCGGATATGGCGCTGTACAGGGCAAATAATGAATTGGTATGGCAGGACTCAATACATGGCTCTATTATAAGTGGTCGATCCGGATCCGCCTATATGTGTAACATTATCTGTTGGTATAGACGGTAACAAGGACATGCTTCCGATGAGATACATTAGCCTCGGGTTTCGACGATACAGTCCCATGTCTTTGCCGGATCGCCTCCCACATTCTAGCTACAAAACAAGACGACCCGTAAAGAGATGGGCTAGGCTAATGAAAAAACAAGCTTTTCGGGGCCATATGAAATGGCCGGGTGACTCCAAGGAGGAAGCCCAATTCTGATATTGAAAAGTTACAGAGGCTCAAGGTAAACTAGATAATAATGCAAGCCGCAGATCCAATTTTATGTTGCATAAGTCTAGATATATGAGAAGAGGAGCACTAATGTGAGATACACTTCAATTTTGCAAGGCTTGGCATGCATGCAAACTCGAGTGAATCAGCTCCGATGTTTGAAGTCTTTATTTATCTTATAGTTCTTGATTCATAGTGATTTAAGTTTAATAATTGATGCTTAATTGACACTTTTGTCATAGAATAGATCCTAAACAAGAATGGATCTTGAGATTTTCTAAAATAGTTTTGTAGATCTAAGCATTTGCTAGTATTTTCGGCCTAGTTGTGCCTTTTAATTATTTCTTTATCTTTAATATTGCTAAGTCTTGTAGATCTATAAAGTGATCTACTCAAGATGTATTTAATTTTGGAGATTGAACAACCTCCTGCTAAATAGAATAGAGTCCCATGGTTTGAGAAAGAAACTTTGGATATCATAATGATTGAGAACGCATTGGAGTAATATTTGTGATTCAAATTAGGTTGAAATATAATCGCTAAGTTTTATATCTTGTCAGTTAGGTTTTTCCTTTCACAATAGACTTGGCAGGCAAAGGTTGTGGTCGCAGATTTACTCCAAAATACTCACAAGCATAGTGCGTAGATTAAAGGCGCTTTAAACTTGGATTATGCGTGGTTGCCTTAAATAGAACTCCAGTTTATAGACTAAATATTAATAATAATGTATATAGGTAGGAAATAGGATGGTCTAATGTAAGTGGGATGCTTATATGTGTTCGCTCATTTTGCCATGAAGGCTTGGGTGGTTCGCTTGCAATTATATCATTTATGGCAGGTTGGCAACATATCAGATATTGTGCCCAATGGTTTGCATATTTTACTACCTTCTATTTTGTATTATGTTACAATCAAGGTGAAGGGCTAAAAGCCTAGGGAAACTCATTGCTTACCCGTGATGGCTCTTTTGTAGTTACCCGATTAGCCAACATACATCCGGTTTCGCTGCGCATAACGGATTTTCCTACTTCTTTGATTTGTTTTCCATTTCCAAGAGCAATTGGGAAGCCGAACACGCTTTCACAAAACTCATTTCTTAAAGAAGAAACATGATGTACACCGAACTCATTTTATTTAAGCATGCAAAACGGATTTTAAGATAAGTGTATTATAACAATTGTGGTTCCTAATTTCGAGTTAGAACCAATGGCATATGTTTATGCACAGTTGTTTGTTGAAAAGGAAGTTTGAATCTTATAAAAGAAGAAAAATGTTTACAATTCATAATTATCTTTTGTAACTGCATTAAGGCTTAGGGTATTAAACCGCGAATAACCTAAGGTCGTATATCGCACTGACCTGATATGGTCTTTGAAAAAGTCCATTGTATGGTAGAAAGTTTGTCGAAACAGATTTTGAAAGGTTTTTTTTTTTTTTTGTTAACCCGCCCTAGTTTTACTGGGGACCTTAGTTTTGGTTATATCTCCCAAAACCAAAATTCTAATATACCGAGATTACTGGTTTACTTGTAGATACCGCAAAGGCTATAATGATGATTTTTGCACAAGCAATCAATGGATAAAGGAACTTGTACAACTTTAATACGTTGAGTTTGATAGTGTCAAGTTTAATTTTAGAAATGATTTTCCTCGATTGCCATGCTTGGATTTTGGTATAAGTTTTACCAAGCATGGTCTTTAAAAGAAAAAAAAATTACTTTTGCCATTGGCTGGATTCTTTTTGCCATTGGGCTTATTATTTGACCAATTATCGATAATTGCAATGCATTATCTTTATATTATTGAAAATGATTTTCCGTGTCAAAACTTTGGTTTGAAAGTTTTAGTATGCAATTATAGGAAGGGTATTTTGTCAGCAACATGTCCTTCCTCCTTGTTGTCACCAATATCAAAGAAAAACAAACCGCCTAAGTTAATTCCTAAGGCCCCCGACCTACGGATGGAGGTAGGTTTTTTATTATAATGTTCATCTTCTCTGTCTATATGGACGTAACGGTTGTATGGTTCTGTGGGCATTAATGCTTTATCAAGAAAAAGTGGACGTAAGGATTTAGTTTAAGGCATTTTAAGACCAATTAAGCGACCTGAAATTGTTGATTCAAACATGGAGATTCTGTCCTAATGAAATGATGGCGTTATGAAGGTGCTTGTCAAAGGTAAATTGACACCAAAGTGGATAACCCTAAAAGGTTGTGTTGATCGTGAATGTATATATCTCTAAGATTTTGATGGTTTTAAGAGCTAGAGCAGTATTTTTCTAGAAGGCTTAAAGAAAAAATGTGTAACTATGTGGTTTTAGGAGGATGGAGCATTTTTGCCTTATCAATGTAAATTTCTCAATATATGCTTACGCTTTCGGACAAGGGTAATGTATGACCAAGGGTTGGTTCCTATGTAAAAGGCATATGGTCAGGCTTGTCAACTATGGTACGTATGAAATTATTGTGCTCATGCTAAAGTTGGAATGTGGAAACATTTTCCACTAGTTAATTTTCCCGACAAAGAATGGTGGAATATGGGGAACCTAAAAATATGAATAAAACATGGAAAATTTTAGGGTTGCGGATATGGCGTAGACATGTGGCAACATTTAATTGGTATGGCGGGACTGAATACATGGCTCTATTATAAGTGGTCGTGGATCCTACCTTTTAGCTATATGTGTAAATATTATCCGTTGGTACAGATTTGCAACAAGGACATGCTTCCATGAGATACATTAGCCTCTCGCGGTTTCGGATTTATAGTGCATCCCATGTCTTTGCCGGATCGCTTCCCAATATTCTAGCTACAAACAAGACAATTCGTAAAGAGATGGCTAGGGCTACAATGAAAAACAAAGCTTTTCAGGTTACATGAAATGGTCAGACTCCAAGGAGGAAGCCTAATCTAGATATTGAAAAGTTATGAGGGCTCAAAGGGAAAATCTTAGGGATAATAATGTGCAAGCCGCAGATCCACCTTATGTTGCACTTTGGGATAGTTCATAAGTCTAGATATATGAGAAGAGGAGCAGGCCATCGAGATACACTTCGGCAATAATGCAAGTGCAATTTTACAAAGGCATGCGTGCAAACTTCGAGTGAATCGAGGGCACGGATGTTTAAAGTCTTTATTTATCTTATAGTTCTTGATTCATAGTGATTTAAGCTTCTAATAATTGATGCTTAATTGACACTCAATGTCATAGAATAGATCCTAAACAAGAAAGGATCTTGGAGATTTTCTA
This sequence comes from Isoetes taiwanensis, assembly GCA_021234155.1. Lineage (NCBI taxonomy): Eukaryota > Viridiplantae > Streptophyta > Lycopodiopsida > Isoetales > Isoetaceae > Isoetes > Isoetes taiwanensis. The sequence goes on along the minus strand of JAJEKV010000023.1, from coordinate 15,776,644 downwards.
AAATAGTTTTGTAGATCTAAGCATTTGCTAGTATTTTCGGGCTCTAGTTGTGCCTTTTAATTATTTCTATCTTGAATATTGCTAAGTCTTGTAGATCTATAAAGCGTATGTGTAGATCTACTCAAGATATCTGCCATTTAACTTTTGGATGATTAGATAACCCTCCCGTTAAATAGAATAGAGTCCCATGGTTTGGAGAAAGAAACTTAAGGATATCATAATGATTGAGTACGCATTGGAGCGTAATATTTGTGATTCAAATTAGGTTGAAATATATAATCGCTGCCTCTATATCCTCAGAGTTAGGTTTTCCTTTGTTTTGAATAGACTTGCAAGGCAAGGTTGTGGTCGCAGATTTACTCCAAAATACTCACAAGCATAGTGCGTAGATTAAAGGCAGCTTAAGCTTGATTGCTATCTTGGTTGCCTTAAATAGAACCCGCTTATAGACTAAATATTAATAATAATGTATATAGGTAGGAAATAGGATGGCCTCACCGTAAGTGGGATGGTTATATGTGTTCGTTCATTTTGCCATGAAGGCTTGGGTGGTTCCGGGCCACACTATACTATTTATGGCGTGTTGGCAACATATCGCATATTTGTGCACAAATGGTTTGTGCATATTTTACTACCTTCTATTTTGTATTATGTTAACAATCAAGGTGAAGGGGCTTAAAAGCCTAGGAAACTCATTGCTTACATTGATGGCTCTTTGTAGTTACCCCGATTAAGGCTAATATACATTTTCCTGGTTTCATTTGTTTTCCACTGCAAGATAACGGATTTTCCTACTCTTTGATTTGTTTTCCACATTTTTTAAATAATTGGGGAAGTAATTGAACACGTTTTCAAGTATAAAACTCATTTCTTAAAGAAATCATGGACATGGATGTACAATGAACTCATTTTATTTAAGCATGCAACTGATTTTAAGATAAGTGTAATATAATAATTGTGGTTCTGAATTGAGGTTAGAACCAATGGCATATGTTTATGCCGCAGTTGTTTGTTGAAAAGGAATTTTGAATTCATAAAAGAAGAAAATGTTTACAGAATTCATAATTATCTTTTTGTAACTAGATTAAGGCTTAGGTATTGTGCAACCGCAATAACCTAAGGTCGTGATATTGTACCGATATGGTCTTTGAAAAAGTCCATTGTATGGTAGAAAGTTTGTCGAAAAAAGATTTTGAAAGGTTTTTTTTGTTAACCTCCGCCTCTAGTTTTATCAGGGGACCTTAGTTTTGGTTACATTCCCAAAACGGTGCAAAAATTATAATATAATGAGATTACCGGTTTACTTGGTAGATACCGCAAGGGCTACAAATGATGATTTTGGTACAAGCAATCAATGGATAAAGGAACTTGTACAACTTTAGTACAATTGAGTTTGATAGTGCCGAAGTTTAATTTTAGAAATGATTTTTCTTGGATTGCCATGCTTGGATTTTTGGGTATAAGTTTTACCAAGCATGGTCTTAAAAGAAAAAAAAACATTCTTTGCCATTGGGCTTGGTTATTTGGACCAATTATCGACAAATTTCAATGCATTATCTTTATGTTATTGAAAATGATTTTTTAAGTGTCAAAACTTTGGTTTGAAAAAGCTATTTGAGTATGCAATTATAGGAAGGGTAGGTTTTGTTGGTGCAACAAGGTCCTTCTCTCCTTGTTGCACCAATATCAAAGAAAAAAAAAACCCAATCCTAACCACCCCAAGGCATCCTTTACCTACCTGATGGAGGTAGGGTTTTTATTATTATGTTTGTTCATCTTCTTGTCTATATGACGAATGATTGTATGGTTCTCGTGGCATTAATGCTTTATCAAGAAAAAGTGTGACCGCCGATGATTTAGTTTAAGGCATTTTTAAGACCAATTGGCGAATCAAATTGTTGATTCAAACATGAATTCTCTAATGAAATGATGGCGTTATGAAGGTGCTATGTCAAAGGTAAATTGACACCAAGGATAACCCTAAAAGGTTGTGTTGATCGTGGGATATATATCTCTAAGATTTTGATGGTTTTTAAGAGCTAGAGCAGCATTTCTCTAGAAGGCTTAAAAGAAAATGTGTAACTATGTGGTTTTAGGAGGATGGAGCATTTTTTTGCCTTATCAATGTAAATTTCAATATATGCCGCTTTCCGCATAAGGGTAATGCATGACCAAGGTTGGTTCCTAAATGTAAAAGGCATGTGGGCTTGTCAACTATGGCAATGTATGAAATTATTGTGCTCATGCTAAAAGTTGGAATGTGGAAACATTTTCCACTAGTTAATTTTCCCGACAAAGAATGGTGGAAACATGGGGAACGAAAAAATATGAATACGCTTTTCTAAACATGGAAAATTTTAGGGTTATGGATGTGAAACCGCAGGGCAACACGAATTGGTATGGCAGACCTCGAATACATGGCTCTATTATAAGTGATCGTGATCCGCCTTTAGCTATATGTGTAAATATTATCTATTACAAGGACATGCTTACGATGAGATACATTAGCCCCCTGCTGGTTTCCCCGTTTTATAGCAGTCCCATGTCTTTGCTTTGGATAAGCCTCAATATTCTAGCTACAAACAAGACGAATTCTGAAAGAGATGGCCGTGGCTACAATGAAAATAAGCTTTTTCGTTACACATGAAATGGTCATGGACTCCAAGGAGGAAGCCTAATTAGATATTGAAAAGTTATGAGGCTCAATTGGTAAATCTTAGGGATAATAATGCAAGCCGCAGATCCACCTTATCCAAAGTCTAGATATATGAAAGAGGAGCGGACCATCAAGATACACTTCCCCGGCAATAATGCAAGTGCAATTTACAAGGCATGGGCATGCAAACTTCGAGTGAATCAGGCCCGATGTTTGAAGTCTTTATTTATCTTATAGTTCTTGATTCATAGTGATTTAAGCTTCTAACAAGTGATGCTTGATTGACACTTCATTTGCCATAGAATAGATCCTAAACAGTAATGGATCTTGGAGATTTTCTAAAATAGTTTTGTAGATCTAAGCATTTGCTAGTATTTTGGGCTCTAGTTGTGCCTTTTAATTATTTCTATCTTGAATATTGCTAAGTCTTGTAGATCTATAAAGCGTATGTGTAGATCTACCAGAGATTCCGCTCATTTAACTTTTGGATGATTAGATGACCCTCTACGTTAAATAGAATAGAGTCCCATGGTTTGGAGAAAGAAACTTAAGGATATCATAATGATTGGAGTAACGCATTGGAGCGTAATATTTGTGATTCAAATTAGGTTGAAATATATAATCATTTATCTATATCTCCTGTAGTTAGGTTTTCCTTTGTCAATAGACTTGCGAGGCAAGGTTGTGGTTCTAGATTTACTCCAAAATACTCACAAACATAGTCTTTTGTAGATTAAAGGCAAAATTTTAAACTTGGATTGCTAGCTTTGCCGGTTATCTTAAATAGAACTCTAGTTTATAGACTAAATATTAATAATAATGTATATAGGCAGAAAATAGGATGGCCCACTTGTAAGTGGGATGCTTATATGTGTTCGCTCATTTTGCCATGAAAGGCTTGGGTGGTTCGCTAAACTATACTACTTATGGCGTGTTGGCAACATATTGTGCACAATGGTTTGCATATTTTACTACCTTCTATTTTGTAATATGTTAACAATCAAGGTGAAGGGCAAAAGCCAAGGAAACTCATTGTTTACCCTGATGGTCTTTTGTAGTTACCCGGGATTAAGGCTAACATACATCCTGGTTTTGTTGCGGTAATGATTTTCCTACTCTTTGATTTGTTTTCCACATTTCTCAGAGCAATTGGGGGAACAACAGTTTTCAAAAATTACAAAACTCATTTCTTAAAGAAATCATGGACTGAATTACACTCAACTCATTTTATTTAAGCATGCAACCGATTTTAAGGTAAGTGTGTAATATAATAATTGTGGTTCTAATTTCGAGGTTAGAACCAATGGCATATGTTTATGCACAAGAAATTTGTTGAAAAGGAATTTTGAATTCATAAAAGAAGAAAAATAATTTCTGAATTCATAATTATCTTTGTAACAGTTAAGGCTTATGGTATTGTGCACTCGCATAACCTAAGGCTGCATATTGTACCTTGATATGGTCTTTGAAAAAGTCCATTGTATGGTAGAAAGTTTGTCGTAAAATGTATTTTGAAAGTTTTTTTTTTTTTTTTTTTTTAATATCCATATTTCGGTATCCAAATATAGTTGAGATAAGATATGCATGCCAATTCGCAGGAACTTCTTTCATTTGCCTCTAACTAATTTTCATTAAATATAGGACGTTTTCTTTATTATATCTCTTGATATTTTGTCAAAAATGTGCCGATGATACAATGTCAAGAAATGTGAAAGCCAATAGTTACGGTGATTTTTATCCATCTGCCCGGTTTATGAATCCACTTATAAAGGGCATCACAAGAAAGGTGGTATGTTCGTGATTTAGAAGAAGTGTTGCCCCAGATGACCTTTTACGCTGATGACCTGGTTATTGGAAGAAAGAGGTAGCATACCTTTTGAATATATTTCATGTTGATCATAAATGCTTTCGAGTACTAACATACCAAGTTTTAATTGTCCCACAAGGCAATATGCTTGATCTTTAAAGAAGAACCTGGCCTTATTAAGGGGTGTCTTATGGCAAAATTGTTTGCTTTATTAATCCAACGTGTACCAGCTTTTGACTCGGTTCGCCATTTTGGGACACGCTTTTTGGTATATGCTACAATTCTTCCTTCTATAAACTATCAATAAAAACTATCTTGTTTTTTAACCGCCGATATATAGATCATCATACCAAATAGAATTGAAAGTTCATGTTATTTATGTTTGTCCCCTATTAGAAGCGTAAACAAGCTATTGGTGGAGACCATTTAGATGTCAAATCGGTTTGTAAATTTAGAAGCATGTTCTTAGGCCTTAAAAAAGCTTAGTGATAATATACATTTTCTTCCTTGTTATATGATTGTTTTACAATGATGATTGATTATTGTTATACTTTGTTCCCATTGCCCAAGTTTAAATGGGATCAAGAATTTGTAGCAATTTGATGGATTTTGTAGCTTAGATCGTTATAAGGATCTTTTTTTAGCAAGTCAAGCAAGCTAATGCATTTGAAGAATGAGAAGAATGAGCTTTGGATTTTTGATGTCTTAAGATGTGTTGCAAGTCCCACACTTATGAAGTTTACAACATTTGAGGCCGACCCATTGAGAAGAATTCCGACACAAGCGTGTTTAACCCCGCTTGTGGACCCAGGTTGTAGATCTTTGCTTGTGGCCTTTATCGATCAAATTGTAGATGCATGCATAGACTATAGGTCATTATTCCGATGTGAAATTTTGTTTTACAACAAGCATTGAATTGATGCTATAGCTCACAATTTCAACATCTGCGCAAAAACATGTGAATATACCCGGTACACAAAGCCTAAACTTTACAATTAAATTCTTCATCATCACCAAATACAAGGCATGATTTCTTATGATACGTAAAGCGTGAGATAGTATACCAATAATCTAAAGATCGAGGATTTGACTTCGATAAACAAAGATGGATTGAATGAAAAGGAGTGATAGAACCTTTTGCAACATCAAAAACCTGAACATTAGCAACAAATTCTCCATCATTGATCAAATGCAAGATGATCCCCTCAAATCAAAGTGTCCAAAGATATCGTATACAAATCGATTTATAGATCATAAACCGCTTGGCGTAATAACTTATAGATTATAAACGGCTTCCGCATATAGATTGGAATTTTAGATACGATATTCCCACCTTTCGCGTGGAAGAAAATGATAAGTTTTAACGTTTGAATTAATCAACCATTGAAAATCACCACCATTGCAAAATTACATCTTCATATTATTGTCAAACCTGATTTAGTGTTCAAATATAAAACCAAGAGGCATGTTCGGAGTCTTTTGCTCCCATGTCCACCTCCTACATTTGCATGGACCCGGGCCAAGTAAGGCTTGAAAGAAAAAAGCGTTATCATTTCTAAGCATTGCATTACTAATTTGTTTTGAATATTGCCGCGGTTATCATGAGGTTAGCAAGAGCTTCTAAGTATTGAAAGGATTTCTCTACGACATGTACTATTAATGCGACATAAGACAAGTTGCATCTATGGCATGACAAAATCATTGTTCATGAAGAGAGCACATTGGGAAATTAATCTTCATAAAATCTTAAATAATCTAGAGGAATCTTAAAGAGGCGTGGGGACTCTATAGAGCTTGGAGAACCTAGAGGAATCATATGAGAATCTTGAAAGAATCTTTATAGAATCTTAGAGAACCTAAAAGCAAATCTTCATAGAATTTAAGGGAATCTTTATTCCTCGATGCTTACGTCAAACTTCTTTAAGATCATTATCCAACTAGATCAAGATGTCATGTAGCACATGCCAGCTAGCTGCCGATAATCGGGATGCCGTTGTAACTTTAAAACTTTGGATCTCTTCATCTATTTCTTCCTATCCCTTACAAGACTCAAAAGCGGAATTTTAGCCAATAAGTGAGACAAGAGAGAAAATGTTCATGATTGGCCAAGTAGAATAAGAGAAAATATTGCGTGACCTTGAGTTGTAGCGATAAATTTCTTGTATATATGAAAAGGATCTTAAATAAAAGGACAACCTCGATTCATTAATAGTATTGAGCTTTGATGAAAGGTGGGATCGTGGATGAGAAGCAAAGGCTATACACTAAGATCAAGGTCCCATGGAAAAATGATATCCAATTATAGCAACAAAGGAAGTGACAAACAAAGGGGTTTGTGAGCAATTTAAGGCCAAAACGGCATTGTAAATGAAAAAGGTATTAGCTTTTGTATTGTATGGAACTCTACTTGATAGTGGACATATAGCGGATAATCTGATATGGCCGTTGTTTAATTATTATAGCAGCCAAGAAATTCGGCTCTTGAAATAGGTTGAGAACATTTTCTCATATTTCCGCCCCTTCAAAAAGGGGAGAAGCCCTTGAGTCCATGGAATTTTTGATGGGTTGAGAAAAACCAAAAAAAGTGCTCATTTTTTTTGCTAGGATCTAGTATTTTTCAAACTGTAAGAGAGATAGATAGAATAATGATGGAATTATACCATAGTTCTGTGTGTTGTTTCTAGCTCTTTTGAGGTATCCAAATTAGAACTTCACATTATTGCATTCTAGGTATAAAACGACCCCACTATCGAGATGGAAATTTGCATGCCACAATAGAGGAGCTTTGGTTGAAGGTTCCTACGAGTTATAGCAGCCTACGTTGCATTGAAGAAGACGCGTGCATGTGTTGTGTAAAGATTTTTGAAAACCTAAATTCTTCCCGCAAAATGACTTGCAAATTTTTCGATGCATTGCATATTAAGCTCCCCATTAGTACATGATAAAAATCTGTGGATAACATGTTGACAAAACCAACCAAATTTTCCTCAGAACAATAGTAAATAAATAAGCATGGGGATATAGCGCAAACTTGCGGCTAAATTTCCTTCTACTTTCTCACCTTTGATTAATCACAACAAATTGAATGTTTTGTACCACGAAAGCATGTGATTTTCCATCTCAATCTCATGAAGGATACTAACTAGTACATACAATGAGTACATAAGAATAACTTAATCTTTGAACGTAAATGAGAACCTTATAAACAAGCTTTGATAGGTCAAACATACTTTTAAGGATAACCATACAACTTCTAGAAAGAGTTTCACTACTCTTTTGCCCGACAAGACAAGATGGGTATAAACTGGACCACCAAACAAACCATTCATGTTTTAATACACGAATCACAAAGAGATTAGAGGTCATAAAGTTTAAATAAATCAAACACAAAGATGAGCACATTTCAAAACTTCTGAGGGCTTTTTTTGAACAAGAATGATATTGAGTTTGTTAATATACAAATGCTCCTTGCACGAAGGAGGCTTCATTGCTAGAATTGTTAAAGCATTTACATAGGTAACCTAACAACATCAAGGAAAGTTGGTTTGCATTCTGTTTGAGAGCCAATGGCGACCGCAGCGTGTAACCATTCTATCGAAGAATGGAATGTAGGCGCACCATTCGGCATGATACGTTGTAGCGGATTCGTTTGCAGCCGAAGGCAACTCATTCAACGGAAGGAGCTCATTCAACGAAGCGGCTGGAAGGCAGCCCATTCAAGACCAACAGACTTGCGAAGACCAGCGGAGCTTTGCCTCGGCCCGACCGTGAACAGCCATAGCTTCAGATCTAAAAGAATGGCTTCGCCTTTCCTTGATATCGTGGAACCATAACAACTCATGAATACGGGGGCGAGGGCAGGCGACTACCGCCGGTGACCGGTCACCCCCCCTGTTCCGGTGGCAAAGCGGTAGCCGGTTTGCCCCGGTCGATCGAATTCATTATTGTCTGATTCCACATAACGTCTAAATGACAAGCCATCTATGATGATCATAACCTGAACGATAAGATCTGGTACAAATTCTTATTTTCATCATGTTGAGCAACTGACAATGCATTCCAACGACACTTAATTACCTTGCTTTGTTGTAGTTTCCACCCGACAAGGCTGATCAAGGGTGTAAGGTCTTTTTTGTGTTGACTCCAGCATTGGTTAGTGGCCCATTATGGTCAGGGTTTTTCCTCGAAAACCCGAAAGGGCGAGGTTTTTTAATCCCAGCCACCTTGCTATTGATATGTATTTGATTGGTTATCAAGGAGATGCCCAAAGAGAGCATTCTTGTCTGGGTTCTGCCATAGTAGTTCTAAGTAGTTCTAGCATTTTTTCCATGGTCGGTAGGAACTGGCGCATTGTGACAAACACAAAGGCGACAAAGACACTTGTTGGATTTTTAAGCGGGAAAAGACTTGAGATGAGATTTTTCGAAAAGCTTTCTTTCTTATTTCACATCTATTTCTCTCCTTTCTGCCTCATCTCGAATAAAATGGTGATGGATTTCTATATGCTTAGTTCGTGAATGGCAACCGCTTTTGTTGTCACAATAAATTGTTGTAGCACCTGCACATGACTTCCCTAACTCCCTGAGCATTCTTAAGTAACCAAATGATTTCCAATGCTTGCCGGAGAGAGCCACATATTAACATACGCCTTGACCGGACTTTGCTACACATTCTTGCTTTTTGCTGGTCCATGATATTGCTGTGTCTCCAAGTTTGCAAAGATACCCAGATGTTGACTTTCTATCATCTATATCTCCTCCCCAATCCGCATCTGCATATCCAATTAAATTATTCTCCATACTCCTTGTAAAACATAGTCCATGAGTTAAGGTACTTTAAATACCTAAGAATTCTTTTTGCGGCTATCCAATGCTCCCTTCGGGATTAATTAAAATCTATTTTGAGTAGATTATAGCATAAGTGATATCTGGCTTTGTGCTATTTGCTGCATACAACAAACTCCCAACCAACGACCTATAAGGCCTAGTTTTCATTTCCTTTTCCTCTTCAGGTGTTTTCGGACACATCTTTCCCCGATATTCTTGTTCTTGTAATTAATAGTGTTTTTTTTTGCATTCACAGTCCAAGCATTCTCCTCAATTTGACTAGCATTTTCTTGATATATTGTTCCCGAGGTGAGAGATAACACACCTCGAGCTCATCCCCTCTTACTTCCATTCCAAGCAGTTTCTGAAGATCTCTAAGATCAGTCATTTGGAAGTGGCTTCTCAACAACACTTTATATTTGTCCAACAAGGTTTTGTCATTGCTAACAATGACCCAGTCATCAACATACAATGCTATTATTAGGTACTTATCCCCTTCCTTTTTCATGTAAAGGTTACCTTACTTTTTCAATTTGATGAACCCATTAGTAGCCAAAAACTTGTTCATGCATAAGTACCATTGCCTAGATGCTGTCTAAGTCCATAAATGGCCTTTTAACTTCCATACCATATCATTACCTTCTTAGCACCCATGAGGTCGCTTGCTCCATATAAATTTCTTCTTCCAAGTCCCCATTCTAAAAAGTAGTCTTGACATCCATATGACTTAGTTCCATGTCATTCCAAGACTTAAATCACTATAGGGGCCCTCAAACTAGTCATCTTAACAATAGCTAAAAAGTGTCTTTATAGTCTACCCTTCAAGCGTGTATATCCTTTAGCAATCAAACGAGCTTTGTACCTTTCTATTGATCCATGCTTAACTTTTACGTTAATTTTAAAAATCCATTTACTACCGACCACATTCTTATCACTTGGTCTCGCACTAAGTCATATGTCTTAGTACGTTTGAATGAATCTAATTCATTCCTCATTGCTTCCTTCCACAAGTTTGCATCGGCCTCGTTCTGCTTCCTCTACTATTTCTGGTTCTAAAGTACAAGATAAGACTTTAGGTTTCGGAGGTCTTGTTGTTTTACCACTTTCCTTTAGGCCAAAGGAATCCCTATCAAATGGAAGTTGAGATTTTAGGCGTTCGAACTCAACTGCGTCGAGTTCTACTTGTACTCGCCGGTTTCTTCAATAAAACTTACCTTGCTCTCCTCCCCACGGTGCTCGGCTTCCGTGCACTTTGTCGATCCCCTAAGACTTCATGCACCTCCTCTGGCTCAATATCCCGTCCATGCAGTGCACTATCAGTCTCTATGACTTCATGCACCACATCCGACTCTATGTCTACTTCATGCACCACATCGACCCTACGCTACCCTTGCTTACTCACAAACTCATCTTCGTCACCTTCAAGCTCAAATTCATCTTCTATTTGGCAAGCTAAGCTGCTTCCTTTGAATTTGTCAAAGCACTTTCTCAATTATTCTTGAATTATTTTCAAATACTCAAACCCGGTACCCACTCCATTGTCTCACGCTTGCTAAGCGGTTTCCTATCTTTGTACGAGAATATTTTCATTAAATATCACATCTCCGCTAACATGTATCTTCACGGATGTTGGGATCATATAACCTGTAACCATTTCTCTCTTCATCACAACCCACAAGAAAGGTGAATGTGCTTCTATCGTCCAACTTCTTTCTTAGCTCCTCGTGTATCAACATATAAGCCGGACATTGAAACTCTAAAACATCTCCGCAGATTGTCTTTCTCCAGTCCGTAATTGTTCGGTACTCCTCCTTTACCGCTATACTAGGCAACCTATTTTGGATGTGACAAAGCTGCCGCTGCTTTGCTTCTCCCCATAAGCTATTAGGTAGGCCCATGTTTTAAGCATAGATCTTACGCATTCATGATGGTGCGATTCTTTTCGTTCCACCACGCCATTTTGTTGTGGCATATATCGACATGTGTATTGTCTTCTTATCCCATGTATCTGACAAATGCAAAGTTCACTTGACCTATATTTTCCTCCAAGATCAGATCTCAACATTTAACCTTAAATGATGTCTTTCTTTCAACTTCGCAACATAGAGTCTAAAGGCATCAAATGCTTGGTCTTTGGACGTGAAAAAGTAGCACTTAGTCCTTCTGCTATAATCATCAACAAATGTTGCGAAATAAGACTTTGATCCAAGGCTTTGAACTTGCATTGGACCACAGAGATCTGAATGCACTAACTCAAGCAGTTTATGTGCCCTCTTACCCTTATTTCTGAAAGGTGCGTATTCTACTGTTTGCCTAACATGCATGCCTCACAAATATCATCATGACTTTCATCTTCACACACCAAGTCATCAAAAGATTATGTTGTTTTGCAATTTTAATGCTATTGTGATTTGCATGCGCCAATCTCAAATGCCAAGTATGCAACTTATCTATGGGAGATATTTTATTGATTGACTTAAGGTCAAATTCAAATAGATTTCCGCGCTCTTTCAAGATCAAATAATTTCACACCATCCTTAATAAACTTGCAACCATGTTATGGAAAAATAAACCATAACCATTATCAACAAGATTGGCAACTTGAGACCAAGTTAAACAACATTTTTGGTAAAACAAAGTATATGGCAAATTTAAAACTTCCTTGCATTCTCTTGATACACGCAACTTCCCCTTTCCATACACCTTTTGTGTTGCCATTTCCCATTTGCACCCTCGAACCACCTCTACTTGGCTCAACATTTATCAACAAGTTAGATGATTTGACTATGGAGACTTCCAATCACGAATCTCTGATCAAAGTGTTAGTTTTATCAAACTCCCTTTGAAACCAACATTTAAAACTACATCTTTCATAGATTTTAACCCGAGTTTATTATCTTATCCTCGGCAAAGCACTCCGTCATTTTTTAAATCTTCTTTACCATCATCGGTTTCACTTACGGATGCCACAAATGGTGCTTCGACCCTTCCTCATGCATATAACCCTCGTCCACGACCCATTTTTTCTCAATTGGGACACTCACTGCTTTATATGCCCAAACTCTTCACAATCATAGCCTTGCTGGTTGTGCTCTTCTTCTTCCTCGGCTTCTCCCTCAGCCCGACCTCTTTCACTGTATACGCATCGATTGAGATGTTCCTCTCTGAGATTTCTCCCTTGCACTTACCTCTGCAATCTTCTATTTTCGTTCTAATTGCCTCGGCTTGCTTTATCAAAATGTCGCATACGTCTAACTAGCACGAAAATATTTATAAGAATCTTGAAAAGCTCTTGTCGAGAGCTAATACCTTATGTTGCTCGAATATTTTACTCGCTCACTTTCGAGATCATGGAATAGAAAATGCAAACGCCGTGTCGATCCGTCACTTCTCCACCCTTTTCGAACTGTAAATTGCGAACTTGCATCTCCAGCACTTCAATCTGCAAAGTCTTCGCTTTATACCTTTCAAGAAGATATTCCCACATCTTTGAAGGAGATTTGTGCTGAACTTCAAGCATTATGTCTCCTCCTAACTTCGCCATGATGATTGCCTTAGCAATCTCTTCCTTCTCATCCTCAGAGATCTCTTTCGCAGAACCAGAAGCCTCTTTCTTTACTTCTTTGGTGTTGCAGGCGATTTCCCCTTCGGCACAAGACCCCACAACCTTGAGAGCTTGTGTAATCATAGCCTTCCATAATTGAAAACCGGCTTCATCTCCCTCGAAAACTTTAGTGCTGCTCAAATACGTCAACGCAAGCCTCCTGGCCATGGCACAGCTCTGATACCACTGTCAGCCTTTTAAAACAAGTCCCCGACAGCCCAAGCACTTCTTTCTTGAATCTTCTGCGGTTACATCGCTTGGATCTTACGTACCACACCAATGGAACTCTTTTGCTTGACCTTCTTACGTCACAAATACGATTGTTCTTCCCTTCTCTCGGATCGCGATTGGCGGATAATTAAGCCTTCCATTAATTAATTACTAATGCTCACCATTCATCCGCATGATTCATTCTTTTATTGTTTCTATCAGGGGACACCGCTTTTCCAAGCCACACATGGCCCATTGACTCCATGACAGGTGTATGCAGGCTGGATTTGATCTAACAAATGGCAAGCAAGCTGTTGTTGGAACTTGATTAACCTCTAAAACATGAACATAATAGAAAAAATGGAATAAAAAAAAAAGTTGCAGGCATGCTAATTCTATCATGATTGAGCAGCCCAAAAGATGGTACATATTGCCGAGGTTAAAAGCCAAAATAATGGATTCATCTACAACAAAACTTCCAAGGCAATTGCCAAAGCCTTCAAGGCCAATCACGGACGACTAAGAGTCAAAATTACGGTTCCCCAACCTTCCGGATATCACGAGAGAAGTCCAACAAAGGGGAAAAAAAGAAGGGGCGAAAATAACTAACATGTATGCATCAGCCCTTATCTCGCGATATTCGTTTTGCCATGAAAAGACACACAAGAAAAACAATTAGAACTATAGAAATTATTTTTGCATGCGGGGAGCACCGTTTGTTCGGGGAAAGATGCTTAGTTGAAGATGCATTCGACCGGAATACGCTAGGGATTTTCGTGAGTTTTTTTATTTTTTCTTAAATTGGAAAATAAGCCAATCTAATGGATTGTATTAAATTTGGTTGATATGGACCCCACACATGGACAAGCTAGAATTCCAAGAATTGTTGTAGGGATTTTCAGGAATTTTTTAAATTTTCTTCGTCGTAGATTGGAAAATAAGCCAATCTAATGGATTTATGGACACCACACATGGACAAGCTAGAATTCAAGAATTGTTGTGTTGGTCTTGGACCAATGCTAAGCTATATTATAATGCTAAACTTTTTGGTGATAGTAATGTAGACTTTAAATGGTTTGTACCTTGCTCATAGGTTCATGACAGAATGCACTAAGAACCCTATCCATGAGCAAGAGGTAATCCTTATATTGAAATTATACCATATGTGATGGAGCTCCACCGGTTGCCTTTCCAGATCATATGCTTTGATGGCAGCTTTGGCATCACTTGCTTCATATGTCATCATGCTTAATGGTGGTTAATGTGCCAAAGAGGGAGCTCATTTTGCCTCATCTCCTTCACGCTTGGTGGTGGCCCATGTGCCAAGTGGCAGGTACTTGTGCCATATGGTGGCCCTAATGCCAAGGACATCATGCCTATTGGTTGTTGTTTTCATGCCTCATGATAGGCAGTTGTAGTTTGTAGTAACCCTCATGCCATTGTAGGTGATATTATGTTCCGAACCCCAAGTGAGCATCGTGGAATGGCAAGGATTTAACTTGGTTGGAATACTCCAATGAACTTTTGATGTTGCCTCCACTAGATAAAACCTACTTTGAAGTCTGGCTACGTTTAGGAGACCATGTCTTGAGGAACTTGTGATACCAAAATTAGGGACATTTGAAATGTTATATCTTGAGGAACTTGAGTTTTATTGCTAAATTTAAGGAATTTAATTTCTAGAATTTCTACAGTTCGTAGTAGTGCCCATGATGACCATGACCAATTAAAAAAAGTACCATAATTTCTTTCTTTTTTCTCATCACAATATTGCATGCACGATAGCTTATTGTCCATTCCATGTTGGGAAGAACATCCTAGGATTTTAGCTCGCCTTCCTTCCGGACGATTGAGGCCGCGTAAATTCTTGGATTGTCAAAAATAGGAAACACGACAACCATAGAAACCCAACGAACTGGTTGTGTCAGGGTGAAAATATTTTTACTCCAGGTATTGTGATTCCACCGCAAGATATTCCCTCACGCGAAATCACCAGGCTCGCGACCCCGTTATCCGTACCAAAGGCCCCGTTTTCCGTGTATCCCGCCGTGGCTTCGGCGAGATACCTACCTTCGGTGGTATCACACCCATAATTCTCCCTTGCGATGGAATCTCCCCCGAGTTATTCCACCAGACGGAATCACCCCGCAAATGTATTCCTCCGGAAGGAATCACGAACGACCTTGTTATTCCGCCAGACGGAATCACAACCATGTTATTACGTCGGATGGAATCCGCGAACGTCGATTCGGTGAGATGGAATCACCATTTATCCGCCGAACCGAGAATCACAACATTGCTATTCCGCCGGATGGAATCACAACCATGCGATTACGCGGTGGAATCACAAATGTAAGATTCTTGAGATGGAATCACCACGAATGCATTCCGCCCGACGGCGGTATCACAACCGCTATTAGGTGGGGCCGGAATCACGGTTTAGTGATTCCGTCGAATTAAATCACTCGTAGATTTAGCGGATGGAATCACTCCTCGAAAAAGCCCTACGTTACTTGAAGATCATGAAGCCTAAGACGATCATGAAGCCGGGGAAGACCCTGCGCATTCCGCAAAGCCTCTCGTTACTTGAAGATCATGAAGAAAATTAACGCTAAACCAATGGTTGAAAAAAACAAAATTTGGACTACTTCATTTTGTATATGCATGTCCATTGTTATGCTTTGCCCTGAACATTTCGGTTGGGGATTTGAACCCCTTGCACGCGCCCGACATTTTTCGGTTGGGGATTTGAACGCCTTGCCATTATCGGCAATGCCATGGGCTGCTTCAAAGCAAGAACAAAAACAACAAACATGCCCGTTTTTTAAAGCAAGAACAAAAACATACAAAAAATGGATTAGAAACCCATTTCTCTAGATTCAACACAAACAAAATTCAAACACGGAACAGGGATCTATTTACATCACGATTCAAACTCATCATTAGGATCTATCTCTCGTGGCGGAACAGTAACCATGCTAGCCGGCCATGCTCAAAGAAATTCCTCCTTCTTAGAAAAAAATGAGATTGCCATTATAGCAAATACAAACCACGGTATATCTTATATCCCACCTAGAGAATAAAAACTTTGCAACAAACTACGGCTTTTTGGCGGATGAAACTTCTAGGTATGTCGATGTGCCTTGTATGCGGTATTCTTTGTGGGCGGTGTTGAAATTCTAACCCTTGAAAATTAAAATAAGTCTCACGACCCGGATGCTAGAAACACGAAAACATGATGCCTATTTCTGTTCAACATGTCATGTAGTCCGAAAATGCAAAAGCGAAAACATGCCTCGAGACCCCCGCAGGGCGGTGCTTATTATTCCCCAACAACACCGCCATGGTCCTAAATCCCACCTCCAATATTCACGCTATCGGACCAGCCACAAAAACTAAATAAATAAAACAAAGAAAACATGCACGTGGGGGATAAAATCTGCTTGGGAACATGGTCACTTTAGAGCAAAACCAAAACCATGCCCTTTTGCAACTTCCCCAAAATGCCCAATGCAAGGGAAAGGGAAGATAAGCCTGAAAACCCAAAAACCTCGTATAAGCTTCGCAACGGTCGGACCTGTTTGCGTATGTGAAAGATTGGAACCGATGCGGCAAAGAATACATCAAACCGCTTCAGAAATCCACAACCCAAGAATGATCAAGAAGGGGCAAAAAGCATTTCTCACGGACCCATTTGTAAGGAAAGGGTCGCTGAAAAAATCGGGTCTCATTCTCCATAGCTATGGAAAAAGGGGAGGATTGAGTTTCGTTAATGCTTGGAGGGTCGCCATGGATAGTTTTGAGTCTTTTTTTTCATATAGGCAACAAACATAAAAAAAAGAGAAGGAAGAACGCCCTTGTTTTCCGCCATAGCCATGTTGCCGGATCTCCTCAACCCGGCTGTTCGTCGCCATCTGTTCAATCGCCATCGCCATCTATGGCGAGAGCAAACGCCATAGCCCGGAAGAAGAATACGACGGTCAAAAATTTGAATTTGGGATAACGAGATATTCCGGATGGTGATTACCGGTGTGGAATAAATGGGCGATGATTCCATCCGGCCGGTATTTTATGGAGGTGATTCGGCCCGGAAGGTATAAAGCGGACGACCAAGATGGACCACAGCCAACGGATGGTGAGATCCATCGGAAAGTACACTGGCTGTTTGTCGGTACGAATAACGGGGCTTCCGGAACGGATCCCGTTTCCGGAGGGTTAGTGATTATGCGGGAGGGAATATCTTGCGATGGAATCACAATAACCGAGGTAAGAATATTTTCACCCGTTGTGTCATATCCCACTTCCACCGCTAATTTGATTAAAAAGAGTTTTAAGTTCGACAAAAAGCAGCTGATTTTTATAGCCCGATGGCCATGGATCCTGGAAACCAAGAAGCCAATGGAGAAGTAGGGGTGGATGGTTGGATGATGCCCTAATGCCACCTCACGACGGCAAAGAAGCCCCTTACTAATGTCACATAGCGCAACATAGATTTCCAATTTGGTCCCTCGAAATGGCACATCCACCGGCATCGAACGCCCTCCCAAGGGTTTGTCCTTAGGGCAACCCAAAAATTGTTGCAAGTTGGAGACACTAAAGTATCTTAGATCAAACACTTTACTAGAACAGATATAGTGCAACTATTCATTTCCAAACAAGAATTGTAATACAAAAATTATGACCATTATAATACAAGAAACATATATAATCCGGCTTTTCTTCTCAGTAATGTGTCTTGAAAGGGGTGTAGTTTTTGAGCGAAAGGATGATGCCCTCCACAGATCCTAGAGTTGCAGCTATGGAGACGATCAGGCAACCAACATTCAGGAGCTGAAGTCCGGTCCACTTGGCTGTCCATTTTGATATTCGAGCTTGAGAAATATACATTGTCACAGGAAAATACACTGTAAGTGGCCAGAATGCCAAGGCCCCCAATAACCCTAGCACATCATTGAAGAAGGGAAGCAGCATGGACACCACTGTTGTACTTATTACAAAAAATGTCCTGAATATAAGTCTGAACGCTGTGATCTTGAAGGGCCTTATGTAAGGAAATCTAACATCATGTTCTACGTAAAGGATATGGCTCTTGGGCCACTTTCTTATGCCGTAATCTTCCGCAAATGCAAATACAGGCTGACAGTATACCTGCAGATAAGGAGCACAATTTCAAGTTTTATGGTAAGTAAAATTGTATTATAGGCATTGCTTTGGGTTATTTCTGACCTGATATGCACCAACAAGATGGACCACAATGCATGCATTTGCAAAATCTACAAGCCAGTAGGGATTGTAGAACCCAAATCCTGTTAGAAGATTTCCTGGAGCTTTATTTCCAAATGCTAAATATCCAAAACATCCGACAGACATATAGAACATTGTTGTTGTGAGCACTCCCAAAAGTGATGCCTTCTTCATTGTCTTGTTTTCTGGTGGTGGAGCCTTCAATGTATCCTGTGATAAGGTGTAAGATGTGCCTACTATTAGAGTGCTTAAAGTGACCATAGTATAAAATATCTATGCAGAAAACTGTTACTTGGATTTCGATGAGGATCATGGAAAATGAGTAGGCAAACGCTATATTTCCAAGGGCCTGAAAGGCCTGCCATACTTTTCTGGCTTCTGTCAATCCATCACCAATGCTTCCTCCCCCAATGGTCCCTCTTGAATGTCCTCCTTCTAAACAAAACAAAAGTGAGAAATGAGAATAAATTCTTAGCTCCAAGATTTGGCATAAGTAAATGAAACTTTTTAGCACCTGCACTCCTGGCTATGGCCAAAGCAAATCCAATGAAAGAGTAGGAGAAGGACATTATCGCAGCGACAATTGACAGCCACCATATTCTGTTGAAATCAGGAATCTGTGACAGAATAATCTGTACAAGTCCGAAGATGGCCATGTACATGTTGTTTGAAACATGACATGTGGCATTGTCTCCATGCTCATGGAAACAGTCTGATCTTCTGATGGCTCTGCCCACAGAAAAGAAATTCAGTCTTAGCTTTAGTATCGCACATTGATTACTTAAAGATAGTGCCATACACCATGCTTATTGATGCTGTTATTGTGTAGCCAATTGAAGTTCCCACAAGATTTGTGTATTGCATAAGGCCACATAGGAAGATTTTTGAACCACCTGATTAATTTGAAGATTGAGATACAAAAACTGATCAGAGTGAAGTACTAGGCATAGGAAAGGGAATGCAGACCTAAATTTGCTCTAACTGCATCCATGTAGGTATAGTTGCGCTTTCCTGTTACAGGATCGGGCGACCTGTAGCAGTCTGCAAGTAGAAGTGAAGTGTAATACGTCACAAATGCAAAGGCCACAAGAACTATTGGTCCTGCAATCCATCCTAGTTGAGCCATGCTCCATGCTAACGACAGAACTCCAGAGCCAATTACCGCTGTGATGACATGGGCTGTTGCAGTCCATAAGTTCCCTGCAAAATATGCAATCTAATCAACCGTGTGCTATGGTCCAAATCGTGTATGCACATTCCATGACAAACTACCCCATGTTTGCAGTTGATGGAAAAGTATAATAACAGTGAATACTTGCTTAAGACATATCTAGCACCTATCTACTACTCAAGCTTAATTAACCAATGCTTAAAGAATTTATGAAGGTGGCAAGGTTATCAGGAAAGGCCAAAGACACTGCATGATTAACATAAAGAAAAGAAAAACCAACCCATTATAAGCATAAAGGAGTAAAATCCTCCAAGAATTGGTTATTGAAGAACAAAGAAGCAAAATCCTTCAAGAATTGGCATGAAAACAAGTCTTTACAAGCTATCATCATGAAGAAATAATCTGATACCAGTGCGTTTGACATGACCATCTTCATCTACAGTAGGGGGGAGGATAATTTCAGTGCTTTTTACATCCTCCTCATCATGATTGGAATTCTCTACAGGCATTCCATTTTCGGTGTCCGAGGTCTTCATACTGCCACCTCAAACTAGAATCTCAGGGGTAAAGTCTGCAAAGATCTTACTTCTACACTTCAGGCTTATCATTGGTACATCTTGAATAGAATAGAATAGAATAGAATAGAATAAATTTTTAAGTCTGCACAGACCAATTGGTCACAGCTAAGACTTAAAGACCAAATCTTTCTCTGCTCGAGGTTGCACAGGACACATAAATATGCAGTGCATAATATGAGCAAAAATAATGCTCTTAAAGATAAGTAAAACATGGTTTGAAGAGAAGCGCAGTTGAATATGATGCAATTTGGGTATGGTTCAGGTGGATCAGCAATTAGCAAGAGGGAGGGTAGGTATGTAGTTCATCCAATCTGGACTCACCTGTCTTTTATGACCAAATGACCAACTGGGTCATGGGTTCCTTGGACCGGGGGAGAGGTTTAAACCAATAAATTGGACACTTACGCTGGTTGGATTTAAATCTTGGGGAAACAAAACAAAATTTCGTGGAGTAGGCAGAAGATGAGTATTTCCTGAGCTCACTAGTGTCTTTTTTGAACTAGATAATGCTAAATCAAGCTACAGATTTAAAATTTATATCTGTAAAATGAGGTTTTCATCTGAAATTGTGAATGGACCATGCAAATCCTGAGAGTTAGGTAAGTTAAGCTTCTGGGGCAAATTGGTCGGCTTGTTTTGGGCAATCACATCTGCCATGCAATCCATTTCAAATGCAAATGCAAAGGATGGCCTTAATGTCTAAATATATCCATCCCATGACCCATGATTCGCAGGTCGTGTCACGTTGCCGTACCTCCGTATATTTCAATTGAACTTTTATAAGGTTTTTCTAACTCGCGTCAAATTGATTATTAAAATTCAACCACTATCAAGTATCAACCAGCTACCTTCATAAATTCTTTAAGCATTGGTTAAATTCAGCCCTTGTGTATAGTAGGTGTGTAGGGGCATTTTGGTAATTTTAAAACTCATAAGGGCATTTTGGTAATTACACAAACTCGTAGGGGTAGTTTGGTAGTTTTCCGAAAAAAAAATTAGTAGAGAGGCAGGCTTAGGGCAAAGGAAGTGGTGTGGTAAAGAGGGAGATCTAAGAATATTATTGTCGAAATACGGCTTCTATCAGGTTACAACTTATACAAGTCTAAATATCCGTTGGTAAAAAATCTAGATAGGTTCAACCCCACTAAAGGAATACTTGGAGAATTGTTTGATGCTCCTCAAGTTGTAAAGGGGAATGTTTAAGCAATCTTCTTAATTGGCAACCTACGCCAGCATTATACACCACCTCAGCCCGAGGAAATATATCCCAAATTCACCAATTATTAGGTCAACATACTGTTTTATTAATAAAAGTCAATTCAATTCAGTTTATTACATGCATGCATAAACATTATGTTTATTTGCATCTATGTAGATGCCCTTCCACATTCCGCCTCACTAAGATTTTTCAACTAGAAATTCAAGCCAACAAAGTCCAAGGGTTGTAACGAAAGCCTCAATCAACATCGTCAATAATCATTGAGAGGCATTTATGTGCCAAACTAGGAAATTCCAATCCGGCGTACAAAATGAGTAAAAAATTTACCATTTTTCAATTTGATCTATTCCTAGAATATCCCTATGTATGGTAATATCTTCAGAAATAAATGTAATATCTTTACTTCAAAAATGTTGCCCTTCACTTGGGCACCACATTTAGCGTTGCTCTTTGTTATATGCAAATTGGCCTGTGTATGGACCTTAATTTAGTCCTTGATTTGTTGTGTTGAATAGAATGGTAGGCAGGTAAAGTGTGTAAATGTTGAGTGCTTACATGACCGGAGCTTTGGCCACACTTACAGAACCCATGTTCAAAAAATAAAGATTGAATGCTATTCTCACTTCAAACGTGAATACTCATTACCACATATTGTTGGGTTAGATCCCGCAATAAAGTCAACAATGAAGACTAAGCAATATAAACAAGATAAAAGAATTTATTCAAATAATCTGTCAAAAATTAATACATATGTATGCCTGACAATAATGTGTGCAATAGTATCAACCCCATCACACATTTTTATTTCATCGTCTTCCTCTAAAGGGTATGCGTACCTATTATAGCCTGCATTACAAACAAAATCTTTGATAGAATAAACCATGTTAAGCATTACAGAGAAAAGTTTTCTTTTGTATTTGGGTAATCCAAAGAAGTAATAAGAAAATTAAATCAAAGGCTTACTTGGATCTTCGTAGACAACTGTTGCTGCACCATTGAAATTACAAATTCTAGGGGCCTTGCCATGTTTAAATTAATAGTTGTTGAAGGCAAAGGAAGCGTGAGCCCTCTGCATTGTTAAATTCAAAACAAGGCTGACCTGGAGTTGTAGGTGTGACATTCCCGAGAAATATACGCCAATATGTATATTTCTAGGCCCGTCACCATACAAGTCTATCACCATAGCCTTGTATACCATAATTAGTGGCAAAAAGGAAGCATGACTAAGTTATTTACATAACTTAGCCAACCTTAGGCTTAAGGCCATTTCCACATGGCCTTAACCTGTTGGGCACCCGCCACATGGAAGCACTCCATTGGAGCCACGTGGGGGTGACATCAACCCTAACCTATGGCCAAACCCTAACCCTAGGCCATTTTTCTGGCTCCAACAGTCTAGGAACCCTATTCGGCTCAAAGCTTCGTTTCGAGAACCGTCTGCTGTTGCACAGCATAGCTCAATAGCCCCCGGATCGTGCGTGCATCAGTAGGAGTACGACATCTCTCTCTGCATTCTTTGGATCTCTTCTGTGACTCTGTTGAGAATAGTGAAGTTTCGGTTGGTGAGTGGATGCTTCAAGAACAGGCCTGCCATTGTCATCACCCGCGAGACAATCATGTAGACTATTCTGTGCAGTGCATGCCTCTGGGGTTGAAGCATAGCTATTCTATTGTGCTGCCCTGCGACTTGTGTATTGTCATAGCCGCTGTTGGTTGGACAAGGAACTGGCGTCGCATGATCTTGTGCCTCGCATTTTTGGTTGCCGGGCATAGCTTGGTTAGCTTCTGGATTGGCATTCAGGTTGGGTCGATTCCTTGGACGTAAAGGTGTTTGGGCTTGTCTCGATAGTTTCTTCCTGTTGTGGGCTTCATGAATAATATCCGGAATGCCTCTGTCTCGCTCGGCCCCACGCCCACATGCTGCTCCAGGATGCCACCGGCGCCATTAGCAAGGCCGTCGAAGAGGTTGATGTTGCTCGTGAGCTCGACGAGCATGGCCCGTTTGAGCTCTAGCTTGTCTTTCAGTCCATGCATCTTTTGAGAGTCTGTGGGCAGGCTGATACTCCTTCGGCAGCCATCCTCGTGCATGTCTGTGGAGTGGAGGTGAATGCCTTGCTCTGGTATTTCGGCGTAGACTTTGTCGTTATTCTTGTTCTTGTCTTTGTTCTTGTGGAAGACATGCGGGAGGCGTGGATCGCCGGTGTTGGCCGAATATAGGTGGAATTGACAAGCTGCAAATCGTCTGCCATTTGCTCTGATTTTCGCATGTGGAAAAGGGCGCACGTGCAGGTCTTCTCCTTGCCTGACGATCTCGGTGAGCTCATAGTACCTGAAATTCAATTTCCATGAGTGCTAGAGATCTGGAAACTAAATAGCGCCTAGTCATTCAGCGTCGTTGGCATCTAGATCGCAGAAATTCTACTTGTCGAACATTGGCTTAAGTTGGCAGAAGTTTCCAACTGCAATGACTGACATGCCTCAGAATGATGTGGGCGTCGTGGTGGCCTTGTATCTGGAACAAACGTGTTAGTAAGGCATGCCGAGTTTGTTGTGCGGGCTTGCGGGCAACGGGTGGGTTGGAATGTTACTGACTTGTTGCATAGCGCACGGACGTGGAAGACGAGGCGGAGGTCGACCATTGAGATATTGTCTATGACCAGTAGTCTCACCGCCTCATAAGCATTCCTCCCCATTTACAACATGCCGGACGTGGGCATCGTCATCTTGTTTCCAAACGCCGCTGTTGGCCGAAGGTGTCTACTGCCCTGTCTGTGCACGTAGCTATGACGACCGATGCTCATTGGGTCGGGGAGCTCTTATTGGAAGAGCCGCACTTGTGCCTCGATGAGGCACTGTAGCAGCCGCGACTTGCCCACGCCTGTGCTGCCCGTGGGGAAGAGGTTGTATCTGTGGGTTGGGTCGCGTGTCTTCTTTCTTGTATTGGTGTTCGTCGACGCTCACGTATTGCAGTAGGTCATCCATTGTCTTTGTTTTGTCTTTCCAGTGTTTTTTCAGCCACGTTTTGATTTTCTCCTTGTTTTCTTTTTCATTCTTCAAGGGAATGGTTTGCTGGTTGTAAGATGCATATGTCCTTGATGGGGAAGTGGGGCACATGGAATCTACAATCGATGCCCTATTTCTTCTTGCATGTGGTAGTTGTGCCTGTATGTCTACATTAGACATAGTTCGTCTGGGAGCAGCTCGATGTATGTTGTGATGAGCTTGTCAAAGAAAGGTATGATGTCCTTATATGTTGCATTTGGGTATTGTGGGACATTTTTTATCCAAAGCAGCATGTGGTCATGTGGATTTCCTCTCTGCTGGAACTAGCTGATATATACGAAGTCAGCGACCTCGCTGATCATGTCATTTGGCTTTTGCAGCATCTTCTTGAGGCCCGTTACCTTCTTGACGTAGTACCTCGTGCACGTGATTGGGTCGGCTCTTGTGAGTTCGACCGCGAGCTTCTTGTCGTTCCAACCTTCTAATCTCACTCTGGCTATTGTGTCAGGATTCAGGTGTTTAAGTGCATCGAGTAGGTCCGGCTAGTTGGACTCTGATGAAGGTGGCGGAGATGGATGGGAGCCCAAGCTACCTGATCATGGTGAGCGCATTTTTCTTAAGCGCATCTAGCTTGTCGGATGATGTGCGCAAGGATTTGAGGTCGTGGTCGGCGGTTTGTCCCTGTAAAGGCCTCGGAGCACACTTTAATCCTGTGTCAGGTGTGCGGATAGGTTCAAGTCGTTTTGCTTCCCTCGTCTTATTCGGAAATTTATGGGGCCATGCATGAAGTGAATCTCATCTTTTATGAACTTTAGGAACATGTTGGTTTAGTCCATTGCAAACCTCCATTATGCATTTTGTAGTTCCCATTGGCGAACTTCTTTGAATGTGAAGTCTCGATAGATTGTTGGATCGTGTTATGTGCCTCTGAACAGGCGAGGGAAGCACATCTCCTTGCAGTTTGGGTTGGTGTAGTAACCCATCGGATGCGATGCATCTTCTGATGTGACGGCGATGATGTTATCGACGAAGTCCGGGATGTTTTTGGGTTGCATGTTCCATAGTAGAGTCTGTCCCACGTGCACTGGATCGTGGTCGCTTCTGTTAGGCTCAGCTTTGTCCAGTTCGAGGAAAGTGCATTGGTTGTTAAATTGTATAGCCTATTCTTCGTTCATCTTAATGCCAACTTCCACGTACAGGGCTTGTTTATGAAGATAGTGCATGGCTCACATCACGGTAGTTGAGTTGACCGGTCCTTTCATGTAGGGACGTATGTCTGTCATCCTTCTTTTTAGTTGCAGTCTGATTGATGCATGGTCGTCGTTGAGCATGGACAGTGCGATATATGTTGCTTCGATATTTGATGCAACATGAATGACGGACCCGTGTAGCTTGTTTTGACCGACCCACTAGTCTGATAGCGCTATTTTTGCAAAGGGGATCCTCGTCAACACCAGTCTCTCTTCCAAGTCTGTCAGCATGCTTACGCCTTCCGGTAATGCGTTCATTGCGATACGTCTGGGGTTCTCAAACTTGGACTTCTTTTGCATCACTTGCATACATTGTTTCCTGCGAAGTAGCTGATGTCATTGACCAAGTTATGCATGTTGTTCTAGTGTGTTCTCGAGCATGTCATTTGGCGCGAGAACAAGAGGGTGCTGCACTTGGCACATGGGAATATGGGTATATCTGTGCTATACTTTTTGAAGCACTTCTCTGCTTGCGTGGGACTGTCTGCTTCGTCCTCTTGTTTAGATGTTCCCTTTGGTCGTCGTCTGGCATGTTTATTGAATCGTTCTCTTCGCCGCTTCTAGTTGTTTTGTCCAGGAAGCACACTCCTTCCTCATTTTGTTGTTGTGTGCATGGGTCTGTATTGGTTTCTTGTTGCTCTGGTGTTTGCCTCATGACGAGCATGTTGACTCTCTTGCATACATTTGAGTAATCGTTCATGAATTAGCGGGTGCATTTTGCTGGGTGCTGGATGTTAGCGCCCTGGCATTGCAAGAACATTGTCAACATTGTGTGCTGCTCGTTTGTCCAACGATGCTTTCGTGATGCTGTGTGTTGCCTGCAGTCTGACATGATCATGGCCTAAGCATTGTGAAAATGCCTCCAGTTGCAGGCATTGTGTTGGCGTGGATGCTTGATACTGTGTATTGGTTGTGTGTGACTACGTGCTAGTGTCCATAGGTGTGGTGATTGCATCTGTTCCTGTGTGATGTGTATGGAATGTGGTGTGTAGCACTGCTGCATCAATCTTCTTGCATGCTTGATCACTGTGTTTGGGCAGACTTGGATGTGGTTCTATCGTTGCAGGAATGCAACTGCCCTTCTTTGTATTGATGTCGTCTTATGTTCTTGCATGTCCCAAAACTGAAGGAGGATCGGGTCGTCTTTCTTTTGCTAGTGCTCATGCACCATTGTGGAGAGTTCCTGTGAAATGATGCACGCGTACATCTTTGTAAGTTCGAGTGCCAAATACCCCAACAAGAGAATCTGAGGTAGAAATTTGATTTAACATTGTAGTCGCATACCTTTTGTTAAGATGTGGTGAAACAACATTCTTCAAATGGTATATGTGCAGCAAGAGGCAAGGTTGAAAGTGCCAGAACTTTGTACGGACCTGCGTTTAGCTTTGAATCTCCTCAGTTGCATAGAATTAGTTTGAGGTTTGCAGTTAGATGATGTGAACAGAAACGATATTAAAACAAGCAATACGAAACATGGGTTATGTAGTGTATACTCAAGGGTGGGGACATGTATGCAGACAAGATTTTTAGTTATTTCTTTACATCTGAAGCCTGTAGGCCATGCAACATTTTTTTTCCTGTTGGATGCTTCAATGAGGTAGAATGTTTTCTTCAGGATAATATAGTAACAGATAGCATGACATGGACAACATTGCTCTATGCATGCAAAATGCATGGGAATGCAGATATTGCAAGGTTTTGCTTTAAACAAATTGTTTTATTAGATTCTTATTGTTCTACCAGTTATGTCCTTATATCACACATATATACAGATGGTCATGAGCATGGAGTTGAAATGCTAAAAGGGTTAAGCACAAATTGAAATAGATTATTTGGTGCTAATAGAATAAGCAAGCATGGCTCCAAGGGTTGACACATTACTTGCTAGACTTCATGAAGAACATCTGTCCCAGCTAGTCCAACTGAGATTGGAGCCATAGAAGACATGTCCTTCATAGAACACCTTCATATGGATTTTGTGGGATTGCAGCGTTATCATCATCCATCAGCAAATTGGAACAGTCAGAGGAGAAGATTCACAATCACCAAGAGGAGCAAGTCAGTGTGAAGTCGTCATAGAAAGAAATCATTTATTTGCAATGAAACACTTCAAGAAAAAAGAAGCATAATTGAAAAGGGCTCGCATGAAACCAACAAACCGCCCGACTAGACTAGGCTTCTCATTCATCTTAGCAGATTTTCTACAATGGTGGGTAGCCGCACACATGCGAACTACCCATAAAAAATAAAGGGAATATCCAATTATATAATTTGGACCCCATAAAATACAATGCTAATAGATGTTTGGCTGATGTAACTGCCGAAAGCTTATCACCGGGATTAAAAAACCCTGCCCTTTCGGGTTTTCGAGGAAAAACCCTAGTGATAAGCCTTCGGCAAGGGGCTTGGACAAACGTAAGGCAGAGAAATCGCTCCCAAAACCCATGGAGAAGTCGAAACAGATGCCGCTCGCCAACCTGTACCTGCACATCACCAACACAAAAAAACGTAACAAAACAAACCTCCCAGAGTGGAGGGGCTGATCACGCGTGCCACGCGACAGTAAAACAAAAACCTCGTCAAATAGAGGGGCTAGTCACGCGTGCCAGGCGACAAATACAATAAACAAAGAAGGGGGGGAGGGTGGGTTCAAAGAAAAGAGAATAAGGTACTGCTGAGAGAGAAGAGGAAGCGCCGATGAGACGTTGATGCAGAACCGTGCCTAAAATAGCGAACTCCCAACCAGAGAAGGTATGCACCGCATGCATGCATGCATGCATGCAAGACATGCATGCTCGCCCCATTCTAGAATGGCGATCCGATGTCTCGGATCGATGGGATTCTAGAATGGGGCTCGCATGAAACCAACAAACCGTCCGAATACCAAAGGACTTCCTTAACAAAACTAGGATCGAGGACGAAGGTCACAGGATGAAGGCTAAAGAAGAGCCAAGGCCGAGAAAGGACATGCCACAGCATGAAAGAAATGCCAAATTGGCCAAACCAAGCAGGGAGAAGCCCCTCCCCTGCCTGGATTCAAAGAAAAGAGAATAAGGTACTGCTGACAGAGAAGAGGAAGCGCCGATGAGACGTTGATGCAGAACCGCGCCTAAAATAGCGAACTCCCAACCAGAGAAGACATGCGCCGCATGCATACATGCAAGACATGCATGCTCGCCCCATTCTAGAATGACGATCCGATGTCTCGGATCGATGGGATAATTGAAAAGCTCCCAATATTAGCATTGCAGGGCTTAATTAGTCCTAGACCCACTAATCATGGCCATGGACTTTGACAAACACCTTGTGCATCTCAAATTATAGATAGAATATGTATGGAAGATAAAAGGAAGGTCCAGTCCACCTCGGATTATTAATATCAAAATAGCATTACATACATCAGCTGCCCTTAAAAGCGAGAAATCACTCCAACCTCTGCAAACGACTTGATTACAATATATTGAGAAGAAACAACAGTGATTGCAAGAGTTAGGTCTTTCATATGGCATTCTTATTCACTTCTAGTGGTATATTTGTTCCATCTGTATCCATTGCGTCATTATACCAATGGTCTGGAATATATATCACAGACATGGTTGACTCCAAGAGAGATTCCCACCAAGATGGAAATCTACAAAGAATATTTTCTTGTATTTAATGATTTCATCCAGTATTTCAATCATCATTTAACACTCTAAGTTAGACATACAATTGGTCAGTTCATAGTCTCATTCAATCAGCTTGAGATTGAGGCAGGCCATAAAACTAGATCTAAAGTCAAACATTCGCAGACCATGCCATATGTAGGAATTTGAGTCTGAGGGCACTTCATTTCCACATGCACAGCATATTATGAAATATGAGAACATCAAATAGAAGAGATATGATAAAAGGGCATGATGCTGGAAAGAGAAATTGCCTTATGTAAAGGCATGCTCTCAGCCATTAATGAGATTGATGATAGAGTTTAACAAATCACCCTAACTGATCTAAATCAAACATAATAGTATATGACTTGCCAAGATCATGCCATGTCATCATTTTGCCATGTCATCATAAAGTGACTACGTAATGTCACAACCATTGTTCAATTTCTTCAATCAATATCTACAGCATTTGAAGCGTCAACAAATCTAAAGACTGCTCAAATCTTATTCTCAGTCCTCCATATCC
Organism: Isoetes taiwanensis; assembly: GCA_021234155.1. Classification (NCBI taxonomy): domain Eukaryota; kingdom Viridiplantae; phylum Streptophyta; class Lycopodiopsida; order Isoetales; family Isoetaceae; genus Isoetes; species Isoetes taiwanensis. The sequence continues at coordinate 15,746,903 of JAJEKV010000023.1, read as the reverse complement.
CAAATTCCCAATGCTGTTGCTGGCTTGGTTGTTTCTTTCTCCCACATTGCGCTAGAGATATGGGGCAGTCTACTAGCTTTTTAAAATGACAATTTCCATGTTAATTACAATTATATGTTGGAATTTGCTCTTGTATGATATCATTTGTTGTTGTACGTCTGGAACTTGCTCTTGCATGGTTGGAACTTGATATTATATGCAATAACTTGCTGCTGATGATGGCCAATGATGCCTCTAATGTTTTCGCACCATTGTATGATGGACCTGGGAGCTATTGAACATCTTAGTGGGCAATCAAACTTGTTGGAACAATACCATCATAATTATGATGGGAAATGGTACTGCTTGCCGGACTGAAGCAAAAGGTGAGATTAAGTTGTATTTATCTTCTAGTAGTTATGTGTTAACGATATCACCTATATTCTTGATCTTTAGACAAACCTATTGTTTGTTTCTAAATTTGGCAAAGACTATTAGATAGTTATCTTTGGTAAAGGGAAGATGTACTTTACCAATTTGCATCCCATTTGAATTTATTCCAACAAGTCAGAGTCCAGTTCCTCTAACAAGGCATATGAATGCAGCAGGCCGCCACACTATTGATGCTTGATTACATTCACAGTTCCATGAGCACTTAGGTTGCAGCAGATTTTTCTCAAGTGTGCCTTGGCATGCAAGGTATGGACATGTGGGAGGTAGGGTCATATAGGAATTATAGGGCTCTCTTGAAGATTCCCAAGTAGCAGTGCATCTATCTTAATGTTCTAAAGAGCTAATTCCAATCCGATTAGAGAAACGCTTTGTAGAAATCTTGCAAGATTTTCAGTATTCAGGCCAGTTTTCCGATAGTTAAGCATCAAACCTGATGTTCTGGAAGCAGGAGGAAAGCAAATTTTCTTCTCTGTGTGACTTGTAAAACACTATAGACTAGTTCATGGGCCAGATTTGCCAGGAGATTGATTGATGGTTGAAAATATACTTCAAACAGAGAACGGATTGCGTCAGAATGAATATTATGCATGCTTAACTACTGATTGAACTACACATATGCTTAACCTAATAAAGAATTTCAATATCTCTTCTTCAGAACTGTGAAGCCTTCTAAATTCGGCGGAAGGATTTCTAAGTGGTTCGATGTTGTTGTAGGTCACAGAGCAGAGTCATCAATGTTTTGTTGTTGGTCGCTATCCTAATAGTCGATGTTGTCTCTTCTTAAATATACAATAGTCTCCATTTTTTTATCATAAAGGTGCCTTTATTATAGTCGCATCCCTTTTGAGAATACCTTTTGAGATAATATGTTTGACATGCCCTTTACTTAGCTTCATGCCCTTTTCTCTATTAATAACCATCCTTTCCCTTTCATGGCCTTGACTTTAAGAATGTCGATCCCTTCCTTAGATAATAATAGGTTGGCATTTGTGGAAAACCCTTTTTTGGATGTATACAAAAGGTGGAGGAGTGAGTCTTGTAATCATCATCAAGTACAAGCACGTGGTACGCGAGGATTCTATTGACATGCCTAATCTGAAGTAAAAAACGGCGATTCAGAAATCAACTTATTTGTTTGCGTGGAATTGCAAAGCATGTTGAGACCCGGGTTTTTCTCCATATGTAATTTTGGCGTAAGGAAGAGAAATCCATTGTATGAGTTCGGAGATTGTGTAAAAACCGTAAAGATTCTAAGGAACACCGAGGTGGCATCCATTGAAGGGCCTGGAGTTTTGCTTTCTTTAATGCCCACAGATGGTGCAAGCATTCGATCACTATTAGGCATGACCTATGACCAGTCTATACATGTCAATCTGATAGTTGTAATTGTCGGGGTCAAAGAACATAGGATCCTCCCTTGTTTGCTAGTTCCAGATGCGTGTGGCGAAAAGGATGATGCAGAATTGAAGTTTTGGCCTGATCAAGGATATGTTTTGAGAATCTGAAACACTTGTTTATTTTAGAGCATAAACCCATTGTCTTATTCAAGACCTTGAAGGTCTGTACATTCCGTGGCCAGACTAGTTTAACATCTGCGGAGGCTACAATAGCATCTATGATTGTAGGGATGCAGTGTCAAACTAATTTTTGGATGAATTATGGTTTCCAGATGATGAGGTAGTGGCGACACTTACAGTCTTCACAGTACATGAACCCAGCAATAGCAAGTTATGTGTTTTGCTACTAAACCTAAGTCAATTTGTTCTTGTTGCTTGTCTCCTTTTTTGATATGGCTTTCTACTAATCAAACATTTTTTGATGTGTAGGTCTTTGGCATATTGAGATTGAATACAACTGGCGACAACAAGGTCATCAAGACATGCAATGCTTGCAAGAAGGTAGTGTTGGATAGTGTCTGTGAGTAAGTGTGGGAAGGACATCACCGAAGGATTAACAATGTTCGATGATATTGACACTGGATGCAAGATGCTAAATATGACATTTGTGGGAGCATTGCTTGACAAATTCCTTGGCTATCTTTTAGGAGGGGCATTGGCTACAATGAAGATAGACCCTCGATCATTGCGGCAAAGCGTATTGAAGAGTCGTGGTAAATGCTCGTTCGAGCTAAATCATGGACTACAAATCATTGCCTTCGACAAGGTCTAGGTTTTTTTTACGATACTTGTTGAACTTAGTTTGCAAAGATCTTTTACCAAAATAACATTGTTGGCATCAAAGATTTTGATACATCTATATAATAGCAAAAGCACCATTTTCGCATAATCTAAGTGTTGAAAGTTGGAACTACTTGCTTACATTTTCTCGTTTGACTATTATTTATATAATTGACAATATGTAAACATGGGCGCATAGTTAACGACAGTTCAATCGTTGTATCTTGTTCCAACCAAGACAAAAAAAACTATCTCTGAAAAATACTGAACCAAGACAAAAAGTGTCCCTAGGAAATACTGGCCCTCGAAATCCTATTTAAATAGAGAGCACACTAAGGAGTTTATTGTTATTCCTTTTCTTTTTAGAATTCTATCTTTAGATAACACTATTGCGTATTAAACGGGAGCAAATCATCAAAATAGAAGCAAAAAGAATATTCTTTGAAGATTCTTTTCTTTTCTAAAAAGGGACTAAAATGAGGTTTAAAATATAAAAAGACATAAAATTGTATTTTGCCCCCCTCCCCCAAGAATCACTAAGTTTTTGTGCAAAAAGGGAATTGACTATGTCAAAGTGACACTTTTCCTAGCAATTAGAATTTCCCTAAAGTATGTTTTTAAAGAGAAACTCTAATTTAAGAGAATATAACTTTAACTAAAAATTGAAGTGAATGTAACTGAAATTGTAGTTTTTCGAAAGTTGAAGATAAAATCTTCATGTTCACATGCAAAATTTACACTTTTCCTAAGACTCAGTTATGTGTAAAAGTGTGAGGAGTGATGAGAGAAGGATCCAGCACATCATCATGCTTGCTTATGCCTTCTTCATCACCTTCACTTCTTTCGCTGTCATTTGAGGAAGTGCTTGAGTTATCTTCCTCGTCACTATCAACAGAGAGTAAAGCATAGTAAAGCATTGCCATCCTCTTCATCATCTTCTTCCTCGTGATTAGAATAGAATAGAATAGAATATACATTAACGTCCCTCAGGCCGTGAGGCCCCCGGACTTGTGTAGCATCCTGCGAGCTCCCAAAAAGGGGGTGCTGCCAACAAACAGACGCATAGGTTTATGTAGCCATCTAGCGGGCTTCTCTTGTTCTTTTAAATACCCGCATCGTGCTTATAGCTGGCTTCTTGGCCATACACAATGCATCGTTATAAACAGTTTTGAAATGTACTCTGTGGGCCTCTCTGATTCGCCTCAACAGTGCTTCTCAGATTATTAGCCCTCTCTCTTTGTGCACCCCCGGTGTCTTATTATCATCTCTTTTATAGCTTTCGCTACATCTGTAAGTGTCTCTTCTTTGTCCATCAGAGCTGGGAGTGGGAGATCCCACCTGACCTTGTTAAATTTGGACCTTATGTCTGTGTAGACCGGGCAATCCTTGACCATATGTACCTCGTCTTCTATTTTTCCTGAGTCACATAGTCGACATATTCGCTCTGCTCTGTCTATTTTTCTCCATCTATCTTTCTCAATTCGGAGGTCGTGGCTCCCCATTCTAAAACCTAGCCAACGTTCCTCTGTTGCTCCTATTCAGCATGTTACTTTTGTATGTGATATGTCCTATCTGCCCCCCTGGATTAAAGGTTCCCAATAGCTAGTCTGCTTTAGGCCCTGTGTGTTGTGCTAACCAGCTCCTCATTGCCCTGTCTGTCCATTCTTCGTCCCATCCATCCGCTTGTATAATATGGTTTAGTTGCATCCCCATGCTTGCCGTCCACCTCGCCACGTCGTTAAACCATCCCTTGCCTGTTACTATGTGTTGTTTTGCTGATTCATCTATTGCCAATGACGATAGTTTGTACTCTTTTCCATAACTGTTGTCCTTTATTAGATACGTGATTGTTCTTTCCCATGCTCTCACCTCCATTGGCTTTTCCCCTGTTTCATATATGATTGTTGCTAATGATGTACCTGCTTTCACCTGGAATTTCTGTCCGTGCCATTGCCTCAGTATTCCTTCCTGTTTTTCCCATTTCTTCTCTGTTAGACCTGGTCCCCATGTTTCACATCCGTACAGCTGTGTCGATGCTGCTTATCGCTGCCTGGAATCTGTTGTCTGCCCCTTTTGACCATTTCCCCCACCATGGGTGTCATATCCCAAAAACCTATATCCTGTGGCTTCCTCTAGCTCTTGTCCCTTGTACTTAAAGGACTTGTGTTTTGTCTTTGTACCGAAGGTCACTATTTTTGTTTTGTCCAGGTTGACTGTCAATCCTGTCTCCCAACAAAACTCTTCTAGTATCTCTAGCATTCTGTGCATTCCTTTGGCTTTGGTCGCCATCATACCTAAGTCATCCGCATATAGCATTATTGGAACTTTTGTCCTCCCTATCATTGGTGCTTTCTTGTCTCCCTCTCTTTCCTTGAAAAATTCCTGTAGAGCATCTATGTATATCCCAAAAAGTGTGGGTGATAGTGGGCATCCTTGCTTTATTCCTGTGTCGCACTCTATTGCTTCCCCTTCCCCCTCTATTTTGGCATATACCTTTTGATATAGCCTTGCAATTGATCCTACTAACCCTTCTGGCGCTCTTAGTCCTATTAGTCTAAGTAGGAGTTTATCCCTGGGTACTGTGTCGAAGGCTTTTTTAAAATCCACGAAGCAGCATATGGTCTTCTTGTTACTCTCCTTTGCATGTTCTATCATTATCCTTAGAGTCACCAGATGGTCCGTAGTCGAGTATTCCAGTCGAAAACCGACCTGGCCTTGTGCTCTGAGTTTCCCTGTTTCTGCCCAACTTTTCAGTTTCTGATCTAATGCTTGCCCGAACCATTTCGCGAATACTGAACTGACCATGATGGTCCTATAATTACTCGGTTCTTCTCTGTTTCCCCCTTTATGGAGTGGAATTACTTTATTAAACTGCCATCTTTCTGGTAGGCTTGAGTGTATTACCTCATTGAATATTTCTGTTATGATCCCTACTATCTGTGTTTCTACGCATTTCAACATCTCCGCTGTTAGCCCATATAAATCCGGTGCCTTGTTGTTTGCCATCCTGTTTAGTGCCCATGCAACCTCTTCCTTGGAGAAGGAAGGTTTGTGCCTACCTTCTGGAGTCATGATTGGTGCAGCCCCTGTTTTGTACAGACGTTCCAGGTATCTTGTCCAGTCTATTTCTATTTCCATTTCCGTTTCTCCCCCCTCCTCTCCTGCTGATTTACCTGCTTTTGTTTTTGAGCATTTTTTCATATTGTTCCAGAATTTCTTAGGCCGTTTTTTCAAGTCCTCGGTTAGTCCCCATTGGTGGTTTTTCAGGTCCTGAACTTTCTTTCTTTTCAGTATCTTCACATATTTGTTACGTTCTTCGTGGTATGCCTCAGTTCCTCTTGCCTGTTTGACTTTCCTTCTCTGTTCCATGCATGCCCCGTCGAACCATACTGACCTTCGGAATGCTATAGCCCTTCTTCCTCTTTCTTTTCTCCCGAATGCTGTTTTTGCTGCTTCTTCCAAGATGTCATTCATGTCGTTCCCTCTGTCCTTCAGTCCCTCTCCCCACACTTTGTCTCTTATTTTCTTTTTTACCGTGTTTATGAATGCTCCCACTCTATTTTCTCTGAATTTGACTACCAGTTTGGTCTGTTTACCTCTTCTTTGCCTGTCTTTTGCTCTTTCACTTGTCGCATTTATCTTGAGCGTGATGGGTCTATGGCCCTCCCTTCCTCCTAATGGCCATTCTCCTAATTCCATCTTTCCAATTTCCCTTATTGCTTCCTCGTTTGCTATCACATAGTCTATTATACTACTCCCGTGAGTATTTGTGCTTGTGAACTGGCCCGAGGCTTGCCACCTTCTTAGACCATTACATATAACCATATCTGTAGCTGTACATACCTCTATCAGGGTTTCTCCTCTCGCTGTCACCTCCATTTCGTCTATTGTGTTCCTTTGCCATTCTTCCCCCCTTCCGGTCTGTGCCCATTGTCCATCCTCATTGTCTATCCCTATTTTCTGTGCTTGTTCTTGCCCCGTCCTTGCATTGATATCTCCTACTATGATCAACGGTCCCCTATCTCTGTGTTTCATGACAATTTCCCCCATGCCTAGTAGTTCCAGTTTGTCACATTGAGGTGTATAATACACTATTAGTAAATATAACTTTCTGTAGTCAAGCATTTCAATATTTATAAGCATATATCTTTTATTAATGTCTGTTTCTAGAATACATGCTTTTTTGACACTGCTATTCCTAACGTAGCAGGCTAGCCCTGCACTTCCTCTTCCTGCTTTGTAGTTCTTTTCCCTCCAACATGTGAACAGTGTGTATCCTGGTTCGTCTGGTAGCCTCTTTGATCTGTGCTCCCATGTCTCCACTAGGCATATGATATCCTGGTCCCTTGCTGCGTGTAAGCGTTCTCCGTCATCCCAAGGATATCCCGTGCAGTTCCAGTACCAGATCGCTATTTCTTCCTTCCTTTCTGTGCCCCCCTGCCCCCCTGGTGATCTAGCTCTTGTCCTTTCTTTGCCTGTCTCCTCGTCCTTGCTCCTTGGTCCCCCCTGTCTCCCTTGTCGGGGTTATGTTTTGGTCTAGGTCTCTTCCGGCCTCTTTTCCGCTTCCCCACCCTAGCTGTGTCTGCATTAGGATCTTGGGCGATGTTTCCCGGTCCATTGACCCAGATGGTACTCTTTTCCTTATCTGTATCTGCTGTTCCCGTCCCTTCGTTGCTTCCAATTCGAGATTCCCATCTTTCTTCAGATCCTGTGGGTCCATCACATCTCCTTGCGTTGCCTGTTCCTGTGGTGTGTTCCTGTGATTACAAGCCTTCTTAAGCAAGTTGATCGTTCGTATGCGTAGAGGATTGTCAGATTTCAATTTGAAATCATTGCACAACATATTTACTGAATCTTGAGTTTAGTCACCAGACCTTCCTCTTTGATTGTGTCAAGTACTTTTGCTATCCAGAAAGGTCACCCTTTATCATCCTCCTCAGTCGGAAGAGCAATCAGCATATCTTTGGCAATTTTTGTGATAATACCTGGGGGCTCATTCATTTCTGAGGTACATGACCCGGTCCTCGTGTTCTTGTGCTACAAGTGCTACTGTAGCATTGCTTGGACCTGCCTAGTTCTAGGGTTGGTGGAAGGCGTTAGGTCACTCGAAAGGTTCCTGCAACTGCCTTAGAGCTAGGTTTTCAATCACAATCTTTTGTTCAAGAAAGAAACTTCTCCACCACATTTGGTCTTCTTCTAAGAAGTACTTAAAGCTGCGGAAATTCCATTTCCAATGGCTTTTAAAGATTTAACTGGGGTACCTTTGTTCTGCTTTGACACTTTTGGATTTTTGAGAGGAAGTTACTCAACATGTTCTACCATTCAAGTGTCTGCAACAGATTTAAGGAAGCGCAATCCCTCAGGCAGACTCCAGTCTTTAGTTGTGGTGTACTTCTTCCCTTGTAAAAGGCTCTCTTCATTCTTCAAGTAAAACTTGATGTGGTGTTGAAACATAAGATCATTCAACTTGTGTTCTCTAGTGGAACGTCGAGAGAAAATAATTTCTCTAGAGTCAGCAGCCTTCTTTAGAAGCTAAACTACTAATATGGAAGTGTAGAAGTCTTCAATGATTTGAACTAAAGCAGAAGACAAAAAGCCTTCTTCCTTCTAAGATGCACGAAAAATCTGCTAAATATCTGATCTATTTGATCATGAATGTGCCATACAAGTAAAAATCCGAGCTTTACTTTTCTGAATATCCCAGGCTCTACTAGCATGACACAGTAAGCAAAGAGTGTTTGATTTTTGTTCTCCCTGGTAGTGTTGTCAAGTTGCAGGTAGAGCAGTGGTGGTAATTGTTCTTACTCACAAAGCACCTTATTAAGAATTGTAATTGTGAGGTTCGGGTCACCATGCAAGTTAGGATATGTCAAAAAGACTTTGCACTTTAGACATCCTTTGAAAACCATAGCTCTACAAGGTGGACCTTAACCAAGCATTCCTCTGGCACATCTTTAGAAATATTCAAGAAATGAGGTAGACTTGTCTTTTTTTTTTTTTTATCAATTCCATCAATTACAACAGACATATACTGCAGTGGATGTTCAAGAGCTTTTTTCCTGTGCTTAGCAAGCTTCCTTCTCTCAGCTGCTTGTTGGTCATGGTGTTTTCTACAGTCTAGTAAAATGTGAGTAAGAGATGTGCTGGGACTAAATGAATGTCTCTTTATATTGTTAGAAGGCATCTTTTTGTGTGATATTGTTTGTCAAATGATACATGTTGCTGTTAGACAACTTTTCGCATGTTTCTCTAAAATATTTATCCATCCAAGACACAGCACTTAAGGTGTGCATTGTTACAACTCTTCTTGGCCCGCAGTGATCATCAATTGTAGGGTTTCTGTACAGTCTTTTATGTATTCGAGACATTCTAGTGGTTCCCAAACGGTGGACAACTATAAAGCATTTCTGGAACACTTGTTCATGCTTAACGTAATGCAAAAAAGTGTGGCGGTCTGGTCTAACATTACAAGCCAAGTTGTCATAGAACTATAGTTGTCTCTAACTACATGAAGTTTAGCCATGTTGAATCTGTTAATGCAACCCAAAAAGCAGCATGGAGTTCTTAGAATTCTCCTCATTTTCTGTTCGTCTATAAGATTTTTTTTTTTTTGTTCTTAGAGAAGAACATGCTCTCAAGCTAAAATCCACCTTGAATTTCTTGGTAGATTGACTAGAGAATATATAATCTCGTTGCTCCTCGTTGGTGTCTTCATCTTCGGATGAGAGTTCTACTCTAGGAGTGATCTCCTCTGCCCTCACTGGTGTGTTTGCAGAGGGAAAAAGAGCATGTGAAGCTGTACCCAAAAAAGTCGGAGGCACAGTGTTAAATGTAATTGATGGGCCATAAGGTGTTGTGGCAGAATCTTGGTGAGGAGTTCTTGCAAACATGTCCCTTATTACACTTTGAAACTCTACAAACCCATGTGTCACAACGGTCGTGTGTAGAGGTGTGGAAGCTGCAATATCATCCTCATTTGTAGTGAAGTCATGGTAAGAGATGTTGTGGAGAATCTCGCATTCTTCTGAGTGAGCTGCAGTCCTTGTACTTCTATTTTGAGTAGGAGAAACTATAAATGGTGGGGGCAGCCTATTTCAAATCATCTGTTGTGGTGGGACCTATGTAGTTTTGGGCGATGGAAAAAAAGTTGGTGGAAGCCTGTTCCGTACAGATGGTGATGGAATGAAGGGAGGGGGCAACCTATTTCTTACTAGACTCGGTGACGGATGGAAGGGTGGTGGCAGTCTGTTATTTGCTGGACTTGGAGTGTCATCAAGGAACATCAAGGAACAAGAAGGATCTTATCGAGGTAGGAGATGGAGAAGCGTGGACATCAGTGGAAAGTACGTATTGGTCAAGTGTTCCCTCAGAACTAGAGGAACTAGAGACAACAAAAGCTGGTGGAAGTTTATTTGCAACGTGATTAACCATCTTCAATAACTGCAAATCATCAGGGAGGCATAAGCAACGTATTCGACTGGTGTACACTTATTAGGAGAATACAAAACCAATTTAAAAGATGAGAAAGAAAGCCAAAAGAAACCAAAAGCTATTCCGGAATACAAATATCCAGGCTTAATTAGAGCAGATATCTTCTACATGATATAGAAATAGAGAAGGGACCACTGCCTGCCTTTAAAAGGAGAATTGTGCACCTCATTTGCGTACTCAGGGTTTATAGCTCTAGTCGCCAGACCCAACGCCTTCTATTATAATTGCTGAAGCTATTCTGAACCCATAGAGGATATCATGGACAAGGAAGTGCAAAAAATACATTGTACGAGTTTTGCAGCTAAGCAATAGCGCAAAGTTTGTTCCGAAATAGACTTTGCGCTTTGGTAAAAGAAAAAGTGTATTCCAGAATACACTTTTGCTTTTCGAGTAAAGTAAAAGTGTATTCCAGAATACACTTTGCATATTGGGAAAAGCATAAGTGTATTCTGGAATACACTTGTGTTTTTCTTAAAAGGCAAAGTGTATTCTGGAATACACTTTTGTATTTCCCAAACTAAAATAGTGTATTTTTGCATACAAATTAGTCTTTTAGACGAAGGTCGTGAAGATAAAAAGGTGAAAATTTGTGTCCTAGAAGCAGCTACATCAAAGTGGTTAAAAATCGCGTTTTTTATTCTTAAAAACCTTTATAAAAATCCCGTACGTTTGCTAAACGTACGCTACGAATTTACATAGGTCAACCTCCATTTTTTTCCCTCATTTTTCTCACGTTAGGGTTGGCCATTCAAGGCATGGCGCCATGGCTGCCGATTTTGCATATCCGGGAGTCTTCTGAGACTTGTAATGCCACATTAGGCTCTGCTGGAGTTAACTAGGGTAAACCACAGCGACAGATCAGCTAGAATTGATTTCAGCTGGAACAGATAGGCATATGAATCGACCTGTTACCTCACGACCAGCAACCGACCATTTACACACATGAAAGCAAGTAACGGACCCGTCCATTTCTAAAAGCTTGGATACTAGAAGCAGAATTTGGCCTTCCTTTGTAAGTTTCCTTCCTTTGTAAGTTTCAGATTCATTTGTAACTCGAAAGCAGATTCATTTGTAAGTTTTTTTCCAGTATTGTCTTCATTTATTTATGCATTATTGTAGGTAAACAATTATGTTAATGATATGCTCAAAAAAATCAGTGTCTTTCATAAACCTTTTTGAGTAACTCCTTGCTTTATGTTCTATCTATGCAATATTTAATTTATTGCAGTTTGGCTGTTCTGTTGATTTTCATTATAGCTGTAAATATTGCATGCAGGTTGCAGCTGAGGCAGAGTATTCATGGCTCGTAAAAAACATACGATATGGGATAAGTACACCAAGAATAAGAAAAATACAAATTCATCTGGAGTTTATACTTGGGATTGCGTATTTTGTGATGAACATTGCGGGGGCACAAGAACACGTCTTGTAGCTCACCTTGGTGGAATATCTGGTTATGGCACAGAAGCATGCACACAAGTAACTCAGAAGCCTATGCAGCGGCACATGAATTAGCAGGAGGCTTGGGTTCGAGAAGCAAGCGTTCTAGAGAAGCGGAGAACATTCCTATTAATGACGATGACGAGGATGTTATTGATGATGTTGGACTGGTGGATTCGTCCACCGGTATTGGATTTCAGCCACGGGCCTCATCTAGTGCAGCCACTTCTCATGAGTTTTCCATTCCACAACCTATGAAGTTGAGTCTCAGCCAAAGCACATTCAAGAAGGGATCAAAGGCGTCAAACGCTGCCATTATGATCAAGAAAGAGAATGCAAACTCTATGATGGTAAGGTGCATCGTTGAAGCTAATCTCTCATTCAATCTTTTGAGGATGTCTGTTGGAGAAACATGTTGGCAGCTTTTTCAAAAATAGGGGAGAAATATAGTGGTATTTCTTATCATGATTTGAGAGGAAAATATTTGCGCAAGGAATTTCTAAATGTGGAACACAAAGTTCAAAATGTCAAAGCACTTTGGCCAAAATATGGTGTTACAATCCTTTCGGACGGATGAGTGGACACAAGCAAACGTGGGCTGGTAAACATTTTGGTATCTTGTTGTTATGGAACTATGTATTTGAAATCAATTGATTCTACTGGTGTAGAAATAACTGTTGATGGTCCATGGCTAGCTGAAATGTTATCTACTGCAATAAAAGAAGTAGGGCCTGAAAATGTGGTGCAAGTTGTCACGGACAACGCAGCTAATTGTATCCGCATGGGGGGGCTTTTGGAAGTTGAATTTCCCAAGCTTGTATGGACTCCATGTGATTCGCATTGCTTGGATTTGTTATTGGAGGATATTGGGAAGTTAAATTGGGTTAATGAGGTGCACAAAAAAGCAAATTGTTTGGTCAGGCTATTCGCGAAGAAAAGGAATGCAAGGAAAATTTTCAGCCACTATTCTAACCGTGTGATTATTAGGCCAAGTGCAACTCGATTTGGGTATATTCTTATTGTGCTTGAGAGGCTTGTAAAAGTTTGTAATGCCTTGCAACAAACTGTTGTTAGCAATTATTGGAATGATTGGAAGGACTCTACCAAGCGTGATGCTATGAGGGTTAAGTCCATTATATTAGATCCTGCTACTTTGCCTTCTATTTTACTTGTGGTTACTATAATGCGACCACTATTTTTTGTACTTCGCCTTACGGATCGTGAAGGATCAACAATGGGATTATTATATGAGTTTATGAGGAGGGCGAGATGCTTGCTAGAACAAGGAGCTAGAGAGGGTGCTAGGGATAAAGACAAGTAAGTGTTTCTTTTTGCAATTGCTGTTGTATTTTCCTTCTTGCAAAACATATGTATTTTTCCTTGCAATGTATCCGCTGTTATAAAGATTTTCTGATTTCCTGATTATAATAGGTTGCTGATTTTTCTGATTTAAATTGACATATAGCTTCATGTTTTGTTAAATACCTTTCTTGCTTTAAAAAAAAATATTTAAGGCTGCATTTTGTTTTATTTTAGGTACAAGGAGGTGTTGGAAAGGTTTGACGAGCGTTGGGCTTGGTTTAGAAAACCTATTCATATCGTTGCGTGCATTTTTGCATCCTCTTTGGAAACCTCAAGACCATGCAACAATGATGAGCCAAGAGTTGACTGACGGATGGCTTTCATATATACAAAGGGTCTACTCCGTAGAGGAGTGCGAGAGGTTGCAAGACGAGTTAGATATGTATAGGAATGGTGTTGGCAGATTCACTAACGAGCTATCAAAATCACAAGGTGCAAAATGTAAGCCTGTCTCTTCGTAGGTATGGAGATAATGTGCCGTTACTTGCATCCTTGGCACGTGGGATATTATCACAGGTACACTTCTTTTTTTTTTCATATATATTGGAACGATTTATTCTATTAGTTGATTTAGAGTTAGACTTTCTAAATTGCTTTGATTGCTGCTGTTACTTTATGTCGTAGGATTGCTCTTCCGGTGCTGCTGAAAGAAACTGGAATGCGCATGCATTGGCTCATACTAAGAGGAGGAATCGTCTAAAGGTGAAACAACTTGAGCGCTTAGTATATATCAGGGAGAACTTAAGACTTGTACGCAGCTTTGAAACTCATGCAGGACTTCCAATGCAGGTTCAAGACTCTTTGTTTACCTTATCATGTTTTTCTTTGAACTAGTTTGTTTGTAGACTGAATGATATATTTTACTTTTTAATAGGTTAATCCAGATGAGATTGATATTGAAAAGACCCCTGAATTACCTGCACAAGCAGTTGATATTGATGCACAAGTAGCTCAAGCTTATTTTGAGGATGCAGCAGCTATGAGTATTGGACGAATTACAAGAAGCAGATCTAGGGCAGCCGCTACACAAGCTAGTAATGATTTGCATGCAAGTAGGTGTGGACGTGGTCGTGGACGTGGTCGTGGAGGAAGGCGTAGCACAAGAAGGAGAACTATAACAACTAGAGCTTCTGCTGCATCAGGATCAGGGAATTTTGTTGATGATGACAATAATAACAACAATGAACTAATTAGTGAGAATTATGAGGAGGAAGACTTTGAACATGAGTTGTGGGATGAGGATTCCGCAGCAGAGTCACAATCAGATGCAATGGCACCGATAATGACGCGACAACCGAGTCATCTAATGATGAAGACGAGGCTATTTGATACTTGAGCATTGTAATGCTATTATGTTTCTACCTGTTATGTTAAAACTGTAATGCTGTTATGTTGCTACTACTTTCAATATTTAGGAAATTACTTGTTGAGTTGATATTGCAAACTGTAGTTCACTTACAGTTTTAGAATTTCAGATTATAATGGATGGAAAAAATGTTTCTTTGCATTATGCTTGCAACTACCTCGGATTATGCATGCATGCAAATGTGAACTACCTTGGATTATGGATTATGCATGCATGCAAATGTGAGGAAGTCTGAGAAACTCTGCCTTTTTCTGAAGTTACAGACATTCTCACACATAATCTATAATAATATAATAATTGGATATGCGGAAAACAAAACTTAGAAGATTTTAACGATTTTTAAAGATTTCAAAGCTTTTAAAGATTTTAAAGATTTTTATCCATAAAATACGTATTCTAAGGGTTTTTATTTATTTTTTTTAAATCTTATAAAAATCTTTGCTTACGTACAATACGCGTACGAATTTCTAAGTACTTGACTACCTTGAGCTACATTCTTAGCTACTTTAGCACAAGTTTTTACAAAAAAAAACTTGCTTGCTAATTTTTTTTCTCCAAATCCTTTTCTATCTGACTTATTTAAGCTCTTTTTTTTTCAGTCATTTCTATTCCAGAATACGTTCTTGTCTTAGTTTTAACACTGTTCTACATTGCTAACCACAACTGTTGCATAGGCAAGATGCACCCAAGAAATCTACAAAGAGAATACTGGAGATTGTGAAGAGGCCTAACCTGCAAGCAAAACCTCTGGACACTTCTGATCCATTAATTTACGAGACGCTGCAAACCCAATGGTTCATTACTAGAGGAACTGGAGGAAAGTACAACATCTTGAATTTTCTACATGTTTGCAGAAGGCCGGGGTAGAAGCATTACAATGACTCCGAGTTTGACTGCATGGGATTTTTCAAGGAGATTACAGAGGTTGTGGGGCAGTCCAGACAAGTGGGAAGACTGTTTTTCAAGACCGTCCAGGGATTTATTTCTATAGACCATGCATTTTTTGGAATTGTTAAGGTGCGGTCAGACCTAGTTTACAAGTATATAGCACACTACAGAAACAAAGAAAGATTTTCTGCTATCATACACACAATCTGTTCCACTTTAAGTGGGGACTTTCCATACAGTGAGTTCGAGCAGGAAGAAGGAACTCTGCAATAAAATGATAGTGGTTCCAGTCAGGATGAAGTAGAGGTAAGTTCAGAGGAATCAGAAGAAAGGACATCACAGCAATCCAGCAGGCCAAAATCCACAATTGCTGCTAAAGAACCCAAAAAAAGAAGAGTGCAGCATTTGGAAGTGGCAAAAGTTCCACCCGAAAGCTCAAAGAAGCAGAAAGACAAAGGAAAGGCCCCATGTGTTGCCATAAAGGAAAAGAAGGTGGACGACCTCCGAAAAAATGGAGGAAATAAACAATGAAAAATTTGTGCCAGAGGTTCTGTACTTGCCAGTTACAAGCATGAGGTTGCCCCCCAAAAATGCAGCTGGTGAGAGGCCACTTCAGGTTCGAACAATTTATGCAAATAATTTGAGAACCTGAAGGATAGAATAAGAAGCAACTCCAATGCTCATGTGGCTCCTACTGTCGTCCTTGTTGACCCAATGCAATGCATAACCTCCCAGATGTATGATAGAGAAAATGCAGACACCTATATGCATTACGTTTTGGGTGACAATCATGGTTTTAAGGCAAGGAGGCATCTCTACAAAGAGAAGAAGACCGTGAGGTACCTTTCAATCCTCTGTGCTGTTTAATGTGGCTTGACAGACGAAGAAGCAAAAATCGTTACCAACACTCACAATGCTACCTATGGAGGATCTCATTCACTATGTTAATTGCATGTACAAACTCCTCATTACTCAAATAGCTTCAAATGCATTCCTTTGGGACAAGATGAGCAGGATCAAAGGCTCATGTACTGCGGCCAGCATGGCAACCTGCATATAACTTTACCATCTCCACATGTCTCAACCCTAAATTTTAGCATACCAAAAACACGTCACAACAATGAGATTATCTTCACTCCATGAATTCAAAATCTCTGCAACTTGGCTTTGAAGCAAACTCTTCCCTTTTGTTGTGACATTCTATCGATTCCAAATCTGTCTGCATTTCCATTTTCGAGCCCAAGAAAATCTGGATATTATTTCACTCTTTATCCGCTAAATCACGGACCTAAAATCTAAAGCGAGGACCAAGCACCGGTTAGCCGATTTCCAGTGTAGCTGCCCAACAACAGGGGCCACCGACAGTTTACATTCAATAATAGGTTTGGAGCAGTTAATGGCATATTTCGAGCATATACTGGCACATACATGGAATATGCCACAAGCCCACATGGATGATTGCTTGCCCCATTAGGGGCAATCCAAAAACTAGGTGAATGCAAGAAAAAATGCAAGGTAAAAGATAAGATGAAATAACAATAAGAAAAGCATGAAAAATGCCAAAAGAAATTTAAAACGGAAGAATGTTTAATACCATCCCCAATGAAAGTCCATGGCATATGGCAACTGGCAATCCCCAAGCATCTACCTGCCAATCAGTCTTTGGGGACGTTCTATTCTATCCTTTGGTACCCACAAAGATTCTTTACTCAACTATATAACACGTGACAATGCATCCTAGATCACTCTTTT
Organism: Isoetes taiwanensis; assembly: GCA_021234155.1. Classification (NCBI taxonomy): domain Eukaryota; kingdom Viridiplantae; phylum Streptophyta; class Lycopodiopsida; order Isoetales; family Isoetaceae; genus Isoetes; species Isoetes taiwanensis. The sequence continues at coordinate 15,729,995 of JAJEKV010000023.1, read as the reverse complement.
TATTTGTTTGATCATTTTAAGGACTATGACCGCAAGGATGCTGCTGATAATCGGAGGCGTAGATACTTCCGCCATTTCCCCTTAATCCTATTACGGCAATGGGCGCCATCGCCTCCACATGCCACCTCCTTCCCTGCACAAACAAAATTCTCCAAAAAAAAAACTTCCCAAACTAATTTCTTAAAAACCCTCGACCATGCAAACAATAGAACCCAACAATTACTAATGTCAACATTATACGATTTTAGCATACAGATACTTCCCAAAACCATATTAAATCTTATGTAATATCTTACCCTTTCTCCAATTGCGGAAGATAATTATTGTAGATCTCTTACTTGCAATATTTATTCCTAGCCTTTGTCTTTTGCCTACATAGGTAAAACATAGGATCTAACAACCTATTAGGCTACGTAATATCTTTGTTGTTCCCTCTCTTCTAAGCAAATAATAAAATTTTAGATCTGTAGTTGGCCAACTACAAATGATATAAGTATTAGCGATATACAGAATTTTTATATTAATACGAAGCTTCTAGGATCAGCTTTTCGAAAACTCTCCATCGGAAGTTTCTGCAACCTACTTCTAGTCCGAACTAGCATCTAGAGCAACCGAATTCTCGAAGTCTAATTTGCTCCATCTTTGTTGCAATGTGTCTTAAATAATACATGTTTTATAAATTCTTACATACATTTAAGCTGGTCCCTTACCCCCTATTACAATTATATGTTGTTGTACATGTTGTATACACATTCTATAAATTCTTACATACATTTAACCTGGCCCCTTACCCTCTATTACAATTATATGTTGTCATACATGTTGTGCCACTCGTGTACAATGCAATCCCATATATGTTGAAGGCTTTGTTTTATCAATAACAGTAAGGAAAACTGCATAGGAGAGTGACAATGGAGACTCCAGGCTCTTCGAGTGTTGCCAGAATGGGAGATCCATTGCCATTGTCCTCCATTGCTACAAAATGAAATCGAACTGACTTTTATCATTCATCGAGACCAAAAAGTCTATGGAAAGTAGGGAGCAAAATGGTTTACCTGCTATTGTGAAATCCTTACCTGCTCAATGAACTTCTGAACCTATTTTCCATTCAACGTTATTGGGAAGGACACGTGGCATCACCAGCGCATCCTTGTGCACCCCGTCCCCATTCTGTATTTTCTTATACCTCGTACATATATCTAGTTTTACTAAAAATCTACATAACTTTGACGTGTAAGCAGGATAAGGAAATGTTGAAAAATGAGCATATAAACCATTGTAAGAACAACACATATGAATAAGTGAGGCGCAAAAAACAAAGAAACAGAAAAAGCTAATAAAAATAAAAGAAATAATATATAATTTATATAATTTTGTTTTATGGTTCTGCTTTGTTGGGAACTGCCGGAGTGCTTGTAGGCGGTCGATTCGGCCGGTTTGTCGCCATTTACACTTCACGTGTCATATTTCCTTCCTTAAGCTCTTTTTCGGACACCTTCTTATAATCTGTGAGTCCATCTTTATAATCCTGTCAATTTCGGACCCAACTCTCTTTTTGCTGTAAATTTCGCTTGATTGGTTGCTGTTTTCGAGATCACAGGTTTGCCCACGTCCTGTTTTTTGAGTTCCATCTAGGTTCAAGGCTGAGAAGCTTGTTTTGAACGGATTCTATGTTTTTCTTGTGGATCCGAATGCATTATGTTATGCTTGTGGCCAAGTTGTTCAATGATGGAAGGTCATAGGTGGAGAAACCAAATTAGCTAGATTGACACACCTTAGCTTAGCAATATCATGTTTTGCCTTCAAAGAAGAGCTTTGCATTCTGCCACTAAGTTTGAGAGAGGTCAAATTACCCTTTTTTTATGGGGCAAAAATAGCGTCCTTAAGTTGATTGTTTATCCTGAGTCCAATGGCAATTTGCTTCCAGGTGATCAATTTATGTGAGCTGGGGCTACCTCTATATAATGGGCTGTCCATTATCAAAAACACAAGATGAAGATACTCCAGAGCAAATGCATGTGTCCACGGAGGAGGTTACAGTATTCTTTCCTGCACTAAGATTTCCAAAAGCAATAGATTTTAGCAGAGCACAGCAGGGGCATCTCTCAAGCAGTATAATCCAAAGACTTGCTGGACTACGTGGACGGATATTTAGCTTAATATCAGCGGATTTATTTTCTTTCGGAAAGACAAAGAAAAAAGTGTCATCACATGGTGCGCATCTTAATGTATGCTAAATTTTCTTTCTTGTGTATAATAACTGAGGATACTGTTGCCCAGTAACAAGACCTGGGAGACTCGTGGATCCTGCATGATCTTGAAAACAAGGTGGACCTCTTCTTTTGAAGCTACTTTTCTTATGGTATTGAGATGCAAGAACCTGCTTTGCAGTACCATTCTCCCTCTCTTATCGACAGTGATAGGAATAGATATGTATGGCCTTGCCATGACACATTCTTCCTTTTTTTCCTTTAATATCAGCATGTAAGCCTGCTTTGAAAAGAAATCTGATCTTTGTTTGGGTGTAGCAACAAAATCTCAATGCCTAGATGGCAAACCTACTAGAAATGATGTGGATTTCCAAGGAAAGGATAGCCCAATAGTGTGGCTCGTATTTGTATGACATTCAACATGCTAAAAGCATATTGACTTGCATGAGCTGGATTAGACCTATGTCAAATACATGAAGAAATGCAATCCTCCAGCAGATGAAGGAAGCATGTTTTTACAAGCTCCCTCACAAATAATGTTGAACTTGGAAAAGAGAGTGCAAGCATTATCCATAAGCTATTTGTCTAGCTGTTTTCTATAGTTGTGCACCCCTTTCTTATGTACTTCTCGTGTGCAGGCACATCAAATATAGGGGAATTGCAAAAGGCGGTAGAAGATTATCTTCCAATGCTTATTGGTCTTACTGTTAAAGGTAGTATTCAAAGTCAAAGATTTCCAATTTGGTCAATTCTCTGCCCAACTTAGAGCACTGCTAAAGCTCTTCTCTATTTGATGTGGAATTGGCATTTAATAGTGAAGAAAGGATAAGAGAGGAATAATGTCTCCAGCTTGACTTTGAGAGTGGTTAAAAGGCCAAGTCATTACCGTTTTAATGTGTATTTCCTCCTGTGCAAGTTAAACTAAGTTGAATAGGCATTGACAGAGTACCTTTTAAGATCCATCACCTTATCTGCGTTAGCTGTCTTCTTATTCTTATTTCGAGATAGCAGGCATATTAGGCAAGCTGATCAATGGGTTAGTTGAAGTTTGAGCACTAATATCAACCTGTTCCACATAGAGCTCTGATTAGAGTGTCTCCCATATTTCTAGTATAACCCATTCATGGTCATGGCCGTTGCATTCAAGCCTTCGAGATTTTATTAGCAGTATTTTCTTCAATCATTTTGGCAGCGCTATGGATATGTCTGTGTGCCATCTTTGATGCCGATTCTGTGCGCCATCTTTGATGTTGATTTCCAAAGTAAAAACTCTCTTTGTGCTCAATGAAAAGCACCTCATCCTTGCATGCTTCTCACATGCTTAGTTAGTTCTCACATGCTTAGTCTAATTATGCACTTCTCACATGCTTAGCCGATTTATGCACATAATCATTCTTTATTGATAGCAGCATGGCTCAAGCTTGTGTCTCTGCTGTGTAGGATGTAAATGGACCGATATGATCGAGTTTGGTTGGACCAATCGAGAAGATGAATCAAAGGTGGGTGTCATTCTCTTTATTCTCGTCATTCTCATCATTCTTATGCTGAATATGTGCAAAGTAGCATAAACGTTTCTTTGTGTGGCAGGAAACCACAATATCAAGTGCATTCTACGAACTGCTATCGGTTTTGCATCTTATTGGGACACTCTCTCTCCTAGAGGCTAATATAATACTTACACCAAGGTCTCCAGCCGATGGATACCGTCCAAAAATTACAGAAGGTACGGAATTTAGTTTATTGCCTTTAGTGAATCATCTTCCTTGTTCTAACTCTAGCAGGCCTACATCATGCAAGATTCAATTACTCCCTTATTTCTTGATAACCATTTTAGTCAGGAAGTTGATTGGCAATCGCATTGTATCAGTTTTCTGCTTGCATATGTTTTCATATCCCTTTGGTGCATTATAATTTGTACTCGTAATGGATGAATAATGGTGTTTCAGTTCAGAAAATTTGTGTATCTTTTTGATTGGCAATAATCACCTTTCAGAAAGTAAAAAGGCAGCAATTGAGAGCTTGCTTAAGGCAGCCCAAGTCTTTGATTATGCTGCCACATCAGTCCTTAAGCAATTACCAGATGCTGTCAAGTGAGGATATGTTCCAGTTTCACTTTCTTCCTGCTACCTTAAAAGTTCTGAACCCAGTAGTTTTTTTTATATGCAGGGCTAATTTACCCAAGGATTTAAAAGAGGCTGTACTCCGGGCCCTGGAATATCAAGCTTTAGGCCAAGTCAGGATACCTTCCTTTCCTTAAAAGGCATGATATTTGATAGAAAACGAAATAGAGAACGTTTTTCATAAAGTGTGTACAGTTGCAGATTGGAAATTTTGAAAATCTGTTTGCAAAACAGTAATTCAATGTCAAAGAATATGAGTTGCTCAAGAATAGTGGTCAGTTTAATCTTTATGAGGCTTGCATCATTTGCCATAAACTAGAAACAAAATGACTAAACCAAGAACACAAAATCTTTATTGCTTTGCTGAATTGCAGAAGGCTGATGTAGGAATGAAGCTTCTGTAGATTTAATGTGGCTAGAGTTTAAAACAAATGGTGTGTTCCACCTGCCATATGTAGAGCCGTTAGTGCTTGCACTTGCATATTAAAACATGGTTGACATTTGGAATGCCAGTATTCACTTATAATGGTTTTAGATGACTTTTAGAAAAGTTTTGTCATTCCAAAGCTGAAACTGTCAGTGCTGGTTGTCCAGGGGGTTGATATACAACTTGGATTGGCGATTGATAATGTTAAGGCGACGTTGGCTGTTAAGCGAAGACTAGCTTGTGAACAAGTAAAATACTGGGAACAGGTGCATAGTCTTGTTCCCAATTTGAACTGCATGTTGCTTTTAGTGGTGTAATGCCAACTTTTGTTTGTAATGCTTGATATGCAGGCTTATGAAAATATTCAAGCTGCACAACTTGCCAATGGATGGGGAGAGAAGCATGGTTTATTCATCAAATGGAAGCGGGCAGATGCCAAGGTAAGATGTACTTGACAAGATTGAGAAAACATTACGAACATCCAAATGCTTGACCTCCATTAATTCAATGAAAAATAGATAGTTGGCTCTTGGCATCTTGTCCATATCATGCATGGTGTCTCACTGCACAGGCGGCAGCATATTACTTTCATGGCCTGATTCTGGATGAAGGAACTGAAGAAAACACACATGCCAAAGCTGTGTTCTGTCTTCAAGCTGCTGAAGGTTTCATCAATGAAGGGAAAAAATTATCTGCACAATTCAATGCGGCCAGTCCTGTCACCAGGTGAGAACGAATGCTGTTTTGATGCACTATTTTAGATAGTCATTGTCTGATATAATTTTATCTAGACCTTGTCCAATATGGGGAGCAATGAAATATTTAACGGAAAAGATTCCAAAAGATGCAATTAGCAAGGCCCGTGTCAACAAGGATGTGTATTATCGTGAAATGTAAGTCTTGAAATGTCCTGGTGGTTGTTTTTTATGGATGTTTGTGCAATGTATTTTTATTGACTTTTCTAGCTAATCTCAGAGCCCCAGAGAGGGTGCCTGATTTGCCAGACTTTCCATTGGCGCTAAAACCAGATGAATATGAATTGCCTTCATTGGATGTTGCTTGGAGCCAGGAACAGTAGAGACAACAGCTAGCAATCATGCAACTCTTTGCCTGCCAATGTTTGTTATGTATAATTTTGTATAGTATAGCTATATAGTGCAATCTATAAAGAAGTGTAGTAATTTATTTACCTGATGATCCTAATCAGGTGGTGTGTTGTATATTATAGCTATATGCAATGTCAGTAAACCTCTCTTGTGATATACGTATTATCTGGCAATGTATTATTTTTGTAATTGTGAAGCAGGTCTCTCTCTTTCTCACGAAGTGGTCTCATGTTTTTTATTTTCTCTGCACTCAATTGTCATCTGATAGATCTGTCAGGCCTCCAATATGACATTTCATTTGATTCATTACATGTAAGGTCTCCAAGACATACATATAACATATTCATTTATTCAGCCACATGCTCCATGTACATATTCTTTACTCCTTGTTATGGCAAGGAATAAAAATAATGAGAGAATAGGCTCTTAAACCTCGGTCCTTGCAGGTTCTACAGGTTCTAAAGATTCAACCGCTATCCACCGTTGGATGAAAGGGAGTTATATTACAGAACCCCTGGAATATTCTTTCAGTAGCATATCTCAGTGATTACAGCCAATAAGCTCTCGTATATGCATTTTCTAGAGAATATTCAAAACATTCTGTTCCAGCATAGCTCCTCCTTGCTTCGCACGACCTGTATCGCAGGGAGGGTCTTAGTTTGCATTTCCAGCCATAGCTAAACTTTCATTAGCGTAAAGAGGCATTGGAAGGATAGTCTTATGTTTTTGGAAGAAATTCAATCAATCAAAATTGGCCAATCGATGTAGTTGGTTCTGGTTCGTGTCAAACTTGCCAGGCATCAAAACTCTGATTACGAAAAGAAAAGGGGCTCGAAAGTTTGCCCCCAGGCAACTGATTGTTTCAACCACTTGTCGGTCTGCAGCTGATTTCGAATTCTCCTGCTGCTAGTGAACACCCGCTGGAAACAAGGCAAATCTCAAACCCAATTTTTCGTTGGACGAAATTTTCTGCTAGCCAAAATTACTCCTTCCAAAAATTATGAGCTCTAGTTCACTCCTTGGTCATAGAAAATGGATAAACAAACGAGAAATATGAACTCTAGTTCTCTTCTTGGTCGTAGCTAACGTGGTAAGTGGCGACCAACGTAGTTTGGTTGTAGCTCCATGCAAACATAATTTTCCTGCTAGGCAGTTGCAGTTTAAGGATATGTCGTTCCAAGTACTCCTGTGGATGATAAGGCGCAGAATTTGCAAGTAAAGTGCTTGTTTCCACTTCCTTTTTTTTTGGGTTTTAGAACATGCCTCCTCCCATAACTTGCTTGGTTGCTTCATTCCCACCTAGACCTTCAATCAATTGCTCACTGTGACTGTTCCAATCCCTGTCCCTGCACACTGTTCTAAACTTCTTCACTCTGCCTGCCCTGCCCTATAGTATTTCAATGTTCACAGATAACAATAAACAATTAACAAATTACAGACAGAGCTTATGATGCATCCAGAAATACAAGCAATGCTGTTATCCGGATCCCTTTCTGTCTGGCTATGTGTTAAGTGCAGCAGGTCCACAAATGGATACGGGCAGAAGGGAGGGATAAAGGCAAAATTGGTGGTAGGCAGATATTTTTGGATTGGATATTTTTGCAAGGTTTTTCCCCTTTCCCCCTTAAAATAGATACTGCCTTCCTGATAGAAGAATATAGTTACGGTTTGGGGTAAACCTCAGATGCTCTTCAGTCAGCCGGTTCCTATCAGTCAGCCGATTCCTGCCAGATTCGACACTCCCTGGATCTTAGAATGCTGCCGAAACCTAGATTTGCACACTAAGACTTGATTTGTAGCAGTCGTGAATCCCGCCCTGATGCCTGCCAGACGAAATCGCATGCTGGTCCGACCTCCATCAACAGAAAACAGAGAGTTGAAGCATACAGATCGATGTTCGAGCAAACGAAGCTTCAACGATGCATGTGGACTGTACAAAAGGGTTCGGGACCTTAGGGCAAATAGGTTTAGCAAAAAAAAAAAATAATAATAAAACTAGCAAAAGGCACACCAGAAGGCTTTAGCAAGGTCAAATTGGTTAAGGCTTGGTAGTTGATTTAGGCTGCACAAAGGTATTTTATGCTACGTCCGAACACTGTGCCTGGTGCCATCTTCATGCCATTTTTTGCATTTATCTAATTTTCATGGCCCTAGATCTAGAAAAAAGATCTAATGGTGGAAACTAATGCCACATCACTTTTTGCTGAGGTGGAAGTGCAACGTGGATAGGCTAGAATTTGAGGAAAGAATGTAGGCCCAGTAGGGCTTTTGAAAGAAGCTCCTAGCCAGTTTACAGCATGTGTACAAGTACCTCATCGTGCCTAGTTAAACTAGTTATGTTTGAGAATTTTGTAAGCATTTCAGTGTATGAGAGAATTACTTGCATTGAACGAATTGCTTTTTCTGTATCCTTACCATGGCCTAGGCATTTGCACTTTGGTTAAGACTTTGGGCTCCTTTTAAGCATTCTACTCTTGCCTACTTTGGAACTGCAAGTTTTTGAAAGATGCTTCGGCACTGGCACTGATCAGACTTCATATATTCCCTTATAAAATATGTGTGCATGATCAGACTTCATATATTCCCTTATAAAATATGCTTATGCACACAGTATGTATTGAAAGTTATCCATAAAGCAAAGTTCGCACACCGTGGTCTTTGGTAAAGACACAATTTATTGTGGTACAATTACACTTTGTTACAGCAATACAGTTCAAGTTGATTGTTACAACATTGCTCATAAAATGTTTATACAATGAAAGTATACATTTTTATGGTCTAGTACAAACCATATTGGTCTAATTTAAAGCTAAATGTACCTCTTCACAAAATATAATGATGTTCTATAGCCAAAAACAACAATTTACCACCAATATGTGGGTGCTATCATTATTTCCTCATTTTATAATGGCATGATTCCATCTGTACATCCAAAAAAAAAATTGTTATTGCATTGGAGCTTCATCTTTAAAATCAAATATCTGCATTACAACAAAAAAGCTGGACCGGGACTATTCATGATTGCAACCACTACTTCATCCACAACTAGTCAAATCTGAATGCAAAATCATCATTTTTTGTCTCGGATGTTTTCCCTATAGGACGAAATTCAACCAGAAATCAACGTACCTTCTAATTTTGCATACTCTGTATGGCCTTGCAGTTCTAGCCTCCAAGTAAAAGTTCCACTCCAAGTCGCAAGTGAAAGCTCCAACCCCTATAATTCCATGGTGATAAAATGGCGTTATCTGATTAGGCTTGTGCTTGAGCGGCGGAAATAATGGCGTCTGCTTTATCATACAATGTATCTTGAGCTCCACAAAAATGAACATCATAAAATTGAGCCCATGTCGCCTGTAATTCGCAGAGCAACGGCCTGCCGTAGTGGGGATCCCGAGGTTGGAGGAGGAGCAGAGTTCTTTGACGAACCGTGTCCCTCACTCCCTCACCAATGCTAATATTACCAGGCTGATCCATTCTGTTGGAATACAGAGAGGGACATAATTAGAAATTCTAATGTTTGCACTACTAGACTGATCCACTTTTGTTGAAATACAAAAAGTGAATATAATTAGATGTCCCAACAAAAGAAAACAAAATAATGCTCACCATTTTCTAAGAGGATCATAAGTGGGTTTCCATAGTGGTCCTTAATATAAGTGACTGCCTTATACATTCCCCAAGGAACTATGTAAAAGCCGGTCGAGTGTGCTCTTGGTCCGATTGGTACTCCATTTCTTTCAACCGGGTTGACCATAAGATTAGCACTACTTGAAATTTGTACATAGAAAATAAGTAAAAGTAACGGCATACAATGGAAGCTCATTGTCCAATCCTCTTGATAGCTTGTGTCTTTCTTGGCGGTTTATTATCTAAGCATAATATGATGTGTCTTTGGTTTATACCAACAAAATCTATGGCACCTTTAACCATCTTTTGCCTTCTTGAGGAGTAAACTTTGGTAATCTAGAACCCACGATCTTTTGCATCGACTTTGGATAACTTCCATATAAGAGAAGTTCAAGAAACCCAGAATGAAAACGAAATTATGAGGAAATCATCATTGCAAGGTCATTAGATCACACCAAATTACCATCCAATATGAAAATCCACGGATCTCTTGGCGGTACTTCATCTTCGCTGTGGAGTTGGTCGTTGGCTCGTACCATACAAAGTCTAGAAGGATGCCAATAGTTCCTTTTTGCTTTTTCGAACAAGTTAGGAATCTTAGGGATGAATTGTGGATCTGTTACATGACAAAAGATGAAATATTTACACGGTATTTTTCCCTCAAACCTTAACAGCCAGATGAGAATGAGAAAGCAAGATGTTATGGGCCACTATGTAGGGCTCATTGCAGAGTTACCTCCCGGATCGCGCTTAGTGCACCTGCCGAGAGCAAAAATACCATCATCATAGCCCAAAGTGCACCACAACTTCGGGCTCATTGAAAATTCGAAGCGCTAATACGAGCCCTAAATAAAAACTACAAATGGCAAAGTTTGTACCAACGGGAGGGGCGTAAACTAGAATTCATGGCAATTTTTGACATGGTTGCCATCATCCCGATGATGCATAGCCCAGAAATCAAGAAGAAAATCACTTTCCTTCTGCATGAATGCTAGGGTTTGAGGGGCACAGTGCACAACCCGAATGTCAAGATGAATCTGCGCCTTTTGGGGCTCGATCTAACCATGGCAAGCTAGCTGCAGCGGCAATCGCAGCCATGAAATGCCGCTTTTAGAAACTATCGCCCTTGCCTTTGCATGCCAACACCGCCCGAAAATGCCGACACCGCCAATGACTGCAATGAAACAAGCAGAAAGAAATGGAAAGAAGCAGGAAACGGAGGAGCAGGGAAGAAATGGAAAGGAGGAGAAAGAAAATAGGGAATTTGGGAGAGGGATTGCGACTCATCCTATCTCCGTTCTATTTTCTTGGCCATTTTCTAATTTCCTCGACCCTTGATTTATGAAACTAGAGATTCAATGGTGTAGATTGTTGCCACTTCAGATTTTGATGAGGTGGAAATTACACGTGGATAGGCTAGAATTTGAGGAAAGGATGTAGGCCCGGTAGGGCTGGTGTGCTAAAAAAAAAATAGTGGATGCATCTAACTTAAGATGCGTGTCGATGCGCCACATCTGCATCTTAAGCATCTAAACTTTAGATGCGCGCATCTGTGGAACACAGCGTTAGGCGTTAGGTAAATGCACGATAAACAAGAAACATATTGCCACTTTTAATTGTAACAGACTCTGGCAGACCACAACCAAAGAGAAGTGACAAGGAGATCTTTGCTCGATCAATACCGAGCCATCGGATGGGTATTCTCGAATGGGCGAGCATGCATCTCTTGCATGCATGCATGTATTGCATGCATTTTCTGGGGCTCTGGTTCGTTTGGGGATCGCTATTTCTTGCAGGTTCTTCATTGACTTCTCATCGGCGTTTTCTCCTCTCTCAGCAGTTTCCTTGACTCTCTTTTTTTTTTATACCAGGCGGGGGAGGGGCTTCTCCTTGTTTGGTTTGACAGTTTGGCATCTTTTTACATGTTGGAATATGTTCTTCCCCCGTCTTGTCCCTTTTGTGGCCATCCTTCAACCTTCGACCTGGATCCTGTTTTGATAAGGAAGTTCTCTTTTTGTCAAGAGCTTTTGTCTGTTTTCATGCGAACCCTTATTCGAGAATGCCATCGATCCGAGCCATCGGATCGGTATTCTCGAATGGGCGAGCATGCATCTCTTGCATGCATACATGCATTGCATGCATTTTTAGTGGCTCTGGTTCGTTTGGGGATCGCTATTTCTTACAGATTCTTCATCGACTTCTCATCAATGTTTTCTCCTCTCTCAACATTTCTCTTGACTCCCACCCACCCTCCATTAATGTGTATATTATTGTAAATCTTGTTTTGCTGTCACGTGACATGCGTGACCAGCCCCTCGCTTTTCAAGGTTGTTGTTTTCTTATCTTCGTGTTCTAGTTTGTTGATGTGTTCTAGTTTGTTGATGTGCAGGTACAGTGGGACGCGCGACTTCTTCTTCTTCAGGCTTCGTGGGTTTCTTTGTGGGAGCGTTGTTTTTGCATCCTTACGTTGTGTCCAAGCCCCTTGGCGAGGGCTTATCACTAGAGTTTTTCCTCGAAAACCCGAAAGGGCAGGGTTTTTTAATCCCAACGATAAGCTCTCGGCAGGTACACTTAACCAACATCTGTAGAATTTTTTTGGGGTCCAGATGATATAACTGGATATTCCCTGTGTTTTTTCATTGTGGGTAGCTTGCATCAGCTACCCACTCTCAACCATTGTAGAATTCTGTTGAGATGAATGAAAAACCTAGCTAGTGGGAGCTTTTGTCTGTTTTCATGCGAGCCCTTATTTGGGAGTAGTAGAGCAAGTGAGTGCCTAATCCATTAGCAATGTTAAATGAGGAACTCTAGTACCAACAAGTCGAGAGGAAGAAGCTTGAGCAAGTATTTAGAATATGAGTAGATTGATGTTTGCAACCTTTATTGTTTTTCCTTTTGGCGTAGGTGATACTAGCATCTTAAGTTTATGTCTGTGTAGCTGGATGGAAACATCAAAAGATGAGCATCAGACTATCCGATGGGAAACATAAGGCATGTTGCTGACAGGTTGTTGAATCGAATTAATTTTACGTGAAATTTCTGATATTTATGGTAATATGTGATGCTTATGGTAATAGAAATAGAAGCAATGTGTGGAGGTTCAATCTATGGAGTTGAGTATATATTGAGGTTAAAACTAGAAGAATAATATTGGTACAATATATAATCACTCCACATTGGATCAATCCCACGTGGCACCAACTAATCTGCTACAGTAGCATCATCAAATCCAACATTTTCAATGCGCGATAAGCAAGAATACCCATTCTTTGAAAGGATCTGTTAATCAATATCTAAGCTTCATAGCATCCAAATAGGCGCCAGTAGAGCGGCCTACAACTTCAAATGACATCAAATTACCAATGTACTTCTTATGTTGTTCTTATGTAGATCATGATCAATCTCTACCACATTATATCCAGCAGCTTTAAGGGTGTCTTTACATACAACAACTTGATAGAACACATCCATGGGTGATAACTGAAAATCAAGTTGAGTCTCTCGGGCTAGAAGCTCACCCAACGAGGAGCCAATGCCTCTCTTATTCGCATGAGTAATCATCAAGGGAAAAATAGAAGGAGACAAATATTTAATCACTAAAATGTTCCCTTGTTACCCTATTCCCTAAATTTCCATACCTCCATGGCAACGCGATGGAGCCATAGCGGAAGAAGCTAAGGGGATAGAAGCACTATCACTTTGAATTCTATTATCAGAGAGCAACTACAAGAGGCATAGAAGAACTAGTCTATTACCATTTGAGGTAATACCTTGAGATGACAATTGAGGAAAACTCATTATTATTGAGATCCATACCTTTGTAAATCAAGACCTCTTGCACTAGAGGGTTGTCATGTTGCATCAGAGGGTTGTCCCGCAACATCAAACTAGCTCCATGTGACTTCCTAGCAATTGAAGACTTGGCAGCCAATTGAGAAGAAGATACAGAAGATATTGCGTTTGACCTCATCGAGAGCGAGATGGCCGAAAGTGATCAGTCCAGATCTGGTTTCCAACTGTAGAAAGAAGCCCACCGAAGCACATACTATTAGAAAGCCTCTGCACAAGCTTTCCAACGAGCCCAAGCATGCTAAAAAGTGAACTCGAATGCAAAGATGATAGCAAATAAGGTGAATCTACCCTATCCGACAACCAACCATCAAATAGATGCCATTCATTATTGTGCCACCATTTTCTTGATTCTTTTTCCTTCCCCCTTTTTTTTTGAGCGATGTATTTTCTTCATCACACAACATCAAGCAAAAAAGAGAGGGAAAAATATGAATTGAATTGATTTGAATGAGGTGGGTGAAAACTATGGGTTCAATCTTAATCGTCCAATCTTGATCTGCAACCCCAACAAGAAATGTGAAAATGGAGTTCCTAAAATTGCAAAACTCTTAGGCTTAAGGCTCCCACCTTTTCCTTACCGACAATCAAGGGAACACATGGTCAAAGAACTTATCTTCTAATATTTTCATGAAATTATGAAGTAGTTCCACCATTAATATTTTCTCTTCATCCACCTTATAAACTTATTAAATGTTATCATACCATATATAATGCAGTAACATTTCTGTTCTTAAAAAAATAGGAAGTATTTTTTCTGGGCTGAGGACAGACGTGGGGCCGACACGTATACTTATATTGTGTTTCTAAATTCAAGAAAAGAGAAAAAACCCAGGGATGCCGCGTTCAGTGTTAAAATTTGACGGCTTTCATGCCCGTTTTTGGCTAATTTGCCCGTCAAAACGGGCAAAAATTTTTTTTGCCCTGCATATGACGGGCACCAAATAGTTAAATGCCCGTCATTGGAAAGACAAAAAAAAAAATTACACGTCATTTGAAAGGCTGAAAATATAGATTTGCCTGTCATTTTTTTTTCTTATAGTTCATATCCCTATAATATATATTTAATTTAATGTAATATGGTTTAGCTAAACCAATGAACATAAATAAAAATACATAGTATAGTTTAGAAATACCAACCAAATGCCAAGCCAAGCCAGCCAACCAATACAATTTACCTTTGGCATCATGGCCAACCTTGGTATTGATTATATGCAACGAAATTATGGATTGGCATTGATTATATGCAACGAAATTTAACAATTCTTTGTATTCTCTGTAATCACGGTTTTTTTGGGCGGGCAAAAATGGGAACCACCGACCGAACTGCGCAGTGCCGAATCGATTCGTATTGCTGAACCCATCAAGAACCCATCGATTTCTATCATCAAGAACCCATCGATTGCAGTCGGATTGAAGTTTTACAGCAGTTTTGCAGCCGGATTGCAGCCGGATTCAGTCATTTTACAGGCCAGATTGCAGTCGGATTCAACTTTTAAAACCATATTTGAGCCGGATTGCAGTCGGATTCAGCCATTTCACATGCCTGATTGCAGTCAGCTTCAAGCTTCACAGCCATATTTGAGCCGGATTGCACGTTTTACAGTCCAAAGGTGCGTAAACATACAGCCAAAATTCTTGTTTCATTAAAAGTTAGCCATTATTTTGTTGCATTTAAAGATTGCCAAGAGAACGATTCTGCAGGAAACATCCAGTCCAGTGATTCATCCAGTTCTCTGCACACAAAGAGTCTTAGCGAAAATCCTGATATGTAAACTCCTGATAGCGAAAATTCTGATTCTTAGCTCACTCCTTCTTGATTACCTTCTGTAACTTCTTTCTGGTGGAACAGTTTTCCGGCCCTAATGAATTTATGGCAATGTTGCATGGTCATTCCTGGAAGCACAGCAAGTTGTGAGCGAGGTTTTTCTCGCCAAAATGCTATCAAGAGTGCTACAAGAAGTCGTATGAACCTAGAGACACTTGATGCAACAATGTTGGTCTCATTGTGTGATGAACCATTTGAATCTATAGATTGGCAAGCGTGTTTTAAGGATTGGTATACAGCGAAAGACAGGCGAGCAATGCCACTCGTTAATTGATCCATTTATGTACTCTTCTTTGAGTTATAATGCAAGTATTACAAATGGGTATTTTTTCTATATTTTTTGACTAAAAACTTGGATTCTGTCATTTTAAATTTTTGTCTGGCATTTGAAAGGTTGGATTTTGAGAACTTTCTGTCATGCGAAAGGCATAAAATTATTTTGCCTGTCATTAGAAAACCGTCAAACACCCGTCAAATTTTAACACTGGCCGCGTTCTTCCCCTGCAAGCAATCCGGCCTGCTCCAATTAGGCGAGTTCGGCCCTAAGCCAGGCTCGTCCTTATTGCTCAAACCTCGAACCCAGAGGTGCCAAAATGCAAAATGTCTTCCTGTGGTGGGCTTCAGCTGGGGGTGGGGTTCCAGAAGTTTTATTGGGCGATTCTTCAGCGCCAGCTTCTTCTGCGCTGATTCTTTTACGCCAGATTCTTCCGCGGCAATGGCTGAAGGGAGCGATGCTGGCCATGAATCTCTAAGGGTCTTAGCTGAATTCTTTATCTGCCACCAAATAAATCACGGTTGTGGTCTTTTGATATATCTTGTGAGAATCAGGTGCTGAAAGTCCCGTATTCTTATCTAAAGCCATAAATAGTTAAGATGTTCCGTTGTTTGAAGGAGCTCACTGTTCGGTTTGTTTATCGAACCCTGTCATTTGGATGGTCGCCTAGTTGCAGAGTAGAGCCAGCTTTGTTGCTAGAACCAATGCAAAGGAGATATTTTTTCGGGCATCTAGTAGCTCCTCAGGCACGGATTGATGAGCCGACTGATGCTAACGATGTTGGTTTTGGGTTGAGTATCAGAGAAAATGGATTTGAGCTTCAGCTCAGGGGCATTTTCACTCGGTTCTAAAACTTAAGTTTTTTACATCAGGGTTTATCTTTTAGGAATGACGAACTGGGCTTGCAGGTAAACTGAGGTTTTGTAGTTTATTCCGATTTTGTTTCTTGCAAGAAGCTAAGGTTTTGTAATTTCGTGTAGAAGCCACGGATAGACGCCCTTTCCATAGTGGCTGCCCTAAATACAGATATTTGGTCAGTCTGGCCAAAGGCCTTGGCACCAAACGACTATTCTGGCAGTGGCTAATCCTAAAATACAGGATAAAAAATGTTCTGGATTTGCATGTTCCGGATCCGACAGTGCAGAGGCGCTTGGCCCATAGCCAGAAAGATGCTTTTAGATTTTCATGTCTTTGAAAAACGAAATTGAAGAGGTGGTCATTAGCCCTTTAATGGTGATTCCGGCCTCTTTAACTGGGTTTTTTTACCGTTATAGCTCAAGCTCAAGGCAGAAAAAACGCAGAGGTAAATGATCGTTCCAGAAGTATTGAAATCCTGCTGGTTTTGCTAAGCTTTGCACTTTCGGCTGGAAGATATAGTTGAGGATGCTTAACAAACTAATATTATCATATCACATGCTTCTATTCAGGTTTGAGATGAAATCTTTGGTTGATCTGAATAGTTTTATGCTCTGTTGGCTTTCATCATTGAATGTAATGATCCTGCTGTAAGTGCAGCCTTATAAGAAAAGTAAGTCCCTCTTGCATTGGTAGATAGGTCTAGAGACATGCTGAGTTTAGTTTTACGGGATGCGTGAAATGACCAAAGTATGAATACATGTTTGATATTTGATAGGATGTCTTATTATCTACTTATATAGGAGTAGGATAATGCGAGCAGTTCACATCTATATTTTGGCTAATATGCATTTTGTAGGAAAAATTGATTGTACGACTATGTTATTTGGACAAGTACTATGAAACATTGCCAAGCACAATGCGCTCTTTGAAATGCATTACATTCATTATTGAGTCCACGGATCCTGTTGTACATTTGAGAAGATAACACGGTGAATTGTTATTGTTGCTCTGAAATTTGTTAAGGTATGAGTTTATCTGCTCCTAAATTTACTGTTATTAGATCTCAAAAAGTTTCAATTTTGAACTCCATAATTATTAAGCAGCTAAAATCTGCTTATCAAATCTGAAAGTGAGAAGTGTTTTTCCAGGCGCGCTATTATTAGCAAGCGTCTTATATTGCTAGGTAAGGACTGCCTTTTGTTGCCCTATATTTGCCTTTTGTTTCCCATGCTGTATTAGGCTTTTCTTTTCTTCAAACATGTTTTGCAATGCTGGAGGAACCCAACTCTTCTTTTTGCTAATATTAGCATCTGGTAAACAGATATGATGGCAGATATGTGCAATAGTTTTCCTGTTGAAACGAAGTATTTGAAAAAGTTATAGTAGAAACTCAAGTACGGTTATGTCAACTAGCGAAAGCAAGTTTTATGAATGTTGATCCTTAACTTCTGTGTTCTTCATACTTCCAGGCAAGAGGATCAAATTTTCTTCACTCAGCTATGTCGTCACAGACCGTGAAGGTTTATTAAGAGCAAGAATAACCCATCCGGCTTAAGCCTATGGCGACGCCGCTTTTTCTTCTCAGAGCTGCCCTTTCTTTTTGCTCCATGTTTTACATAGTTGGTGTAAAAAGGTATATGATAGTTTCCCTTTATTTGCTTTTTGTTTGGATAATGAATTCATGGTATGTGCATTTAGGAGTACACAGCGAGATTGTTTACAATAATAGAAGGTATGTACAGAGCAATTGTATTAGTATGTGCATTTAGGAGTAGCTATGAAGATTGTTTACGATAATAGGAGGTATGTACGACCAATTGTATAATTTGATATCAATATATGTTCGATTGTCCAAATTTTTGTATTTTGTAAGCAACAAATCGAGTTGTCTTTTGCAAGCAATCTCTTTTGCAATAATGTTAAACGTTTCATTACAATGTTTGCTCAAGTCATTCTATAATCCCTGACATGACTTGCAATTCATAAATATTTGTAGATTAAATGATATCAAGTCTGTTACTCAAGCAACAAAATGCTATGTGCTTTCGAACAACAAGACTTCGAGGCGAGACCTCCTCTTACGCCATCTCTTCTTCTTGTTGATAACCTTTGCTTCCCTGAATAGTGATCTCATAGCGTCATATTTTAAGCATGTGAAAATGTATTCGAGATAATCTTATGCTTCTTGGATAATCATCTTACGATTCTTGAAATGAACTAGAATGCCGACTAAAAAAGAGAATATTACTAATAGCCTTTCTGTAGGCTTCTTGACAATAGCTATGAGATTCCATTCTAGGTCTTGCAATCACTACCAGCATTTAAATATATAACTAAGTTGAGTGTGGGTTTGTTTCTCGAGATGAACTGGTTAGCTAAAGATGGAACAGGTTTGGAGCTTCCACCTAACGAATACATCATAACATATATGAACGATTGCCTGATTGCCTAGTTTTGGTCTGTTGGAAGTTTAGCCAAGCACATCATGCTGTGATTCTTGCATATTATATTAGATACTCTTTCTTATGTCTACTTTTTCTCCCAAGGAATGCCTCAAACATTCTGTGATTCTTGCATATTATATTAGATACTCTTTCTTATTTCTACTTTTTCTGATGTTCCAGAGCCTTCAAAGAGTTCAGGAAGTGAAGGGAGCGGTGTACACCGTCCCTCCCTCAACGAAGAGACGAAAGCTTCCATCAGTATTTGAAGATTTAGCTCTAGCAATATCAAGAAGTGCATCAGAACTGACTCAAACTCTTTTGGCATGTGAGGAGAAGAAAGAGAAACGACATAGGGATATATTGGGCATGGAAGAGAGGAAATTAATTTTAGAGGAGACCAAAGCTGAATTTAATCGTCAAGGTATTGAAGGGCTAATTGGAGCAGTAAACAACCTTGCAAATGCCATTCAAACCCTAGTTTCACAGAGGAATAGAGCCGCGGCGGCCGCTACGGCCAAGGGGAAGAGAAGGCCGCCGCGATAAGTTTCTTGTAGTTCATAAAGATTAATATATCAAGTAGTGCTTGCTTGACTTCAAAATACATTGGTTTTGAACTGACACCAAGACGAACATCACTTGCTTGACTTCAAAATACATTGGTTTTGAACTGACGCCAAGAAGGACATCACACAAATTCATCGTAATTTGCTCAAGTTCGTGACACTGATATTGTGAAGGAGGAAGGAGAGAGAAATGCGTTAATTTTTTACTTTTCTTGGAAACAATCTACTTAACTTGTTGCAAAAGCACAATATGCTTTTCTTTAATAGTGAATGATGTGTATAAAAAGTGTTTTATTTCTAGAATGGCATGAAAGAAATTGTAAAATTGACTTATTAAAGTGTACTATGAAATCCTCAATGAATGCGGTTAGAGCTCCTATCTGATTTTCCATGGAAAAGTCTGTATAGATAAAATTAGAACATACTCATGAGATGTAAGATGCATTTAACAACTCATGAAACTTTTACTCTTCTTAGTCAATGAAGAAACCATTATAGATCCATATCAAAGCCCAAAATCTTTACAAATATAACAAGTATGAATATTTTGCATTTAATCATATAAAATTGCGCCCACACTAATATGCTTGGCTGCACTTTAAACTGTTATATGTTCCTTGCGGCTAACCTTAGAAGTAAATACACAGCAAATGAATCTAATGGTATACTTAGATGTTGAATACAACAATAAAGATCCAAAATCTCTATAGAATTAAAGGAACGATCATTTTCTTTTAAAAAGAAGATGTTTCATTGTAGAAGCCGTAGTAGCCACATGAATTGCAGGAATTTCCCTAATGCTCTTATTAAACATAGAGCAAATACTCATGTGAGAATGTAAAGCCGATCTCAGACATGTGCGTGGGCTCAAAAACTCGAGTTTGATGTGTGCTTTTTCTTCATTAATCGCTTCTGCGCAAAGGCCACAAACATAATGTCCCAAATATGACTCTCTAATCTGACCAATGTATGTTGTAGTACATTCATTACAAAGTCCACAACATTCACATCTGGCATGCTCAGTTACTACTATCTCCTTATTCTTAGCCATTGCAGAGTTCACATATTTGCAAATTGGCAGTTACCCAATTATATATTGTGGATTGTTCACGTGAAGTTATTGCCATGCATTTTGTCGTATCCTAATTGACATGTATCGTGTCTATTTTTGCCACAAAGTTTTACCTCACATGTTTGCGTACATTATCATTTTAGTGACCATGAACGTTATCCATAATCATTTTTCATGTGAAGGAGCTCACAAAATGCACATTTGAAAAAGTTTGGAAATGTCCAAGGGAACTTCTCGTAACATCTAATTTCAAACCACCTCATTATAAGTGGTAAAATCAACATGTGCTTTTTGAGGCTAGTTTATTTCATTTTAATTATCGCACCAATTGGTCTTTTGAGTATCTGTTTTTAATTTTCTATTATTGTTGTTTTTAGCTCATTAAGAGCTATAGGTAGATATTGCTTTAGCTTAGTATGCCGCCTGAAGGTGACCCTCATTGTCCTACATGGTGGAAACCATATACACTCTCGACCACTATATCCGCACTATCCTGTTGAACGATCAGAGATTTTCAATCTATACTTAGTCTACGGACCCATCCTACTGTTGTTTCTTATATAAACTTACATGGTACGTACCTTCAAGGTATATTTTACACGTTCGTCTTATAACCCCCTTGGCCCCTTCTATATGTAAATCTTGGGTTATTTTTCTAGTGATTATGCTTAAACTTTGTAACTTCGCAATGTATTGTCGACATTTATCGCTACGTGATCATTGTTTTATAATTTTCATGATTTATCCATTTTCTATTTCATTTTGGTTAGTTAGTGTTTATTCACACCAACAATAATCATATAACCATATAATTCCCCCTAGGACCCCTCTTGGTTGGGGTGCATATTTATAGGAGGGGTGCCTCCGGGCATCGAGAACCCCCTCTCTATCATACCATATATAAAGCAGTAACATTTCTGTTCTTAAAAAATAGGAAGTATTTTTTCTGGGCTGAGCACAGCCCTGGGCCTGACACGTATGCGCCCATTGCATTTTTCAATTCCAATAAAAATGGAAAATCTCCAGCCCCCAGGTGCCAGAATCTTCCCCTTTTCTTGCTCTGCAAGAAATCCATTCTTGCACGGCGATGGCCATGGCGGCCAGCATCCAAGCATCTGCTTTCTGGCCTCAGCAAGGTTTTCATGTTCTTTCCTCTGTTTTGGAATCCACCGCCATAGCTTCTTCCTTCATTTCTTCTGCCACGCCACGTCTATTTGTAGGATTGTAACTCCGGCATCAACAATTCTACTAAAACCTCCGGCTGTTGCGGCTAAGCTTCGAGGGTTAAAGCTTCTGCTGCTACTTGGGCTACCGGGGCAGACTTGCTACTTGCTATCAAAAGCCAGAAGGAAGTGTATCAGGTAATGCAGGCCTCTTTCCAGCCTTAAGGAGTTCTCTTAATTGTGTCCTCGTCTGCTTACGAGGGTACAGCTCCTTTCCTGTCAGAACTTGAAAACAAATCAACCCAAAGCTGAAAACATCTACCTTTCTTGAGTAGTCGCCGCACTGTTCATCCAGCATTTCCGGCGCCATGTATTCCAGTGTGCCTCTTAGTGTAGTGTGCCCACTTTGTGCAGTCTGGAATTTCTTAGAAGTGCCAAAATCTGTAACTTTGATCCGTAAATTGTTCTCCTTAACCAGCACATTTTGGGGCTTTTAGATCTCTATGAATAATCCCATTGGTATGCAGGTGCTTCAATCCCTTTGCGAGCTGAAGCATTATATCCACTGATTCGGCCAGATCAAATGGAGGATGGGGTTCCCGTTTGATCTTCCTGGTGTCTATCAGAGTTTTGAGATCAGTGTCCATGAGCTCTAAGACCAGACAGAATCTGCCATTTTCCTTTCTTGCATGGCCGAGGATCTGCACAATATGGGGGAAATCAGCCCTGAGAAAACTATCAACCACTCCTTTTTCTTTCTGGAATTCCATCTCAAACCCAAATTCCAAGTATTTCTGCTACTTGCTGCTACTTGGGATGGAGGTGGGGCAGAGTCTAGGGACAGGAAACCTGATAAGGTAGATCCTAGTGAGGCTAGGCTTGCGCGTTGGACTAGATGCGCACTTTCTGCAGAAGCATTGAAGACCCCTTGTGTAATTGATTTGCTGGGGAATATTTATAACAAAGAGGCAATTGTAAACGCTATGGTAACAAAAAGCCTTCCGAAGAAGCTGGGTTACATAAAGGGGCTGAAGGATTTGATAACTGTCCATGTGTACCCTAAGTTAAAAGGTTTTTCATGTTGTTAAAAAATTTGTTGTTTATAATCCATGTACAAATGTGTATGCCCTAATATACTGGGATGCATGGTAATTGAATACCCATCAAAGTGCTTCTCTTGCAACCAATGCGCACGACTAGTTGCTCATCCCCCCAGTGTTCGTATTGTAGGAAAGAGAAATGTTCGCGGCGGCCGCAAGGCCGCCGCGATAAATTTCTTGTATATATAATACATATATGAAATCAACACCATTAAGCATTTGTCTAATACCTTAAGGTATATCTTCATTTTTTTTTATATACTTTATGCCCTCACTTGTGGGAGTATACCCCATAAATGAGGATCGATATCTATGGTCCAGAGCGAGAACATCTTATAAATATGCCTATCCAATCGTTGCCTTAGGGCATTCCTCTTGTGAATATGCACCCCAACCAAAGGGGGTCTTAGGGGTAATTGGTCATAGGGGTAATTATATGGTTATGTGGTTTGGGTGCATATTCAAAGGGGGGTGACTCCATGCACCGAGCTCAATATTTATTGACTATATAATATGAAGCCTCTAGTCTCTTTCCTATGGATAATATATGTGGCTTCATTGCAGCATGTAATCAATTCATAAGCTAGAGATCATACTTGAATTATTCTAGGTGCACCAACGGGGATCTATTAAAGTTCAGAAATAAAATAAATTTTTTTGTTTTTTTAGCGCAACAGCCCAACCTCGGGTATCACATTATCTAAAAGCCTAGCCTATCCACGTGTTATAAAATTTGATATGGCCTCGTCTAAACCATCAGATATTGATCTATTAAATATAGGGCTCGAAAAATTAGATAAAATGCCGCCTAAGGCAGCCCTAAAATAGAGTGCTCATGTGCCTCTTGCATTCTCCACGGGCGATGCTTCTTCTGGTGAGATTCACAAACAGTCAAGATTTCCTGCAATATGTTTACATTCTTCCTTTGATTCTATCCAAAACCAACAAATTCGGAATCAAAGTTCTACGACAATTCGGATGCCTCAATCCTTCTGCTTTTCGACTGTCCAAGCCTCAACTTCCAGTAAATTGCCAGAAGCAGCCTACGTCCTGAATGCCTGCACACAGATGAAATTGGCTAGTCTTTCCAAGTACCTGCACAATGATTAAATTGGCCCCTCTCTGCAGACAGTTTCAGAAATGAGATAACATATCTGTTCGCCTCCTTGAATTCCCAAAGTGGCGTTCCTGTACAATTTGCTCCTGGCTTAATCTGCTATGCCCAGCGGTACTTGAAACTCGCATTCCCACAGGATGATTCTTTCTCTATACTTCACCCTGGTTGGCATTTTATTTGTCCAAAGTACAAAGTTTATTTTGTAACAAAATCCAAACAAGTTTTACCCACGGTTGAAAGCGAACATTATCATTCGTTTTACCAAGGCAAAGGCAATACTTATTGTTTTAATTTTTTTAGGAATTGTGTATATCCTATATTGAGAATTGTTTCAGATTTGCATCAGAGATCACTGAGTCTTCAGATGTCAAATTGGCAAGGGCATAGGCTAGCAGTACCAGATTGGAGTAGCATGTGATATGTATGCTGCCAAAAAATGAAGTCTTGTTGCATGGCTTATTCATAAACAAAATACTTTCACCAGATGAGTGATAATAATAGAGGCAAACAAGCAAAACACAGAAACTTGCTTGAAAACTTATTGTAACAGTGATTTACAACAACCAAATCATCACTGGCTATTACTCAATTGTCTCCAAACTTCTAATCAGCGATTCACTGCATTAACAATTATCTGGCTAGATAAGCCAGAGCACAAGAAATGGTGATTCACTGCAATAAACTGATTCCAGTTAGTAAAACCGGAGCAACTAGGCATGAAACAAATAATAAACTTATCAATCAGGCAGTCTTCTCACAGGCCAAGCGTTTCCACTCTACTAGCAAATCTTCAGCTCCTGACAGACTTTACTGACCACAGCAGGAGATCGGCCAGCTTCTCTGATGCAATCTTCTCTGATCCTCCCGACATTGTTGATACTGAAACCAGTTATTCAACCAGTTCTTCTGCTACAGCCGATTCAATCAATTCTTCTGCTATAGCTGAAATCTTCAATCAAGAGCCAAAATCTTCAACCACCTCTTCTGTTACAGCCGAAATCATCAACAAAGCTGATTCATCCCAAGGCAACTTCGGCCAACAGAGATTGCACGTCGGTTCCTGATGCCAGACGATGCTCTCTAACGGATTTTCCCTCTGATCGATCTCTGCATCATGCTTCCCTTTTTATTCTGATCTACACCGACATATTGCATGGTGCCATGTGTCAGTCTGCTACAATTTGTTATTTTCATGTGACAATGGCATGAATATCCCAACATTTTCCCTTCATGCCTCCTCCCAGTGCCCAGCGCCCTCCTCTCTCTCTCTCTAGCGCCCTCACTCTCTCTCTAGCGCCCTCACTGCCCTTGCATAGAGCCCCCTTGATTTGCCCCTTTCTGGCTTTCTCTCTCTAGGGTTTACAATCTCTCTCTAGCTCCAAAACCCACAAACCCCCAAAAGGTGCTCTGACCGCGATTTTGGGTTCCCAAATTGGATTCTGAGCACGCTTTTTACAGCCAGAGACCCCATAGCCTTTGGAAGTCAGCGCACAGAATAATGTTGAGCTAGGCTCCAACATTTGCCTGACATTGCCATAGCCCAACCAACTGCCTCTTGGCCTTGCCTAGCACGGCCGCGACCACGCCATAGCTTTGTCTAGCCTGCGGACGACAAGCCCCCGCCATAGCCTAAACCTTGCTTGACGTGCCATATCCCCAAATCCATAGCCCGCGAGCAGCCCAAAGTGTGCGGACTCACCCCTAGCGGTGAGCTTCCACAGCCACAAGACCCCACCTCGGGCAAACCCCGCCCGGCCTGGCCGACCTCCCGCCGCAGTAGAGCCTGCCTGGAAAACCAAGAAGGGCCACCAAGGAAGCGGCCCCGCGTCAGCGCAGCGGGACAAGGGAGAGACATCCTCCATGAAGAAGGGCCGGGCCAAGGCCCACATGCCAGCCGGCTCCGGCCGAAAGTTGGCTTGCCCAGCCCCACAGGGGCCCTTCCGCTGGCGTAACCTTTGGGCCGCCATCCAAGCCGGGGTTGAGGCCAATAGTGCCCGCGTGACAAGGGCCCGAGACGGAGATGGAGTCCGCAACATCTCAATGCGGTTGCGCAGCATAGTTGGTGATAGCGAAACAACAGATCACCGAAGTTGGAGACCCAAGCACCGGCCGGACGACAAAGATCCAATTGGTGCACTCGAGAGGCAAAGAAGACCGGCGTGTGCTCGCAGACATGCAAAGCTCGCTGGATACCCCGGACGCCGCCAGCAGACAGTGGACCGGCAGAACGCGAGACACTTGCAACCACGCCTCACCCCGATCGAGGTTGATGAGGCCAATGCCATGGCACGGCGCCAAGCACATGCCGCACTCCGCTTGGAAGTTGAGGAGGCTACCGCTGAAAGATGTGAGGTTGCGGCATCGCCTTGGAGGTTAACCAAAGCAAAGATCGAAGCCTTCTGGAGAAGGATTCAAAGACGGATCGGAAATGCAGAGTCCGACCGTCATTGCCCGCCCAAAGGCAAGGGCCTCCCGTGCGTAGGCGATGAACAATGGCGGCAATGCACGCTGGAGATAGCAAGACAAGCTGAGCTCCAGACTTCGGAGAACAGAAGCTGCAGCAAATGACACACTAGTACCGCAAAAGCCCGGCAACCCCTCGTAAGGCGTCAATGAGTCGCTGGTCAACTCAAACGCCGGCGGCCAGAGTCCCCCGCCCTGCATTCACCATCATCAGCGTCCGCCACCCGGGCCGAGTGGGCGGTGCCCCCACCGCAACGAAGCTCGCGGTGGCGCGCGACGGCAGCCCACAACCTAGTAGTTCGGGGCCGCGGAGAGCCGGGAGAGAATCTCACCCGAAGATACATACACGCATCCTTGAAGCATGGCGTTTCTGGTCGGGACACGATTGCTCGTTCTTACGACCATCCGGTGTAGGGTCCAGTCCAAATGCCCGCCACCGGTAGTGGTGTTCCGCGGTTTGCGGATGCACGCGAGTTCGAGGGCCATCTGCGACAGGGCAGGTTCTTGAAGGGCACATCTGTATGTGAGCGGGATCTTACTCCAAAGGCAAACAGAGGCATGCGGGGAGGAGTTCGCCCGGTCGTCGAGAGCGCCCGCATGATCGACCAAATCTTTGCGATTGCACCCGCTCAGCCAAATGATACCCCTGTTGCCTCTGCTCCTCACCCTCCGCAATCGCCCCCTCTGACAGTACGCTCCCGCCACCGAATCGCCCCTGGCTTACTCCGCCGCTGGTCGAAATCGCCCCCGCTTCGGTTTGCTCCTGCTGCTGCTCAATAGGAATTGTGCCTCCGGGTGGTGGTTTGGAACTGTCGGGATTTCCCATGGCAGAAGGTTGATAGCCTCAATTCAGTAGCTGTGGACATGGACCTCATCTTCCTCATGGAGACATGGGAACACCCAGGCCACAGGCTGCCTGATCTGCCAGGGTACCAGCATTTTTCAGTGTTCAATGGTTGTACAGGGAGACGTGGGCACGGTGGGGTTGCCTGCTACTACCGGGTAGCCTTGGCACATTTGGTTTCCCTCCAGAAGACCGACAGACATAACCGCTACTTGTGGATCCCAGTGCACCACCCTGGCAGGGATCCTCTCTTCCTAGCTGCTTGCTACTTTCTCCATGCAGAGAGTCCCTTCTATCACGGCCACCCGGAGGTGGACAGGATGGACCCATATGTCGATCTATACGATGACATACAGCAGCACAAGTGGATGGGCAGAGTTATGCTCCTTGGAGACTTCAATGCACGGACAGGGATGGAACAGGCCATGCGGTTGGACCCCCTAGCGGATGGCGTCTTTGCGAGCTTGCGTCCCGCAGAGGTTTACTGCACACGGGCTAGATGAGATGACAAATGGTCACTTTCGCTTTGGCAGACAATTGCTCCTGATGTGCGGCATCTTTGACCTGCTCATATGCAATGGCCTACCACAATGGCCCTCTTCCCACAGGTACACTTGCAGACAGGACAATCACGGCGGCGGAACTAGTGTCGTGGATTATGTCATAGTGGCTATGCAGGATGTACACCTTGTCAGCCATTTTCACGTCGGCACGGACAGTCGGGACGAGGAGGCCGACTCAAATCACCTCCACTCTATGTGAGGCTGGCCCGCCACCGCTATGGCCCCTCAAGAGCGCATCCTTGTCGACCTCGGTTGCGCTTGGATTATGAGCAGGCGGAGGGTTACGCTGACATGCTCGCAGAAGTCCTCCCGACAGTTCTGCAGGCCCACATGCTGGAGCAACAAACCGACCAGCTGGTTGAGATCCTCGAGCAGCGGGCGCATGTGATGCTTTAGGAGACCTCCCCCCACGCCAGATCGAGACCGCAACCTACCCTACGTAAATGATGGTTTGATGCCGAAGTGTAAGGAGCGCAAAACGCCAAGACTCCGCCTCTCATCGTGGATCGTGACCGGCGAGCTCGGGCCACCAGCCATTACCGTGCCTTCCTCAAGGAAACAAAGGCAAGGTACCGGCAAGGCACCGGGGAGAAATGTTCGCCCACCGGATGCCCACCCGAGCTTTTTACGGCGGGGTACTCGCAGCCGCCACGACTGCGGGGAACATCAACTGCGTTGCGGTGGGGAGCGATACACCGCAAACTTTATGATCCCCCGAAACACGGATGTTCCCCTCAAACATGGTCCACCGCCGGTGATCCGTAAGAAGATGTCGAAGAGGGCTACTCTGGCCGCTAATGGGAAGGCGGCGGAGACTTGGATGCCTCTAGCGAAGTTGCTCAAGTGGGCGGGGACAGCCCATGGTGCCCGCCCCGACCGCACTATTCAACAGGGCGCTGCAAGAGGATTTTCCCCGGTCATGGACCACAAGCAGGGTTGTTCCGATCTACAAGGCAGGGGACCCACACTATCTAGCCAATTACCGAACCATAATGGTAGCTCAGTGTTTGCCAAACTGTGCGCGGGCATTCTCGAGCGATGGATAAGCGGATGGGCGGAGACAAATGGAAGTCGGGGCACTTACCCAGCAAAGCTTCCGACCCGAGCATTCGACCATTGATCACATCTTCACACTCGGGACCACGGTCGAGGGCGGCCAGACACCGTCGGGGAGGACCCGCTGGCTTTGTTTTGTGGACTTTGCAAAGGCTTTCGACACAGGCCCCCGGGAAAAGTTGTGGGTGAGATTGCATCATTTGGGGCTCCCTATAGATCTGCAGAACGCAGTGTACAGACTGTACGAGAGCTGCACGGGCCGCATGCAACCGGAAGGACGATCATTTGCCGGTAGCATTGGAGTTAGGCAAGGTTGTCCTCTCTCACCTACACTCTTCTGGACTTTACATTGACCCGGTTGGAAGCCCGGCTAGCTGCCAATGGGGGGATATCTGACTCTTGCACCAGGTCATCCGGCAGCTCATCTATGCGGATGATGTGGACCTCTTGGCCCATACACCAGAGGGAATGCAGGCACACCTAGATGCCCTGGACACATTCTCGCCGGCGGACATCATGCGGGTCAACCTGGCCAAGACTAAGGTGGTCCTCATATCCTTCTCACGTCATCCGGCACCTCCGGCGCTCACTTACCAGGGGCAGATGGTAGAGGTCACACCCAGCTACAAGTACCTGGGGGTGGAATTCCCGTCCTCAATGTATTGGGAAGCATCCATTCGCCTTCGGGTGACCGCAGGTTGGAAGGCGATGTACGCAATGCAAACAATAGTCACAGGGCAGAGCTGTATGACTGGGGCCACCAGTCACATTTGTTCCGGGCACTGGTCGAACCAGTTCTTTTGTATGGGGTTGAGGTGTGGGGCCCAGTGGTGTCTTTGGCGACTTGGAACGACTTGGAACAGGTCCAGAAGGCATTTTTGACGCGCGCACTTGGCGTCAAGCCCTCAGTTCCATATCAGATCTTGTTGCAGGAGACAGGATTCATGCCCCTGCAGCATGCGGCCCTCGATAGGCACATTGTCTATTTCCATAAGGTGGCCAACATGGGCGACACTCGGCTCCCGCACTTGGCATATGCTGTGGCGATGAGCCCGCAACGACTCAACGCTTGTTGGAAGGACAAGAAAGCCCGCTGGTGGCGCTGGCTGAACGTGACGCGACATAGGTGCGTCCAGTGTACACGAGCGCCCGGCCGGATAGGCTGAGGGGGTACTTGGACTCTTGTTTCCTGGGGAAGCTCTGGGACCACCAGGCTCTGGAACAGTAAAGGTGGCACACTACAAACAAAGACATAAACCCCCACCGTTCGAGGCCCATAGCTCTACCTGCGTTCTCAGTTGCCCATGAAGAAGCGGAGGATTATCGCGTCCATTCGAACAGGGGCCCACCATCTTCGGCTTGAGACGGGTCGCTAGGTTGGAGAGCCGCGCCAGGACAGGCTTTGTCAGTGTTGCCCGCTGGGGGTTGTTGAGGATGAAAGCCATGCCTTCCAGAGCTGTCCAGTCTATAGTCAGATTCGGGCTCACTACATTCTCTTGAAGTGCGACACAGTGCCGCCCCACCCGAAGCTACTCGAGACGCCATCAGTTCGATCCCTTGGCTCCTATCTCCATGAGGTTTTGGATCTGCGGACTCACCTCGGCCCCTGGACGCCTACCTGAGGTGCCGGGAATTCATGTGTATATATGTATATTTGTGCAAAATGCCGGCCGAGTTTTCTTTGCCGCGGCGACGTTTTTCCCTCCTAAGGGGGGGTTTTTTAATCCGGGTAGCAACGGGCTTGCTGCACCCGTGTAATTTGGGTCCCATAGGCCGATTGGCCTCCGCGGACGATAAAAGAACCTTCCTTCCTTCCTTCCTTCCTTTCTTTGTTACCTTATACCCAACAATTGTTTGAATAGCTCAAGCTTTCTTTCTCTCATTGCTTTGGTGAATATGTCTGCTGCGTGATGTGCGATTTTCACATATTCCATTGTGATTACATTGTTGGCAATAAGATTCCTTATGAAATGAATGTGTAACTCGATGTGTTTTGTTTAAAATTAAATTCCCCCTTAAACCCCCTTTTGTTTGGGTGCATATTCACACGGCCGGTGACTCCGCAACGAGAGTCGTTGGATAGGCATATTCACCCCTTATTCCTTAATCTACACCGTACACAAAGTTCCTCGTTTGTGGGATATGGATGTATAGAATTTGTTATACTGTATACTTATGGCCCGGGACTCGGTCAACCCTTCCATGTCGCAAGCCTTCAAGTCCTTTGATTGCGCTTCGTCTGGTGGCTTCTAAAGGTGAGTTTTTTTTTTTTTTTGCGTTTTGATGTTTTCTCGTGATAATTTTTGGAGCTCACTTGGTGATGGGGATGCTGAGCTTGTTTTATTGAAAGAGGCCTTACAAGAGCGTCTAGCTGGGTCTCGTTCTATTAACACTTTGAAGTCTTATGCACGGCCATGGTCAGAGTTCAAAAGTTGGTGCCTGTCCAAACACCTTGTTCCCCACCGCGGAAGCCCTCTTTGTTTGCACATTTCCTTACTCGCCTTTTTAGCCACCTCCCCTCACTCACCGTGTTTTCAGGCGATATTGCTGCGATTGCTTTCCATCATGCCTTGGCCGGCTTTCGCAAGCCCACTGACCACCCCCTTGTCGACCTCGTCCGAGACTCCGCCAAGCGTTCCTTAGCTGTCCGGGCGGCCAAGAAGAAGCCATTGCTGCCCCACTTGGTTAGGCGTGTCATGGATAAGTTCGCGTCCCCTGCTGCGACCCTACTCGATGTAATGAAATGCTGTGCCTTGGTCTTGTCCTTTGTTGCATTTTTTCGTAGTGCCGAGCTGCTCGCCTTTGCGTTGGGAGGAGATTCTCCTTCTTCCGTCCCACGCTAGCCTTTTTATTAAGTCTTCCAAAACCGACCAGCATGATATGGGGTCTTGGGTGTCCATTGCATGCCTTGGTGGTTTCTATTGTCCTGTGGGTCTCTTGGAACGCCTTATTGCTTTAGGGGATTTTAGTCGGATAGACGGCCCCCCTGGGGGGCACCTGTTTCGTGGTGTCCGCGTCTCTCCGCATGGTGTGTCTATCCGCTAAGAAGCCCGTGCCTCATATTCTACCACTACCGCTCTTGGTTCAAACATTGCCTTGTCGCCATTGGTGAAGACCCTTCCTCCTTTGGTACCCATTCCGACGTCGTGGCGGTGCCACCACCACAAAGAAATGGATGTACCAGATCGCTTTTTTAAGGCCCATGGTCGTTGGCATTCCGAGACCGCCAAGGATGGTTATGTCAATCCCTCCCTCCACCAGCAACTGTTAGTCTCCTGCTCTCTGGGCCTGGGTCGTGAGGATGCCCGTGCTATCTGCCGCCTATCCTCGGAGTTCCAATAGCACTTCTCTTGTTCAGTATGAGTCGCCTCTTCCTCCTGCCTCTTTTTTCAGCTTGGTATTGTGTGTGTGCAACTAGGCTCTAGAAGCACCATTTATGACTAGTACACATAAAAAAGTAATGGTAGATGCTGGTAAAGGGTACAACAATGAAGTTTGGACTTACCAACCCAGTATTTAAGGAGATATGTTAAAAAAGCTAATAGTGGACATTTGCATGGAGACATGTAAAAGGAATTTGCATTTTTTCTTTGCTCCAAAGATATCGATCCCATATAATATGTATTTGGGTTTTGATATAAAAAATACTAAAATCATATGACTTAGGAACCATAGGTTGATATATCATCTTAGTTTTGCTAGATTAAAGTATGGAGTGAGGCTATTGAGGGATCGACTGATATAGCTAGAACTCCTAGTAGAGTTGTTGCTAGACTAGTTGTTTCTGCCCCCCCTTTTTGATAAGTTGTCCAATGTATATGTTGCTCTCTAGGATGTTAAGAGAACTAACCTTATGGAAAAATCCAATTCCACTGAAATCCTAAATGGTTGAGAATATGTCTGAATATGGACCACAGACCATAGGTTGCTACTAAAAGTGCAAATTACCTGATATTTCATGTGCAGGCCCAGGTTTAATTATACTGGTATGATATAATAATTTAAAAAGCCATGATGTGATATGCAAGATCAGATCAAGCAGAAGGTATACAAGCCTTTTAATGTATTTGTTGAAGAAGGAATTGGCTCATGCCCTTGCAGCAATCCTACTTTAGCCAAATTTATACATCCACAAATTGGTCCATTTGCCTTGACATTATACGTAATACCAAACTCAGGAATGTCTTTAGCAACGGATTAAATCATATTCCTGATGCTAAACCTAATGTACATGAGTGCATGGAAGACATATCAAAGCTAACTAAACATTTTTTCAATGTGCATAAATAAGAACTTCTGGATGACAGTGAAGATGCCATAAACAAAATTTCTGATATGATTATACATTATGCGCATATGCAGATGATTGAACTGAAAAGCAACAACCTGATTCCGAAGAAATTTCTCTGGGATGACAATCAGTTCCAAAAAATGTTGATTGGTTGATATGTAAGCTTTATATTTTAGGGGTTGACAAGGCAGACAATAATGCAGCATTTATATGTCAAAGGCATATTGAAGCTATGGCCATGAACATACTCAACATCCTAGATTTTGAGGACATATTTGTATCCTCTGAGGAAATAATTAGCTTGTGTCAAGAAGACATTGGTCTATTTCTTAATGACAAACCTATATATGACACTAAGCTCCCCTATCTTATGGCTAGCTTTAAAGCCCATAAAAATGACGAATGCGTATAACTCAATGTACTCTAAACTTGCTACTACCTGTTTGAATGAGACACGATTGAGTTCACCAAGAACCGACTCCAAATCAGTCGAAACTCATTAAGATAAATCCAATGAGAAATCAGATAGTTGCAGACAAGCTTGATCTGGGGTTCAGATAGCCTAATCATTGGATTAGGGCTTGTGTTGTTGGGTAGGTTGTTAATGAACCATAGTCGATCTGATGCAATAATTAAGCCATTCCCTAAGCTACAATAATTGATTGATATATCAAGCAAAGGGTTACCTTAATATACAATGTTTATTCGATTTGATACTTGATGCATCACATACTATGTGTTTAATTATCTAGTGAGATTCATCAAAGGGATTTGCTCATACATGTAAAGTATTTCTAATAGGTCCATAAAGTCTTCCATGTGAGCCTTCTCAAGAAGCATAACCCCGATCCAGAAGAGATTCTTGACACGCCGACACTTCTAGAAATGACGAAAGATCAATTGGAGATCGTGCCTGAAGCTTTCCCTGATCGTGCATATAAGCAAACCCGCAGAACTCAAATCTTGTAGTATTTGGTTAAGCGGAAACACTTACCGACAGAGGACGCAACCTGGATTCTTAAAGCGAATTTGGTTAAGACTTACCCAGACTTTATGCAAGAATGCCAGGGCCGAACCATTCAAGATGCGATCAACTCCAACCCTAATGGTAAGCGTTGTGTTATGGGTCCGGCATGGATCATACGAGAGATGAGCCAACATGGATCATTTTAAGGGTTGGGTTACATGCATCCTAGATGGGGAATTGGGCATATACGCATTCATGATAGGACGCATCCGTCTACGACTATAATGGGAATATGGCCATTCCTTACGCTGAGACGACATGCAAGCCTTAGGCGTGATAGGATTTCCTTCATTCATATTTCTTTTTTCTTAAGGGGGTGGTCCCTTCAACCACACTACTTAGATTATTTTATATGTACTGATGTATTGTAATTCTGCAGGCCAGTAGCGCGTACTGACATACTGTAGAAGATCCTAGGTCTCAGTCTGGAGCCATCTCTTGTTAATTGACTGCTATTTTCTATGTGTACTCTTATCTACTGCTTGATATGGTATTTCTTTTCTATTGCTAAGAGACTTTGGTCCTACAACAAATTGACGTAATCCTGTATTATTTCAGCAAATAAAGTATCTTTTATACCTTTTGTGAGTTTCAGAGATTTAGGAGCCTTGATAAGATTTTGAATACAGGTTGTATCTCTCTCATTCCAAAGAACAAGGAACCCAAGACTATTTCTGACTGGCGACCTATTACATTGCTTTCCTCTGTGTACAAGATCTTTGCTAAGACATTGGCAGAAAGAGTCCGAGACATCTTGGCTGACGCTATCTCGTCAACACAATCTGGCTTTCTCCCTCGTCGTTGTATTCTCAACAACGTGGCTGCTGCATATGAAGGAATATATTGGGCCCGGTTACAGGGTCATAGAGCAGTGTATCTTAAGCTTGATTTTGCTAAAGCCTACGATAGTGTTGATTGGGGCTTCTTGGAGAAGTGTCTTCTTGCACTTGGGTTTGGGGAGTCATTCACAAGGAATGTCATGAAGCTCCATACATCAGCCAGATCTACTGTCCTTTTCCAGGGCGAGCCATCGGATATTTTTGTAGTGGGTAGAGGAATTGACAGGGGTTGTCCCTTAGCACCCTTGCTTTTCACAATTGTGGCAGAAGTCTTGTCCCAGCTCTTCTCCGTGGCTACCCAAGATGGCGTTATTCAAGGCCTCCCAATGGACGATGGTTCTCAAGAGGTATGTAACCAATATGCCGATGACACTTTTTGTTCCTAATTGCCGAGCGGCTGAGAATCTTCGTAATGCTAAGCTATTATTAGACACATTCTCCTTAGCATCGGGAGTTCTTGTAGGGTAGCAAAAATGTACAGACTTTGTGGACGTTGGACGGTCCCATCCCTCCCTCATTTTGGACTATCCTTGGAAGATTCTTACGCATGGCAATACCACAAAGTTGCTTGGTATCCCGGTTGGAATTCATGTCTCTTCTTCCGATGCTTGGGATGAAATCATTAGTGGGTTGCGTAAGCACTTGTTTTGGTGGAATACTGACTAAACCGTCCATGCCCTTAGAATCACCGTGGCTAAATGTGTTCTTAGTAATACTCATGTCTACATGGCGTCACTTTTACTAGCTCCGCAGATGTAAGATGGAGGAGATTGTGCGTATCGTCAGAAATTTTATTTGGGGTGGAAATGAGTTAGGAGCGATGGTCAAGGTAGCTTGGGCGAAATGCATTAGACCTAAAGCACCGGTGGTCTTGGTATGTTGGATTTTCACCTCCAAAGCAAGGTGATGATATCAAAGTTCATTTGGAGGATTTTCATTGGTAAGGATGATTCTCCGGCCCCGAGGTTGTTGGTGCGGTCGATTCAAAGATTGTCTCCCATTTCATAAGGCCTCCATTAAGCCCCTCCTTCCTTGGGCTTTGCTTTATCATATGCATCCGTATCCTAATGCTTCTCCCTTTCTAAAGGGGTTGCTTATGGCTTGGGACACCGTCGGTCTCTTTTCCATATTAATCCCGAGGCATGTCTTCGCTTTGTCCACTCCATGCTTTGTGGATTCCTTTGCGGGACACTCCGCAGAATGTGCCTCTAAGTGTGGTTGTTCATCCAAAGACACAACGACGATGGGTAGCACCGGTATCAATACTATTGCAGCTTGGTATGAGTCCGATCATCTCATGTCATGGGAAGCATTTAGAACAAAGTTCTTGTTGTACGATGGGACAGAGTAACTGGAATCATATTGCTTGCATTGTTGCCACGGATTCCGGGTCCACAGATTGAGGTAGTCATATGGGGTTGCCATCGATATCCGGCCCGTATGTTTTTGTGTCTTCGTGTATAAATTGCTTGTGCATTCTCGAAATCCTCGCCTCCATCTAATAGATGGCATCTTCAGTCCCTCACCACAATGGAAAAGTGTTTGGATATGGGTATGGGATAAGCCGCTTCACCCCAAAGTAGTAGTTTTGTGGTGGCAAGTGATCCATAGATGCCTCGAGTCAACGGTTAGTCCATAAAATGGATAATCGGATTTCGTGAGCTCGCCCTTTATGCCAAAGAAAGGGTTGAGAGTATTGAGCATTGTTTTTTCTTATGTGAGAGGCTTCGCAGGCATGGTCTTGGTTGTTGACCCTTTTGGCATCGTCTCGATCTAGCCAAAGAAAATTTTGCTTGCTATCTATCCCGATGCTTGGCCCAAACAACGAGCTTGAGCTTTTCATCTCGCATGTGGTCTGGCTTTTATGGTCAATCTGGAAGAGAAGGAGGTTGTTTATCTTTAAGGGCATAGATATCGCAGATGAGGTTGTTCTTCGATTAGGCGCAAGATAAAATTGTTATGGCTTACAATTGTTCTTCTCTTGATCAAGAGAAGAAAGTCTTGATCCGCATACTTACCTTCGATTCATTCTTTTGCATAGGCGGTGGTTGTGCTTTCGGTTGGATCGGTTTGTCCACTTTGGGGTTATAATCCTGTCTTTGCATTTATGTTGCTCTGGTTTCTAGTTGGTGAATAAAGCTTGACGTCCTTCAAAAAAAAAAAAAATCTTTTATAACTTAATTATCTTCTTCTAGCTTGAATAACCCCAATGTTGAGGACATCATTATTCCAAGGGGGGGAGAATGTGACGTTCTAGGTATTTGATATATGTATACATACTATGACACGTCACCAGGATATAATTCATAGTTACCAACAACGGCCGTAGTTGCTGTATAAAACAGAAAATACGGATTTTTTAAAAAATCCATATTAAAATGGAATACGGTGAGGGCAAAATACGGTTACCAAATATGCCATTTTTTTTATGTTAAATACACACTATATACATCGTTTTTTTTTTTACGTTTTTGTTAACAAAAAAACAAAGCATAGTAAAAACCCACCGACCGTTTTTCTAGTCCCTCTTCTATTCTCGCTAAGTCCGTGACACAAAGCTTAAGCCGTTTGGAATTTTTAAATCCAGTTGTTTTAGAATCGGTGAGCTTTTTTCTTTCAGACCCTTTTGATCTTTGGTTGCATCTGTTTGTCCCCTTTTTTTTTTTTTTGCACTGTCTTCTTGATCGGAATGATTTCTACTGCAATGATTTTTTGCACAATCCGGAATGATTTCTACTGGAATCCCTTTCTTCAATCAGAAATCAAACCAACATAAATATTAAAGATGTCGAATTTGAATTTCTGAAACATAACAGAGCTTTCAGCAAAAATACTTACAGAAACTGGATAATGCCTTCTAACATGATCTTCTTCTTACAAAATTTTCTAGGTGCCATCAAAATTCAGGATGTAATGCAGATCAGAATGAAATTGGGCACTTCTATAATTGCTCTATAGATCTAAGTCTGAGTTTTCCTATGTCTGAAATCTGTCAATGAAGAGGTGGTTTCACAAAATTTACACATTTGATACTCTGTTCAGAAGTGCAACAGATGTTTAGATATGGAAACAGATTTTTCCGCTTGCAGATTACTGTTTTGCCTCCAGCTCCATGGCTCCATTACTGTCACGGCTCAATATTGAATGGGTCAAAAACCATGTGCGGCAGTTT
The DNA here is from genome assembly GCA_021234155.1 of Isoetes taiwanensis. Lineage (NCBI taxonomy): Eukaryota > Viridiplantae > Streptophyta > Lycopodiopsida > Isoetales > Isoetaceae > Isoetes > Isoetes taiwanensis. The sequence goes on along the minus strand of JAJEKV010000023.1, from coordinate 15,691,979 downwards.
TTCCAAACTATTTAGAAATGTTCCCGCTCGCTGTAATAACAGCCTGTCTCATTAATTTTCTGGTCGCCCAACAACTTCTGCTTCTAGCTCCCAAAGGATGGAACTCCGGCAACCCAAATTTGATCCTGCCTTGGGTGAAGGCTTGGAAAAACTGCTGCTGGCTGGAGTCAAATTGGTTCACAAGGCCTCTTGTGGAGGAATCAGTGAACAAAACCTAGTCAGAACAAAATTAGTGAACAAAACCCTTCCCATGTTGCAGGTCTTGGAAAAAAGCATTGTAAAATAAAAAATAAAGGGGTTGGTTATGTCCATGGCTTGTATTGTGCTAGTGTCATAATTTAAAGAAGGGCATTGGGCCTTCAAAGTAGACACAAAATCTGATGCGAAGGTTTTTTCTTCAAGGATAAAATGTAAAGCAAGATTATCAAGATTGTCAATGTCTCAACCAAGATTTTGCAGCCAAAATATTCTTTAATACATTGTGCTGAGCTTTAGCTCCATTTTGATATTTATTTGCTGCCTTGAACATCGATATTAGTCTGTTCCCATGTTATGTTAGTGTCCATTTAAATAATCAGAATAAGATAAAACATTGGGCGCATTTTGTTTTTCAACTGGTCTGATATCTTTTATTATGCTTATCTTATCTTACCATGGTTTTCCTTTATTTCCTCCCAAAAAACCCCTGTTTCTCTTCATGGATAAAATGTAAAGCAATTTAAGCTCCCTTTTCTTATCAAAGAAACTGCATCTACTCTTCTACGCTTTGTTTGTTGAAACTCACTATTGTTTCCAAGGAGATGGTAAAATATTTGACAACTAGAAAGTATTCATACATAGACTATACACTAAGCTTCATCATGAGTCATACTTTTAAATAGTTATTATTGTAGATGCACCTAAGAATTATGTATTATGCATTATGGATTACGCTTTATGCTGCATTTTAAGCATTATGCGTTATGCATTTTTTTTATTTGACATATAATGCAAGTTTGTTTACTTTTAAAGGCATTGCTCTTGTCATGACGAAGAAGAGGAAGATAGGAGAAGCTGCAAAAGGGCCAAGGCCTCGGCTTGCAAAGTTTGAAGAGTGGAAAATTACACAAATATCTGTTAATAAATTGGTAAAGATAAAAGTTTTGGCCGCTGTTAATATTTCTTTTTATTGACTGGTTTATTCAAACAAGAGGAGTTAGACCCGTCGAAGAAGATAAATTTCTTGTATGGATAAAGGTAACGGCTGTATTCATATACTTAAATTTTTTTTATAGTTTTGCATTAATACTAATATAGTAAGATAATTAGGAGTCACAAAATTAAGACAAAATCTTATAACTCCTACCTATAGCATGATAGGATTATTCTAGAAACCTTCATTTGTTGCCATCTCCTCTATTGGCCTGCAGATTGCACATCACGTTGGTCTTGTGATGCTCGAAGACGAGCATAGTTCTAATATGAGAGATTGTAATGGGCCCATGGTTGACTGCTCGAATATTTGATCCTTGAATGTGCCCGTGGGGCGTTCCCGAGACTCCGACATAAATGGGTAGAAGCGACTACTCATAAACATCTAGATGCTCTAGTAGGTTAAGGGCCCATCAGTTAGGAACGTTACAAAAAAGCATGGATGCCATAGCCATGCGCACTCATTGAGCCAAAAACAACAGCTGAAAAAATGTTACAAAAAAGGTAGATAAGTCTCTTCTTTTTTCGATTTATTCTATATAGTTAGATAGATGACTGACTAGAAAAGCCGCAGGCGTGGCATATAGAACTAGGCCTCAAGGAGGCACAGCGATTAACAGACATAACAACATACCAAAGGACATGTCCAATGACTTTAGGCTAAGTAGACGGATTGCCAAGGTGGCAATCCACATGGCAATGTGTATGTGAGGTTCCATATTCTCAACACTCCCACTGCCAGAAAACACACATGATTAGACCATAACTTTGCACTAAGAGCCACTTAGTAGCCACTCAGTACATAAAACACCATCCACCAGTAGATGCGACAGAGCTTCCACTTCATCTAAAACAATCTAGACGGATGTTTAACTTCAGAAACTCCATGTTCTCCCTTCTGCTTGGTTGGACAAGTTGCAAATACATGTCTAGGCTTCTTGTAATAATAACATAAATCTCTCTCTTTCCATCTGATTTCGAGCAACAAAAGCAGATTCTGCTTATCCTTCTTTTAGTATTTGTTTTGCATCCTCCTTAAGTAATGCTTAAATTACACCATGGGGCGTTAAAGCTTTGTTGCTTAGTAGATTACATGACAAAGTATCAAAAACTTGTGTCTTTAAGAAGAATAGTCATTCCTTTGTCGTCACTTGAGAATCTATGGATGATAGTATAAGCGTAACTACTATGCTGCCCATAAATTTCAGATCCAATAATTTGTTTCAAATGTCTTTTTATGAAAGTGGAGGAAGGACCCACTTCAGCCATGTATATTGGTGGGAGCAAGTTCCATCTGGGCAGTATGCCATAAATTTTGGCTTTTGTGTGGACATTAAAAATCATATTTATCTGTCTGCTCGTCTGTCTCTACCAGCGAGGAATTGACGCGAATCTTCTAAATATAAAAACTATCTCCATAAATTTTTTTCACTATTGCAGGAGATAGTGCTTGCAGATAATACCATAAGTCTGGTAATTCGTCTATTAAAAATTAATTGTCTCATAGATAATTCATCTAATCCAATCCACACCTACACAAAGTCTTCTTTGCAGTAAATTTATCACTTGCTTCAAGCAATGAGACATCACGAACGCAAAAGTAGAAACAAGACTAGGCAATAAAATATACGGTGTTGAAGAAGCTCTAGCTCAATCTGTCACAAAGACCCACCAAGAACAGGGCTGTTGGCACTAAGCTAAGCAAGTCGCAGCCTGGTTGAACAAACATAAAAAACTAGAAGCGATCAGAAGAATTAGAAATCTGATTTCTTTTCTTCAGTAGAACTCCCCAAATTTGCCATTTCGGATCTTTGCTCTTCATGGTACAACATCAATGCTCCTGCTCTGGTACCATGTGAAATATCAGAAATAAAGTAGAAAGAACAAAAATATATGAAGATAGATGACTACCTAGAAAAGCCCTAGCCATGGCACACATATATAAACCTCAAAGAGGAATAGAAATTAACGAATATGACTACAACCCAAAGGACATGACCAATGACTCTAGGTCATGTAGGCAGATTGCTGAGGTGGAAATCCACGAATGATATGTGTGCAAGGCTCCATATTCTCAACAATACTGTCCCCGTCTGTTGGGTTGCATGGGGCTGGAATTTAAGGGATCACATCTGCAAGTTAAGCTTGGCGTACTAATAACACTTTGGACAAACTGTCACATCCCTATTTTTTCGAATAGATCAAACAACCAATGGTCCCGATCAATACCCTTTGAATGGAGGAAGCTTTAGCCTTCTTGAGTCACAACAATAAGCAAGAACTTCATGCCATGGAGACCTCTAGTCAAATTAGTCGAGGTGAGTCATCAATAACATATGAAGTCTATCGCTAATCTAGTCACCTATTCGGTTCTGATATATTACACTGGATCGCTGGATACAAGGAGGGTTAGCGGGTGGCTGCAAGCTCACTTAGTTGTTAAAATTACTTGGCAACAATTTTTTCCCCAATCATATTTGATGTTACATCGATAGTGGAGCAGGATGTTGCACGAGGCTTAAATCTTATGTGTGGGAGTTATCTACTATACCATCACTACACTCCTGGTATGAGCATGCATGATCTGCTAATTCCAAGTTCAAACTCTCGCTGCTGACATGTTGCTTTCAAAATTCAAGATGGATATAACCAATAGATTGTGTACGCATATTTCACATTTAACTGCTCATCACCCCAGTTACCTGCAGGTAGTTCGTTACCGACATCGGTAGTGGTCAAGCGAGGAGATTGATATACGCACTCCATGGAGGATTTTAAGGAAAATTGTGCAGAACTCTTCACAACATCTTGTTGCATGGAGTCCATCCCATGCTCCATCTCAGTCTAAGGTCATTCCCACCTCTGAAGCAGTACATTACATTACTTTTGAGATGACACATAATGTCACTTTAGAGTAATCAGGACAATGGGCAGGTTGAAGCTTGTGATATTGTCTCGCAGAAGCTGCAATATATTTAGCACCTTTAGGAGGTAGAGGAGAAGTATCGGCCATCACAGCTGCACTTACGTTCATCATATACATTGTTGGTGCAATCTTCAGAGTCAGGTTCAATGACCGACAATGGATCTCCAGAGGGGATAGCCCTCAATAGACTAGAGTTCGGTCTTGGGCTGATGTGACTGATCTATCTACGAATTTAGTTCTATAGGAATTCGCTTGCATTTGTACCTTATGAGTCAGATCAAGGAATTATGTCTCTCTGGTAGGCATGGGCGAAAGCAAAAGAAAAGGAAAAACATCTCTCTCACTAGTATACATAGATAAAAAGATTTTAAACTGGAATTTTTGAGGGATCCGTTCATTCTCAAATAAGCGAATAAGGGTTGCACTTGCCATTCGCAAGCTCGACCCAAACATCCTTTGACTTCAGGAGCATAAGTGTCACAAAGGCGATACTTGTACCTTTTTGCACATGTTTGGTCCTCAGTATTCAGGCTCTTCCAAAGGAGGTTGTGCCATTGTTTGGAAGATGAAGGTTCAAGTAACCTTTAATCTTGTTTGCCATTAGGGAAAGTGGGTATTATCAAATGGCTGGAGAGGGGGGAGGAGGGTAGGAATGTGGTGGTGTGAATATTTACGCCCATGATAATCCCCGGCGAAGGAAGGAAGGAAGGAAGGTTCTTTTATCGTCCACGGAGGCCAATCGGCCTATGGGACCCAAATTACACGGGTGCAGCAAGCCCGTTGCTATCCGGATTAAAAAACCCCCTTACAAAGGAAAAACCATCGCAGCAACAAGCCTGCTGGCAGCTGTACAAATATACATATACACATGAATTCTCGGCACCTCAGGTAGGCGCGCGAGGACAGAGGTGAGTCTGCAGATCCAAAACCTCCTGGAGGTGGGAGCCAAGGGATCGAACTGACGGCGTACTGAGTAGCTCGTGCAGTGGCAGACCAGGTCACACCAAGAGGGCGTAGCGAGCGCGAATCTGACTATAGGCTGAACAGCTCTGGAAGGCATGGCTTTCATCCTCAACAATCCCCAGCGGGCAAGGCGTGGCTCTCCAATCCACTGACCCGTCTCAAGCCGAAGATGGTGGGCCCCTGTTCGAATGCACGCGATGATCCTGCGCTTCTTCATGGGCAACTGAGAATGTAGGTAGAGCTGTGGGCCTCGAACCAGGGTGGGGTTTGTGTGCTGTTTGTAGTGTGCCATCTTTACCTGTTCCAGAGCATTGTGGTCCCAGAGCTTCCCCAGGAAACAAGAGTTCAAGTACCCCCTCAGCCTATCCCGGCCGACATCTGTGTGCACCTGGACGCACCTATGTGCCTCTACGTTCCAGCGCGCCAGCCACTGGGCTCTCTTGTCCTTCCAACAAGCCCTGAGTCGTTGCGGGTTCATCGCCACAGCGTAAGCCAAGTGCGGGAGCCGAGTGTCGCCCATGCTGGCCACCTTCTGGAAATAAACAATGTGTCTATCGAGGGCCGCATGCTGCAGGGGCATGAATCCTGTCTCCTGCAACAAGATCTGATATGGAACTGAGGGCTTGACCCCAAGTGCCCGCATCAGAAATGCCTTCTGGACCTGCTCCAAGTCGTTCCTGTAACGTTCCTAACCGACATGCCCTTAACCAACTGGGCAAAACCGTCTAGACGTTTATGAGTAGTCGCTTCTACCCATTTATGCCGGTGTCTCGGGAACGCCCCACAGGCACATTCAAGGTTCGAATACTCGAGCAGTCTACCATGGGCCCGTTACAGTGTCTCCCACTAGAACTATGCTCGTCCTCGAGCATCCAAGGTCATACCATGTCACAATGATTACCAAGTCTTTGCAAATTACCCATGCATATAGGCACATTCTTTCAACAGGAGGGTCCATGATTCGAGCAGCCCTAACTTCAACTGCAGGGTTAGCTTGTGCTATAATCCTGTTGTCTCCTCTAGCTTGTCCTCTGCCACCCCTATTATTGTCCCAAAAACCTCCACGACCACCACGGTTACTTCGGCCTCCATTTCCTCTGCCTTGGCCCCGTCCATAAGTATCACTAGAATTCAACCTGGACCACTGGTTTGTTGGCCCTCCACGTTGAGAAGATGCAGACGAGGCAGTACTATCCATCCACCTTCTCGGACAATCTCGTCCATAATGACCAACTTCTCTGCACCTAAAGCATCGATTCTCATTAATACACTTTTCCCTAGTTTCATCATTCAAAGGTGCATACATAGGCCGAGATCCTCGATTTTGACTGCCCTCCTGCATACTAACAGCCTGCGCAGCCATGCCACCCCGACTAGAAAATCTACCTCTGCTCGCAGATCCACCAGTCTGCCATGTGGAAGGAACTTGTCTCTTCTTAGCATTCTCCAAGGTTGCTTTCTCAGCTAGGTCAGATTCACGATTCTTAGCAATTCTGAATACCTCCTCCAAATCCTTATAAGACACACCTGACATTGTGCTCTTAATATCAACCTGCAAACCCTTTACAAATCGAGCACAAAGCTTCTCCTTATCCTCAAAAGGACAATGATACTGCAACCTTCTAAACTTCTCGTTATATTCGGCCACCGTCCCTTTCTGTGTCAAGTCCAAGAACTCATTCATCTTGTCAACTTTGTACCCAGGAGGCATAAAATGTCCTTCAAAAGCGGTCTTAAACTCTTGCCAAGTTGCCTGCCCTGCAGCCTTATTTATGTCCCGCAAATAATTCTCCCACCATACTCTAGCAAATCCACCCAACATTGCTTGAGCCAATACAGCTTTAACAGAATCTTCAGCATTAATGAGTTTAAAGTAAAACTCAACCCCACGAAGCCACGAGTCTGCATCATCCCCTGTAACATTTTCTCCCGTAAATACCTCCCTCTTAGTATCCTTCAACACCTTCTCCACTGCCTTGTCAGCTGTTGTCTTTTGTTGTGACGCACTCTGCTGCAACACTTGCTGAATAGCCTGCAAGATATTGGCTACATCAGGAGCTCCACCAGCCTGTCCAGCTCCTCCTGGGGATCCTCCTGGGGAACTCATCTCTACAAGAATCTGGAATCATAGCATAGCAAATATCATCAATAATCACAAATCTCATAATCCACTAACCAGAACTTTGCTCTGATACCAACCGTGTGGATTTGCCCGCCGCTTAACCTCTCGAATCGGAGATCCCATCGATCTCTACCGTTGGATCTATTTAACCGTTGCAACTCAAGAAATTAATACATGCATACTTAGGTAAAGAATTTAATCTTTATACGTGCTCTAGGGTCCCAAAAAAAAATTCTATACTTGCCATCGCACGTCAAAACCTCACACAACAACCAAGTTCAAAAGTAATTATAGTTTTAAGCCAATCCATAATGATAATAAGAATATTAAGCAAATATATGGTCTAACAATCCACACACTCCTACTCTCGCCTTTCTGCAGCTTGGCTACTTTCCGGAGCATCTCGCACTTCTGCTTACACCATTTAACCACGGGGTTAGTCACACGGACTAAGTGGGGATCGGGAATTTAGAATATATCAAGCATCAATTACCACAAGCATTAACTTAGAACAATAACTTAGCCTTACCGTAACCTCGCCCCTGCAATCCAAGTTACTAGTCCAACCAACATAATTACAATGCATAATTATGCTAAGCACAACCATTGCAACTTGATTCCAGCATTAAAAACCACCTATACACTAGCCAAGCAACCATAGCATCAACATTGCAACCAATATTCCTCTGGGTCTGAGCAAGGTCAACTCGGCTGATCAGGCCAGTGACATAGAGGCGGGGTAACCACGTGTGTACACACCCATCCACGCTGCGTCCAGCATTGGAGGACCACTTACTGTGCATGACGTTGCACCATACGGTACCAACGCCCGATGTTCAGATAATACCATTTACATAGCACTGTGCAAACCGTGAGTCTAGACCATCGCACCTAGACTCCGGCCCCAGAGGTCTATATCAAAGAATTTCACCAATGACAATTACATACAATTCACCATCATGCCCATGCCTTAACATACTCAACATCAAATTAATTCCATAATTAACACTTCACGCAATGCAGAGAATCCAATTATGAGCTCATATAAATATTACCATGACTATAAATGCAACATGCTCTATAAGTACTAGACTTAAAGTCGGATACAAGCAACCATAGTTAATTTCAGTAATATTTCCCTAAGTTAAATCCCTTATCATAAATTATCATCTATGGCTGGATGACGTTTTCTTCCGCGACCCAACATATGATAACTTCTGTAATTTATAGCTCCTATCATTAATTTCCCTTCCTAATTCCTAACTTCTAGTCTCGCTAATCCTTAAAATCTCGAGAGCAATTCCTTGCTCCCACTAACCTTTATATTTTAGTTAACTTTAACCTTAGCTTTTTAACCTTTAACTTTCTTCTATTGCTATTTTACAAACAATTAACCAATTGTTAACATCTTTACCTTTTTGATTAAACCTAAACCTAACGTGACAGGAACGAATTCGGCCTACAGCTGCCGGATATGGCCTCCAGGCCACCGAACTCATACCAAGACCTCTCAAATCCAGCCGATTCTGGCTTTTACTAAGATTTCCAGGCTAAATTTTACTGTCTGTGACTGAAGAAAAGGATTCCAACTGCTTTTCTTCCTGGCAGAAATCCGACCAGCAACTGCCGGACTTGGCATCAATCTGATCATAAACTACCAAATCGTCCTCTACAAGTGTTTTTCTGCTGGAATCGATCTGCTTGAGTCCGAAACATTTGATTTAAAGCATGTTCTTGGCATGGAAACGAAGTTAAGAAGGCAAGCTTTTGCTCCTGAATCCCATCCTTATCATTCTAAATCCAACTTTTCAGATCAAATCGGCCATCCCAGGTTCCAAATCGGCCCATTCCAGGTCTGTTCCGTGACTTTTTTCTTAAGCATTCAGATACCAACAAGATCCCATGCCTTTCTGCCAGAGACTGCAAAAATACTGTCATCTCCTGGCAGTTCTTCACCCTTACTCAATTATTCTGCTCAAATCTTGTTATCTATGATGTTTCAGCTCATTTCTACCTTGGTTGAATCTAATAAATCATATTGGGTTCAAGAACTTCCCTAATTCAAGACATAGAATGATCTCCCAACTGTAACGTTCCTAACCGACATGCCCTTAACCAACTGGGCAAAACCGTCTAGACGGTTATGAGTAGTCGCTTCTACCCATTTATGCCGGTGTCTCGGGAATGCCCCACAGGCACATTCAAGGTTCGAATACTCGAGCAGTCTACCATGGGCCCGTTACAGTTCCAAGTCGCCAAAGACACCACTGGGCCCCACACCTCGACCCCATACAGAAGGGGAGCACTCTAGATATCCCTGAGGAATATGGTCAGATCCTTGGGTGTAGGGGTAGCTTGGTTGTTGGTGGACGATTTCAATATGGTTGAGACTATTCAAAATAGACGTGGCCAAGGTTCAGAGGTGGTACAAGGTTTTGAGCGGGAACAATAGTTTGATTTGTTAGACAACCAACATCTAATTACAATCATCAGGAGATCGTACTTTTTCCTGGTGCAATCAGTGGAGGGGTTCGCGCCAGGGATATGCGAGGCATGACAGATGCTATGTGAGCGCCTTAGTAGTGGATCTTGTTCCCCAACTTAGGTGGCAAAAGGATACCTTGTCCACTACAGTCTCTGATCATATCTCACAATTTATTTCAGTGGGAATCATCCCAATCACACCCACGAGGATAGCGTTTAAGTCAAAATACCAGATTCTTGGCTCGAAGCGCTACCAAAGGTGTGGCCCCTGCCTTTTTATTGGGATGTCAGGCATAGTTAAGGCTCTAGTTGCTATCAAGGCATTCACACAGTCATGGGATAGAAGGCCTATCTTGATCGGGCATCTTTAGAGGCACTGTACCGAGAACTTGAAAATCTTAAGCCTCAGTAAAACCGACGGAGTTCAGGAGAATGAGATGTTGAACCTCACCAGAGATGAAGAGGTTAAGCGAGCATCTCAGGCAATGGAGAAGGCGGGTCTCATCGGGCTCGTTGCATGTATTTCTCCTTTAATAACTATCGTATCTCAAAAATATGCTAAGGGTGCTTTCCCATGGGACGAAAACCTGGAGATTTTCTTGAGGTCAGGTCGAAGGCTCTAGTGTCCCCATGAGTGCCTTCCTTGCTTGATTCAAGTTTAGGACCTGAGTCACAAAGTATTCTCCGCATAATTCTGAGCCTCAAGTTTTTTGACCTTTGATTCATGGGAAAACACCCTAAACTTTGAACCGCATGTGAAAAATGGTCGAGATTGCCCGGCTTGATCGGGCCGTCCGATTCACGTCGAGGGCTTCAAGGGTCGTCCTAGCAAGAGCGGGGAAGAACATCGTGGATCAACACTTTTGTGCGTAAGCGACACATTTCGGTTTTGGTTGTCCGCAAAAAGAGGAGGGCGTTCAACAAGATCTGAAATCACTAGGGCACGCCGTTTTGATTGCATTTCCGGAGTTAAGCCGGTACCATAGGCTCGTAAATCCATAGATCCTATTTCGTAAAACGACCGATCCGCGGATTTAGCCGATATAGTAATCGTGTGCGGATGCCGCTTATATGAACCGATCGTAATATGTTAAAGTTTTGGAGCTACAAGAGAATTAGATCTGGCAAGCATTGCCCCGAAGCCCAGACCTCCCCCACGCCGAGAGATCGAGACCGCAACCTTCCCGTGGTAAATGGTGGTTTGATGTCGAGTGTAAGGAGCGCAAACGCCAGCGACTCCGCCTCATCGCGGATCGTGACCAACCGAGCTCAGGCCACCAGCCATTACCGCCTTCCTCAAGGAAACAAAGGCAAGGTACCGGCAAGGCACCGTGGAGAAATGTTCGCCCTCATCGATGCCCACCGAGAAGCTTTCGGGCGCGGGGGTACTCGCAGCCGCCAGCCACGTACTGCGGGGAACATCATCTGGTTGCGGGGGAGCAAGATTCACAAATGCCTTTATGATCCCCCTAAAAACACGGATGTTCCCCCGCAACATGGTCCACCGCTGGTGATCACAGAAGAAGATGTCGAAGAGGGGCTACAGCGCCTGGCTAATGGGAAGGCGGCAAACTTGGATGCCTGCAAGCGAAGTTGCTCAAGTGGGCAGGACAGCCCATGGTGCCCGGCCCCGACCGCACTATTCAACGGTATTGCAAAGAGGATTTTCCCCGGTCATGGACCACAAGCAGGGTTGTTCCGATCTACAAGGCAGGGGACCCACACTATCTAGCCAATTACCGAACCATAATGGTCAGCTCAGTGTTTGCCAAATTGTGCGCGGGCATTCTCGAACAGTAGATAAGCAGATGGCCAGAGACAGCGGAAGTCAGGGCACTTACCCAGGCAGGCTTCCGACCCCGACATTCGACCATTGATCACATCTTCACACTCAGGACCGTGTCGAGGGACGGCGAACCCGTCGGGAGGACCCGCATCTTCATTTGTTTTGTGGACTTTGCAAAGGCTTTCGACAACAGGCCCCCGGAAAAGTTGTGGGTGAGATTGCATCATTTGGGGCTCCCTATAGATCTGCGAGCACGCAGTGGTACGACTGCACGAGAGCCGCGACGGCCGCATGCAACCTAAGGACACAGTCATTTGCCCCGGAGCATTGAGTTAGGCAAGGTTGTCCTCTCTCACCTACACTCTTCTGACTTTACATTGACCCGGTTGGAAGCCCGCTAGCTGCCAATGGGGGACGGTATATCACCTCTTGCACCGGTCATCCGGCAGCTCATCTATGCGGATGATGTGGACCTCTTGGCCCATACACCGGAGGGAATGCGGGCACACCTAGATGCCCCCGGACACATTCTCGCCAGCGACGGACATGCGGGTCAACCCGCCAAGACTAAGGTGGTCCTCATATCCTTCTCCGCCATCCCAAGACCTCCTGGCTCACTTACCGTGGGCGATGGTAGAGGTCACACCCGGCCTACAAGTACACGGGGTGGAATTCCCGTCCCTCAATGTATTGGGAAGCATCCATTCGCCTTCTGGTGACCGCAGTTGGAAGGCGATATGCACTAATGCAAACAATAGTCACAGGGCGAGTCAGATGATCGGGGCCACCACACATTTGTTCCGCAATCGGGTCGAACCAGTTCTTTTGTATGGGGTTGAGGTGTGGGGCCCAGTGGTGTCTTTGGCGACTTGGAACGACTTGGAACAGTCCGTAAGGCATTTTGACGCCAAGACTTGGCGTCAAGCCCTCGCCCATATCGATCTTGTTGCAGAGACAGTGATTCATGCCCCCGCAATGATGCGGCCCTCGATAGGCACATTGTCTATTTCCATAAGGTGGCCAACATGGGCGACACTCGGCTCCCGCACTTGGCATATGCTGTGGCGATGAGCCCGCAACGATTCAGCGCTTGTTGGAAGGACAAGAAAGCCCGGTGGGCGGGCGCTACCGAACGTAGACGACATAGGTGCGCCCAGTGCAATACGCACGCCGCCACGATATAGGCCGAGGGGTACTTGGACTCTTGTTTCACGGGGAAGCTCGGGACCACCGTGCTCGAACAGTAAAGGTGGCACACTACAAACAGCACATAAACCCCACCCTGGTTCGAGGCCCATAGCTCTACCTGCATTCTCAGTTGCCCATGAAGAAGCGCAGGATTATCGCGTCCATTCGAACAGGGGCCCACCATCTTCGGCTTGAGACGGGTCATTGGTTGAGAGCCGCCGGGGACGTGCTTTGTCGTTGTTGTTACCGGGGTTGTTGAGGATGAAAACCATGCCTTCCGTGAGCTGTCCGCCTATAGTCGATTCGGGCTCACTACATTCTCTTGGTGCGACCTGGTTCTGCCCCTGCACGATGTTGCATATATAGCCTTTACACATGTCATGTAGAAGCAAATGAAGCAACAAATGGGAAACCATGCATGCGGGCATGGCATGCGAGTAGTTGCATGCGGGCATGGCGTATAGTATAAGAGGAGACTCACCAAGCGTAAGAAGGTGGAGAGAAGCAAGGAAGCGGTGCATCCGGGTGGAACAATCCAAAGGATTGGATTGAAGGTGAAGTGGCTGAATTGCGTGTGGCTTTAGGTGGAGTCTTGTTTATGCTTGAAGGGATAGAGCTTGGGCTCTCTACCGTACATACAGCCAGAAGAGTGCGGCCGTGGGCAACAAGCCGTGAGTACCGCTACGAATCGAACAAAGGTATCGAGAGCCACAAGAACACTTCCGGTCATCTTCACATTGTCCCAAGACCGGAGGATTGTTTTGTTACCCGGTTTCAAGGAGGACATGGCAAGCATACAGAGTAGCTTGTTAATGTGTGTAAGGGAGACTAGGCGAGCCGCGGCTTATGGACTGCGGATGGTTGAATTCAATAGAAAACTTGAAATTGAGAAAGAGAACCCGGGAATGATTGGAGCAATTGCAAATGTGCGAGGAGAACTCATGTATTGACCATCGACTCGAGCGTAAGTTTCAAAGGTAAGCTCACCAAGAATGCCGCGTCATGTTAAAACCAATGAAAAGCATGTAGTCAAGATGGGAAATGGAGTTCTTCAGGGTGTACATGGGCACGGAATCTAGAATTGACAAGGGAAGGTAAAACTATTCTTAATGTGCCGAGAGCATTATATGTCCCGGGTATGTTGTTCAACTGGTTTTAAAGCGATTTAGTAGATGATGGTTATGAATTAAGATTTCATAAGACCGGGTGCAAGTTCATAAAAGATGGTGTGAAAACCTTTGAGGCACAAAGGAACGGAAAGTCGCTTGAATTGGATGCGAGGGTTATCAATAAAGTTTCATTATGGATGATCCGCATACATGGCATCTTAGAATGGGGCATGTCAATTATAACAAAGATTAAAATTGCACGTAAAACATAAGTTGTTAGATGGGTTGATATGTAATGATGAAGATCATGGCGTGTGTGAGGCATGTATGCTTGGAAAGCAAGCTAGACTTCCCTTTAAAAATAAAGGACTACGAAAGCAACCGAAGTTGCTTGAATTAGTGCATTCTCGACGTGTGTGGACCTATGCAAACACAGAGCCTTGGGGAAAATCATATTTTGCCACTTTTATAGATGATTGTAGCGCACGCACCAAATGTTATTATCTTCGCACAAAAGATCAAGTATATGATGCTTTTCGGCTTTATGTCGCAGAGGTAGAGCGAGAAACATCCAAACGTGTAAAATCGTTGAGGTCGATCTCTGAGGAGAATACAGTCGAAAGTGAATTCACAAAGTTCGTCCATGTGCGTGGTATTAGAAGACAAGATACATGTCGATATACACCCCGCCAGAACGGGGTAGCAGAACGTAAGAACCGCACCATAATGGATGCGCTAGATGCATGTTGAAACATGCGGGATTGCCTAACTTTTATGGGGAGAAGCAGAAGAGTTTGCAGCCTGCTATGTGCGTAATAAAGTTGCCCATAGTCGCATTGAAGGGAGCAGCCCCCGAGGAGAAGTGGTCCGAAGAAGGCAAATCCCGTCCGATCGATTAAGGGTCTACGGATGTTTAGCGTATATGCTCGCGCTGCAGGAGCCGCGGAGGAAGTTAGATGATCGGGTATCCCCACTTTTCTAGTAGGGTATGATGAGGAGGCAAATGGCTATAGGCTATATGAACCCTGCGGACCCATAAAGTTTATGTTAGCAGGATGTTGAATTTGATGAAAGAATACTTTATAAGGATAGGAAATCTTTGACAAAGTGAAGCAAATGGAATGGATACCAATAGACGAAGACGATCTAGAGAAGGATGCGAGAAGATCAAGGAGACAATGAGCGGAACCGGATGTAGTAATAAGTGATGACTCGATGATGAGCGGATGGGGTGCATGAGACCATAGAGGTCAACAAAGGCACCACATACACCGAGGCGAAAGCACGAGGAGGTGCATGAGGCTCTTGGAGCCGATAGTGTGCCGATGTGCAAGAAGAAGTGCATGAAGGAAGGCAAGAAGACATTGAAAGTAGAACAACCACACGTCGTCATGAGGTGGAACGGCTTAAAGCGTAACTTCCTTTTGATGCGATGCTTATGGCGGGACAAAGCGAAGTTCCAAAACCGAAGATAATATCTTGTGTGGTGGAGCCCAAGACAAGAGAACAAGCCGTGGATGGGAGCTGATTCCTTCAAATGGAAGGAGGCTATGGAGAGTGAGTTGAAATCATTTGAAGAAACCGGAACATATGAATTGGTGTCACGTCCGAGGAGCAAAAATGTGGTTGGCGATAAGTGGCTCTTTAAAATAAAGAGAAATGCTTTGATGGATCAAGAGAAAGGTATAAAGCTCGGCTAGTAGCAAAAGGATACACTCGGGGAAGAAGGAGTAGACTATACAGATATACTTTTTCACCCATAGTCAAGGTGACTAGTCTAAGAACCCCGATAGCATTGGCGCTTCGAATGATATGGAGATAGAGCATATGGACGGAAGACGGCTTTCTTAAATGGAGAACTAGAAGAAGAGATCTATATGGAGCAGCCTGAAGGATATGAGCAGGGGAAGAATATGGTGTGCGACCTGAAAAAAAAGATATACGGGCTTGAGACAAGCATCTAGGCAATGGTATGTTTGCATGAATAAGTTTTGCTTTCAATTGGGTTTAGAAAGTTGAAAACGGAAGGCAATCTATACATGTGGAAAGAAGGGGACAAGTGCTTGATTATGGCACTTTATGTTGATGATTGTGTCATAGTCGGTGAATGACAAATCATACCTAGAGAGATGCAAAGTGTTACCAAGAGACGATTCAATAACGTAACTAGGTGAGCTCAAGAAACCAAGTAGGTATGGAGGTCGGAAGGAATAGGAAAAGGGGAGCTTGCTTTGACGCAAAGAGCGTAATATCAAAAAGGCTTTGGTCCGATACGGAATGGCAAATTGCAATATATCAAAAACACCCCTTGTACCAGGTACAAAAATTAGCAGTAAGATGTGCCCGAGAAACTTGGCTGAACAAAGGGAAATGGAAAAGGTGCCGTATCGTGCATTGATAGGCTCGCTTTTATATTGCCAACAAAGACAAGGCCAGATATCTCTTATGCAGTTAACTTGCTCAGTCGTTTTTGCAACAATCCAGGACGAGAGCATTGGATAGCGGCCAAAAGGGTTTTGAGATATTTGAAGGGTACTTTGCATGATGGTATTCACTTCACCAAGAGTGAAGAAAATGGTTTAACAGGTTATGCCGATGCGGGTGGGGAGGAGATCCGGATGACAGGAAGTCAACTTCGGGTTATGTGTGTGCAAATTAGGTAATGCTGCTATATCTTGGGGGTGTAAGAAGCAGGAATGTGTAGCCAAATCTAGCGCAGAAGCAGAATATGTAGCAGTATCACAGGCGGCCTCTGAAATAATTTGGTTACGCAGAATGCTCAAGGAGTTGGGATGTTTGTTGCCGAGTGCTACCAAGCTATACTGTGATAACAAGAGCGGAGTGGCAATGACTAAAAATCCAGTTCATCATTCTCGTACCAAACACATTGAAATACACCATCACTTCATACGGGATGAAGTCGAAAAAGGGGAGATCGATGTGACTTATATCCCCACAAAATTGCAAAGAAAGGACATGCTCACTAAGGCTCTATCCGAACCTAAGTTGATAGATGCTAAAACCCGTGTCCGAGTTGTGGAGTGTAAAGGCTAAGGGGGAGTATGTTGCATATATAGCCTTTACACATGTCATGTAGAAGCAAAGATGAAGCAACAAATGGGAAACCATGCATGCGGGCATGGCATGCGAGAGTAGTTGCATCGGGGCATGGCGAGATAGTATAAGAGGAGACTCACCGAGGCGTAAGAAGGGTGGAGAGAAGCAAGGAAGCGGTGCATCCGGGTGGAACAATCCAAGGGATTGGATTGAAGGTGAAGTGGCTGAATTGCAGGTGGCTTTAGGTGGAGTCTTGTTTATGCTTGAAGGGATAGAGCTTGGGCTCTCGGCTGTACATACAGCAGAAGAGTGCGGCTGTGGCAACAAGCCAGAGTACCGCTACGAATCGAACACACGAGCTACTCAGTACGCCATCAGTTCGATCCCTTGGCTCCTATCTCCATGAGGTTTTGGATCTGCGGACTCACCTCTGCCCCTGGGCGCCTACCTGAGATGCCGGGAATTCATGTGTATATATATGTATATTTGTACAGCTGCCAGCAGGTTTGCTGCTGCGACGGTTTTTCCCTCCTAAGGGGGGGTTTTTTAATCCGGGTAGCAACGGGCTTGCTGCACCCGTGTAATTTGGGTCCCATAGGCCGATTGGCCTCCGCGGACGATAAAAGAACCTTCCTTCCTTCCTTCCTTCCTTTCTTTGTTACCTTATACCCAACAATTGTTTGAATAGCTCAAGCTTTCTTTCTCTCATTGCTTTGGTGAATATGTCTGCTGCGTGATGTGCGATTTTCACATATTCCATTGTGATTACATTGTTGGCAATAAGATTCCTTATGAAATGAATGTGTAACTCGATGTGTTTTGTTTAAAATTAAATTCCCCCTTAAACCCCCTTTTGTTTGGGTGCATATTCACACGGCGGGTGACTCCGGGCAACGAGAGCTGTTGGATAGGCATATTCACCCCTTATTCCTTAATCTACACCGTACACAAAGTTCCTCGTTTGTGGGATATGGATGTATAGAATTTGTTATACTGTATACTTATGGCCCGGGACTCGGTCAACCCTTCCATGTCGCAAGCCTTCAAGTCCTTTGATTGCGCTTCGTCTGGTGGCTTCTAAAGGTGAGTTTTTTTTTGTGTTTCAGATGTTTTCTCGTATAATTTTTGGAGCTCACTTGGTGATGGGGATGCTGAGCTTGTTTTATTGAAAGAGGCCTTACAAGAGCGTCTAGCTGGGTCTCGTTCTATTAACACTTTGAAGTCTTATGCACGGCCATGGTCAGAGTTCAAAAGTTGGTGCCTGTCCAAACACCTTGTTCCCCTACCTGCAGAAGCCCTCTTTGTTTGCATGTTCCTTACTCGTCTTTTAGCCACCTCCCCCTCACTCGCTGTGTTTCAGACTTATATTGCTGCGATTGCTTTCCATCATGCCTTGGCCGGCTTTCGCAAGCCCACTGACCACCCCCTTGTCGACCTCGTCCGAGACTCCGCCAAGCGTTCCTTAGCTGTCCGGGCGGCCAAGAAGAAGCCATTGCTGCCCCACTTGGTTAGGCGTGTCATGGATAAGTTCGCGTCCCCTGCTGCGACCCTACTCGATGTAATGAAATGTTGTGCCTTGGTCTTGTCCTTTGTTGCATTTTTGCGTAGTGCCGAGCTGCTCGCCTTGCGTTGGGAGGAGATTCTCCTTCTTCCGTCCCACGCTAGCCTTTTTATTAAGTCTTCCAAAACTGACCAGCATGGTATGGGGTCTTGGGTGTCCATTGCATGCCTTGGTGGTTTCTATTGTCCTGTGGGTCTCTTGGAACGCCTTATTGCTTTAGGGGATTTTAGTCGGATAGACGGCCCCCCTGGGGGGCACCTGTTTCGTGGTGTCCGCGTCTCTCCGCATGGTGTGTCTATCCGCAAGAAGCCTGTCTCATATTCTACCCTGCGCTCTTGGTTCAAACATTGCCTTGTCGCCATTGGTGAAGACCCTTCCTCCTTTGGTACCCATTCCGGACGTCGTGGCGGTGCCACCACAGCAGCTGCTTTGGATGTACCAGATCGCTTTTTTAAGGCCCATGGTCGTTGGCATTCCGAGACCGCCAAGGATGGTTATGTCAATCCCTCCCTCCACCAGCAACTGTTAGTCTCCTGCTCTCTGGGCCTGGGTCGTGAGGATGCCCGTGCTATCTGCCGCCTATCCTCGGAGTTCCAATAGCACTTCTCTTGTTCAGTATGAGTCGCCTCTTCCTCCTGCCTCTTTTTTCAGCTTGGTATTGTGTGTGTGCAACTAGGCTCTAGAAGAACCATTTATGACTAGTACACATAAAAAAGTAATGGTAGATGCTGGTAAAGGGTACAACAATGAAGTTTGGACTTACCAACCCAGTATTTAAGGAGATATGTTAAAAAAGCTAATAGTGGACATTTGCATGGAGACATGTAAAAGGGATTTGCATTTTTTCTTTGCTCCAAAGATATCGATCCCATATAATATGTATTTGGGTTTTGATGTAAAAAATACTAAAATCATATGACTTAGGAACCATAGGTTGATATATCATCTTAGTTTTGCTAGATTAAAGTATGGAGTGAGGCTATTGAGGGATCGACTGATATAGCTAGAACTCCTAGTAGAGTTGTTGCTAGACTAGTTGTTTCTTTTTTTTTTTTTGAGATAAGTTGTCCAATGTATATGTTGCGTAGAGCCAGTCCTGGTTGAGAGCCCTTCAAACTAGGGGTGAGACACAAGAAGTGGCCTCTGCAATGAACCCTATCTTTGGACTCTCGCTTGCGAATCCGGAGCATAGCTCTGCACTTCGAGATCGAAAGGTGCAGGAGCCGAGGGCAGCCATCACCTGAACAAGGCAAGGGCCTCAATGCGAGGCTCATGAGCAATTGCAGCCCGGTGCATGCGTGAATTGAAAAGGGCAACAATTTTCAGCAGGAGCTAAGCTCCCGGCCCGGGAAGGAGAGACCGCTATACCGCCACGGCGGTCCACACCGCCAAGAGTCTCGCAAGGTGTCGGCCGGGGACCGCCAAGCTCTTGCACCCCAAGCCACTCTATGCCACCCCGCCCCCAACGTAGGCCCGCGGCCTATGCTCCGCGACAACAAACAACTCTGTTGTCTTGGCGGTGATTGACCCAAAAATCGAGAGTTCCAGGGCCGAGGCGAGAAGCCACAATGTGGTGGTACGTGGCTTGGATGAAGAGGCGGGGAGGACCTCATTAACCGGCTCCAAATGTTGATTCTTGCTCGAATGACATTCCCGTGCCGGTTACATATTATTAGGGCGAGACGCCATGGCGCCTTGACCGACCATACGGGTAGTCACGCTTCCGCGATGCGAGATGCGCAAGTGAAAGCGGCTATCCTACGCCCGGGGTAGGCGGTGAAGGGAACCGCCTTGTATGTTGACCGAGACCTGACCCCAGCCCAACAAGAAGACCGCAGGCACGAGTTGGCCAAAGTTAAAAGCATTCGCAGCCAGGGAGGAGCTGCAGGGCTGATTCGGGGTAAGATGCAAATTTTCAAGCCGCCAAATGCTGCTGCGAATCCTGCTAACCCTCCAGCTGCTCCTGACCATGCCACTTCTTAAGCCACTTCTGCCCGCCGCCATGCTCAAGTTGCTTCACCTTACGTTGCTTTCGCACATCTCGGTCGCCTCTACTTACGCCATCCCCCTTCTGCTGCCGCCATTTGAATCCCCAAGCTGCCGCCCCCTGGCAGACAAATAGGAATTGTGCCTCGCATGGTCTCACGGAATTGTCGGGGCTTCCCATGGCGAGAAGGGAGATAGTCTCAACTCTGTTCTTTGCAGATATGGATCTGATCTTCCTTATGGAAACATGGGAGCATGCAGGACACAGGATACCCGACTTGCCAGGATACCAGCGCTACTCAATCTTCAATGATTGCACAGGAAAGCGGGGGCATGGGGGAGTTGCCTGCTACTATCGAACGGTCTTGGCACAATCAGTTTCCTTGTTCAAGACAGACAAGCACAACCGGTACTTGTGGGTGCATGTGCAAAACTGCAGTAGCAGACCCCTCTTTGTGGCAGCCTGCTACTTTCCACATGCAGAAAGCAACTTCTATCACACCCACTTTCGGATGTGGATAGGCTGGACCCTATGTCGATCTATATGATGACATACTGGATAAGCAGTTAGGCGAAGTCATACTCCTTGGAGACTTCAATGCACGACCGGGTAGAACAACCCATGAGATTTGATCCTTGATCGATGATATATTGCAAATTTGCGTCCCCGCGAAGCGGCTTTTGGCCACCGGACATCGATGACAATCAGTCACACGCTATGGTAGACAATTGCTTTTGCTCGTGGTATCTTTGACACGGTAATCTGCAATGGATCGGCACGATGGCCGATCCCACCCGCAAGAGCACTTGTAGACGGAAAACCGGGGGAGGATCTAGTGTGGTGGACTATGTCTTTGGTGCCCGGCGGGGATATGCATGTCGTCAAGCACTTCCGTGTGGGAACAACTAATAGGGATGAAGAGATCGACTCGCACCACTTACCACTTTACTTGAAGTTGGCTTGGCGGTTGTGCGAACCCCCGTGCCACATCTCCTCACATGCCTCACCGCGATTGGATTATGAACATCGCGGGGCTTATGCCCGGATGCTTATAGATGACCCGGCAGAATTTTGCAATATCCTACACTAGAGCAACAGCATGGCCGTGGCCGATGTGCTTAGGGCTACTTGGCGAGAGATGCTTTGGGATAAGCGCCCGCGACGGACCTCCGGGAACACAACCTTCCCACGTAATCAATGGTTTGATGCGAGTGCAAGGAACACAAACGCCGGCTCGCCAAGTCCGCGGACCACGCTTTACGCCCACATGCGGTCCGACGATGCAGCGTCTTCCTTAAAGCTAAGAAAGCCGTACATTGCAAAGCACATCAAAGGGAAATGTTTTATCTCCCGGAACGTCACCCCGTGACCTTCCGGCGAAGGGTTCTTAGAAGGCGATGATGCCCACGGGGAACATCACTCCCGCGGTGGAGGCAATACTTGCAACAGACTATCGACCCTCGGGGTGCACATGCGGCATTACCCCCGCAAGAAGGCCCGATCTTTGGAAATCCGCAGTTGGGGCGTGGAACAAGGCTTACGGCGTCTTGCCAATGGGAAAGCCCCTGGACACGGATGGCATGCGTGGTAATTGCTTAAGTGGGCCGGGGCCGTCCATAATACCAGTCTTTGACCGCCTTGTTCAACAAGGCATTACAGAAGGCTTCCGTGCAAAGTGGACCAATAGCGAGTTGTTCCCATCTATAAGGCGGTGACCCGCCTTTGCCCGACCACCAATTACCGAACAATCATGGTCGGGCCGGTGTTTGCAAAATTGCTTCTTTGGGATTCTCGAAAGCGGCGGTTTGACGGGCCGGGCGAGGCAGCAGAGATACGGGCCCTCACCCAGGCGGATTCGAACCGGACACTCAACCATTGACCACATCTTCACATTGCGAGCTCTCGGTTGAAGATAGCGAGAACCGCCGTCGGGATCTATATTGTTGCCGTGGATTTTGCAAAGGCATTTGACACCGCGCCTCGGGGAAAAACTATGGGCAAGATTGGCGGCGGTTGGGGTTCCGGTAGATTTGCGTAAAAAGCGATTAATGTGCTTTATGAAAGATGCTCTGGTCGGTTGCGTTCCGGTAAGCCAACCATTTGATAGTAGTATCGGGGTTCGCCAGGGATGCCCTCTCTCCCAACATTGTTTGGGCTTTACATTGATCAATTGGAGAGCCGGGCTTGTCGATAATGGGGGCGGCGGGGCTCACCTTCTCTACCGGATCATCAAGCGGTTAATATATGCCGATGATGTGGACCTCCTAGCTTACACACCAGCCAGACATGCAACGACATCTCGATGCCCCGGACACATTTTGTCAAGCGTTATATCGATATGCGTCAACTTGGCCAAGACTAAGGTGGTTTTCATATCATCTTCACGACGGTAGGGATCCTCTCCTTCCGCTATCGAGGGCGTAATGTGGAAGTAGCATCCACATACAAATATTTGGGAGTGGAGTTTCCGTCTACTATGCACTGGGACACATCCATACGGCTACGAAGTTACTGCGGGCCTGGAAAGCACTATATGCAATGCAAAACAATAGTCATAGAGCGGAGTTGTATGATTGGACCCATCAGTCACACACTGCTCAAAGTCTTAGTGGAGCCTGTCCTTTTATACGGGGTGGAAGTATGGGGCCCAAAGAGGTATCCCTCGCTACTTGGAATGACTTGGAGCAAAGTGCGAAAGCCTTCTTGGTACGAGCACTAGGGGTGAAGTCCACAGTCCCATATCAAATTCTCTTTGCGAGAAAATGAGATTCTTGCCTCTTCGAGGGCGGCCCTTGATCGCCACATTGTCTATTTTCAGAAGGTGGTCAACATGGACGATGCTCGTCTCCCAAAACTAGCTTATATCATGGCAATGGGGCCACAACGCCTCAAGGCCCGGCTTTGGAGGGAAAAGAGAGCTCAATGGATGGCTAGATGGAATGTGCAGAGAACACGTGCATACATGTGCAAACAGAGGCGGATCGCCATAGCTTGAGGCAATATCTTGGCGCTTGCTTCATCAGCAAGCTTTGGGATGCCAGCCCTTGAACAGGTCAAGACAAAGACACTACCGGCCACATAAATCCCACATTGGAACGAGGCCCACAATGCTACCTGCGCACCCACTTGCCCATGAAAAGACGCCTTGGACTCATTGCCTCCATTCGCACGGGGGCACATCATCTTCGAATTGAGACAGGCGGATGGATTGGTGAGCCACGCCGGGCCGAGCTCGGCCAATGCCGCCAAATGGGAGTCATTGAGGATGAATCTCATACCCTTCAAAGTTGCCCGGCATATGATCAAATCCGGACGCTATCTTTGAGTTGGTCGGGCCCGGCCACCGCTACATGTGACATTGAGCACGGCATCCGTACGGATGCTAGGATCATACCTTCAGGAGGTCATGGACATGCGAGATCAGCTATGTCCTCGGGCACGCACTTGACATGTACATACACATTTATTTCATGATGATATATACTTGTACAGTTTGACAGCATTCTTATTACTGCCACGGTTTTTCCCTCGAAAACCCTTCGGGGCGGGGGTTTTTTAACCCGGACAGTAATAAGTTTGCTGCGCTCCTTCTGGGTCCCATAGGCCGATTGGTCTCAGTGGACGATAAAAAAACTATTCTATTCTATTCTATTCTATTCTCTAGGATGTTAAGAGAACTAACCTTATGGAAAAATCCAATTCCACTGAAATCCTAAATGGTTGAGAATATGTCTGAATATGGACCACAGACCATAGGTTGCTACTAAAAGTGCAAATTACCTGATATTTCATGTGCAGGCCCAGGTTTAATTATACTGGTATGATATAATAATTTAAAAAGCCATGATGTGATATGCAAGATCAGATCAAGCAGAAGGTATACAAGCCTTTTAATGTATTTGTTGAAGAAGGAATTGGCTCATGCCCTTGCAGCAATCCTACTTTAGCCAAATTTATACATCCACAAATTGGTCCATTTGCCTTGACATTATTCGTAATACCAAACTCAGGAATGTCTTTAGCAACGGATTAAATCATATTCCTGATGCTAAACCTAATGTACATGAGTGCATGGAAGACATATCAAAGCTAACTAAACATTTTTTCAATGTGCATAAATAAGAACTTCTGGATGACAGTGAAGATGCCATAAACAAAATTTCTGATATGATTATACATTATGTGCATATGCAGATGATTGAACTGAAAAGCAACAACCTGATTCCGAAGAAATTTCTCTGGGATGACAATCAGTTCCAAAAAATGTTGATTGGTTGATATGTAAGCTTTATATTTTAGGGGTTGACAAGGCAGACAATAATGCAGCATTTATATGTCAAAGGCATATTGAAGCTATGGCCATGAACATACTCAACATCCTAGATTTTGAGGACATATTTGTATCCTCTGAGGAAATAATTAGCTTGTGTCAAGAAGACATTGGTCTATTTCTTAATGACAAACCTATATATGACACTAAGCTCCCCTATCTTATGGCTAGCTTTAAAGCCCATAAAAATGACGAATCGTTATAACTTCGGTGTACTCTAAACTTGATACTACCTGTTTGAATGAGACACGATTGAGTTCACCAAGAACCGACTCCAAATCAGTCGAAACTCATTAAGATAAATCCAATGAGAAATCAGATAGTTGCAGACAAGCTTAATCTGGGGTTCAGATAGCCTAATCATTGGATTAGGGCTTGTGTTGTTGGGTAGGTTGTTAATGAACCATAGTCGATCTGATGCAATAATTAAGCCATTCCCTAAGCTACAATAATTGATTGATATATCAAGCAAAGGGTTACCTTAATATACAATGTTTATTCGATTTGATACTTGATGCATCACATACTATGTGTTTAATTATCTAGTGAAATTCATCAAAGGGATTTGTTCATACATGTAAAGTATTTCTAATAGGTCCATAAAGTCTTCCATGTGAGCCTTCTCAAGAAGCATAACCCCGATCCAGAAGAGATTCTTGACACGCCGACACTTCTAGAAATGACGAAAGATCAATTGGAGATCGTGCCTGAAGCTTTCCCTGATCGTGCATATAAGCAAACCCGCAGAACTCAAATCTTGTAGTATTTGGTTAAGCGGAAACACTTACCGACAGAGGACGCAACCTGGATTCTTAAAGCGAATTTGGTTAAGACTTACCCAGACTTTATGCAAGAATGCCAGGGCCGAACCATTCAAGATGCGATCAACTCCAACCCTAATGGTAAGCGTTGTGTTATGGGTCCGGCATGGATCATACGAGAGATGAGCCAACATGGATCATTTTAGGGGTTGAGCAAGATTATCAAGATTGTCAATGTCTCAACCAAGATTTTGCAGCCAAAATATTCTTTAATACATTGTGCTGAGCTTTAGCTCCATTTTGATATTTATTTGCTGCCTTGAACATCGATATTAGTCTGTTCCCATGTTATGTTAGTGTCCATTTAAATAATCAGAATAAGATAAAACATTGGGCGCATTTTGTTTTTCAACTGGTCTGATATCTTTTATTATGCTTATCTTATCTTACCATGGTTTTCCTTTATTTCCTCCCAAAAAACCCCTGTTTCTCTTCATGGATAAAATGTAAAGCAATTTAAGCTCCCTTTTCTTATCAAAGAAACTGCATCTGCTCTTCTACGCTTTGTTTGTTGAAACTCACTATTGTTTCCAAGGAGATGGTAAAATATTTGACAACTAGAAAGTATTCATACATAGACTATACACTAAGCTTCATCATGAGTCATACTTTTAAATAGTTATTATTGTAGATGCACCTAAGAATTATGTATTATGCATTATGGATTACGCTTTATGCTGCATTTTAAGCATTATGCGTTATGCATTTTTTTTATTTGACATATAATGCAAGTTTGTTTAC
Source organism: Isoetes taiwanensis (assembly GCA_021234155.1). NCBI lineage: Eukaryota > Viridiplantae > Streptophyta > Lycopodiopsida > Isoetales > Isoetaceae > Isoetes > Isoetes taiwanensis. Next base: position 15,665,713 of record JAJEKV010000023.1, on the reverse strand, counting down.
TTTTAAAGGCATTGCTCTTGTCACGACGAAGAAGAGGAAGATAGGAGAAGCTGCAAAAGGGCCAAGGCCTCGGCTTGCAAAGTTTGAAGAGTGGAAAATTACACAAATATCTGTTAATAAATTGGTAAAGATAAAAGTTTTGGCCGCTGTTAATATTTCTTTTTATTGACTGGTTTATTCAAACAAGAGGAGTTAGACCCGTCGAAGAAGATAAATTTCTTGTATGGATAAAGGTAACGGCTGTATTCATATACTTAAAATTTTTTTATAGTTTTGCATTAATACTAATATAGTAAGATAATTAGGAGTCACAAAATTAAGACAAAATCTTATAACTCCTACCTATAGCATGATAGGATTATTCTAGAAACCTTCATTTGTTGCCATCTCCTCTATTGGCCTGCAGATTGCACATCATGTTGGTCTTGTGATGCTCGAAGACGAGCATAGTTCTAATAGGAGAGATTGTAATGGGCCCATGGTTGACCGCTCGAATATTTGATCCTTGAATGTGCCCGTGGGGCGTTCCCGAGACTCCGGCATAAATGGGTAGAAGCGACTACTCATAAACATCTAGATGCTCTAGTAGGTTAAGGGCCCATCAGTTAGGAACGTTACAAAAAAGCATGGATGCCATAGCCATGCGCACTCATTGAGCCAAAAACAACAGCTGAAAAAATGTTACAAAAAAGGTAGATAAGTCTCTTCTTTTTTCGATTTATTCTATATAGTTAGATAGATGACTGACTAGAAAAGCCCCAGGCGTGGCATATAGAACTAGGCCTCAAGGAGGCACAACGATTAACAGACATAACAACATACCAAAGGACATGTCCAATGACTTTAGGCTAAGTAGACGGATTGCCAAGGTGGCAATCCACATGGCAATGTGTATGTGAGGTTCCATATTCTCAACACTCCCACTGCCAGAAAACACACATGATTAGACCATAACTTTGCACTAAGAGCCACTTAGTAGCCACTCAGTACATAAAACACCATCCACCAGTAGATGCGACAGAACTTCCACTTCATCTAAAACAATCTAGACGGATGTTTAACTTCAGAAACTCCATGTTCTCCCTTCTGCTTGGTTGGACAAGTTGCAAATACATGTCCAGGCTTCTTGTAATAATAACATAAATCTCTCTCTTTCCATCTGATTTCGAGCAACAAAAGCAGATTCTGCTTATCCTTCTTTTAGTATTTGTTTTGCATCCTCCTTAAGTAACGCTTAAATTACACCATGGGGCGTTAAAGCTTTGTTGCTTAGTAGATTACATGACAAAGTATCAAAAACTTGTGTCTTTAAGAAGAATAGTCATTCCTTTGTCGTCACTTGAGAATCTATGGATGATAGTATAAGCGTAACTACTATGCTGCCCATAAATTTCAGATCCAATAATTTGTTTCAAATGTCTTTTTATGAAAGTGGAGGAAGGACCCACTTCAGCCATGTATATTGGTGGGAGCAAGTTCCATCTGGGCAGTATGCCATAAATTTTGGCTTTTGTGTGGACATTAAAAATCATATTTATCTGCATGCGCTCAAATGCGTCTCTACCAAATGAGGAATTGACGCGAATCTTCTAAATATAAAAACTATCTCCATAAATTTTTTTCACTATTGCAGGAGATAGTGCTTGCAGATAATACCATAAGTCTGGTAATTCGTCTATTAAAAATTAATTGTCTCATAGATAATTCATCTAATCCAATCCACACCTACACAAAGTCTTCTTTGCAGTAAATTTATCACTTGCTTCAAGCAATGAGACATCACGAACGCAAAAGTAGAAACAAGACTAGGCAATAAAATATACGGTGTTGAAGAAGCTCTAGCTCAATCTGTCACAAAGACCCACCAAGAACAGGGATGTTGGCACTAAGCTAAGCAAGTCGCAGCCTGGTTGAACAAACATAAAAAACTAGAAGCGATCAGAAGAATTAGAAATCTGATTTCTTTTCTTCAGTAGAACTCCCCAAATTTGCCATTTCGGATCTTTGCTCTTCATGGTACAACATCAATGCTCCTGCTCTGGTACCATGTGAAATATCAGAAATAAAGTAGAAAGAACAAAAATATATGGAAGATAGATGACTACCTAGAAAAGCCCTAGCCATGGCACACATATATAAACCTCAAAGAGGAATAGAAATTAACGAATATGACTACAAACCAAAGGACATGACCAATGACTCTAGGTCATGTAGGCAGATTGCTGAGGTGGAAATCCACGAATGATATGTGTGCAAGGCTCCATATTCTCAACAATACTGTCCCCGTCTGTTGGGTTGCATGGGGCTGGAATTTAAGGGATCACATCTGCAAGTTAAGCTTGGCGTACTAATAACACTTTGGACAAACTGTCACATCCCTGTTTTTTCGAATAGATCAAACAACCAATGGTCCCGATCAATACCCTTTGAATGGAGGAAGCTTTAGCCTTCTTGAGTCACAACAATAAGCAAGAACTTCAGGCCATGGAGACCTCTAGTCAAATTAGTCGAGGTGAGTCATCAATAACATATGAAGTCTATCGCTAATCTAGTCACCTATTCGGTTCTGATATATTACACTGGATCGCTGGATACAAGGAGGGTTAGCGGGTGGCTGCAAGCTCACTTAGTTGTTAAAATTACTTGGCAACAATTTTTTCCCCAATCATATTTGATGTTACATCGATAGTGGAGCAGGATGTTGCACGAGGCTTAAATCTTATGTGTGGGAGTTATCTACTATACCATCACTACACTCCTGGTATGAGCATGCATGATCTGCTAATTCCAAGTTCAAACTCTCGCTGCTGACATGTTGCTTTCAAAATTCAAGATGGATATAACCAATAGATTGTGTACACATATTTCACATTCAACTGCTCATCACCCCAGTTACCTGCAGGTAGTTCGTTACCGACATCGGTAGTGGTCAAGCGAGGAGATTGATATACGCACTCCATGGAGGATTTTAAGGAAAATTGTGCAGAACTCTTCACAACATCCTGTTGCATGGAGTCCATCCCATGCTCCATCTCAGTCTAAGGTCATTCCCACCTTTGAAGCAGTACATTACATTACTTTTGAGATGACACATAATGTCACTTTAGAGTAATCAGGACAATGGGCAGGTTGAAGCTTGTGATATTGTCTCACAGAAGCTGCAATATATTTAGCACCTTTAGGAGGTAGAGGAGAAGTATCGGCCATCACAGCTGCACTTACGTTCATCATATACATTGTTGGTGCAATCTTCAGAGTCAGGTTCAATGACCGACAATGGATCTCCAGAGGGGATAGCCCTCAATAGACTAGAGTTCGGTCTTGGGCTGATGTGACTGATCTATCTACGAATTTAGTTCTATAGGAATTCGCTTGCATTTGTACCTTATGAGTCAGATCAAGGAATTATGTCTCTCTGGTAGGCATGGGCGAAAGCAAAAGAAAAGGAAAAACATCTCTCTCACTAGTATACATAGATAAAAAGATTTTAAACTGGAATTTTTGAGGGATCCGTTCATTCTCAAATAAGCGAATAAGGGTTGCACTTGCCATTCGCAAGCTCGACCCAAACATCCTTTGACTTCAGGAGCATAAGTGTCACAAAGGCGATACTTGTACCTTTTTGCACATGTTTGGTCCTCAGTATTCAGGCTCTTCCAAAGGAGGTTGTGCCATTGTTTGGAAGATGAAGGTTCAAGTAACCTTTAATCTTGTTTGCCATTAGGGAAAGTGGGTATTATCAAATGGCTGGAGAGGGGGGAGGAGGGTAGGAATGTGGTGGTGTGAATATTTACGCCCATGATAATCCCCGTCGAAGGAATGAAGGAAGGAAGGTTCTTTTATCGTCCAACGAGGCCAATCGGCCTATGGGACCCAAATTACACGGTGCGAAAGAAGCCGTTGCTATCCGGATTAAAAACCCCTTACAAAGGAAAAACCATCGCGACAAACAAAACCTGGGCGGGCACAAATATATACATATACATGAATTCCTCGCACCTCGTAGGCGCCGAGGGCGAGAGGGTGAGTCTACTGAGATCCAAAACCTCCCCGGAGGTGGGAGCCAAGGGATCGAATCGACGGCGTCTTCGAGTAGCTTCGTCGCGGTGCGGGCGCACTGTGTCGCACCAAGAGGGCGAGCGAGCCCGACCGACTATAGGCGGACTCACCGAAGGCATGGCTTTCATCCTCAACAATCCCGGGCAACACCGACAAAGCTCGTCCCGGCGTGGCTCTCCAATCCACCCGGACCGCCTCAAGCCGAAGATGGTGGGCCCCCGCTCAATGCACGCCATGATCCCGCGCTTCTTCATGGGCAACCGAGAACGTAGGTAGAGCCGTGGGCCTCGAACCGGGGGGGGTTTGTGTGTTTGCTTTGTAGTGTGCCATCTTTACCTGCTCCAGCATTGTGGTCCCGTGAGCTTCCCCAGAAACAAGAGTCCAAGTACCCCCTCACCTATCCCCCGGCGACGCCATTGTGCACCTGGACACACCTATGTGCCTCTACGTTCCAGCGCGCCAGCCACTGGGCTCTCTTGTCCTTCCAACAAGCCCTGAGTCGTTGCGGGTTCATCGCCACAACAGAAGCGTAAGCCAAGTCGCGGGAGCCGAGTGTCGCCCATGCCGCCACCTTCCGAAATAAACAATGTGTCTATCGAGGGGCGCGCATGCTGCAGGGGCATGAATCCTGTCTCCTGCAACAAGATCTGATATGGAACTGAGGGCTTGACCCCAAGTGCCCGCATCATAAATGCCTTCTGGACCTGCTCCAAGTCGTTCCAAGTCGCCAAAGACACCACTGGGCCCCACACCTCGACCCCATACATAAGGGGAGCACTCTAGATATCCCTGAGGAATATGGTCAGATCCTTGGGTGTAGGGGTAGCTTGGTTGTTGGTGGACGATTTCAATATGGTTGAGACTATTCAAAATAGACGTGGCCAAGGTTCAGAGGTGGTACAAGGTTTTGAGCGGGAACAATAGTTTGATTTGTTAGACAACCAACATCTAATTACAATCATCAGGAGATCGTACTTTTTCCTGGTGCAATCAGTGGAGGGGTTCGCGCCAGGGATATGCGAGGCATGACAGATGCTATGTGAGCGCCTTAATAGTGGATCTTGTTCCCCAACTTAGGTGGCAAAAGGATACCTTGTCCACTACAGTCTCTGATCATATCTCACAATTTATTTCAGTGGGAATCATCCCAATCACACCCACGAGGATAGCGTTTAAGTCAAAATACCAGATTCTTGGCTCGAAGCGCTACCAAAGGTGTGGCCCCTGCCTTTTTATTGGGATGTCAGGCATAGTTAAGGCTCTAGTTGCTATCAAGGCATTCACACAGTCATGGGATAGAAGGCCTATCTTGATCGGGCATCTTTAGAGGCACTGTACCGAGAACTTGAAAATCTTAGGCCTCAGTAAAACCGACGGAGTTCAGGAGAATGAGATGTTGAACCTCACCAGAGATGAAGAGGTTAAGCGAGCATCTCAGACAATGGAGAAGGCGGGTCTCATCGGGCTCGTTGCATGTATTTCTCCTTTAATAACTATCGTATCTCAAAAATATGCTAAGGGTGCTTTCCCATGGGACGAAAACCTGGAGATTTTCTTGAGGTCAGGTCGAAGGCTCCAGTGTCCCCATGAGTGCCTTCCTTGCTTGATTCAAGTTTAGGACCTGAGTCGCAAAGTATTCTCCGCATAATTCTGAGCCTCAAGTTTTTTGACCTTTGATTCATGGGAAAACACCCTAAACTTTGAACCGCATGTGAAAAATGGCTGAGATTGCCTGGCTTGATCGGGCCGTCCGATTCACGTGCGAGGGCTTCTGAAGGGTCGTCCTAGCAAGAGCAGGAAGAACATCAGGGATCAACACTTTTGTGCAGAAGCAGCACATTTCGGTTTCGGTTGTCTGCAAAAGAGGAGGGCGTTCAACAAGATCTGCAATCACTAGGGCACGCCGTTTTCAGATTGCATTTCCGGAGTTAAGCCAGGTACCATAGGCCCGTAAATCCATAGATCCTATTTCGTAAACGCCCGATCCGTGATTTAGCTGATATAGTACTGGTGTGCGGATGCCGCTTATATGAACTGATCGTAATATGTTAAAGTTTTGGAGCTACAAGGGAATTAGATCTGGGCAAGCATTGCCCTGAGTCGGAGGATGGTGGTGCAGTTCGTTAGAAGCTGCGAACTCGTTTGGATTTCGCAGGCATTCACGAGAAAATTATATATAAATTGAGCAGGGGCGTTATATCAGAATATCGGGACATTGTTTGCACATAACGAAGTCAACATGGGAAGCAGGCTCAGGTACCCATTGTATTCCTTGAAGAGAATTAGAACATTTTGAAGTGTTATTCATGCATGAAACAATTCACGACTCCCATGTTCAGTTTTGCACCATTGCGGGCATCCACATATCCTGAATTTTGTGAACTTTTTAGCTTCCATTTTCTGGACAGATCTCTATTCTTCCGAGATATTATGAGGGCTTAACCAATTAGTTTCTAAAGAATATGCACTTGATGTCGTTTTTTTCTTCTGTAGATCTTGAGGTCAGTTCCTTTCTAGATGTTGATTCATAGAAAGTCCCTCTTTGGTCTGGAGGGAGCGTTCAAATATAATGATGTTGATAGAATTATAAAACTTGACTAGATAGCAAACGAAGTGTGGTATAGTTTCAAACACATGGCTGCAAACAATCAGAAACCATTGCTTTCTGGTGTATTTCAACACATTTCTTTGACAAGAGTCCTATTATGAAATTACAAAGTTAATTCAAGCCATATGGCACTTTGCAATTGCACTTCCCTCATAACCTAAGTTCTTTGTGCATATCATTTAACATCATTTCTTAAGTCCATCGCTTGAGATATTATAACAAAACTAGGTAATCTAGGATGGATAACAGTCTAACGTTTTGTAGGTAACAATCTGAAACTTTCTGTTGGTTCAATGCTCTCTCTCTGTTTTCAATAGTCCCTCCAGGTAAGACTTACTACAATGAATGAGGTTTCTGCCGAATTTCTTGATGGCCACTCCATGGAGTGACAGTGATAGTAAAATAAAAAACAACAGGGCACTATGGTTAGGATACATCTATTAGATATATAATGAAACATCCATGTTATCACCTCTAATGAGATTGCTCAACTTCATAAACTACAAGATGGCACTTTTGCAATATTTCGACCAGTATAAAGCACAAAAGAAGCATGTGGCATCCAGAATTTTGGTCTTGATGAACTACCTTTTCTCCGGTACAAGAGTTGATGATCTTTTGCAATGTGCTTCATTACAGGGACATGATTCGAGCTGTTCGTGCATGCAAAACTGCAGCAGAAGAACGTGCTGTTATAGCGAAGGAATGTGCAAGCTTGCGAACTGCATTTAAAGAAGATGATCAAGATTACAGACATCGCAATGTGGCTAAACTTATGTTTATTAATATGCTTGGTTATCCTACCCATTTTGGCCAGATGGAGTGCCTAAAGTTGATTGCTGCACCCGGGTTTCCTGAGAAACGAATTGGTTATTTGGGACTCATGCTGCTGCTTGACGAGAGGCAGGAAGTTCTTATGCTAGTGACTAACTCCTTAAAAAAGTATCCAATGATAAATGCATATATTTCATTTCTGGTCTTTAGTAGAAGGTAGTTTTCTTTTCTTATATTGCATGCTTGACTTCGGATTAGCGACCTGAGTCATGCCAATCAATATATTGCTGGGTTGGCACTCTGTGCACTTGGAAATATTTGTACAGCAGAGATGGCACGTGATCTGGAACCCGAAGTGCAAAAGCTTCTTAACAGTAACAATTCTTATATTCGGAAAAAGGTAAAACTAATATACAGCATGAATCTTGTTGCTGGGGCTGTGGTTGCAAAAGCTTGTCTGAAATTTCTTGCTTTATAGGCAGCTTTGTGCTGTGTGAGAATTGTACGGAAGGTGCCAGATCTTGTGGAGAACTTGATGTCCCCTGCTACAAGTCTCCTGAATGACAAGCATCATGGGGTTCTAATTGCAGGCGTCAAGCTTTGTACCGAGCTTTGTGAAGCAAGCACCATGGCCCTTGAGCACTTCAGAAAGGTGTGTATTTCACTCTTGAATACAATTGAAAGTTCGTATTTAATTGACTTATTTAATGTACTGTTTTCTCTTCTGATTTTCTTGGTAAGTCGTTTCCCAGCTTGGAATTGAGAGGCCTTCTTGTACTGCTTGATTCTTTGAGCATTACAGTATTTTGAAAGAGTAGTATCCAAAACAAATATTATCTGCCATCCCTTTCACTTTGGGATGGACTTAATTCCTCTTTACGTGACTTTAAAATTGTTGGTTAGTGGAATCATTGTTATATATTAGGGTTACTGTTGAGCCTCTTTCCGTTTGATTATGAAATAAGTTTTGACTCCTAAGTGACAATCTTTATGTTCTTATCTTACATCCTTCTTACTTGAACCTTTGAACCCTTTATGCAGCATACATCTGCTCTAGTTCGAATTTTGAAAAACCTGCTCATTAGTGGGTACGCCCCAGAGTATGACGTAGGTGGAATTACGGATCCATTTCTTCAAGTTAGAGTACTGAGGTTGCTTAGACTCCTTGGAAGGGGAGATGGCGATTCCAGTGATATAATGAGTGATATACTTGCTCAGGTGAGCTTTTCTGGAGGCTGATATCTGAAAGTATAGACATTTATAAGTTACTCAATACCAGATTTATAGCATTTTTAAGTGCGTATAGTTATGCAATTAGCACTTGACAATTAGTTTGAATCTAGGTGGCAACAAATACAGAGTCCAACAAAAATGCTGGTAATGCAATACTCTACGAGTGTGTTCAGACAATCATGGCAATAGAAGCCATTGGTGGACTTCGTGTTCTTGCTATAAACATTCTTGGACGGTTCTTAGCAAATCGTGACAACAATATAAGGTAACAGTTGTCTTTAGGCATTGTTGTTGAGGGCAGACTTTGCCATACTATCTGCCTGTAGATGGTGGCTTTGCTTACAGATACGTTGCACTCAACACGTTAGTAAAAGTTGTTTCAGTGGATACTCAAGCCGTACAACGGCATCGGACAACAGTAGTCGAGTGTGTCAAGGTATGTTCCCATGTCTGATATGATATTTGTTTCTTTTGTTTTCGATTAAATGCACATGCCATCCTGGCAGATGTTGGCTTCGAAGTTCACTTAAATATAAGTATATGCTAGAACTGAAAACTGGAAAGAAATATTTTACTAATGTATGCTGGGATGCGATAAATACATTTCTTTATCGCATAAGTGCATCCTCCTAGATTGAAAGCAAGGAAAACTTGAAATCTGCACTCTAGATCATGCCGGATACTGTATGATATTTAAACTCAAAATAGGTTATATTGAAATGGTGGTAGGCAGGCCGTTGAGGAGCCCATTTTGCTGAACAGCTTAGCAGTCTTAGAAAACCAGCTGTCGTTTTTAGTCAGTAAAAGCTTTTAGATGACATGTCTGGCCTTCTTGCACCTTCATGACCTCTAAGGCTCAGATATGGGAAAACGGTCTAGTCAACTAAGGCAAAAACACAGTGAAAAGATACAGAAACAAATTTGGTTAAATCGATTTACGACTGCAGTGCACAACAGGGTTTTCGAGGATTCATTGCCCAGCCCAATCTACGTGGCTCACATGGCATTTACTGATTGGAATTATGTGCTTTAAGTTGAGCGGGACTAGGAAAAATTGGCAGTTGAGCTCATGGAATTGCTGTATCTGGCGCAGGGGACATTAATCCTCATTAGCTTTTAAACAGACTTAGAAATAATCTGATTCAGATCTTTTGTTCTGCGAGATTATGCGAAAGTTTTACACAACAATAGCGTTCATACATCTTCTAGTATTAGTAACAAGGATTCACTGGAAGCACTTAGCCTGGCGGTATTTGATAGCACGTCATTTTGTGTTAACATTATTAAGTACCAGGCATTTTTTCATAGAAAGCAAAAATTATAGTTATTCGTCAGATGGTTGTATTTGGACCGTTTTCGAAAGTGGTTGGATAACTGTTTAATTTACCATGCAGGATTCTGATGTCTCGATAAGGAGAAGAGCACTTGAGCTTGTGTGTGCTTTGGTGAATGAGAACAATGTAAAGACATTGACGAAAGAGTTGCTGGATTATTTGAAAGTGAGCGACCCAGAATTTAAAGGAGATTTGACAGCAAAAATCTGCTCGCTTATCCAAAGGTACTTTTTTTGCCTTTTGAATGTATCTCAGACTCGAGATTGACTAGCCTAGAGAATCCTGTGTTTTGATGTAGGATTAGAATATGCCTGCTAACATTGTATACCGTTGGAACGTTCTTTTCAAGCATTATATGCCCTAATAGAGTCGTATAAAGGCCACATGGCTCAAGGTGGGCATGTCTCTGGGGAATGACCTGGCCATAACAGTGAAGCCTTCTGAAGTGAGCATGGTGCTCAGGAATGCAGTAATGTTCTTTCTGATGCTTTTAAGGATACATAGAGAATTTATTTATTGATGCCATAGACTTCCCGTTGCAGAGAACCTGCCTCAAGGGCTGGCTGTATCATAGTGAGACTGAGATGGATGAGGTTTTATAGAGCTCAGAAAAATTAGCTTTGGCTAGGGGAACTTTTGTACAGCTTCTCCGATGTTCAAGGCCTCCTACCTATAGCACCTAACGTCACTTCGTCTGCATACTGGGGGATACTGGGGGTGCTTGGGTCTCGCTGCACTTTCCGGAGGTTCGATGAGAGCCCAGACTTTGGACATGTAGCATTGTCAGTCCCATCACTCGCTAGAGATAATGTGGATTGCAAGGCCTTATTGTAAAATGCTTTTATGAAGATTATGGGGGCCTGACAGAAGGGGCCAGCAATGGAGTTAAGAAAGAAAGATTCCATGGGGGATACTCATGGAAGGGTGAGTTGTTAAAAGATTGAAGGTGCTGATATTATTTTCTTGCTTTCCATGAGAGTTGCTGTAAAGAAATTGTGATCTTCCTTTACAGAAAGTATCCTGATGCATGGCCAATTGTGGACTTTTATGACCATTTGGGGGCAAATTAGAAAATGCATGGCCTACACGGCCTATTGTGGCCAAAAACTTTTTCATTCTTATCAACTTAGCAGGTTCTCCATCAAGATCCTGTAGTCGCCTCATTAGAATGTTTGTTTGCAACAAGCCAACCAAACCTGGCATCTTATTGCCTGAAAAGGGCTGGAATTTAAGTATGTAGTTGAAGAGAATAATACTGAGTTGACCTCTCATTCTGGAAAAACGACATGCAAATTGTCAGTGAAGCATATCATTTCAAAGTATTTTGAACGTTAAAGGTGCATCTTGCTTAGCTGCAAATTTTTTGGGTTGAAGAAAGGAGTCGCCTTGTGAAGTTTTATGGATCATTTTCTGGATCTTTTTGTTTGGGATTAAGAAGTGATCAATGTGAGTTTGGAGGATAAATCAATTAATAGCTAAGCCCACGATGTGGATGATCCAGATGGAAACAATAGGATGGACATGGTTCTCCAGTTCAGCTGTAAAAGTGGTTATGGATACTTCTTTGCTCCTTTCTTCCGTATCATCTATTCTCCCTCTATTCCTCCATGATTTGTGTGCAAATGAAAAGCATGCAGTAACCAGATGTTTTTTTCCGTACATTTTTGGATTGTCTATTTTATATTCTATTTTGCATGTTCTGAATAGTTTTTGTTCTTTATATTTTGTCTCATATGTTTCAGGTTTTCACCGAGTAAACTTTGGTACATTGATCAGATGGTCAGATTACTTGTTGAGGTATGCCATAAAAAGAGCCAACACATCATAGGTGGTGAAGCTTGTATTATATTTGATGGCCGGATTGTGAGCATGATATCTAGAATAACTTAAATAAGAATTTGTAATAATAGCACAATTTGAGACCTTTCTTTTGGACTTGTTTTTGCCCTTCAGTCTGATCTTTTTTTTTCTTATAGAAACTAAAAAAAACATTCCTCATATGCAGGCAGGTACTTATGTTAAGGACGAAGTTGTACGCACCCTCCTTGTGGTCATAGGCAATGCTGTGGATCTTCAAGGTTATATCGTCAGGTCTCTATATCGTGCATTTCAGCATTGGGATGGACAGGTTAGTTGCCATTCACTTCAACAAGTAGGAGCTGTGAAGTTGGTTTCTCTGCACTTGAGTTTGTTCTTTGCTGCGACTTTAAATATGCGAATTGTTAGTTGTTTATATTAGAATTGCTTCTATATGCTGAGCAGGGTGTTCTAATCCCTTGGCTACATAATGTAGGAAAGCCTTGCCCAAGTAGTGGTCTGGTGTATTGGAGAGTATGGCGAGATGCTTATAAACCATGCCGATGAACTAGAGTCTGAAGAGCCTATCACGGTATTTTGTTCTGCCCAAGTATTTTCAAATTAGTGGGCCATTAATGATCTAGTGCATAGCATTTTTAATGTCGAAAGCAACAAAAGCCTGTGGGAACGATTAAGATTCATTGCTCGGGCTTCGCGCAGTTGAAATTTCCAGGTCTGGATGCTTATCCCAGACGAAAAAGTGGAGACTTGATATTTGGTTATCAGAAATATGAGCGTTATATTAGTATACATGTTATGAAGGAGGAGACTGAGATCAAGTTAAAACAGATGACAGGAGAATACTGCGCTCATGCAAAAGATTCCCCTGCTAAGGACACGTGAATGATTGGCAGCACTTGTTTCCAAATTGGTCTAAATGAGTCCCTACTAAAGTTTTGGTGCATGGGGTGGTTGTTCTAGCCACCTGGACTCTTTTCTTGCATTTTTTGTAGGGGTGTTTTTATTAAGCCTCTTCTGTACCAAGAGCACTGTTAAGTATTTCATACATAAGCCAATTTTCTGAGCTCTTCACAGCTTGTAACGTTTGGAAAGTCGGATTCTTGAGGCTTCCACTTTATACCTCTGGAATCAGGAAGATGGCTTTTTCACTAACGTATAGTCATAAGCTTTTGCGGCTAGTGTTATATCACACAAGGTGGTGTGCATAGTAGCATAACAAGGGAACGTCAAATTATTGCCTGATGAGTATCAAGTGAAATATTTTATTTAGATTTGAGTTGAGGGTTTGTGATTTTACAGGTGACAGAATCAGATGCTGTTGATGTTTTGGAGACCATAATGAAAGATATACGAACAAGTTCAAATACCCGTGCCTTTACACTGGTTGCATTGTTGAAGTTATCTTCACGCTTCCCAGCATGTGCAGAGTATGTACTACCTGAGAATGCAATGGCAAAAGGGTGCCATATTCTTCCTTTCTTGTTGTTAATCTGTCCTCCAAGTATTTTGTAGTGATATTTGAAAGTTTTGTCTTTATCTGCAGCCGAATTAGTGGCTTGTTTGTGCAATATAAGGGTAGCCTTTTCTTGGAGCTACAGCAACGTGCATTAGAGTTCAGCTCGATTCTGAATAAGCACCAAAATATCAAGTACAGTTATCCTGACATTTATAATCCTCAATGTTTTCATTTTATAGCTGACCTTGTGGCGATTTCCCAAGAGATTGCAATTGAGTCTTCCTTCTTTTCTTGCAGAGCAGGATTAGTAGAGAAAATGCCTGTATTGGATGAGGCAGCATATGCTGCAAAGAAGAGAGCTGCAGCTGATGGCTTTACAGAAAGGAAATCAATGGATGGGAGATCCTTGTCTGGAAGCATGCCACTTCCATCATCTAATGGCCCTGCAAAGCCCCCTCCAAGTGCTCTGATGGATCTTTTGGACCTTACAGTTGATGATACTCCAGTTTTACCAGCCCTACACAAATCAGCTGGTGATATGTTGCTTGATCTTCTTGGACCAAGTCCCAGTGCTGCAGCTGCTCCAATTCCTGGTGCGTGTGTGTTTTTTCTCTTTTGAATTTCCAATCTGCTATTTCTTAAAGTGTTGAAAAAGAGGGAGTAAATTAATGGTTACAACAACAATATTTTAGTTCTATTAAAAACGTCTTTCTTGGAGAGCCCCTTAGGAACTTTATAGTACACCATCAGTATAGAAGTATATTGGAATATTGTTTACTGTCCCTGTATAAGAAAGGAAATTGTCATTCTTGATAAGAGGAACTTTATTGGAGAGACCCTTAGAGGAACTTTTTAGTACACCAGTGTAGGAGTATATTGGAATACTGTTTACTGTCACTGTGAAATCCAGAAAGACAGAAAGAAAGATTTTGACAGATACGAAATACATATAAATAATATTGAGGATTAAGATAATTCAGGTGTTTTTTCAGATGATAAGGATGTCCTTATCAATCTCTATTGATTGTATGGTGCCCCACATTTTTGTTATAGAACAGTCGAGTTTTGAATGAATTTTCTCTGGATGGATTCCAAGAAAGCTTACGCAACAAAAAACTGTTTGAGCAAACAAGAGATCCGGGCTTGAAAAGCTGATTTTCCTATCTGTTTGCGAGAGTTAATATAGTAGGGAAACAAGTTGCTTTGTTTTGAAAATACCCAGTTCTTGCTGTACGATTTTTAAGGAAATCTTCATCAGGCCCACACTTTTTAGGAAATAGGAAAAGCCTAGGACTACTTATAGTTGATGCATTAATTATCTGAATTGCAGTCCAAGGATCAATGGATGGGATCAATGTGCTCATGGACCTGCTCTCGGTCGGCCCTTCTGTGCAAGATCAGCCCACAATCTCCATTCCACAAAACAATTCAGCTACTGTTGTCTTCCCACATATTTCAGAAAATGGGGTGGGAAATAATGTAACAATGGATGGGAAAAAGCCAGTTACTGCTGCATTTGATTTACTTGGAGACGTCGGGAATGAGAATAAGCTGCCTAGCACAGTGCCTGCTGGTAAGACGTTATGTTCTATATTGTTTGTCTTTCTTCTATATGGAAACGTTCATACGGTTATTTTCTCAGAATGAGCCAGATGCTTCAATTGTTTCTTCTTTGATGGGCTGATCTTTCTTATAGTAATCGCATCCAGGACAACGTAGTTTGCTAGGGTAGCATGAACGTTTTTGACATCTATATCTGAGAATAGGAACTTGAGAATTTTGTATTTTACAGAGCAATTTTCGCCTTCTGTGGTTAGATTGAGATCCTAGATTAAATTTCTTCTGTTGGCATTTATAATTTGAAGCACGATGTCAGATTCTAGCTTGGTCTACCCTTCCCCTTTGGCATATCTGCTCACTCGGTCAATTTGCAGGATATCCACAAATTATTGCATTTCAAAGTGCAAGGTTGAAGGTGACTTTTGACTTCTCCAAAACAGCAGCAGAACCTCAACTGACTATTATTAAAGCAACATACAGTAATTGTTCGTCAGACACATTAACTGATGTTATTTTTCAGGCAGCTGTTCCAAAGGTTTGTTGTGTATGATGAATTTTTCCTGTGCATTTATAGATATAGAATTAACGTATCATTTTGTATCGTTGCAGTATATGCAGTTGAAGTTGGAGCCTGCAAGTGGAAATGTATTGGCAGCAGAAGGTTCAGGAGTTGTAACACAGACAATTAGGGTCAATAACAGTTTGCATGGCCAGGTAACACCGTTGGTTATAGTTAGATGGCCGGATATCTTTTCTTCTTGAAACTTTTTAGAATTTTCATGAAGATGAACTGACAAGCTGAGCTGTGTGGACTTTGTGTTTGACCTATGCAGAAGCCTTTAGCGATGAGAATACGAGTTACCTTTAAGGTTAATGGTGAAGATCAACTTGAGCAAGGGCAAGTCAGCAACTTCCCGACAAACTTATAGTAAATGGAATTACCTATAAGGTTTTTGAGACAGCTTCATCCCAGTAGGGAGCTATCATTGGATGGAAGATCGATGTAGGCAGTGAGATGACGGCGATGAAGCCACATTTTTTTAAATTTTGCCAGTTAGTGTTGGCTAATAATTCAGCTATCTGCATGCAAACGAACCAAAGAAAATGCCTGTATTCTTTTGTCAGCTTCTAGCCCGCTGGAATGTATATTTCTGATAGTTAACCACTCCTTTTCGGAGAGTGTATATTAGGACAGGAAGTCCATATTTTCTTCCCTACCAAATGTGCTGATTTCAAGGCTACAGATTCAACATAAGTTGTATGCAGGCCTTTTACATTGCCTACGAACATGAAGATATAGGCTTTTATGGATTTTGTCATCCTGTGTACATGTAGAATCTGCTCAGGACCCATGAAGCAGATCTGAGAAGATTGAAATAATCAAAGATGAACTCTATAGCTGGCTGCTTGACGTGCAGAAATTGGCATCCACAACGTGGGAACTATGTTGTACCTGGAATAGAATAGGTGGACTGTTTAGTGCCATATGGCGGTGTTCATATGATTGGGATATTATTACAATTTTGTTTATGATTGAAGCTATAGAAGTTTTAAGCAATTCAAATTTTGGACAATACTCCATGTCTTCTTCTTGCGGGTACCCTAGATGTACAATTACAAGCTTTTTGATATATAAAACCATAAGAACGTGATAGCCTGGCCCAAGGTGAGTTAGGGAGGTACTTGCAGGTTCAATGCCCATGATGTATGCCATTGGAGTAAATGCCCTAACGAAGTTCTGTTGGTGTTGCCATGATGTGCGTTTTTTGTCAGTAGGAACATGTTTGTGAATGTGATTCTCGAGGGATTCCTCGCTGAAATCAGACCTAAAAGTTTTTTCTGATTTATAAATGGATGGTTTCGAAGGAAGGAAATTATCAAGCTTCCCGTTTCAATCCGAGAATGAATCACACGTTTGAACAATTGGAAATTTGAGCTGGCATTGATTGCGTTCGGTGATGTCTAGTCACCTGGGTGCCCCTTAAAATAAGGTGCTTTTGCACTGTGGCTTGCCCGATACTCAAATTGAACCTGATGGGATTGGTAGGTCCACTTCCCAAAAGATTTGGTTGAAAATTGCCTGCTCTATTGCAGCCTCGAGCATTGCGAATTGGAAATCTTCAATTGGGAAAAATGTTGACTACCATGGGAAGAATAGTTAACAGGTTTATCCAATTGGGAAAAATGTTAACTACCATGGGGAGAATAGTTAACATGTTTATCCCATCAATGCACCTCCCAAGGGTTTGCCCGACGCACTCGTTGCTCGGCCGCTGCCTCTATTTTCTATGAAGACTAACCTAGTGCATAAAAGGTACCAGAGAACCACCATCAAGGAATCCATCAACAACTCACTGCAGTACAAGTTTGTGCAAGATGGTGAAATGCAAGGATATGGAATGCCAACAATCAATATATGCCACCAAACTTTTAAGGGTAAGTTTGTGCAAGATGGTGAAATGCAAGGATAATGGAATGCCAACAATCAGTGTATGCCAAACTTTTAAAACCCTTAGGATAATTTCCTTAGGTTTTTAAGGTATTCAGAAGTTGAGTAGAAGACCTTGCCAGAATGTTATTTGTTTAGAAATTTTCTTTTGAAAAACTAATCAGGCAGAAAGTTAAATAATCTTTTGTATGAATGCATGGACAACATGGCAGTGACGACAGGCACAACCATCATTAAACTTGAAGCTCTGATGGGCTAGATTCAAAATTATATTCTCATTCAACATAATTGACAGAGCTGTACCTAATTTGGAACTTTGAATGTGGGGGAAAAAAAAAGCCCTATCTATTTTCTAAGAAAAGCTAATTTTGACGATATAAAAGCAACTTATTTTTCTTATAACATGTATAATCATTTACATTTTTCTTTCTATTTTTTCTTTTTGGCGATTCCGAACCATTATCAGCCAAGGCGTCCAACTATTTCTAGACAATAGATAGTGACTCTTCAATCTGCACAAATCTCACAATGACTACTGGATATGGCGGTTCTTGTCAGATTGATCTACATCCTGATAACCCCTGACAATCTAATTTGACTGAGGCGATTCTGGCAAGAGTATAAGAAGGCAAGGGAATTAGAAATTTAGTTCTAGAAGAGAGTTTTCTATGGAAGGAAAGTTGCCAGATTTTGAGAAGCGAAGGCTGTGAAGCAATAGTGTCATTTGGTTGCGTTCTTGGGTGTGGATTTCTACTGTTTGAGACTTTTTCTACTGTGGGTTCTTTGCATCCTTGGAAAGCCAATTGCTTTGTCGGTATCCAAATCAGCTACCAACAAAATGCAGATGCGTGCCTCTAAATTGCCTTCTTGCTATCTAAATTCGACACCAACAAAAATGAATACGTTTTGCATCTGGCCTCACATGCAGATGTAGTTACCTCATCTGCAGTTATATTGAAGATGGCAAGAGCCATCTTGGATAGTGTTGGAGAAGAAGCTTCAATTCCAGTCCTTCGAAGTCGGTTCTCTTTCTATTTTCTTGTGGACATTTGCAAATGAACCCAACACAAAAGATCATATATATCTCCGCGTTATGATTCATAGCTTCAGAGACATTAAAAGATAATCCTTGTCCAATTGGATGGATAAGTCCCAAAATTATTTGGCTGGATTAAATTTTATTCTACTCTTAGCAAATGATGGATGCCAAAAATAAGCTCCTCAATAGCCGCATTTTTAGTAGTAGTTGAATTACATGTAATATCCTTTCATAACCTAGCTCTATGTTACGAAGATCGCTTGTCATCTGCAAAATCAACGAAGTAAGGAACACATACAACTATAAAACTCTCTCGGAGCCAAACTCTTGCCTCAAATACAGGATCTTGGCATAAATTCACCACCCAACTGGGTTTAGGCTTGAGAACATAAGCAATCATGTTCTATCTATATCTACCCAATCTTGAGAGCCCGTTGAAGCAACCGCTCTATCTTCTCTGAGTTTCGCCTTCAAGAATGAAGATATGGATAGGGTTTGAATCTAAGAAGATCTGAGTCTACAATTTTCCCTTGTGATAAGAAACCAATTATTTTCAAAAGGTTTACGTTTTATACCCTTTGACTTTTAACTCACTTAAAATAGATCAATGTTTGCTCTTAATTGTTCCTAAATCTTGCTCATAAAACAGAGAGAACGTGTTCCTCAGAAGAATCAAATACTGCTGCCGACTCGGGGAACATATCTCCCACAAATCCTGAAAATAAATGTGCTCTAAGCCTTCTAAACTTGAAAAAAGTTAGGACGATTTTGGGCAAAATCAGAACTTAAAATATAAGCGCTTGCGAGAAGTCTAGATTAGAAATCAAATGCCTTGCTAAAGCCAGAGAAATGAAGCTTGCAAGAGGCTAAGATACTCTTATAGAAGGAACCTTGGATTCAAATTCTAAATCAGCAGTACGAACATTAGGAGCTCGTTTTTGCTGAGCTGCCTTCTTAAGTGAAACATACGTCCAATCATCAATATGATTTAACTGGGCCCAATGCACCAAGGCAGGCCCAACTGCATTGAAGACAAAAGGAACCATTGCAGGAGATGTTATTGGAACTTCTGTCTGCGCACAATAAGATTTCTTCGTAGCGATGCCATAACCACCGTATTAAGTTCTACACTGTCTTGCATACAAGATATGGTCCCAAGTGCAGTAAATGGGACAATATCATGTGATACCTCATCAAAGGGCATTGGCAAAGAAGATGTAAACATAGGAGAAGAAGCAATGGAAGTTGAAACTATAGAAGAAGTATTGACAAAGTCTACACTTGACAGGGATAATAGTGGGATAATTGTAGGTGAAGGGAATAGAGAAATGATTCAACCGTTATAGGATAAAGAATGGTTAAAGAATTGCTAAAATAACTATGAAATAAAATAGACAGATTTGAGAGCAAACTAAAGATGTCTAAGATGGTTATCAATCTTGTTTGAGTTGCACTAAACACTATCTCAATGTTCCTAATAATCAAGATACAATTTTATATGAAAAAATAAAAGACCCCCCACAAGTACTTGCATTGAAACAATAGTAGAACGTAATATAGGTTTGTCTATTAAAACCATAATTTATTGATCAATTTATACATATGATTTCCATTAAAGGACCATCCAACTTCTTCACGTGATGAAGGACAAGTTCTTTCCTTCTACATGGGACCAAATAAGAGGAGAGCAAATAGTAATCCCATGAATTGCAAAGAGGAAAAAACATACGTATATGCAAGACGCTAAAAAATGTTATTCATAGTCTAAAGAATACTTCCCTATTAATATTTGTTAATTTCAATTCAACTATATAACAAATTATATTGAATAGGTTAAAACAGTCAAATATTTCCGATCCAAAATATGTTGCATAGGTGTTTCTAAATGTTATTCATGGTCTAAAGAATACTCCCTTATCAATATTTGTTCATTTCAATTCGACTAGTATAACAAATACATTGGATAGACTAAAACAGTCAAATTTTTTGGCTCTAAAATATGTTTGCGTCTAATGCAAATGCCAATTAGCAAGTCTATAATAAAACCAAGATGCAGGCACTATTTTGAAAAATTATCTAATTAGCATCAATCTAAACCCGTATCGATTTTCACCTTCCCATCTTTATCAAATTGCTCCTCCAATATGAAGGTAAAAAACTGACCGGCAGAAAAGCTCACTTTGGATGCTTCCAATGTCTACTCCATTAACTGGCCTTTTACAAACCATAAGATATTAACGAACTAAACGAAGAGCTTCCTCTACTCTCCGACTCTGAGACTCAGCAAAAATGCCCTGCTTAATCCATTTAGTAAATGTCTGCTTGGAAACCCTTTGAACAGTATCACTATGCCTCCAGGTCTTGTCTATCTACTCAAATCTTAACCCTATTCATCGTTGCCATATCGGTACTATTTTGAACTAATGTTAAATTGTCTTGTACTTTGGAGTTCAGGCATGTCTCAGACCACTAGATCTAGCTATTACAAAAACTACTGTCCCTACACCAGTTCTTTTTAGGGTGCAGCTCTTTGATCATAGATGACCACCCTTAGTGGAATTGATGTGCCACTTTCACTTTCCATTCCACATCGTAAGCAGAAGCTACGTGGCTACACTGCAGAGAATGTTAATGTTAAAAGAATGGTAAGTGAAAGGCCCGATTACAGAATATTCCGCCAGATAGAATGTGACAAAAAGGAGGACGACATTTGCAATGACCAGGAAATTCTACCGTTTGACAAAAAGAAGGACGATATATGCAATGACCAGGAAATTCTACCGTTGGAATGAGAAAAGACCAGATTTGGGAAGCGAGGCAGGGCCGTTACGCCCATGGCACAAAGGATCGATTTGCAGGTTCAAGATCTGATAGATAAGCTGGGACAACGCTGCAAGGTAATAACTTCTAAGTCAAAACAGCTTGTTTTCAATTCTTACAGTACTCAAAAAGATCAATTCAATTCAATGCAGAGGATATTGCAGAAGTCGGATCAGGCGATAAACCCAGATCTTGTAAGGAGCATAGCTGATGGGCTCGGTCAATTGGCTGGAGGAGTACCCCTGCTCACTCAGGCTGTGCAAATTCTTGCCTTCATAATGCATTGTGCTGCAGATGCCTTTCAAAATGACGAGAAGCTAGAGGAGATTAAAAGGTCTGTTGATCTGCTGAGGCGAAATATGGAGACACTTGCACCACATGGCGGAATGACTCAAAGGCTCCTGGAAGAAGCTGTTGCCAAGCTTTATGCAGAGGCCCTATGTCTTCACCACACCAACAATAAAAGGTTCCTCAAACGAAATGAAGCCCCCTTTTTGAATATCCCGTGAATGATCCTCTCAAATGTCGCACATGGTCATGTTTAAACTCGCCTAAACCTTACCTTATGTAGAATGGCATGGGGTCAGCCATGCCCCCATGACCTGCAGGTCATGGCGCGCGACCTGATTCTGCAGGTCATGGGGGCATCAAGAATGGCTGACCCCATGCCATTGTACTACGTCAAGGCAAGAAGAACCAGATTCTACAAGTTTTGTGGACTCACTTTTCATTCTTGACAAGAATGATCAGAGTATCAGGCAAGAAGGCAGACCCACTTGCCTTGACGAATTGCCCTCAGTGTTCTTAGCTCTGGTTATTCTATTCTATTCTATTCCCTTGGTAAACATGACCATGTCTGATTTTTAACGTGCTAAGAAAGTGGGCTAAATGAGAATAGAAATTTTACTTCCTACCCTGTTTTGTTTAATTTATACGGAAAATGATCTACTGTTCTTGCAAACTCCCCTCCTACCTCATTTTTTGTTTCTACCATTTTTTGCAAGAATGGCAAATCACTTTCTATCAGAATGCAACACCACAAATACATAATTAGTGTATAAGAAGTGGACCACTTGTTTGTCTCATTACTGCAGATTCTAGGTTGAAAACAAAGGTCCTTGCATTAATTCTAATTATTTTTGTGCCTAGACAGTCTTGTGCCATTGGATTTTGCAATCTGCTATGTGCACAATCTATTAAAGCTACCCTAGATGGCCTTGCCCTTAGGCTCCAACACCTCAACCAAGAACTCAACACCATCCTTCTTCATGTGGTTCCTAAGCTAGCTCCACGGTTGAGTCGCTCAGAAAGTTCCATTATTGAAGGCAAAGAAAAGTTGCTCGACTTTTTATCCCTAGGGAAGAACATGATTCGAGTGCTTTCAATTTGTGGCATGGGAGGTATAGGCAAGACCACATTGCTCAAGGCACTTTATCATGAGATTCGCACATCAAACAAGCATGCCATGGCTTTTGTGGAGGTGGGAATAGGACCAATTAAACCTTTAGAAGAAATTCAACAACAAATCTTGTTTCAATTGGAGCAACATGCACAAATATTTGGTGATAACCAACAAGGACAAGATAAGTTAGAGGAGTGTTTCAGGAAGATGAAAGATAAAGGAATAGGCTTGTGCTTGTGCATTGATAATGTTTGGAAATGGGAACATTTACAAAAACTACTTCCAGAGAATTTGTATGAGACTCTCCCATCCTCTAGCATTCTCATGCTTTCCACTCGTTCAAGTGATGTCGAATATAAGTTCAAGGTCATGTGTTCGCGAAATGAAGATGAGGAATACATGCTTTATAAACCTAGGACGTTGAGAGAGAATGAAGCACAAAATTTATTTCAAAGAATGGCAGAAAAGTCTGGTAGACAATTGCAAGCCACGGATGATGAAATGTTGCATAGAATAGTTCCACTATGTGGCGGACTTCCTTTGGCTCTCAAGTTATACGGATCTTATTTTCAACATGCTGAGAGGCGGAGGCAATGGCAAATTGTAGAACGGAGAATTAAAGAGGCACGTGGTTCGCCAAATAACACAGATGATAGTGATGTTGTATTTCAAACACTCGAAGCTAGCCTTGCATTCCAAAGGCCCCATGTTCTTGATGCATTTTTGGATGTAGCTCTTTTCTGGCATGGGGAACTGATTGAGGTTGTGCGAGATTCGCTCGTTGATGATAATGGTGAAGACCTCCTAGAATGTCTCTTACAGGACTCTTTAGTAGAAGTGGATGATGCAAGGTGCCATTGCCATGATCTATTTGTTGCTATTGCCCAAAAAATGGCAAAAGAAAGAGGTTGGATATACTATAAGCATGTAAGCTTAGCTTTAGCTTGTTTGCATTTATATTCTTCTCCCTCAAAAGTTAATTTATTTATCCTCTTGTTTCTCTTGTGTATTAGATTCAAGATATACCATTGAACACTACGAATATTCGTGGAATTTGGTTAAAACATACTTATGGAGTTCTTCCAGCCATGCCATTGCTACATTATCTTATTTCTGATGTTCCAACTTCTATTAACTACGAGGAATTAGTCCACCTCAAGTTTCTCAAAGTTCCTCAATCACATGTTTATCAGGTTAGCTTTTGATGTCTAATTTCTAATCCCCATTTTTGCTCCCTTTTTTAAGGTTGAGTTTTATGAATAAGAATTAAATTGAAATGAAATACTAATGAAGAAAAGCATTACAATGCCATGAAGTAGGAAGGCAACATATATTCCTCGAGGGCGTCACTGAGTGTAAAGGTAAGGGGTTAGTAAAGATACCTCCGTATACGCCTTATCCATTCTATCGGTGAAAAAATTCTTACGCTTTACGATAAAAGTAAATCCCTGTTGGAATTCATGTCTCTGCTTCAGATTCTTGGGATGAAATTATTAAAGGGTCATAGAAGCACTTATTTGGGTGGAATAACTAAACTATCTATGCCTAGAAAGATCATTGTAGCTAAATGTGTTCTTAGTAATACTCATGCCTACATGGCATCTGCTCTACTAGCCCCTCAATGTAAGATGGAGGAGATTGTACATATTGTCAGAAACTTCATTTGGGGTGAAGATGAGGAAGGAGCTATTGTCAAGGTTGCTTGGGCAAAGTGCACTAAACCTAAGGGAGCTAATGGCCCTGGAATGTTGGATTTTCATCTCCAAAGTAAGGTGATGATATCGAAGTTTAATGGGCGGACGACAAGCTTATTTGCTTGTTCCTTATCCAGGAAAAAGCTTGTAGCTATTGCATCAATTCGCACAGGGTCCCATAAGCTATAGATTGAGACATGTAGATGGGAGCGGCCGTAATTGCCACGAGAAGCGAGATTATGTGCATGTTGCCAGTTACAGGTTATTGAAGATGAAAGCCATACTCTGCTAAGATGTCTTTGAGATGGTCAGAAATCGTTATTTGACTTTAGCATTCCATTCCATGCTTCCACAACTTCTCATGACAAACTATCTATGCATGACTTGAGGTTCTAGATGAGCGTCTTCAATTACTGAGCCCTCCATAGTCATCATCACCTACTTATATTTTCTTCTTGCTCGTCTAGTATCATCATTACTGCAAAGGTTTTTCCCTTGGAAACCTTTCGAGGCAGGGGTTTTTAACCCTAGTAGTAATGGTTGTACTAGGCCATTGTATGGGTCCCAAGGCTCTTGGTCTTCGTGGACATTACAAAATTGCTGCATTGTTGTCACAGGATTCTGGCCCGCAAATTGAAGTAGTTATATGGAGTTGCCATTAGAGTATTAAGCCAGGGCACTTTGTTTCTCTTGTTTATAAATCTTGCCTTCATCTAATAGATGGCATCTTCAGGTCCGTCAGCCACAATAGAAAAGTGTTTGGACATGGGTGTGGCATATATTGCTTCATCCAAAGTGGCAATTCTGTGGTGGTAAGTAATCCATAGATGTCTCAGAGTCAACAGGTTGGTCTATAAAATTGTTGATTGGATTTCAGAGCTATGTCCTTTATGTAAGCAAAGGATTGAGAGTATTGAACATTACTTCTTCTTGTGTGAGAGGTTCGACTGGCCTAGTTCTGGTTCTTAATCCTATTTAGCCAGCAAGTTCTACTCGCTATTTACCCTGCTACATGGCCTACACAGCAAAAAGGAGCTTTTCATCTTGCGTGTGGTTGGCTTTTATGGTCGATCAGGAAGAGATGGAGATTGTATTCCTTAAGCACATGGACACTGTGGATACGATTCTTTGTCTTCTTCGACACATTAAGAGAAGAAAGTACTGATTTGGCAATTTTACCATAGATGGTTGTGCTCAGTTGTGCCATGTCAGCTGGGGTTATAGTCCCGTCTTTGCATTTTATTTTGTTACAATTTTTTGATTGGTGAATAAAGTTTGTTGTCCTCCTCCCCACAAAAAAAAAAAAAAAAAAAAAAAAAGAAAAAAAGCCCATACTGTCCATTCACATATTATATAGATGTGAGAAATTTAGTATTCTAGATTTTGTACACACCCGCAGCCAACATTAGTGCAAATTTCATAGATTCATCGCTATCAAATCATGCATCACTCTAGTTCTTCTAAGCCTATTCGCAAAATATGCACCACTTGAAAGGTAAATTTTCTCCTTCTCTTCTATAACATTGAAATCAGCCAAGCAATGACTAGATAGAAAGCTGTCCTTTTGGAAACTGGGTATTTCACTTGAACTGTATCCAATAGTAAGCGGTCCTAGCATCCTACCTAGATGCATGGGCTCCAGATAAACGGACGACATTTCATCTCGGGTCTGGTTGATTGCTGCAGTCAATTTGGGAGCGTCGTAGGCTGCACATTTTTCAAGGCATTTATTCACCTGTTCATAGAGTCATTGTTGTAGTCCAGACTAAGATACTGATGGCTTATGACTCTTCCTCCCTCAGGGAAGAAGTGAGAGACTGTATTTGAATTTAGTATCTTCAAATTAATTCTTATCGTTAGTCTCCTATACTGAAGTGAGTATATAATGCTTCAGGCTCGTGCTTTGGAAGTGTTGTCTTATGCTTGCACAGCTAGATGAGATTTAATGTTTACCTGTGATTAATAAACTTGCTTTTCGTTTCAAAAAATAAAATAAAATAGTAAGCCTTTGGAACTTAATAAATAGTCTGCAAGTTTTACACATGTTGCAAGTCTATACAATCCAAAATATTCAAACATCTCGCAAGTCTCTAAATCTAGAAATTAATGTACCATTTAGATGGTAGGCAATTCAGCAAGACACCACTCTGTATTTGTTCAAGATTTGGTCTTGGAATTTGCATATTCTACTTGAGAGAATAATGCTCTATCCTATAAACGTCTTTGACAGAACTTTCTGACTATGATGTTTTTGGAAGGGGGAGGGTATACAATCTACATGTTTTAGATGTAGTCTTTTTTTAGTTCCAGAATTCTCTGGGAGGATCTGAGCTCTTGCATCTCCATCTTGAATATCAGCCCTTGGGGACCTCTCTCCCACTCAATTATGCATGCCATTGCTTACCCATATCTTAAATAATTCCTTAGCCAATTTTGAAGGGCCATAGATGCATTGTCATTTAAGAAAATAGTTCAAATAATTTAACAAGGACTGAAAGTCACATGATGAACTAACAGCCACATTGATGGAGGAAACTTGATGGTAAATAGAATGAAATTCTTAAGTCCACTGAGAAACCAGTTGGTCATATAATCCATCCAACTGAACTAGTATAATCATTGCGACTAGGAATAGTGATGATACTAGAAAATCAAAGAATAAAATACCAGCTTATTGAGGTAAAATTCAATAATGTTGGTTTTAATAGAATACCAACTTAAGAATAAATGAAATTAAAATCACAACACGTTGTGAAGTTCTGAGTATGAAGTATAATTATAGCTCCAAATCCTTGATCATTAAAAAGGTAAGACACTCTTGAAATAAATCTCAAGCACATTATTCCTTTTTTATAAGTTTGATAATTAAATGCTACATTTGACTAGAGAAAATTGTTGGTAGAAACTTCCTTACCCTTTTGTTATATGTATGCAAATTTCTCATCTTATGCATTATATGAATTACATTTAACTAAAGGTGGTATTGTTATTTTACAGTGTCCTCCAAACCTTCGTGTATTACAACTACATGATGTTCGTACCTTTACAAACATCAACAAACTAGTCCGAATACTTGTATTGGATCTTTCTGGTTCTGCACATCTGACTTTGCTTCCAAGCTCGCTTTGCAATTTCTCTTCACTTAAAGTGCTCCGTATCACATGTTGTGCCCAACTTACGTCACTCCCTACTTGTCTTGGGAAACTATCATCACTTGAAGTTTTGGATCTCTCATATTGTTGTAAGCTCACATATCTTCCAACTTCCCTTTGTCAACTCTTTTTGCTTAAGAAGCTCATCCTCTTTGATTGCGCACAACTTCTGTCTTTGCCTACTGCATTTGGAGATCTCTTCTCCCTCCAATTATTAGATCTCTCTTATTGCACCCAAATTTCTTCACTTCCGGACTCCATCTGCAACCTCAAATTGCTTCGAGAACTTGATCTTTTTGATTGCTCTCAACTAACATCACTTCCAACATTATTAGGCAAGCTTTCCTCATTATGTATGCTTGGCCTTTCAGGTTGTACCAAACTTAAATCGTTACCTACCTCTCTAAGTGCAGCATTTTTGCTTGGAGAGCTTGATTTGTCAAATTGTGAAGAACTCGTATCTATACCTGGATCCTTCAATGGTCTCTCTTCCTTGTCTGTGCTCAATCTCTCTAATTGTATCCAACTGGCATCCCTTCCAAACTCTCTAGGAAGTTTTTACTCGTTGAAAGAGCTTATCCTCTTAGATTGTTCCAAACTTATAAATCTTCCTACATCCCTTGATGGTCTCTCTTCACTTTGGATGCTTAATGTTTCAGGTTGTACCCAGCTCGTAGAGCTCCCTGCCTCCATTGGTGGGCTTCGCTCACTCGAAGTACTTGTTCTCTCTTATTGCTCCAAACTGATTTCACTTCCTGATACAATAGGAGACTTATTTTCACTTAAGGAGCTTGTTCTCTCAGATTGTACCCTACTTACATCAATCCCCACAACCATTGGAAAGCTTTACAAGCTTAGAGTGCTTAACCTCTCCCGCTGTATTGAGCTTAAGATACTGCCCGACACGATTGGTAATTTACCATCTCTTTGGGAACTTGATATATCTGGGTGTGGGCAGATCGTAACACTTCCTAATACTATTGGTAATCTACCATCCCTCTGGGAGCTTGATCTATCAGGATGTGGGCAACTAATGTCACTGCCTAACTCAATTAATGGCATCGCTTCACTTTTAATCTTAAGGCTTTCTAGTTGTGTCAAGTTGACAATACTTCCAAACTCATTGTCCAACTTCACCTCTCTCAAAGAACTCAATCTCTCTGGTTGGGAACATCTCGTGTCATTTCCAACCTCTTTTGAGAGTCTTTTATCACTTGAAGTCTTGAACCTTTCTAATTGTATCCAACTCATATCACTCCCAGAATCCCTTGGCAACTTCTCATTACTTAGAAAGCTCGATGTCTCTGGCTGTGTCCAACTCACAACACTCCCTGCCTCCATTGGTTGCCTATCCTTGCTCCAAGTGCTCAATCTGTCTGGTTGTGTCCAACTCATGTCTCTGCCTGAGTCCCTTAATAAGGTCTCATCGCTTCAAGTGCTCGATCTCTCTTCATGTACAAAAGTCACATCTTTTCCCAAAATTCCAGGGATCCAACATCTTTATCTACCTATTGTTGAGCAAGATCAAATCATCTCTGCTTCTTTTGTTGATAACTCCTCACTGCATGAACGATACCTTGATGCATTGGCCCAGCTTGAGTTGGAACCACTACCCAGCTAGAAGTAGACATTTGATTGCTATCAAGTAAAGAGTTTTCTCAAGTATATGAATACAAGTATGGGTGTGTATACAAGTATCACAAAAGGTTGTATTGAAAAGGATATTAGTAGAGACACAACACAATTTTCGAGCTAGATGATATATTTCTCCAATGTCTTTTGTCAAAAGCAATTGCAATAGAAATAATTAAATTCAATGTTTGTACTAAAAACAGTATTTATAGGGAAAGCCCAAACAGTGTTCATCCTTTGATGTCAATTTTGCTTGAACATAGACAATAAAATTAAAATCTGATGGTAAGCAGCATTTTCAACTGCATTATGTCATCATGACTCGAAGCTCAAATTTGAATTCTCCGTACTTTTATCCAAGTACTATCACTCAAATTGAATCTGTCTTTCTTTTTTGTTCTGATGATGGCTTTGCATGATTGGGCATTGCACCATATTATATAAAACCCTTTCTAAAATGTTTCAGCCTAATGTGGCAACCCCGATTAACCACCATCATGATTTAACCTAGGATAAATTCACTAGATAATTTCATACACATCGCCTTACAACCTGTTGGAAAGAGAAGCGAACCACTTGGTTCTCTAGATAGAATGAGCAAGAACATGGGTGCATATAAGTAGGAGGATTACAATCGCGTCAAGCAGCATCTGAACACGTGCTTTTCTAGTGCTAGTGCTTTAGAGTCGGTAAAGACGTCACATTATAAAAGCTAGATCAATCTCACGCTCTTCAAAAGTCCACGACGGTACCTGTTAACAAGTTTATCCATGAATGAAAGCAAGACGATTGCATCCATTTGAACTGGGGCACACAAACAATTGAGGCGGGCATATGGGCCCAAGAAGAAAGAGAAAATAGGATCTAGCAATGCTACTAAATGGGAGTTATTGAAGTTGAATGTTAATACTCTGCAGAATTGCCCAACAGTTGCACCTATCTGGACATGATATATTGGGCCTGTTATACTTGCCCAAACACTACATTTAGTATTGCAGACACCTTCAGTAATGGCACTAGTAACAAGGTGACAGTGCAAATGCACTAATGACCTGTGGTGCAATTGCAGTTTAGGCAATTTATTTCATGCAAATAAATTCGTGGACGGGAAGACCTACCCGCAGGGGTTAAGAAATTGACGACGATGTTAGACGCTACAGCTTCCAATCATCTCTATCACTGTAAGCTTTTGCTCGTGGAGTTCCGGAAGGGCGGGAAATTTGAAGTGGGGCAAGCGCAGAAGGCAAGAGGCCGGGAGAACGTAGATAAAGCTAATTCTACTTCTAATAATCATATATCTCTAACATATAATTATAATAGGGTAGATTCTAGAATGTTCTAGAATTAGATATTAAAATATACATATTTCAATGGTGCCTGTAATCGATGGTACTAGAAGATTCTAAAGAAATCGATCTAGAAGATATGGAGGGCTTTCTGGAAGCTTCTTTCGAACGTCATGCGCCTTCTAAGAATGTTGTTTGATTTCCTATAAAAGGGAGGAGGAGGCGGTTGAGTGCTGATCGTAGGCTCCGGAAGATTTTTAAAGTTTTATGTAGAAAGTTTTAGGTTCTTCTCGGCAGCATATACAATAGGAAGGAGGTGCTATATGGTTAGTGTGTTTGCAAAAGCTCTGAGGGCTTTTGCCTAGCTGTTTTGCTCGAGCTTGGATCTTTTTAGTAGTAAAAGGGAGTAACTTCGTTGTCTGAGGAGTCATCATCTCTGTTTCATGGTGATTCCCTTTGGTTGCAGCCTTATGCCAAGCTTTAAACCGCTCTGTCTGGCCTTGCCATAGTTTTGTAAGCCTGGGGTATTCTGGGAGTTCCTTTGCCTGCAAATCTGTTTCAAAACGCAAATCTGTTAAAAGAATCCCCTGCGAAAAAGGCCAAGAAATCTTTTAAAAAGGCTGCACTTCCTCCTGCTGTTCTTACTGCCCCTGCGCATCTATTTGCAGCTAGGGAACTACTGTCAAACAGTATTTATTTTCCATTAGCACTGCTGCAGTAGTATGACGGGAAAAAGAGTAAAAAAGAGAGAGATGGAGACGGATTTGATTTGTATTAAAGATAAGAAGATGTCTTTGTCTGGCATTCAAAAATTGCCAGCAATCAAATTATCTTTTTTGTGTTTCTGCCTCTCATTTTTGCTTTCTTAGACGTTATCTGGATCTTTTTCTGGTTCTTAGATTTTGTTGGATATCTGTTTCACAAGCAGGGGAATGAATATTTGACAAGCACTAAGCTAAAATTCAAAGGCTTTACATGCGCTGCAAGACATTCCCAGCAATGTTGCGACATCACCTCGTCCTGGCTTGACTTAGCCAATTTTGCCGTGGTACAGAGCGGATTTTCCTCTGGTCTGGAGTTCTCATTCTTCATAGATGTGTCAGGTAATTCTGTGGCAGTCAGAATTGTTGAGGTTATTCTTTTTGAATGGAGATGCAGGAGTTTCTAGAACTTGGAACTGGATGCCGGATCAGGCTTTAGCACAGATCTGCCGTCCTGAATTGTGTTGCGTTTTGTTTCACTTCACGGTTTTCAAAAAGCCACAAATACTGCCTTACTGCATCCGCTGTTTCCTGCAACGCCATAGCACTGCATGAGTAACAGAGTAAACTAAGTTAGCATTCAATTCAAAGACTAACTATGAAATGAGAAAAGCTCTTCTCTCATGCAGTTCAAATAAACAGAGCATTCTCAACAGATTCATACATAAGAATGGGGACTGCAATTCTCATGCCTACAGTAACTTGGATCAAATCTTAACACTTTTGTAATTTTTGGGTTGAGCTCCAACCATTTGAGGGAAGAACATTGCCATCTAACCTAAAACCAAAATTGATTTTCTAGGGTCTGTTCAGCTGCTAAAACTTCCACAGAACTATTATCTCTGAACCCAATCATATCGCCAGAGTAAGCTCTGTAAATATAGCTATTCAATTTCAAAGGCTCTTAGTCAACGGGTACAACCGTGTCCCTTTGGCGCCTCCCAGAATAAGTGCCAATACACTACCACATCAGCCACCTCATTTGTTGAATAAATCTTCTCGCATATAATGTTAATTTTTTCGAAAATATCTCATAAGTGAAATATTTGGTAAGCAACGGCATTTCATATTGTCCACATAATACATATGCCAAATTAGAGCGAGATAGTGATATAGCCGTGCAAAACACATCCATAATCAGATGACACGAAATCTATAGAACAGGAAAAAGAAGCTTACAGTTTTAGGATCAGAAGATCTTACAGTTTTAGGATCAGAAGTGTATTCTTCGCTGTTAAATCTGGATATGGCATATTGCTTTGCCGTTGTTTTTTTCTTGCTTTTGTTTACACTTAATCTTCTGGACGGCCGTACTTTTTTGTTAGCATAAGTAGAATGGGTATTCATACGAAATATTCCAATTATTGTTTTTTATTTTTTTGAGAAAAAAAAATTATGAACAATTCAATTGGCATTTGTTTATATATAAGTTATTGAGACATTAACTACCAACAAGTGGATATCAAACCAAACCATAACAAAATAACAAATGCCAACGAGATGGATTAGAGTAACATATGCCATCAAGATGGATTTGAATTACCAAGCACTAAATGCAGTCCTTGATCTAATCAATATTGTTTTATACGATAAAAAGTCTCACTTTCTATCAATAACTACCTATGGCTTTTTCCACAAAGACAATGTCTTTTACCCTTATATTGTATAAAACATATATAATGAGAACGATTCTATGAGAATATTCTTCAGGGCACTAATCCTAGTTGTCCGTCCATTCTGCACCAACATCGTTGAATTGTGAAGCACAATAGCTGGACGGATTTTCTTCACCGATATGGTGGCTATGATCTGAGGGAGATACGTGTTCTGGGTCCTTTCCACCTTAAAGGAAAAAACAAGCAAAAGCAAGATCGAGACGACTGCATTATTTGCTCGAATGCCCTCGGGCATCAGTCATAGATGCTATCCTGGTTCAGAACTCCGTGACTTGCTTCAGATGACCTACAACTAGGAATCACACCCACGCCTGAAGCCATCGACTATAGAAAGGTATGGGCCTTCGACCACCGTCTATGGCAATTTTTTTCATGGATTCAAAGCTTGGTAGAATCGTGGGTTTTGCCCAGGGTTAGCTATTACGAAGTCTATATGGTATGTGCGTGCAATGGATTAAAGAAAAAGGCTCTTATACGGTTAAAAATCTACCAAAAAACCAACATACACAAAGCTTCTTGAAAACTATGAATACACCTTCTACCATATATGTACACTTTGTTCTATAAATTCTGCCAACTTTCTTACCATATCTGTACAATCAATTATCTAAATTCAACTAACCCCCTGCCATGTTTTTTCAATCAATTCTACAAATTCAGTTAGACCCCCTACCATTCATCTACAAGCCCGTCTATAAGTGCCTGTTTACAAGTGCCATTCGATCAAGTTGTGTATGTAGTTGCATGTTCTAGAAAATTATTTGAACATATGTTTTTAGGTTTTACAGACACAATGTCTTACACTCACAATCTTTTCAAGACAATCATCAAGAACACCAACAAGTGAGTTGCACTACAATAATACTAATCGGGTCCAAGCACAATAGGGCATCTCATTTACCATTCTTTTAATATATTGATGACACAGTTCTTCAAAAAAAAAAACAATAGGGCGTCTCATTTTTCTTGTATATATAATAGAGATAGAAGGATAAGGCCAATTTTATTGTAAACCATGCAAAATTCCTAGTTTTTATCGTTCCTAGTTTTTATGGTATTCATTTATTTTTTGAATAGCCTTTCTAACCAATATAAGTTGGGCCTCTCACCAGGCAGTATTCAGACTTTCTTTAGCGGGGATTTGAACCCCCTGCCAGTATTGGCAGTGCCATGAATAATCAAAACCTGCAGATGACAAGAACTACTGCTAAGTTCTCTGGAATTAACAGCATATAAGTAAAGTACGTAAATACGAACTAGTAAACGTGTGGCCGACGTTGCCGGGCTAATGTCCTGGTATGTGTTTTTACTCGGCCTTTAACATCCATAAGTGCAAATTTTGACAACAGTGCATGTAGATAGTGGCAAGAATGGACATTATTTGCTTTTGTAATTATTTCCGTTATTGAAATTGTTTAATTACACTATCATCAACTAATAATAGGTACTGAAATGCAAAACACAAAATTTTGTCATGGTTCATTGACGCGGCCGAGCTAATGTCCTGGCATGTGTTTTTACTCGGCCTTTAACGTCCGTATATCCAACTTCGATAGTATCGCATGTTGATATTGGCAAGAATGGACATTATTTGCTTTTGTAATTATTTTTATTACTAAAATTGTCTAATGAAACGTGTGCCCGGTGTTGCCGGGCTAATGTCCTACCATGTGTTTTTGCTCGGCCTTTAAGATCCATATGTGCAACTTTCGACAACAACGTATGTTATTTTGTTAGAATGGCATTATTTGCTTTTGTAATTATTTTTGTTATTGAAATTGTCTAATGACAATATCATCAATGCATTAACTTTGCGTTCATGGTAATATTTGCACGCATAAGTAGGGGCATGTATTTTCATAGACCTTGTTATGGGAAGGAAGTAAAAGTCAAAGAATAATGCACTCATTTGTAAGTGGTAGAATAAACAATTGTGTCATTGTTTTCCTATTGCATGGGTGCCCGACAATGGTGCTTTGACAATGAGGGCAAATTCATGTTACCAATTTGAAAACGCATTTGTTAGTTAGTTTGGTCGACGACGTTAAGGGCAACTAACTGGGTAATGCTAAATTGCAAAAATTGTCTTCTCTTTATGCACTTTCACTGTCTTGCATGTAATTTGATGCAACAACGATGTAACAACGATGTGCAAGGTGTGTTTATATAGGATCGTATAAGAACGGGCATATATGTTGCTATTAAGAGGTCTCAATTTCAATAATATTGATTATTGGTCTTGATATTAGGTTTTAGCTTCTTAACAAACAATACCTATGCATATATGAACAGGTCCCAATTTCAATAATATTGATTATTGGTCTTTTAGCTTCTTAGCAAACAATACCTATGCATATATCAACGACATTGTAGTCAAGCAAAAACACCAAAGTTTGCACCCTTTGTTTGGGCAATAAATATGCACAGACTTGAATATGCTTAAAATCAAGATGATAAATTCATAATCACAACATATGCAAGATCCAGATTGAATACTAAGAAGAGTAATGTACATATCATGGAATTAGACTTTATGTCAAGAGTACAATGTTTATGAGACATTTTCCACACTTGCTCTTCTACATGTTTGAGGAATTTAGAATGGCATCATTCAAAGGAATGTCAACGGCTTATCTTCTCATAGTCAACAATGAACTACAATTGGAGCATGTTTTTGAATCATAGATAAGTATAGTATGTGCGAGTTCCATGCTTCACTCGTTTAAGAAGAAAATTCACACTACTTCTAAAACATATTTTTCACATGGACGACTCGATCCCATGCCTCGCTCGTTTAAGAAGAAACTCCACACTACTTCTCAACATATTTTTCATATGGATGATTCAATTTATCGCTTTTATATTTCCTAGAGGCCGTGCTCTTGATTTTGCTTCCTCTATTACCAGCATGTTTGCATCTAATTTTCATTTTTGTGCATGTTGCCATATTTATTTCCTGAATTAAAAGCATAATTTAGTAGTACTTCCTTGCCGTTTACATTATGCAAAAACCAATTACTTTGGTCGTTTCTAATTGCATTGAGACATTATGCAAAAACCAATTACTTTGGTCGTTTCTAATTGCATTGAGACATATGGCAACTGGTAATTGTGCGTTTATTTTTACCTTCTATAACACCCATGACACCTTTCAAATTCCTGTACACATTACGATCTTAAGCTCTGGCAAAAAATTCCTGTACACATTACGATCTTAAGCTCTGGCAAAAAATGTGGATCAGTGCACCATCTCTGAGGAACAATTTAAAATACAGTCACATTCATGCACCATCACATCTAATAGAAGATGTTGACCTCAAATTGTAAGCTGCACACGGTCTCTAAAATATTATTACAACCCAGATATGCATTTTGTTAGAAAGCAAGTGCACTATTTAACAGTGTTATCACTTGTACATCATTATTTGTTTTGCTCTTGCAGGATGATGATGATATGGTACATAAAAACCTGTGTTGTTGCCATCAAAATTTTAGCAGAAATTCAATGTGTGCCTTAATTCTTTCTGATAATTGTTATATGTCTGTTTATGCATGTTCCGCCTTGTTGGAGTACAATCTGTATTTGTCTTCTGTTCTGCAGAATCTTATATTCAAATTTATGGTCAAGCATGACACTTACATGTACAATTCATAAAAAAACAATAAGCCAAACTGTAGCAAACTCCAAAAAATATGGAAGTGTAAAAGAAATGTAAATGAGAATCCAGATAACCAAAAGAATAGCTAGTTGAAAGTTACATTCAAAATGACAATTTTCATGTGAAACAAAATGAGACATGAAAAGCATTTAAGACAACTGAAAGTTGCAGCAGAAGTATCTACTGCGCCTAAATGCATTAAACTAAGAATGAACCTTAAAAGCCTCTATGTCCATTCTAAATGCCCTTCGCCCTCAATTCTAATATGGATAAGGTGGGAAATTGTGAATGATGTGCAAGAACTCATCAAGCAAGCAACAATTGTATTGAAGCGAGCTATATCGTACAAAAGCAAGAGAATATTTAGAAGGACATACCTTTTAAAATATCACAATGCTCTGTCCAAAACATATAGGAATGTTAATTATTGATGCAAGAACAAATGAAGATAGATATTGGAACCAAATACCTGAAAACGGTCAATGATAAGCAAGGGTCAATTTGCTAATGTGCACAATGTTAGATGGCAAATGGAAATTGGCATCGTGTATTTTGAGAACCTCTTCCACTGCGGCCTTGTTGTCAAAGAAAAAAAATGAGAGAAAAATGGAAATTTGATTAAATGAAGGCATTGTGAGTAAACAGTTCGGACCTGGATTTCAGGTATGTGGCAAATAGCAAGAATAAAAAACTGAATGGAGCATTCCTCCTTCATACTCCTCCTGAACAAACTTGGAGCAAATGAAAGGTCCTTTGATGATGCCAGAGATCTTTGAAAAACACTACCTTACTGCTCGACACCACTACCATTGCTAACCAAACAGAAATTGTTACCAAACCTTCCAGCAAGCTTTCAAAAAAGAGGAAGATCTTATATCAAATGTTGCTTTGACTACTGGATCACACCATACCTCCATTCAAGTTTCTTCCATAATATAGAGCTGACACAATACCTCCTTTTCGTTTGCCTGGTTGAAATGCAAATTCCTAAAGCGCTGCACATAGTGCACACATGAGTGGTGTTAAAAGGCCAGAGGAAGAAAAATGGAACACTTAAAATACTGTAGCCAATGCTCTTTTTACCAATTTGCCTTTCGTATCTAGAGCTGCGCCATAGTATATGCAAACAAAAATATGTCATATTATCATCCTGAGCTCTAAGCATTGGGCAGAGAACAAATTATAAACAAAACGTTTAAGACAATGTAGCCACTGATGCAAACATTTTTTAGGAAGACAAAACAGCCAGTTGATCAGTTAATACAGGCTTTCAAAACCATCAAACAATGATTTTAAAACACCATTGATCCGCCTCACATGTTTTCTAAGAAAATAAATCATATGCTACTCACCAGCAATTTGCTGATATTTATTCGTAAAAGGATTTGTCACCCTTTGGACCAGCAGAACGGTTTGAAGGAGGGTGTAGATTGATTTCAAGCAAGCTCCTTCTGTATCTTTTTAGCAGAACCCTGGGCATATTTGACCGATGGAGAACCCACGATGTGAAAATGTGACCGAAAATGGAGACCTCTGCTGGCAATGGACATGCAGAAGAATGAATGAATCAATAACTCCTCTGTTTCAATATGATAATGCCTAAAGCCTGAAGAAAAAGCATGCGGTTAAGCAAAGGCAAGAACTTACGTCAAGACACCAGCCTAAAAAACTAAAAATATTACCTGAATTTGAAGCTGAAGCTCCAGCCTGGTATCTTGGCGCTAACAATGAAACCTAAATCTGGCAGCCTGGTACCTGAAGTTGGAACCTAAGCCAAAACTTGGAATCAGAGCAAAAGAAGGAGGTCGGCACTGAAGAGCACTATTCTCCCAAAATGCGATCAAAGGAATGCCGAAAATGTGATTACATGACTCAGGTTATTAGATAACGCAAATTGTGCCGGATTTTTGTGCAGCTTCGCTCCTCAAGACCTAAGCATAAAAAGCTCAAACTAAGAAATGCGGGAACTGGAAGCATTGAGAAATCTACTACCTGATGCCAGATGAAGCTAATATTTCAAAGACCTTTCGGATTTAGTTTGCTTCCCCCATTGTAAAGCCATTCAAGAAATCAAGAATCAAAAAAATTGTGGAAGCCGTGAAAGAGGAACGCGGATCATCGCCGGTATGATTGCGGAAAAAAACGCCCTAGTCACGCCCCACGAAAAACAAAACGGGTTAAAACTGGAAGTCCAAAAATTAGTTTCCGGTTCCAAAATTTCGCTTTTTCGCCGGATTTCGATGTACACAGGCGGCCGGAAAAAGGAGGACACCCCCCCCCCCCAACACAATTTAAGGGCTCAGGATACTTTTACCCTTGATTCGGTGATCCCGGAGATAAATTTACCGGCCTCCGGGATCCCGGGTCTCCCTCGACGGGGTCCGTTCGGGAGACCCCGCTTCGAGGTACGGCAGACGCCACGCGCCGGCCCGCACCATCCCCGCCGTCAAACCCCCCGTCATCGCGGCCGTCCGCCCTCGAGAGATCCCCTCCCGAGATCATCCACGCGATCCCTCCTCCTGATCCCCACGGCCGCTGGCTGTTAATCCATGGACGATATCCGCCGAGGTGATCCCCTCCTCGGGATCCCCAGGCACCCGGGGCGGATCCCTCCTCACGGGATCACCCGTGGTGATATGTAACGGGGGCCTTAATCCGCCAGTTGATCCCCACCTCCAGAGATCCCCGGCACCCGGGACGGATCCCCTCCTCCCAGATCACCCGTGAGTGGGCGATACTTGGCCGGACCCTATCATGAGGTCACCCGTAAGGCTGGCTGGCCGGACCCTATCGTAGGGTGATCCCTCCTCAGGGATCACCCGTGGTGGTGATAACTTGCATGGGGCTTATCCGGGCCGAGGTGATCCCCTCCTCAGGGATCCCGGGCACCCGGGCCTTGGATCCCCTCCTCTCCGGGATCACCCCAATGGGATAACTACGGGAGGCTATCGCAGCCGTGGCGATCCCTCCTCAGGGATCCCGTTATGGTGGCGATGGGCGGGAGTTATTCTCAGCCGTTAGATGCACTCCGAAATTTTACAGTTTCTTTGTCGACCATTAGATCCAGGTGATTTATCACCGATCCTCAGGGATCGGCAAGTTAAAGAACTTTAATTTTATAATTAAATTCGACAGCCATTAATGATGTGTACGCGGGCCAATCCCCGTCCGCCACGAGGACCTTGGGATACCGGAGGGCTACAGAGCACTCCGGCCGATTTCGAAGAGTCCAAGTCCGGGCGCCAGAACCTCCTCCGCAGATCGCCTGGTGCCGGGATCCCGAGGATCGATCACCACGGCGATAGCGCCGCCGTGAAACGCCCACGCCCCGAGCACAGATCCAAGTCACGGATCCATGTCACCATATCGGGATCCCGGAGGAGGGGATCACCAGGCGGAGATAGCGCCGGCCAAGCTATCGCCCACCGGGGATCCCTGAGGAGGGGATCACGACGGCGATAGCGCCCGGCCGCTATCGCCATTGGGGGTGATCCCGAGGAGGGGATCACCTCTACGCGATAGGGTCCACCGCTATCACCCACCACGGTGATCCCGAGGAGGGGATCCGCCCCGGTGCCCGGGATCCCTGTGGGGGATCAACTCGGCGGATTGCGCCCGGCCGCTATCGCCCACCACGGGTGATCCCTGAGGAGGGGATCCGCAGTCCGGTGCCGGGATCCCTGAGGAGGGATCACCTCTACGGATATCGTCCGGCCCGCAATGCACGCCAACATCGTGGGGATCCCGAGGAGGGGATCGCGGGATGATCCCGGAGGCGGGATCTCGAGGCGGCGACGGCCGCGATTGCACCCGGGTTTGGACGGCGGGATGGTCTGGGCCGACGCGGGCGCCCGCCAGACTTAATCGGGTCTCCTGAACGAACCCCGTCGAGGGAGACCCGGGATCCCGGAGGCCGGTAAATTTATCTCCGGGATCACCGAATCAAGGGTAAAAGTATCCTGAGCCCAATTTAAGTGAGTAGATTTAAGTGAGTAGATTTGAGTCCTTGAATCGCAAATGCAGGGCGACTTAAAGATTTCCAAGGCTGATTTTTTACTCTACAACCTGTGATACCACAAATCTAAAAAACCCATCAACAAATGCAAACCATTTCCAAGCTCAAAAACAACGATGCAAGATTCTAGATAAGCATATATATTTACACATGTTAACTGAAGATAAGGATATTCAAAAGCTTAAGATCTCCTTTTGCACCAAACTGAATCAGGCTTTTCCTGTTACAACGGGAGCTTACGAGCTGCTTTCTATAAGCTCCATTTCTGCATTTTTTCTGTAAATAGCTGTCTAGTATCATGCTGAGTATGTCGCAAAGCTCCATCTCTGCATTTTCTCTGTAAGTACAATGCTAATATGGCTGCAGCTCTTCAAAAACTAAGCCTTAAGAACTCTTTAAACACTAAGGCCAGCATCGCTCTCTTCTCTGGTCCTTGTAAATCTTCCCACAAAGCCCTAGGCTACAATCACCAGTCCGCCATACCAGATTGCTGTGTTACCAGCCCGCCATACCAGACTGCTGCATGTTGTATGAAATCCAAAATAAACAGAAAATCTATGAAAGGCCAGCATCGGATATCTGGAGTGAGATATCTACTTACCTCTGCGTCCCTGCCGATTCCTAAAGATGTTAATGCTAACCTTATTGTTTCTTTTTCCTTTCTTCCGGCTCACACTTTTCTTGCTTACCGATTTGGATCCGGCTTCCTTTATCTTTGGTTTGTTCCAAAGTCCAAAATATCCAGCTGCTTGTTTTTTCTGTTCTATATAAGAAGTTTTAGGAATAATCTCTTCTGATAACTACAGCCATAACTACACAGAAGATTTACTGGCCGGGGAGTCGAACCCCGGTAATACCAACCAGTTACATATAGGAAGCATACCAACATCTCATTTAATGACAAGAAACCGCGACCAAATCGCCCCCATGGCACAGCCATCACAGCCCTGATCTGCTCTTCAAGAAAGCCATGTTCCATTCTGGTCTGCAAGAAAATCAGCTTCGCCACAAATAGAAGCCCATGTGCCACTGAACTCTCTAAAATAAACATCTGAAACTGCAATAAACAAACCCCAAAAAATAATGAAAACCCGCCTCAACCTTTAAGAGTTAG
This sequence comes from Isoetes taiwanensis, assembly GCA_021234155.1. Classification (NCBI taxonomy): domain Eukaryota; kingdom Viridiplantae; phylum Streptophyta; class Lycopodiopsida; order Isoetales; family Isoetaceae; genus Isoetes; species Isoetes taiwanensis. The sequence continues at coordinate 15,624,172 of JAJEKV010000023.1, read as the reverse complement.
ATGAAAAGATCTTTTGTGGACCTTATTGTATTGTCCATCTTGTTGTGGACTCTAGTATGTTGTTATGTTGTTTAGAAGAATGAAAATGCAATGCTAAAGGGGGTGCACACCTTTGGCTCACTTAATAGCAGAATGGTTAGATGTAAGCCCTCCCCTCCTCAAATTGGGGCAAATTTTGGCCTAGCGGATGCCTGAGAGTAAGGCTTTCAGGTGAACCCAAAATCGTCCACTTCGTTTCCCTGAATTATCTGCTACGAGCCCCCAAAGTGAGCTTATTTTTGACCCGTAATGGTGCAGCAAGGTGCCCTAAAATGGTTTGCTGAGGAAACATGGTCAGAACGAAGCATACATATATTCGGTGTGAAGGTCTTGTCAAGTTCTTTCCCATGACACTTGTCTGTTTGCCATATCCTGCTCTATAAAAAGATTTTTAATTAATATAAAAAATAGAAAAAAAGAGGGGAAATTCAAATGGGAAGCGATTTAAGTGCGCCATCAAGAGGATGAGTCATTAGGGTCACCATGCCAAAGGTAGGCATCCCCCCCATATTTTTTTTCTAGGCACATTACTGTTACGTTTTTCCCTAATGTTCCATTTCTTTATTTATTTACCATTGAAGAAACACCCAACAAGAATGATGGACCACACATGGCACTGGATCAATCAAACGCCCGTCCTGGCCACCAAAGCTGAACTAATGATCGTTTAGATATCATACAATTAGAGCCCCTGCTCCGAGAACTATCTATCTATTGAAGGTAAAATGGTTCAAAGCATGTTATCGAGGGAGAAACTGCAGAGACAAGATCTATCAGGTTTTACGAGGTTAATTCTACTAAAGTTTTTGGAAAAATGGATGAGGTGCTTGTTTATCCTAGACAAGTTAAACAGGTTTTCTTCCATAGAAACCAGAGTGATAATAATTGGTGGATCGTGGTTCATGCGAACCTGGATTTCGGCGCATGATCGATTCTTCTACTTTCCATGTGAACTTGGCATCTTCTGAGACATTTGCTACATCTATAGCTTAGTGATGATGAACTAGAGGATATTGCCCTAATAGAATCTTTTTTTTTTTTATGTTCTAATAGTATCATTTTGTGTACTTTGTCTATGGGAGTTTGAAGAAGGTAGTGTGATTACAAATAATATTACAATTGTCATAAGCATTAACGCTTGTATTATCATTATCAAAATTACAACAAGTATTGATAGTAAGAGTGATGTAAGTCGTGATATTATTATCGACACATATAGCGTCATATGCTAGCACTGATATAATATTGTCAATATATGATATCATAGATGAAGCTATGGGTGATACTGTAACTGGCATAAGCTATAACATTTATATTGTGATTAACACCATTAGAGTAATAAATAATGGTAAAGTTGATGCAATATGTGATATTATTCATGACGCTATTAGTAACACATATATTGTCATTAATTAGTACTGATATAATTGTTGACCATATTTATGACGATGTTGATGATGCTATAGATGATAGAGTCTTGTCATTGGTAGTGTCAATGTATCTTGAATATCATTATTTATATCACTTAATACTTTTTACAATTTTAGGTGATATTAAAGTGATGAAATATGGCTATCCTCTTGTAGTGGGAGAATCATCTCCTCGACTATCAGGTAGCTTGAACCCATAAGGAATATCATCAATACACAACGAATAATTGCCAGGTTTCAACGTATGGTCAAGTTTGACACAATTTCCATGATATATCTGGTATAAACAATTCTGGCCAAACATGTCAAACCTTTCAAATTCTGTTGGTACAAAACTTTGCTCAGCTTCTTCCTTCTTCTTTAGCTTGACGCGCTCTTCCTTAGCAAGTCTAACCATGTTAAGAAACCCTGGCGGCATCGGGTCCTTCTTTTTCTAAAACCACAGGTTACAGCTTTAGTAAGAACAAGAAGACGAAAGTTCAAAGTGTCTTCCTATGCGCGCATAGCAACACAGTAACGGACTTCTTGTGGTGCTATGCCCGCATAGCCACACAACAAGAAAACAGCTTTAGTAAGAAGAAGAAAACAAAAGTTCCGAGTGTCAGCCTATGCGCGCATAGCACCACAGCAACGGACTTGTAGTGCTATGCGCGCATAGGCACACAACAAGATAAGTAGGGGAACAACACATTTTACCCAGTTCGTGAAATTCGAAGCGTATTGGTTTATCTTTTCATCTGACGACCATGTAGGGTATAATTCTTAAAAAAATTTCCATGTGTCACAGTTAAGGTGGACCATGAGTTGCGGCTGACAGAGTGGACAATCCTTTTGGCTGCAAAAGTAAGGAGTCTTAAAAAACTCTGGAACGTAAACTACCAACAAGAACTGGCTAGTGTTTTGGATCAGGAATTTAACTTACTGTTTGAATTCACCCTGCATCTCTTCCAAGGTAAAGTGTCCATTGACCACCTTCTGCAGCACCTCACAAACTTTTTCTGTATTTTTTAAACCCTGCATTTCCCTCCAGACCATGATATCCATGTCCTTCTGTTTTGCAGGTTCAGTTTTTTTTTCTTTTTTGATCCTTCACCTTTCCTTTGGATTTCAGTGTACCCTCAGCAAACATATCAAAAAAAATTTCTTGAAGTTCCCAGACCTAAAAAGGAACAAGAAAGAAATGGTAAGAAAACTGAACAGCTATGCGCGCATGGTCAAAGAACTTGGAGAAGAAATTACACGTCCATGCCTAAAAGCTAGTTGGAAGTAGTTGTCATACTTCACAAGAGATGCTCTGGCATAAGTGGAGTTGTATGTTAAGCAGCACTCTGTAGCACACTGCTCTTTAAGAGCCAGATAAAGGTTTTGATCATCCTTTATATCTTTGTCACCCTTATGCTCCGATCTAAAATGCTCGTATTCCTTATGCATAAACTTAATTTTGTCAGTGAAGCTCATGCTCATCCGATATTCATTGTCCACATTGTGGCTCATATCAAGCAACTTGGCTTCAGAGTCAGTGACACCCACGTAAACAAATGCAAATATTTGAGAGAAGCAGTGTTCTTTAGTTTCTTTATAAAGCTGCCTCCTCACTTCCAAAACAAAATACCTGTAGCTTTCATCCTCTTCCTTTACAAACAAATCCCTTTCCGTGCACTGGGAAGGATCAACAATGCAAATGTGCGGTGCTGTAGCTGCATTTGTCTGTCCCTTATGCGTTCCTTAAGAGCAGACAAATGACCAGAGTAAATTTTTCTCACCTGCAAAGGTCTCTCACCAGACTCATCCTTTGGGCACAACTTAACACAATCAACCTGCAGGTGCATGATCCCAGGCACAAGACATCTCAGCTCAATTTCTTCGAGCTTCCTAGAAGCCATGTCTTTTTCTTTACTGGCAATCCTTGTACTCGGTGCCGGAGGCAAAACTACCTTAGTGGCTTTTTTTGATGCCTTGCTAGTTGGTGGAGCAGTGTCAGTCACCAGGCCTGCCTTGTAATAATTTCTTTTGGCTTTCTTTTTTCTTGGCCTCTCCACCACTTTAACTCTTCCTCTTCAGATTCGGGATCCGACTGTTCTGTATTGAAGGATAAAAGGTCCATGGCAAAGAATCTTCCCGAGAAAAGTACGTTCTTTGTTTCAAAGTACTGTTCCCATATCTATGCACTCGTAACACAGTTTAACTTTATTTGTCTTTTGTCTATGCGCGCATAGCACAGTTTATAAAGCAAGGACTCTGGTCTATGCGCGCATAGCGTGCTTCCTGTTTTCTGGTCGCTTGTCTATGTGTGCATAGCATGCTTCATGTACCCTGGTCGCTTGTCTATGCGCACATAGCGAGAAACCAAATACGTGTCATTGTGTCTATGCGCGCATAGCAACGCAAGTGACTGTGATATTGACAAATGTCTTTGGTTGCAGATCAAATAACTCAACAATTACAGGAACACAGAGAGGCTCAAGCTCTGGAAAGAAAGAAGCTTGCAAAACACAGAAAAAAAGCTTTGGAGAGGCCTCTTGAATACATGTCTGTGATAGTAGATGGCATGGATCAAAAGAAGACGTCCCTTCCTCATTTTATAAATGTTCCTAAAGATTTAGATGAAGTTGACTTCTTGAAGTTGCATCTAGTTGGTGCTTTAGTTTTTCAGGGCGTGGTAAAGTGCAGAGTATTTTTTACGTACCCAAATATACACAGTGATCCTAACCTCACGGTGACAATACTGAACAAGATTCTTCTGGCAACGGAGAAGTTGCCTTCAGTGCTCTACATACAGCTAGACAATACAAGCAGGAAAAACAAAAACCAAGTTCTATTTGCCTACAGTGCAATGCTGGTCCAATTAGGTATCTTCCGAAAGGTCAAGGTTGGCTTCTTACTTGTTGGCCACACGCATGATCAAATAGACCAAATGTTCAGTCGATTTTCTGTAAGGTTGCGCAGGAAAAAGGCATTTTGTCTGTACTCTCTGTGCAGTGTGATCGAGAAAGCCTACAATCCAACTCCAGTTGTCGAAGTGCTTAGCGAGACTTGTGATTTTCGTGAATTTGTTTTCCAACGACAGTCTGACACAGGTCCTGCTATTCACAAGTTGAATAATTTGACCTTTCAGCATCATGTGAAGTTCTTTCTCAGAGAAGGTAATGCAATTCATTAGTGCGTTTGCACCGTCACCTTGTTTAGTATCATATATCTAAAATGCAAGACATGCAACTTCAATTATGTCCCTCACTTACTGACATGTCCCTCCTTGTTAGGAATGTTATGAATATAGTAGGGTATGGGATAAAACCTTGGAGAGGCTATCAAGGATCCATCCTTTTGACGTACCCTATTATATTCATAACATTCCTCTCCCTCCCAGAGGATGCTTGCCCTTAAGCATGTGGCTCCCCAAACCTCGAGAGAAAACATGCAATCCCACCAACCACCCCTGTAGTCGCTCCAACAAGGAATATAAGCTATGCTTTGATACCAATATTAAGTACTAAAATCCTTGTGATAACTAACAAGCAAAAGGATGGATTCTTGATGGGCCCCAAGCTCTCATTTTATCCAAGGAACCTAGCCAAAGGACCTTAAACAATGTATAAGTGATATCATTTCATTTGAGTGGTTATGGGTGGCATCTCACCGTAGCATTTTCTAGTTGTCTGGTCTCTATTCATCATATTTCCTTCATTTTCCATCCTCCTCCATCGTCCTTTAGATTGGCGTCATCGTTACTATTAAACTTGAAGCTTTGGTGGGGATTCAAGATTCTATTCTCGTTCAACACAAATGACAAAGTTGCACCTGATTTGGAACTCCGATTGTGGAGGAAAAAGAAACCCTATCTATTTTATAAGAAAACCTAATTTTGATGGTATAAAAACAACTTATTTTTCTCATAACAACATGTATAACCATTTACATTTTTCTTTCTATTTTCCTTTTTGGCGTTTCCAAACCATTATCAGCCAAGGCATCCAACTGTTTCAAGACAACAGATAGCTCCTCAATCTGCACAAATCTCGCAATGACTACTGGATATGGCGGTTCTTGCCAGATTGATCTAGGGCCTGATAACCCCTGACAATCTAATTTGATTGAGGTGGTTCTGAGAGAAGTATAAAAAGGCAAGGGAATTAGAAACTTCGTCCTAGAAAGGAGTCTTCTATGTAACGAAAGTCACAGGATTCTGAGAAGCGAAGGCTATAAAGCATTAGTTTAAGGACGACAAACTCTTATTCAAAATTCCAGAAGAAGTACACACATAGATGCAGAGACAGGAATAAAATCTCAGCAGACAAAGATAATCCACTGAGTGCAGCCACCTGTCTATGCATAAGATAAGATACCCAAATATTCCTCAAAAATCAAACGTTTTTTCTCAGGAGCAAGCTGAGAACATAAGTATACCTTCACCAATCTATCTTACGCCTCGTGAAGAAGTTGGTCCACAGTAATTGATAAGCCCTTGAAGATATACATTCACCTTCTTTTCCAAATAGACCACAACAACCAGCCTGAAGCTAAGTGGAAAGCCTGTTGCTGCAAGCTGTTCCAAGTGGAAGGATAAATAGCGAGAAGCACCTATTGAATAGTCAAGACCACATGGAAGAAAGATAGTAACCATGACCAAACTGGCTGAACTTGGTCACATAGAAAAAAGCAGTACTCGAGGCTCTCAACTTGCCGCTTACACAATAGGCAGAGTTCTGAAATGCGGGGATAAAACTTATGAACCAGCACATTAACTCGCAGACATTTGTGAAGGAGTTGCCACCATAAGGTAGAAACTTTGGGATGCAGCAATTTATTCCAGACCCAGGACCACATACGCTTCCACTGAGGAGGGGGAATGCGGAGCTGCCAACCAGCCCGAGGGGGGACAATGTCAACATCAACCATCTTTTGATATAATAAATGCACAAGACGTTGTGCATTAACAATTTGGGGACCAGTCCAAATAGGCACATCAACTGATTGTGAAGGAGCGTCTGGCAGAACGCCAGCCAGCTTTTGCCACAGAGTTCTGTTCCATCGAGATAGCATAAACTTAATCTGAAAAGCATCCCAAGTCAGCAAGTGTCCTGCCTGATACCATGCACCAACTGTGAGAATATCAGCACGCCTCTACCGCCGCTGAGTCAATGGATGTACAGTAGCACACAGAGGCATGTGGTTATCTAGAGGAATCCACCAACATAGAGAACCTACGTGTGGACATACACCTGGATTAATCTTAAATAGCACACGAACTGTCTCCCAAGAATCAAGCAATCCCTTCAAGAAGGAGGAAACATTCGGATATGGACGAAGCTGATAAAAGAGACACTAAGGAAGAACTGCCCTGAGTGCCGGTTTCCCAAAAGGAATACACTGCCCAAGTGCTTGCACAACCAATCTCATTCCAGGCGAATGTACCATACCCACCAAGTAGCGACAAATGAACTTAGATATCATAATTTTACTCTGTAAATGAAAGTCAATCATACCTAGACCTCCAGCAAATTTTGGTTTGATACATGTGGACCACGCGACCTTCACAACTACACCTGTCTCAGTACCTGCCCAAATGAAGTTACGGACAATTGCGACAACCTCTTGAAACTTTGTTTGTGAGGCAAGCACGGCAGATGCCATATACATATGAGTGTTGTTGAGAACCTGCTTGGCAACTACTATCCGCTCTGCCAGAGAAAGCTTAGCTGTATTCCACCAAAAAAGATGCTTACGCAGGCCTTCCACTATAACATCCCATGCATCTAAAGTAGAGATATGTATACCTACAGGAATGCCCAAGAGTTTAGTGGCCTTCCCTTGAGGAAGCACTTTCCCCGGATACTCGTAAACACAAGGAGGAACATCCACATCCAAAGTCCATAAAGCAGAGCACTTTAGCCACCCAACAAGAACCCCTGATGCCAGGGAAAAAGAGTCCAGCAGAAGCTTAGCATTCTGAAGATTATCATCCTCAGCCATTAGAAAGAGAAATGTATCATCGGCATACTGATTACACACTTCTTGAGAACCATCCTCCATAGGCAATCCCTGAATTACGCCATCTTGAATAGCCGAAGAGAATAGCTGGGACAGTACCTCTGCCACAATGGTGAACAATAACGGGGCAAGGGGACATCCTTGTCGAACTCCCCTACCAATAGGAAACACAGCCGACGGTTCTCCCTGAAAAAGCACAGGAGACCGAGCAGAAAGATGGAGCTTCATAACATCTCTAGTAAACAACTCTCCAGATCCCAATGTCAGAAGGCATTTTTGTAGGAAATTCCAATCTATACTGTCATAGGCTTTAGCAAAATCCAATTTGAGATATACAATGCGCTGACCCTTAAGACGCGCCCAATACATCCCCTCATAAGCGGCGGCCACATTATCAAGAATACAGCGCTTAGGTAAAAATCCTGATTGCTTGGAGGAGATAGACTTTGCCAAGATATCCCTCACTTTCTTCGCCAAGGCCTTAGCAAAGATCTTGTATACCGTAGATAACAAAGTTATAGGGCGCCAATCCGAGATAGTTTTAGGCTCTTTGCACTTAGGAATAAGGGAAATGCAACCAGTGTTGATGATCTTATCCAAGCTCCTGAACCGGCGAAACTCAGAGAAATCATTGAAGACGTCATCACCAAGCCAATTCCAATAAGCTTGGAAAAACTCTGCAGGAAAACCATCCAAGCCTGGGCACTTATTCTTCTTTAAAGAGTCTACAACAGAATGCAAATCATTGACAGTAATAGTTGATTCCAACTGAACACACTGCTGTGGGGAAATAATAGGATGAATCTTAGATAAAATTGCCTCCTGCATGTCCTCTTGGAAGGGCAGAGACTGATCAGCAAAAAAAGCAGAGAAATGATCAAAAAGAAACTGCTTTAACTGCGCAGCATCAGAAATTTCAGAGCCATCAGGTAGAAGTAGCGAAGATATGGAGCTTGACACACGTCTTTTCCTTGTCGCCTTAAAGAAGAAGTGAGAGCACCTATCTTCCAATTTAAACCAATCCAAACCGGCCTTAACGCGAGCTTGAGTTGCATGTATCGACTCAATGTTTCTTATTTCTGCCAATAGCTCTTTCTCTCGAATACCTGATGTAGGGGCTTGTGAACGACACATTTGAAGCTCCATATACAAAGCTAGTAACCGGCCTCTAGCTGCCTGTGCCGTCCTACGTCCCCACTGCTTAGCAAAGGATTTAACTGCTGCCAAAGCGTCAACAACCCCAGACATACTTCGAAGACGAGAAAATATAGAGGACCAGGCATGCATGCAACCATTAGTAAACTCTGGGTCTGACAAATATCGAGTGTTAAGCTTGAAATAGGTTCTTGTGGCTCGTCTATGCACTGGCGCTGTGCCCATTGCATCTGCACGGGGCCGCTTCCTTGGTGGCCCTTCTTGGTTTTCCCAGGCAGGCTCGGCCTGCGTGAGGTCATCAGGCTGTGCTGGGGTTTGCCCGGGGTGGGGTGCTGTAGTCTGTGGAAGCTCACCTGCTAGGGGTGAGTTCGGACACTGGGCTGCTTCTGTGGCGATGACTTGGGCTATGGCACGTCAAGCAAGGTCTAGGTAGGCTATGGCAGGGGCTTGTTAGGTCTGGCAGGGCTAGGCAGGCTGTGGCCAGGCTAGGCAAGGCCAAGAGGCAGTTGGTTGGGCTATGGCAATGTCAGGCAAATGTTGGAGCCTAGCTCAACATTATTCTGTGCGCTGTCTTCCAAAGGCAGTGGGGTCTCTGGCATACAAAATTGCGCTCAGAATCCAATTTGGAGGCCAAAAACGTAGGTCAGAGCACCTTTTCGGGTCAGAGGGTTTCTGGCCGTCAAAATTGCGTTCAAAATCCAATTTGGGGGCCAAAAACGGCCGTTAAAATATGTAAAGAATGTAGCACACGAAAGTTTTCGTCTTTCATGTTGCTATGACGCTGATGATTCTGGTAACACACGCTGCCCTGCAGTAAGAAGATAAAAAACATCAGAGAAGGGGATGAAAAAAAGGAAATGAAAAAAACTTCAAGAGATTGGTTCTGCAGATAACCTCGAGCTGCAGATAACCTCAAGACGCAATCTTGAAGCCTGGATACCGTGGATGTGCCGGAACGTAAAGAACAAATGCTTCGATTATCAGCTGCAACCCAAAACCCTATACCTGTTCTTCAAACTCATGGCTGTAGATCGTAAGTCTAGAGCAAATAGTTTTGGAGGCAAAAACATTGGCCTGCATGCCGAGCTCTACTCCCCCCTCGATCGGATGAGGTGGAGCCAAGCGAAAAAACAGAAGAAGAAGAATTCAGAATGGACAAAAAACTAGATTAAAAAAATCATACGAAAAGCCAACCCGATTTTTGGAATGCCCAAAAAGTTTTCTGGCAGTTAAAAGCTTCTAGACCTTAGAAAATCAACCTGAAAAAAAAAATCCAAAAAGTTTTCAGAACTCCGGAAAAATCAAACTTAAACAATAGGATACATGTTGTTAGAGAAAAATAAGTTGCTTTTATACCATCAATATTAGCTTTTCTTAGAAAATAGATAGGATTTTTTTTGCCTCCACAATTGAAGTTCCCGGCCAATTGCAGCTCTGTCAATTGTGTTAAATGAGAATAGAATCTTGAATCTAGTCCACCAGAGCTTCAAGTTTAATGATGGTTGTTCCTGCCATCAATGCTATGCCGTCCATGCATTCATAAAGATTATTTAACTTTTCGCCTGATTAGTTTTTCAAAAGAAAATTTTTGAACAAATAAATTCCGAATACCTTAAAAACCTTACGCTATTATCCTAAGGGTTTTAAACATTTGGTACACGCTGATTATTGGCACTCTATTAACCTCACATTTCACCATCTTGCACAAACCTGCACTGCTGTGAGTTGTTGGTGGATTCCTTTAGATGGTGGTTCTCTGATATCTTTTATGCACTAGATTAGTCTTCATAAAAAATAGGGGCAGCAGAGGAGCGATGAGTGCGTCATGGGTTGCCAGAAGGACAAACCCTTGAAAGGTGGATTGATGGGATATATTATTTGATGCCGGTGGATGTATCATTTCGAGGGCCGAGATTGAAAATCCATGCTGCCTTATGTGGCATTAGTGAGGGATCCTTTGCCATTGATTATCGTGAGATCGCATTAGGGTGCCATCTGGCCGAACACTGTCTTCTCTGTTGGCGTTTGGACGAAACCGTTCCATTCTGTTAATTGTTGCCTTCAAAGTGCCATGGAATAGAGTTAACATAGATGTATTACTTTCAAGAAATGAGAGGATCTCTAGAATTTTGGTATCATGTATTTGTAGCAGGTTGTATGCCTTCTTTACTTCTTGCACGATGAACGATCTTTGTAACATAGCACTAGGTTATGAAAGGATGCTACATGTAATTTAACTACCACTAAAAATCCGTTCATTGAGGAGCTTATTTTTGGCATCTATCACTTTACTAAAAGTAGAAAAAATTGGATCCAACTAAATAATTTTGGGACTTACCCATCTAATTGGAGAAGGGTTATCTTTAATGTCTCTAAAGCTATGAATCATAAAGCGGAGATATACGTGATTTTTCTTGTTGGGTTTGTTTGCAAATGCCCACAAGAAAATAGAAACATGACCGATTTGGAAGGATTGGAATTGATTCTTCAACCGTGTCCAAGATGGCTTTTGCCATCTTCAATACAACTGCAAATGAGGTTGCTAAATCTGTAGATGAGGCCAGACGCAAACTGGATTGCATTTTTATTGGTGCCAAATTTAGGTATCAAGAAAGGAATTGGCTTTTGAGGCATAGATCTGCTTTTTTATTTCGGATGGCGCCTTAATATGGTCTCACGACAATCAACGGCAATGGAGCCCTCAGTATGCCACATAAGGCAGCGTGGGTTTTCAATCTGGACCCTCGAAATGGTACATCAATGGCATCAAATAATATATCCCATCAATCCACCTCCCAATATTTTCCCTTTAGGTAATCCACGATGCAATCATCGCTCGTTCGCTGCCCCTATTTTTTATGAAAACTAACCTAGTGTATAAAAGGTACCAGAGAACCACCATCTAAAGGAATCCACTAACAACTCACAGCGGTGCATGTTTGTGCAAATTGGTGAAATGCACGATAAAGAATTTGCCAACAATCAGTGTATGCCAAACTTCTAAACCCTTAGGATAATTTCCTAAGGATTTTAAGGTATTCGGAAGTTGAGCAAAAGTCCTTGCCATGATTTTATTTGTTCTGAATTTTTTTTCTGAAAAATTAATTAGGCAAAAAGTTAAATAATCTTTTGTATGAAGGAAGGCATGGGCAGTATGGCGGTGATGGCAAGAACAACCACCATTAAACTTGAAGCACTGTTGGACGAGATTCAAGATGCTAATCTCATTCAACACAATTGATAAAGCTGCACTAGACCTGGAACTTTGATTACGGAGGGAAAAAAAGCCATATCTATTTTCTAAGAAAAACTAATTTTGATGGTATAAAAGCAACTTATTTTCTCATAACAACATGTATAACCATTTACATTTTTCTTTCTATTCTCCTTTTTTGGCATTTTCGAACCATTATCAGCCAAGGCATCCAACTATCTCTAGACAACAGATATTGACTCTTCAACCTGCACATATCTCGCAAGGACTACTGGATATGTGGTCCTTGCCAGAATGATCTACGACATGATAACCCGTGATAATCTAATTTGAATGAGGCGGTTCTAAGAGGAGTATAAGAAGGCAAAAAAATTAGAAATTTAGTTCTAGAAAGGAGTCATCTATAGAATGAAGGCCACTTGATAATGAGAAGCGAAAGCTATGAAGCATTACTTCAAGGTGGGTCACTTGGTTGCATTATTGGGTGTGGTTTTATGTTGTTTGAGACTTTTTCTACTGTGGGTTTGTTTGCATCCTTGGAAAGCCAATTGCTTTGTTGCTATCCAAATCTGATGCCAACAAAAATGTAGATATGTGCCTCTAGAGTTGCTTTCTTGCTATCTAAATTCACCACCAACAAAATGAATCAAGTTTATATCTGGCCTCATCTGTACATTTAGCAACCTCATCTGCAGTTATATTGAAGGTGGCAAGAATCATCTTGGATAGGGTTGGAGAAGAGGCTTCAATTCCAGTCCTTCCTTTCTATCTTCTTGCGGGCATTTGCAAATAAACCCAACACAAAAGATCATATATATCTCTGCTTCACCCAATCATACAATGGATTCTAGAGGGAGATAGAATACAATGGATTGGGTAGAGGGAGATAGAACATGATTGCTTATGTTCTCAAGCCTGAATACAGTTGGGTGGTGAATTTGTGCCAAGATCTTGTTTTTTGAGGCACGAGTTTAGTTGTGAGAGAGTTTTTACAGTTGTATGTCTTCCTTACTTCGTTGATTTTGCAGATGATGAGCGATCTTCATAACATAGAGCTAGGTTATGAAAGGATGCTACATGTAGTTTAACTACCATTGAAAATGCATTTATCTATGAGCTTTTCTTTGGCATCCATCAATTTATTAAACGTAGAAAAGAACTGGATCCAGCCAAATAATTTTGGGACTCGCTTATCCAATTGGAGAAGGTTTATCCTTAATTTCTCTGAAGCTATGAATCGTAAATCGGAGATATATATGATCTTTGGTGTTGGGTTCATTTGCAAATGCCCGCAAGAAAGTAGAAGCATCACCGATTTGGAAGTACTGGAATTGAAGCTTCTTCTCCAACCATGTCCAACATGGCTCTTGCTATCTTCAATACAACTACATATGAGGTTGCTAAATCTGCGGATGAGGTCATATGTAAACTTGATTGCATTTTTATTGGTATCGTGTTAGATAGCAGGAAAGGAATTGGCTTTAGAGGCACAGATCTGCATTTTTGCTCACGTCAGATTTAGATACCAACAAAGCAATTGGCTTTCCAAGGATGCAAAGAAATCCACAGTAGAAAAAGTCTCAATCAACAAACATCCACACCCAATAATGTAGCCAAAAGACCCACCTTGAACTATTTGGCATCTGATGAGCGATCTTTGTAACATAGATCTAGGTTATGAAAGGATGCTACATGTAATTCAACTCCCACTAAAAATGTATTTATTGAAGAGCGTATTTTTGGCATCCATCAATTTACTAAAAGTAGAAAAAAATTAGATCTAGCCAAATAATTTTAGGACACCCATCCAATTGGACAAGGGTTATCTTTAATGTCTTTGAAGCTATGAATCATAAAGTGGAGATATATATGATCTTCTGTGCTGGATTCATTTGCGAATGCCCACAAGAAAATAGAAACAGGACGAATGTGGAAGGACTAGGATTGAAGCTTCTATTCCAGCCCTGTCCAAGATGGCTCTTGCCATCTTTAATACAACTGCAGATGAGGTTACTAAATCTGCAGATGGAATCAGATGTAAACTGGATTGCATTTTTGATGGTGCTGAATTTAGATAGCAAGAAAGCAATTGGCTTTAGAGGCATGGATCTGCATCTTTCTTGGCATCAAATTTAGATAACAACAAAGAAATTGGTTTCCCAAGGATGCTAACAAACCCACAGTTGAAAAAGTCTCAATTAGCAAACATCCACACCCAATAACGCAGCCAAGAGATCCACCTTGAAGTAATGCTTCACAAATTTCGCTTCTCAGAATCCGACGACTTTTGTTCCATAAAAGACTCATTTCTAGAACTAAATTTCTAATTTCTTTGCTTGCTTATACTCCTCTCAGAACTACCTTAGTCAAATTAGATAGTCAGGGAATATCAGGCCGTATATCAATCTGGCAAGAACTGCCATATCTAGTAGTCGTTGCGAAATTTGTGCAGGTTGAAGAGTCACTATCTGTTGACATGAAACAGTTGAATGCCTTAGCTAATCAGAAATGCTAAAAAGGAAAATAGAAAGAAAATGTAAATAGTTATACATGTTGTTATGAGAAAAATAAGTTGCTTTTATACGATCAAAATTAGCTTTTCTTAGAAAATAGATGGGGCTTTTTGTTTCCTTCACAATCAAAGTTCTAGGCCAGATGCAGTTCTGTCAATTGTGTTGATGAGAATAGAATCTTGAATCTAGCCCACCAGAGCTTCGAATTTAATGGTGATTGTTTCTGCCATCATTTCCATGCCATCCATGTGTTCATATGAAAGATTATTTAACTTTGCGTCTGATTAGTTTTTTAATAGAAAATTTTTGAACAAATAAAATCATGGCAAGGTCTTCTCTCAACTTTCGAATGCCTTAGAATATTTAGAAAATTGTCCTAAAGATTTTAAAAGTTTGGCACACACTGATTGTTGGCATTCCATTATTCAACTTTCACCATCTTTTGCACTGCTGTAAGTTGTTGGTGGACCCCTCTAGATCTGGTATCTTTTATGCACTAGGTTAGTCTTTGTAAAAAAAATAGAGACGGTAGACGAACGAGAGTGCGTCGTAGGTTGCATGAAGGGCAAACACCTGGGAGGTGGATTGATGGTCTTCGAATTTAATGGTGGTTGTTTCTGCCATCACTGCCATGACGTCCATGCATTCGTATAAAAGATTATTTAACTTTTCGCCTCATTAGTTTTTCTGAAGAAAATTTCTGAACAAATAAAGTCATGGCAAGATCTTCTGCTCAACTTCTGAATACCTTAAATAACTTAGGAAATTGTCCTAAAGGTTTGAAAAGTTTGGCATAGATTGATTGCTGGCATTCCATTATTCTCATATTTCACCATCTTTTGCACTGCTGCGAGTTGTTGTTGGATCCCTCTAGATCTGGTATCTTTTATGCACTATTGGCTGCATTATTGGGTGTGGATGTCTGTTAATTGAGGTTTTTCTGCTATGGATTTGTTAGAATCCTTGGAAAGCCAATTACTTTATTGCTATCTAAATCTGCGCCAAGAAAGATGCAGATCCATGCCTCTAAATCCAATTCCTTTCTCGCTATATAAATTCGGCACCAACAAAATTGCAATCCAGTTTACATCTGATTTCTTCTGCAGATTTAGCAATCTCATCCGCAGTTGTATTAAAGATGGCCATCTTGGACAGGGCTGGAGAAGAAGCTTCAATCCTAGTCCTTCCACGTCAGTCCTGTTTCTTTTTTCTTGTGGGCATTCGCAAATGAACCCAACACAAAAGATCATATACATCTCTGCTTTATGATTTATAGCTTCAAGGACATTAAAGATAATCCTTCTCCACTTGGATGGGTAAGTATCAAAATTATTTGGTTGGATCTAATTTTTTTCTACTTTTAGTAAATTGATGGATGCCAAAAATATGCTCTTTAATAAACGCCATTTAGTGGTAGTTGAATTACATGTAGCATCCTTTCATAACCTAGATCTATGTTGCGAAGATTGCTCAACATCTGCAAAATTAACGATGTAAGGAAGACATACAACTGTAAAAACTCTTTCATAGCTAAACTGTTGCCCCAAAAAACAGGATCTTGGCACAAATTCACCACGCTACTAGATTCAGGCTTGAAAACATAAGCAATCATGTTCTATCTCCCTCAACAAAATCTTGAGAATCTGCTAGAGCAACCGCTCTATCTTTTCTTAGTTTCGTCTTCAAGGATTAAGACATGGATAGGGTTTGGTTCTAAGATGAAGGAAAGATCTGAGTCTACAATTTTCCCTTGAGATAAGAAATTAATTTTTTTCAAAAGGTTTACCTTTTACATATGTTGACTTCAAACTCGTTTAAAATAGACCAATGTCTGCTCTTAGTTTTTCCTATAGTTTATTTCTATGCCCTTGAAAATCAACCTCAAAGCACCACAGACTTGTATGGTTATAGAGTTTATAAAAGGCAACTTATCGGCTTCTTGTACAACCGAAAAGAATTTCTTCAAGGATTGTGGTTTGGTTTTGGCACAACCATTCCCAAGACGTTCCCCTAAAATATATGGTATACATACATATATTTTAAGGCCATGTCACCATACAAGCCTACTACATAGTAGCCCTGTACACCATCAAGTGTGCTTAGGGGTGCGTGACCAAGTTATATTACATAACTTGCCAAACCAACTATTTCCATATGGCCGCATTTATAATATAATATACGAAGAAATAAAATACTATATTGACTTTTGTTGTTATCGGCAAAACTACGTGTTGTTTCATAAATGTAAAAGAAAAGGTCATATGTGTTTTTTTTTTTTTTGGCAAAAACGACATTTAAAACAATACCTATTAAAAAAAAAAAAGCATGTCTATTTTCTAATAACTACAGATTGTATTAGGAAAACAACATTTGAAAACATCAAGCATTTTTTAAACAATATATGTAGCTTTCTTGAAAATTACATATCTTCTTTTGGAAAAACAATGTCAACTTCTAAAAACTACAAGTAGAGAAAAACAAAACACACATAGAAAATGGAAAGATAACTGTCTTTTTCAATTTTCCACGTGTATGAATATTCAAGCCTACATGTGTTATTTAGAAGATAAACAGCACGTAGCTCCTCCAAAAAACAACAGTCAAGAAAAAGCCACATGTTGACAATTCGCTAAAAACAATAGTAAAAAAAAGACACATTGACAAAAACAAAAATAAAGTGCAAAAAAACCACAGTGGGAAATGTGTGCCAAAATTCAACCGTAACTTCTATCAAATTCGGATAAAATGACCATGTGGACTTTTGATATCATTTTGGTGTTGTTTTTGGCATTCTGTACAACTTAAAAACAACTGTGGACCAAAATTTGGGGTCAGTGTGCATCTTGTTGGGCAGTCCGCCACACGGACGCACCCTATGAAGAGCCACATGGCATGACATGGCAATCCTAATCTATTTACGACCTAACCTGAAGCCACTTTTTGGCTCCTACTATCTTGGAACCCTATTTCGCCCGAAACCCCGTTTCGAGAACTGTTTGTTGCAACATAGCATGAATCAGTAGCCCCAATACCATGATTACGTCAGAAGGAGTGAGAGCTACTCCGAATCGCTTGCAAGCCATGGGGGCACCAGGAGCAGGCGGAAGTTCCTCCGGACCAGGTATTTGGAGTAGTTTCCTTGATAGATCATCTGGAAGTTAGGACTTCAGATGAGCTAGTATCTTGTATTTCTAGTAGAGCCCTCCTAGAACCCTCAGTTCAGATCCTAAAACTTAACCAATGAACCCTAACTATAAGTTAGATGCATG
The DNA here is from genome assembly GCA_021234155.1 of Isoetes taiwanensis. NCBI lineage: Eukaryota > Viridiplantae > Streptophyta > Lycopodiopsida > Isoetales > Isoetaceae > Isoetes > Isoetes taiwanensis. Next base: position 15,606,564 of record JAJEKV010000023.1, on the reverse strand, counting down.
CGATTAGAATTAGATGTTATTCTCATTATTTATCATGTTATGTGGATATATGATGTTGGTTGATCATGTTTTCACCTCTTGTGTTGGGAAGGGGGGGTAGAGACCTAGTAACCTTGTTTAGATGATGCTTCTAGTTTAGACCCTTTGGTTCCTATTATATTGCAGCATGTGCATAGAGCCCACCAGGCTATGAAAATTATGGAGTGACTGCGCACCACACAACGGGGTCATTGGTAAGATAGAGGGGGTTCCTGCTGAGTGTGGCTACGTGGACTCGACACAAGCTAGGCTTATAGCTGGTCACTTCATGAGGATCGGGTATGGGTCCCACACTTCCTGGATCACTGGTGTCGCCCTGATCCTCAGGCGTTGCAGGGTTTGATCTGGCTCCTGTTTCGGGAAGTTCAGCCAGGGACGAGCGTGTGTCACCATGTTTTCTAGCCGCCTACATTCAACACAATTGATAGAACTGCACTGAGCCTGGAACCTCGATTGTGGAGGAAAAAAAAGCCATATCTATTATCTAAGAAAAGATAATTTTGATAGTATAAAAGCAACTTATTTTCTCATAACATGTATGACCATTTACATTTTTCTTTTTGGCATTCCGAACCATTATCAGCCAAGGCATCCAACTGTCTCTAGACAATAGATAGCGACTCTTCAATCTGCACAAATCTCGCAATGACTACTGGATATGGTTGCCAGAATGATCTACGGCATGATAATCCTTGATAAACTAATTTGACTGAGGCGGTTCTAAGAGGAGTATAAGAAGGCAAGGAAATTAGAAATTTAGTTCTAGAAAGGAGTCGTTTATGGAATGAAAGTCACCGGATAATGAGAAGTGAAAGTTATGTAGTTCAAGGTGGGTCACTTGACTACGTTCTTGGGTGTGGTTTTCTGCTGTTTGAGACTTTTTCTACTGTGGGTTTGTTTGCATCCTTGGAAAACCAATTGCGTTGTTGCTATCCAAATCTGATGCCAACAATGTAGATTTGTGCCTCTAAAGTCAATTGCTTTTTTATTATCTAAATTTGGCACCAATAAAAATGAATCCAGTTTACATCTGGCCTCATCTGCAGATGTAGCTACCTCATCTGCAGTTATATTGAAGATGGCAAGAGTCTGGAGAAGAAGCTTCAATTCCAGTCTTTCCAAGTCGGTCCTGTTTCTATCTTCTTGCGGGCATTTGCAAATGAACCCAACACGAAAGATCATATATATCTCCGCTTTATGATTCATAGCTTCAGAGACATTAAAAGATAACCTTTCTCTAATTGGATGGGTAGGTCCCCAAATTATTTGGCTGGATAATTTTATTTTACTTTTAGCAAAATGATGGATGCCAAAAATAAGCTCCTCAATAAGCGCATTTTTAGTAATAGTTGAATTACATGTAGCATCCTTTCATAACCTAGCTCTACGTTACAAAGATCATTCGTCATCTGCAAAATCAACAAAGTAAGGAACACATACAACTATAAAGACTCTCTGACAGCCAAACTCTTGCCTCAAAAACAAGATCTTGGTATAAATTCACCACCCAACCAAGTTCAGGCTTGAGAACATAAGCAATCAGGTTCTATCTATATCTACCCAATCCTGAGAATATGCTGGAACAACCGCTCTATCTTCTTCGAGTTTCGCCTTCAAGGATTAAGACATGGATAGGATTTGGATCTAAGATGAAGGAAGGATTTGAGTCTACAATCCCCCCTCGAGATAAGAAACTAATTATTTTAAAAAGGTTTATCTATTCTATTCTATTCTATTCTAACTCGCTTAAAATAGACCAATGTTTGTTTTTGCTCATACAACAGAGAGAAGTGTTCTCGAGATAATCAAATACTGTTGCCGACTCTGGGAGCATATCTCCCACAAATCCTAAAAAAAAAATGTTGGAAACTTCGAGAAGGTGAACGGAAGCTTTTCAGACAATGTTTTAGAATATCCTACAACACACGAAAGTTCCAGAAAGAGCTACCTCCTTCCAAATTTTTTGTGTGCTGACACGTGTTCACTTTAGATCATAATTTTCAATAAAAGATGCATACACATAAGCTGCCCCCTTACCTTCCACATTAGAATTATATATTAGAGATACACTTGCTTGTTTATTGCACTTATGTTGGGACCTCAATGTTGAACTTCCTTACAAATATGTGCTTAAGCATTGTTCATATGTGTTTTTAAGAATTGTATAGGGGAATGGAGGTTGGGGCCTCCATTCCGAAGCTCAGTGGGGTCCCGCGACCGGCGTTAGCCGGGAGCGGGTCACCTGGAAACCGGAATGGAGGCCCCAACCTCCATTCCCCTACAATATAGAAGTTGGGGACGTTTTTTCCCCAAAAATCTGACGAAGAGCTTCAAAAATCCGACGAAGCAGAGCAGGGCTTCAAGTTCTTACGAAGCAGAGAAAAACAGAGCATAGATCTGGCAAAGCAGTGCATGGTTTTAAGATCCGGCAAAACAGGGTTTCAAGATCCAGCAAAACAGCTCAGGGCTTCAAGATCGGGAAAGCAGATCAAATCAGGGTTTCAAAAATGCTCTGCTATGGCGAGCAGAGCAAACAGATTCAAAAAAATCAGAAGATGAAGAACAAGCTTCATCTATGTGAAGATCTGTGTGAAGAACAAGCTTTTGCTTCTCTATTACAGCGGGGATCTGTGTAAGGAACAAGATTCATCTGCTTCATCTTCGATCTGCGTGAAGAAACGACGATCTGCGTGCACCTACTTCATCTTAAGAACTGGCGGCGGCCCTAAAAATGAAGAACCCTAAAACAGAATGAAGAACCCTAACCTGCGCAGCCGGTCAGGCGGAATGCATTCAGCCAACTTCCATTCCGTAATATTGGGCTGCGCCACGTGGCGCCACGAAAATGCACGCCAGGAGAAAAAATGGACCCAACTTCTATATTGTGCCTCGTAGCGTTCATTATGAAGGATGTTGAATAATAGAACTCATTGTGCAAGTGAATTGAGTTCTTATTTAATACCATTACGTATGTTTGCACTCGTCCAACTTATTTCCTGTTCTATTTAGAAATACAAAGAATGATTAAGTTATTGGACTTTATTGGACATTTTCTTTCAAAGTATAGAGGCCTCTGTACCGGAAGCCCATCAAATCCAAATGGGAAAATGATCGGGATTTACATTCTTCATAAAGCATTCTTCAAGTTGTGCCTACCAGGGACATAATCGAGAAGACTACTCAGAATTGCATCTCCCATGGCTCGATGAGGCAGGATGAGACTTCTCTCCTCTACAAGATCCATGCCAGCTACAGGCGGTCAGAGGGTCATGGTTCTCTCGTGCCCACTGAGGCAGCGTACCATCTAGAAGGTGTCGAGCCCATACCTTGCCCACACGCAATGGCAAGATATACCTTGCCCACACGCAATGGCAAGATATTAAGCCTAGTCCACGACGACGCTGGTAGACTTTACACGCCAGGGGTCAACTGTAGCCGAACAAGCCTTTCTTATAAGCCAGCATAGCCATGCCACCCACATCCAGATGGGTTCCTATGCACAATTGGCAACTAATAAGAATGTTCTACACATGGCTCAGGCTCTCTACCCGTAATCCGGCCGTAATCAGGGTTTTATGTCAGAGTTAGCTTGAATCCTATATATTGAACTGGAAATGCAAGAATCCAATGTTAGAGATCAAGAGATTTAGTGTATAAGGCATGAATTTATATACTGCATTGCAAAGCTTCTATGGAGAACAATCATCATTGTTGCTGATGTCATAAAGTTATCACCGAAGAGAGTTTTCAAATAAAGTTAGAACGCTTTCAAATAACACGATGATTTGACAAGAGCATAGCCTACATGGATTCGAATTGACTGTGTCACGAAAGAATAGTAGCTCCATGGCATTAAGTAATACGCAAGTCTCATGGTGAACTAGTGCTAAATCACGTCCTCAAGAACTCATCCTCAAGAACTCATCAGGTGTGCGTACCCGTGATCGCTTCATGTTGTCAAGCATAACCAATACTAGTAGACCAGTGATAATGAAATGGGATCAATGTATAAAACAATCAATATTATCTCATAAAGATGTACTCAGAACTAGACCAGTGATAATGAATTCAGATCAACGTATAAGATCAATATCTCATAAAGGCGTACTCAGAAATGCTCAGAGATAGTATTTTCTTTACTACCCTCCAAACCTTTTTGTTCTATGAGCACGAAAAAGATGAAAGGAAAAACCGTTTTTACGTCTGGATATAATCACATAATACATTGACACATAATCGTGATTTGTGCCAAATGCAATACAAACAATCTCTATCAAGGCTCTGGAAGAAGGAGGAGGAGGATTTATTATGTCAGGTCTATACTATTCTCACCCTTACTCATGCTCATCAAAGAGCAAATGGAAAGAGTTTAAATTTTGGAAAAAATTTGTGCTGTACATTCTATTTTATTCTGTTTAATGTTTTCTTTTCCTGGAATAAGAAGCCCTAAAATAAAGGGCAAAATTCAATAAGAAAGCATTTAGAAAACTAGTGTTCTTTGATCGAGAAAATGGCACTTAACTTCTAGTTTGCTTTCTATCTTGCTCTTTATGTGATATATGTATATTCGGTTATTCAATAATCAATACCTGGAAATCGGCATCTTCAGGCTAGAAGGATACAGTCAACCAAGGTATGAGTTAATTGTGTACATTCATTTGCTGCAGGAAGGAAGAGGAGAGCCACAGAGGCCATCATTATTTGCAAACGCCGATGCTGGAAAGCTGTTGATTACACCTCCCTGAGGTATTGGTCCTGTTAGGTGATTATTTGACACATTGAAGCTCACTAGTTGGCTCAAATTCAAGAAGGCAGATGGTATCTTTCCTGAAAATTGATTCCTTGACAAGTCCAAGGTGCTAATTCCAGTCATCCTAGTTCCTATGAACCTAGGTATGTTTCCTGTGATCTTGTTCCCTGCTAGTGATAAATACTCAAGAGCACTGAAAGGATCTGCTCCTGCATCTGGTATCGCACCTGTGTCTTCTTGTATTTGTGTGAACTTATTCTCTGACAGATCTACATAGAATAGAAAGCCTTGATTCTTGGAGTCATCCACTGTGAAGTTAAATTTGACAGGGCCTTGCAAGTTGTTATCATGGATATCTATATTTCTATATGCTGGAATGGTGGGAATTTCAGAAGTCAAATGGTTATGTGAAAGATTTACCAGACTAGCACCCCGAGTGTCATTCAAGACCCATGCAGGTACATTTCCAATGAGTTGGTTCTGCGACAGATCTAGATAATCCAAGGTGCTAGGTAATGTTGGTATAGTGCCGCTAAGCTTGTTTGATGATATATACAAGCTAGCTAGCCAGGTCAAATTGCTGAATGATGCTGGAATACTGCCAACTAAAGAATTGTTAGAAAGTACTAAAGTGGCCAGATTTGACATAAACCCTAGGTGGCTTGGAATAGTGCCAGATAATTTATTGGACTGAAGATTAAGTATGTCCAACTTTTGAAGGTTTCCCAGCTCTGCAGGTATCTGTCCTGACAACTTATTCCCATCGAGGCGCATATAGGTGACATTGCTAAGGCTCCCCAATTCTGGAGGTATACTGCCACTAAACATGTTATCCAAAATAGAGAACCAATTGAGTTTGTCAAGACTGCCAATGGATCTTGGGATTGCACCTGTGAACATGTTATCTTCAATTTCCAAATATGTTAACTGATTCAATGCTCCAATGAACTCTGGAAGCTTGCCGCCAATTTGGGTTCCATATATTTGAAGTTTTTGCAGCTTTGTTAAGTTGCTAAGATCGGGTAGACTACCTGTTAGGTTATTTGGACCAATAATCTCAAGAGTTTCAAGATTGCGAAGCTTGTTGAAGCTTGCTGGGATTCTTCCAGATAATCCTGAAGCGCTCAAGCTGAGGCCGCGGAGGTTATAAAGGTTACCAAGGGTTTGTGGAATTGGACCTGAAAGAGCACCTCCAAGGTCAAGGTATTGAAGGTATTTTAAATTACCAAGAGCAGGGGGAATGGCACCAACAAAATTGTTTCCCTCAAATTGCAAGGTATGTAGATTAGTTAGCTTTCCCAGGCTACTTGGTATTTTTCCATTCAAGTTGTCATTCTCAAGATGAAGCTCTGTCAATTTGGAAAGACCCCCTAGACACTCTGGAATGACACCAGTTAAATGACTGTTTTGACCTAGATTTAGGTACTCCAATTGTGTCAGACTGCAGAGCTGAAGGGGCATTTTACCACCAATATTATTGCGGCTCAAGTCTAGATAAACCAGTTCAGTGAGATTTCCTAGCTGTTCAGGAAGTTTTCCATTCAGATTCTGTTGGGAAAAATCAAGGTGTTTCAGCTTGGTCATACTTCCCAAACAACGAGGTATAATTCCAGCTATGTCATTATACGCCAAGGAAAGGTAGTTCAGATTTCTAAGACGGCATATGGATACTGGAAACGCACCTAACAGATCATGGTTATAGCTCAAATCCAGGTGCTGAAGCTTGGAAAAGTTGCCAATTTCTGCTGGTAAGGTATTGTAAAGCTTGGAATGGCTAAGATAAAGGAACTTGAGTTGAGAAAGTTGAGACAGTTCTGCTGGGAAAGACTGGTAGAGTGAGACATAAGACAGATTCAAGAGCTCTAAGGCTTGGAGAGTAACAAGGTATTGCATTACAGGATAAAAACTGCTGGCTACATTCACCTCCAATGAGGACCCAGCAAAGGCCATATTCAGGGCACTGACGCTTCCATTGCTGTGCAAGGAAAAACCCAGTTCAAGCAAATAGGTAATGAGAGTATGTTAGACAAAATAACTGAAGCATTTGAAACTACTTACTTGTTGCAAGTGATTCCTTGCCAGTGACAGCAGCTCCCACCCTTGGTCCATGTTGCAAATGCAGTTTGTTTAGAATCAAAACCTGATCTGAAGCTCAGAAGAGCATTTTGTTCTTCTTTTGTACAAGCCCAGCATGGCCCAGCTAAGAGGAGAAGCAGAAGGAACCAAGCCATTTGTGTTTTTTTGCCTTGCTCATAGTAGGATCCTTTTATAAGGGCTCCGAATCATGGCATAAAGAAGAATACTGACGTTTGTCACGTGAACATTGTCAGAACAGATAACGGGGACTTTAAGGCTGGCATCCAAAGTCTAAAGGAACGAAGAAAATGTTCCAGCACAAATTGAAGCAGATATGGTAAACATCCATAGTTAATTTCGTAATAGGAAACAGTCGTGAACAGACTGGCGAGCCATCTGTCTGCTGTTTCCTTACATAAAGCATAAAACTACAAAAATGGAGTCTGTCCTAATTTTTGAAGGGTAAAATTTTGTCATGAATGAGTCAATTATGTAGCCGAAATTTAGAAGCGTATATTTCTAACCTAAGGTTTGCAATGGTGAGTATCAGTATTCGTATGGAAAAAGGGTATGTTGGTGACGGTGGCACTGTGGATTCCAAACTCTAGAATCTAGGGCGAGCATCTGTTGCTCGGTTGGCCGGAAGTGTTAGTCCTCACGTGGTCTGCTCCATAGATGGCGGAGATGGCGAGGGCGGCTTTTGTTATGTGTCTTGGCTGTGGGCTTCTTTCTGTTTTGGGGTTTAGGATAAGGAGGGGTCGGGTTGCATGGTCGGGAGCGGAGTTGGAGACTAGTGCAAGGGCATTTCTGTCAGAGGTAAGCGGGGTGTGTTCGTGTTGTTTTGTTTATAATGTCTTTGAAGAGGGCAGCGAGGAAAGGGAAGAGTGTTGCTTGCTCTGTCCCTGCTTCTCTGAGTTGTTTAAACCTCGGTTCCTCTGATTCTCAAGAGCGTGATGTTGGGGGACATGCTGGTTGTTCTCTTGGGCAGGATTGGAATGCCATAGACGTGAGTGTGACCTTAGGTTTGTCTGGGCAAGATGTGCCCATGAGTTTTAAATGCTCTTGTGGGGTTTTGCAATCGAAGGTATGTGGCTGGAGTTGTCTGCCATCTTCATAATGTGAGTGAGTCTGCTAAAGAATTTGTATTTGAGATGGGGAGCTGGTGACACGAAAAATTTAGTTGTGCTTGATAATAAAAACCTGTTGAATCGAGCTGCCCATTTTGTGAATTATCATGGGAACCGTAGATTGATGCTAGTCTGTTGTATACGTTGGCCAGGATGATTCGTTCTGGAAAATTTACCTTGTCTAGTTCTTGGATTATCCCTTCAAACACTGCCCATATCAATGAGCACCGTGTTCGGGCTGCATGGAGAGTCCTGCTCAATCCTAGTCACTGCATGCCGTCGGATATGAGAACCATCTTGTTTGGCTTGCCAGCAGGTTTTGTACCTGTGGAAAGGAATGGGCCTGGGCAGAGGCGGTATTGGGATGATGCTATTCCTGCTGATGAGCATGATAATAACTTCGAGGATATTCATGATGCTTCTTATAGTGCAGACAGTCCTGATGTTGTGATACTTGAGCCTGGTGTAGATTACATGCCTGTGCATAAGGGTGATCGTACCATGGCTGTTGGCTGATGAACTTGGTTGGGTGTTGGTTGTACAGTTGGGTTTCTTTGTTTTCATGGTTTTGTTTGTTTTATAGTTGCAGGAGTTATGGAGACTGGTCTGGAAGCAATTGTTGGCGTGGAGCAACCTGTTGTGTCTTTGCCTGAATCTTTCATTTCATCTGCTGTAGAGGCATCCCATCCCGACCCTGTTGTGTTTTCAGCTGAACCTGAGGTGGCATTTTCCGCTCAGGAGTTCGTGAATAATGTTATCCAAGTTGGGACTGAGGCGTATAGGATTGCGGCATCTCTGCGCTTGCTTAGGCGGCAGCTTAGAGGGTTCTATGTATCCATTGACAATGCCATATCTATTGTGGAGTGGGGCAATTGGGTGTGCCTGTTTCTGAATTGCACATATTACGTTCTCATATGAGCCTTGCGAGGGCATTACTTGTGCAGGAAATACGGCAATTAGATGCAATCATTAGGCATGCACAAAGTGGATCAGCTATGAACTGATTTATTTACACATTCTTGTTTTGTTAGCTTGTGATTTTGTATGTGGAGTTCATGAACCTTGATCTAGATTTGTATTGTAGTGCTTGCAGGAGCACCTTCATGTTGTTGAGCTCAACTTTGATAAGTTAGTTGTGTCCTTCAACATTGTGAACGTTCTTTTGAGTTGTCAATGTATAGATATGGTTTGCTGGTTATGGGAAATGCTTATTCATGATTGTGAGGAGGCTGAAATTGGTTAATGTATAATAGGTATGGCTGGTTATGGGAAATGCTTATTCATAATTGTGAAGAAGCTGAAATTGGTTAAGGGAACTGTGTGATGAGCTGGATTGTGAAAGTAATGGGACTAATTTCTCTGCTATGTTAGGTCGTTGTGGGAAATGCTTATTAATAAATGTGAGGAGGCTGAAATTGGTTAAGGGAATTATGTCATGGGCTGGTTTGTTGTTTACATTTCATTCTATAAAATAATGGGACTAACTTGTGTGCTATGTTAGTGGGCTTCGGCCCCTGGGCATACCAGGCATCCCTCTTGTGGGATACCTAGTATGCTTGGATGATCGACTCCCCAGGCTCATTGTTTATTTTGCCCAAATTTGAATGGGTTGTATTTGTAGCCTGAGGCTTTCAATGGTTTGCATGGCTCATAGGGGCAAGTCAAATACAAGGGATTTGACCCCATCTTAACTTGAATTCCAAGGCTGGAATTTGATGAGGTGGCATATGTTGTGGAATATGCTTGCATCTAATGGTCCAAAAAAATTGTGAGACACCCCCAAATGATAATGAATGCATGTCAATCTAAGAACATGCAAGATTGAAGCCTATGCTAGTACCTTGTGTTCTTGTGTCTGTAGGATAGAGACACGTTGTTCATAACTACCATGTGATTCCCACTATTAAGCTCATTTTGCGCGCACACCATCGCCATTTTGATGGCCCTCAAACTGCCAATATTAGAAGTATCTATGTTTTCGGTTTGTGCTATGGACATTCATCTAAGTCATTAACTAATGATACTATGATTACCGCCACACAAGTTACAATAGAAGCATTCGACATTGTTAAGAGGAGAAAACTTTAGAGGAAATTTGAGATCTCATTTCATCCCCATAAGAATCCTCCAATGGAATGGCTACCCTCTATTAACTGCAATTAATGCAGCACCAACAACTTCATTGCTGTTGTTTTTCCCCCATAACTTTTGATCCACTTGTCAAAATGTTGCGGCGTTTGTTGCATTAGATGCGGAATGAAAAGATCTTTCCAATGATATATGGTTATGATGTATTTCAATATGGTCATATGCGTTAACCTTAAAAAAGTATGATTTTTTGCTTATTTCTTATATATTTGTATCGTAAAAGATATATGAATGGGTTATCACTAGATAGATCTTGTGAAGACGAACCCATTGCTACAAAAAGTTTTTGAATCGGAGTTCTGGATCAAAAGTTATAATGAAAAAATGATACTAAAGAAGTTAGTTGTAGCTGCATTAATTACAGGCTGCCACATAATACTGGAATGAGATATACTGGAGCTCTTCTCTTATTGGACAGTTTAAAAAGCTGACATGGCATTTTAAGCATCCCTTAATGGGACAAAATATGATCTCATTTTTCCTCTAATGGGTGTTAACCATTTAACATGCCTATGCCTTGGCATCTTGTCCACACCGCTCGTGATTTAATAGCTTGAATGCAGCAAAGCAAATGGCAAGCACTGACATGTGAATGCCAATATCGTGCAAATTGCAAAGTAGAGTAAATATATAAATCATACATACCAACAACTAGACCAGGCCCTTCATTACAATTTTGAATTATAAAAGATAAAAAAAATCAATACATAGTCTCATAGAACCCGAAGGAACATTTCTCTCTTTAGTGTACTGAGTAGCCCCATACAAAAATGATTGGCGAGACAACATTTCTCTCTTTAGTGTACTGAGTAGCCCCATATGAGGCATACAAAAATGATTGGTGAGACTGCATCAATTGTGTGTCTTAAAGTAATGTTTAGGTTCTCTTCACCAATCAAATTTGCTGAACATCTTCAATCATTCCTAGTGATTTATAAATGTCACTGCAAGGCCAATCAAAAGATGCCAGTATAGAATTCTAGAACTTAACCAGCTTGATGGGCTTAAAATCCAGTCCAGACTCATCAATATTATGAAACTGGTCGAAAAGAGGCACACTTAGAAGTTGTGGGTCAAAGCCCTTCACATGAGCTGCATTGCATTGTTGTTTAGACAAATATCCAAGCTTGACCATATTCTGATCTGTGTATACATGCCTGTTTCGTTCTTCACAAAAGTCAAAGACATGCATCATGCAATAAAGTTGCAGACTTACACCGGCAGCTAACGGGCAATACACATCTTCTAATTGTTTTGGACAGTCAATTTATTCAAACCTTTTCCATTTGGTTCACCTGTGGCCAAAAACAGCATTATGATTACGCGTACACTTATCAGCTGCACTGTCTTTAGCAATGTTAAGGGCAAATGCTACTAGCCTATCAAGAGCCCAACTATAGTACATTTGCTTACGCCCTAGCATGTATGTGTGCACATGACATTTAAGTCAAATGTGTCAAGGGAAAACATCTCTCAAAGCTTCTCTTTACCTGCCACATATATGATATGAGCAATTATTAAAAAAGCAATAAACTACTTGAGGAGAAAGTATGATTCAGAGTAATAGCTTGTTTACCTAAATATACAGTAAGACATCAACATACTAGTATTGAAAAGTGGCTTATTGGGTTGCAAAGTAAGTGAATGTCCGAATCAAAGTCTATGTCCTATTGTATCTGCTGTTTTGGCCAGTTTCTCGCAGAGAGCAGGGTCCTTTCAATATGGATTTCTAATATTAAATAACCAATACCAATATTATTTCAGAACACGTGAATCAAAATATTCAAAAGAACTTGAGTATGTAATTGATTTTTTGCATTGTTGTTTTGCTTGTTTTCCTTCCAAGCTCCCTTTAAGCATACACTTGGGGCGTAGTAGCAACAACCAGCTCTGTCTGTCTCGCACGAAAACGCACATGAACCATCCAAATTTTTTACCCAACCCTATAAACGGCTAAGCACCAACCATTTTTACATGATATCTTATAGTATAAGAACAGTCGGCATTGACGAACATGACCAGAATATTGTTGTTCCCAATAATGAAGCATCAAAAGCTAAGGTTAGTAGTAAAGCTTCAAGGATAAGATCCGCACCTCCACCTGCAATAAATATTCCACAACTTGCAGAGCAAAAATTGGAGCAGTAACTACAGGCTGCATTGGATTCATCTAACAGAAAGGCAGCAATCCCAGAAATTGCATGAAGGATCTCTAGAAACTCGGCTGCATTGGGTTCATCTAACAGAAAGGCAGCAATCCCAGAAATTGCATGAAGGATCTCTAGAAACTCAACTGCATAGTGGAATTCGAGGTTGCTTGTCTACTGCATAAAGGAATGTGAGATGCCTTGTTCACTGTACAAAAGATATTCAAGGTTATCTGTTTGCTAAAACGATTTGCAAAGAGCCTATTCATGCTAGTGTGTATAGAAAATGCCACTGTATAATTATCTAGACCATCTTATCTGCCAATGATACTGTGAAACAGAAGCTTGGCATCAAACACGTGCCAGCTGAACAAAGAATCAATGCTCTAATTTTAAAGACTTCTTTCTGTATCTTCAAGGATTTGAACCTTGCACTTCTAGTGCCCCATTATTTTCCTTGCCAAGGTTGTGCAATCTTACAAATCTGTTTAATTAATGACATTATAATTGAGCTGCAACAATGATCACATTAATGCCATAAAAAAGAATACAATATAATAGCAAATTACCTGAAAACTTGCTCAAAACCAAGCCGGGATCAAAATAAAATCCAAAGATTAATACTCGAACCTTCTAATGCTTGCAAACAATTAGAAACCTTAATAACTTATTAAGTGGCAAAGCATGCTGATGCAGAATTTGCAAAAAACACTCTAGGATTGCAACAGACTGCAGACATGCGGTCGGATCTTGGAAGGAAACATAATTTTAATTTGATCAAGAAGTCATATTTAACCCATAGTTAAAGCTGTTTAAATCCATAGACAAAACTTAAGTTAAAGACCATAAATCTGACTGTAAAAGCTCTATATCTCGACCAACCAACAGAGGAACGAGTTTTTCCCTTACCAGCTTCGTTGCAAAGCTTTATATCTCGACCAAGCAACAGAGGAGTGAGTTTTTTCCTCACGAGCTCCGTTGCAAATGATGGAGGACCAGTCTTTTTGCTGTGAAATGGCAGAGCAAACACAGTGAAAGCTTGTTTCTGGCATGCCAGACTGCCTCAACGAACCAAAAGGATTGAATTAAATGAAGCCCCTCTTTCTTCAACTGATCGGAGCTCCCTTTTCTTGAACTGATCGTGGCTATTCTTGCCCTAAAGAACCCTAATACATCTTCGCATTTTTCTGCTTTTTTTAGATTGATCATGGCCGTCTAAAGAAAGAGCCAATCATGAAGAAATCCCAGAGCTTTGCCCACGACGAAGGATGCTACAATGGGTCCGGTTCGACCAGCGAAGCTTGGAATTCTTCAAATCCTGCAGCAGTGCCTTCTGGGCCAAGTAAACAGGCGACCATTGAATGCTTTAGATGGAGTTCAAAAAATCCAAAGCATTCTTCCCCTAAAATTTTGTTTGCACATACGTGTCAGCACCAGGACGCTTCAAACAAATTAGCTTCAAATAAATACTGTCAAACAAACAGAAAACGAGACTGAATTATATACGAGTGACAAGAAATTTATCGTGGCGGCCTCAGTTTACGACATGTAAAAATTGAATTAACCATGCCTAAGCTTGGAGAATTGTCAAATAGTTAAAAGGTGCAAGCAGATATTAATTTCCAAGAATGAATTATCAAATGGTTAAAAGGTGCAAGCAAGTATTAATTTCCAAACCTAACATAAGGAAAGACTAAGACATTCCTAAAGGTGGAAGATAGACCATCAGCCAGTAGACACTTACACATGAGCTAAATCAACAAACAAAATCAGTCATATGGCATTTACTTGCCAGAAACAATGGCATGGCATTATCTAGAGTACTCCCACGTCCTAAGAGAAGCATTGATGCAGTTTCAACAACGGCATGCCTTACGTATGGAGATGGATGTCCACATAATTGAGAGAAAACATTATTGTCATTGGATAAATTTCATCAACACTATAGACAAAACGAAAACCAGAGACGCTATTCTTCTTAGTAAAGGCAGAGTCTCTGTCAACAGTGTATTTATATGAAGAACTATCTGTTCTATCCATTGTAATGTCCGTTTGATGCGAAAAATTAGAGGAGCAAATTCATCATTTGCAATTTTTTTAATGCCGCCTTGAGAGTCTGCATTTTCGAGCGCAACATGTTTCATGCTATAATAGTTTGCTGAAGCAGTTGTAGTGTTTTGAGGCAAAAATTTTACAAACTATCAAGCAATTTATTTGTGAACTTTGAAAGCAATTTGGGGTTCTGTAGAGTAGGTTTGTAGAGTAGGTTTCCCAATGACCGAGCATCTCGCTCTTGTTGGGTCTTCTTTTATTTAATTATTTTGGCCATTAGATATGGACTTTTTTTTGCCAGAGCTTTGTCATCCACGGCCAAATTTGGAGCTTCTGGAATTGGATTACAAAAAGTCAGGAGGTTGCACACATGGTCGGCCTGCGCAGGGGGGAGCTTGCACTTCTGAAATACTACGTAGGGTGGATCTGCGATTTTGGTCTTGCTTCACAGCATTTGGATCGGGCACCGATGCTCTAATTCGTTGCAGGATGCTCACTTTTCCATTCCACGAGCTTGCCACGTGTATGACTATAATTTTTTTCCTGTGAATGCCATGATTTAATTCAACGGCTCTTATTTTTTATTCAAACAAAAAAAAAACATTAGGATGGGGTTAGCCATTAGGATGGCATTAGACTCGAGAACCTTCTGTAGGCTCTGAGATGACCATAGCAGAGCCCACAACAGAACAGGAGCTCAATTTTGGATGAAACTTGCAAAAAATGCTTCATAATTTCTGTTTCTCATTGTTTAATCGTTGTTTATAATTTGGGCTTGTTTATGGGTTTGGAAAATGAGGGTTTCGGAACTAAAACCTCGAGGTCCTTCTGTTTGATTGCAGAATCGAAGCCTTGCAAAATCGAAACTTGTGTGCCATTTATCGCTGGGCTTTTTGCTCGATGCTAGCACCCACACCAATCATATGAAGTAGAGACGAGCTATAGGCAGTGAGCCGGTGCGACAGTTAGAAGAGAAGAATGGGTCAAACCTCCAGTAGTTCCAATCCAGCCAATTTCCAAAACACAATAGCGTTGGAATAAAGGAGCTTTGTATTGTAAAGCTCAAAAGGAAAGGCTAACTACTAACCCACATACATTGTGAGGCAACATCATCTCTTTCTTGACCCCCTGTCAAGAAAGATGACCCCCTGCGTAGATGATTATACAAAGGTTAAGGCCCCTATATTGCAAAGGCAATTTCTAAGATTAAAACTGATTTGAAATCTTTCGGCAGAGCAGTATTGAAAATATTGTTTGTAGCAAATCAGTATTCTGGACCCATGTATTGCAAAGATGATTATGCAAGGGTTAAGGCACCTGTATTTGTTAAGGCCTTAGTATTGCACAGCCAAACACCATAACATTAGCATACAAATAGTTTGGGTCGGATTCAAGGAAAATCCTTACAAGCTCATAAAATTGGCAGATTTGTTGCGACAATAAAGGGAGGATTAAGGCTTGAATCTGCGACCAGAAGCAAATGATCCGCTTGTTATGATCTGCCCAAAAAAAGTATGAATATGAAGAGAAAAATATCTCCAAAACAGAGGCCAGCCTCCCTTTCCCAAATAGCTGCTCCGGCATGGGCCGTTAAAACTGTCGGACGGATTGATTTTTGAAGCGAGCAGAGGATGTCATGTTGACACCCGTTTCTCCTACTCTGTCTATGGCAGGTAGAGGTAGCTAGGGCAAGGACATGGTCGGCTCTAGTCCCACATTTCTTATTATTTTTTTTTAGGTAGAAGTGGCTAGGGAAAGGGCATGATCGGCGCCACCATGAGTGGAGAGGGTCAAGTGTTCGGATCCTAATCATACTCTAGCCTAATCCAGCCGATCTAACCTATTCTATCTAGCCTATTCCATCAGTCCAAAGTCTCCTCTATTATCTAGCCAAATCTAGCTTTTGATCTGACTAAGGGTCGATTCGCACCCATGGTTAAGTTTAGTTAAGTTATTTTTATCGTTAAGTTAATACTAATTGGATGATTCCCTTCACACCAAAGCTAGTTAAAAAAATAGGTTAGGCTAACTTAATGTAATACTATTTCGCACTAAAAACTTTGGTTAAAACATAACTTAACTAGCTAACTAAATTGTTTCGAACATGTCTAGTTAAGTTAGCCAAGGGCATAAAAAATTATAAGCACAATTAACTAAACTTAAAGTGACCTCTATGAGGTGATTTAACTTTTAGTGCTAATTTCTAATTTAGTTAACTTTTAGTTAATTTTGCTAATTAGTTAGTGTTTTTGGTTAAAAAAAGTTAACTAAATTTCTTAACTATCTGCTAACTAATTAACTAGTAGTACGAATGTAAATTGACCGTGGGTCCGAATATACCCTAAACCCTAATCTAACCTATCTAGTTTTTTTTTTTTTCTTTTTTTTTTTTTTTTTTTTTTTTTTTTTTTTTTTTTGGGGGCATTGACATTGCGCCCTTTGCAATTTTGATTATATGAAATAATATATAACTGATAAGGTATTAGTCGCCATAGGGCGTGTTATAAGTAATGGTTATATGGTCTGCATACATGTTTGATATTGTCGTATTATGTTGCATTTACTTTGTGCATGTTTGGTTTTTGTATTCATTATTTTGTTTTGTTTGTAGGCATAAAAATGGCCTCAGTAAGGACAGAGATGCTGAGTGAAATTAGGCGCATACTCATCAATCAAATATGCGCACAGACCGACCCGGATAGGCATATGCAAACTGATGAGCGAATTAACCATTTTGTAGCGTCAGTTGAGAAAGAATGTCGGTCTGAATTATGTGGGACGTGGCCAGAGCATGAGCCTGAGTTGCAAGATATGATGAGAAAGAACTTGAAGTCTTGGGTTTGCAATCCTGAGCCGGAATTGAGGACGCTACTTAAGTATAAATGCCATTTATAAGCCCCCATGTTGAGGCATACGTGGGACGATGGGCTAATTCGTGGCGAAGTGCAAAAGTCCGACGCAAAGATCACAAGATGGCCAGTAGCAGTCTCAAAGATGAACAGGTGAAAGGATTAGATACTCTTATCCATGGTGGGAGCTCTATTGGTGCAAGGGCTAGATTATCATTGCATGCTCATGATAAATGTGCTGCATTTATTGATAGCATTCCTGTGGATGCTGTAAGCGTTGTAAAGTGCATTGGTAGTAAACAAGACTGCCAGATATACCAAATCCAGATCTTGGGAACCCTGTACTTTAATGCAGAGGACTATTATACAGGCATTGTGTGGAAAGGCCAAGATGGAGCCGCATCATGGTTGTTGGCTGACAAGTATATCCGTTTCAAGAGCCCAAGTCCAGCACTGGCCACACCCCTTGGACTTGCCCCTGAGGTCTTTTGTGGATATGAGCCACAGGGACCAATGGTAGTCTTGCCATTCATGAATGGAGGAACCTTTGCAGAATTACTTCACCATCTTCCGAGCCAATTCTCTTCTTATAGGAGATGGTCAAATGCAATGCATAGTGCTCCAAGAAGGGCTGATATGAAGATAAGTGCGGAGTGGAAAGCCAAAATGAGACTCTTGTATAAGTACGTCCAAAATAGCTCTCGCTCTTGCAGAAGGAGTCTATGCCATCCACGCTCCAGGTTGGACACACACAAAGCTCAATTGCAGAACGGTCAAACTCCATTTTGATGACTCCCTTGCAAATGTGTGGGTGGCTATTGGTGATTGGGACACGACCCTCTGTTTTTTTTTGCAAGGAGCGAATGCCCAAGTTAAAGAGTCGTTATACACTACAAGATGGAACGGTGCGATATCCTTGGTGGGAAAAGAGAGTTTTTACAACATCATCAAATGACCAAGCATCATGGGGGCATGAGATATCTGACGTATATTCCTTGGGCTACATTTACGAGATGTTCCTTGATTTTGTCCAGGCAATGCGGCTTATGGGGTTGTGTGTTGAGATAAACCCAACCGACTGATACTCTAGCACATTGGACATCATCCAACATATGAAGGTCCAAATGATGATGGATAGAGAGCTGGTGCACATGGATCGCCCATCTATTGTTAGCGTCATCGATGTGTTCAAAACAACAGGGCTTTCTTCTGATATAGTTGTGAGAGAGAGACGACATATGAAGTGTGGTGATCCACTTGAGATGGCTAAGCTACTGTTAAGTGCTTGCAAGAAGTGATTAATATAATTTTGTCCTCCTATTTGAGGCTTGTTGCAACAAATAAATGTTTTTTTATTGAAAATTACTAATGGAAAAGTAATTTATTAATGAAAAAAAATTATTATTAATGGTAAATAAATTATTAATCATAACTTGTAAATAAAGTGTCGCTACAGACGTCAAACCCTAGGTTGTGTGTGCTACATCATCAAACCCTAGATTGTAAATGCCATGTGGCACAATCTAGGGTTTGATGATGTGGCACACGCAAGCTAGGGTTTGATGACATGGCACTTACTATGATGTGGCAATACGACGTCGCCACATGACAAATCTAGGGTTCGATGATGTCGCAATGTAGGGTTTCATGATGTGGCACAAAAAATGCCATGTGGGATAATTTAGGGTTCGGTGTATGACGTGATACAGGGTCTGATAATATGGCAACCTAGAGTTCGATATGCACCCCATACATATATACGAGATAATTTTATAATTATAAAATAAGAAGATAAGAATATAAATTTAAGTATTTATTCGAAGATATTTGTTCAAAGCCAAAAATGCGATAATATAGTTAAGATGTGGGTGCAAATGCACCCTACTTCTCTCTTCCTTTCTCTCGCTAATTCTCGTTATGTTCAAATTAATATATATAGTCATGGCGGAGGCTCAACTGTTAGCGGTCTTTCTCATTGTGGCTATCTTTCTCCTGATGCGATATTCGTGGCATCATGTGTCTCCCCCTCCGCCCCCGGTCACGACCGCGGTAGCGATGCCAGGGCTCATTGGTAGTATATTTCGAGCCATCAAAGTACTATTTATGATCTGTACAGTTTGTAAGTATCATCCTATTATTGCAACCATATCTTCTTCTTTAAAAAGCGATGGCTTTGGTTTGCGTGCCGGGAACGCCACATGTTACGCCGCATGTGGCGTTCCCTTCCCCCTTCCGGAAAGAGGAGAATTGCATTTCAAACTTTGGAAACGGAGTGAAAATCAAAGCTTTGCAGTGGAGAGCAGACTGGCTAAGCAACAAGAACATGCCGATTGTCGCAACCAGGTTGTCTACGACTCATAATCCCCTAAACCTTTTGTATTTTGAGTCTGTCTCGCATGTTGTAGTAGAGTACAGCATCCCGCCATAGCAAGATTTTGTCCAAGGTGCAGAGTTGGAGTTATATGTCCCAATCAATCTGCTTTTTGCTATGGGGGGTTTGCTCTACTAAATTTACCATATCCACAATCTGAAGGTTTTTTTTTTTTTTTTTTTTTTTTTTTGCATGTATCATCTGCAGCTGGAGGCAGCTGTGCAAGCAAAGCTCTAATATATGGACTAAGATATTTGCGGCTGGAGCATTTGTACAAGAGGACTAAATTGCAGGAGTGCTTCTTGGTTGCGAAGTCAGAATATTAGCTGGCATCATCGTGTATTCTACCTTTTATATGTTTTCAAATAGCCCCTTTACTATTGTTATAGGTTTGTGGTGATTAGATTATTTTCCATTATCCTTCAGAGTGCTTAAAGATGCTAACATTTATATATACATGACTTGCAGGCCTGTGAAACCGAATGGACTAGGCTAGAAGCATAGATAAGGATCACAAGTTTGACTATGTAAGCACAGCTGGATGAGCTTCATAACAAGGTACAATGTCATTTTTTTATGAGTGATATGCTTTTGGGAGATGAAATTAGAATCGGCTATGTTCCTTCAGGAAACATCAAGCATTGCCATTTCATTATGTATAGCTACTGCATAGTAAGAAGGATGCAGGAGCAGCCAACCGCTGTGCTTGCATTCTCATTCTTGAATGTGCAGTGGTGGTTCTGGCTGATCCTGTCCTAGGGGACGATCATCCTGTTGTCCCTTCTAATATCATGGCAAAAGATTAAGCTGACATGTGGAAGTCAAAGATAGATATTCCTGGTGATATTGCTGCCAATAGTCCACCGGGTAGACAGACATTCTTATAGCTATTAGCGGCATTAATCAGAGTATAGTCAGGGTGAATAATTGGTTACAGCCGTTACTAGCGCAGGTAATTGTCTTCACTATGTAAGCGCTTGGACTCTCCATCGGGATACCAGATAGGCTTATACCTCAACTTGACCCAATATAGGCATCTACTATGTTGGACAATAGAACCTGTGTGTCATAACGCCTTTGAAGCATTGTTATGCTCTTGACTCAATCAAGCAACATATCTGATTGATGCTAGCAGAGTCACTACTTAGAACTTAGTCGCGTAGTTTAGAGGCTTTGGTTGCTAATTACGCTGATCTAATTTGAGAAATGGTTGATTTATTGTACCATATTGGCATCGATTAAAGATGGGTGTCTTACATGTGTTACAAATATATGATTGTGACTTTCCATCCAATGATATATTTACAATGTTAATTTCAATGTATTATTAAGCAGAGACATATAACAATTGGTCTTAATGAGTAGTTTGCAATGATGAAGTGTCGGAGTTAGTGAAGGAAATCAATGATAAATATACATGACTCAAATCAGTGATAAATATACATGACTCGAAAGAGCAAAATTGTCTTAGTGAAGGCATCTACAAATGTGAGGGTTTCTGTAAATTGATGAAAAGAAAAATATTGTTGTATAATTACTTAGTAAAAGAATTCTGATATAATGTTGAAGAATAGAATATGGAAAGCAATTTTAGAATACTGCATCTGATATTACTAATTTGTGATGTAAATTCATTATGTGCATGTGCACATCATCTAAATATGGGATTCCATTATTGCAGGGCTGCAACGTCTATGGGAACATTATGCTCTAGGCATATTTTAACAATCGGCCTCTGGGCCGGTATTCTTCAAAATGTGCATCCATTCGTGAGGCTGACTTCATTATCCTTTGTATGAAAAATGATCAAAGATGTTAAAAATGTTACTTTCTACTCCAACGAAGTTCTGAATTATGGAAGCCGTTATTGTACCTTAGAAGGTAAGTGCCTACTACGAACTTCTATCAATAGTAGAATGCTTAATTGAATTTTACATTTAGTAACTTTTGCATTTTATACATATCAATAGGCTGCGACGTTGGAAAATGTAATTAATTTGCATGATATATTTCTTCTTCTGCATGCTTATGATGAACTTTCATCAAGATAATTGCCTGGTCTTTTGGCATCCATATGCAAATATTCTTCCAACATCAAAATTTTCACATTTTCCTTCACATATGCTAAGCTTGCACTAATATCGTATCATTTTGAACACTGATAAGCAGGGTTGTTAGCATTTATTTGATTAACATATATGCAATTTTGATCAAAATCCAGTATGTCTCTGTAATTAGGCAATATGATCTTATCAATACTAGAGCAGATAGTATCTATTGAAAGACGTAGGCAAACTGTGAGAGAACATTACAAATCTAGACTTTTAGATGAATTTGCATTTAGGTTCTAATAGGATATCATTAAATGGAAGTTTTTTGCCTGGATTAAATGCAGTGAATGTACGAGTTAAACTGAAATTTTTTTGCAAGCTTCTTAGCATCCCCTTCATTTGCAAAGTAGTTTGAAGCAAGTTTTTTGTATTAGCTAGAGCCCTATTTTCATACTCATTTATCTCATCAAAAGCTTTTGGTAATATAGCCTCATATTTTTGTGAGAAATGATAAAAAAGAATCAATATGAGCAAAATCCATGCATGTTTTGTACTTCATTTTGCCCAAAACATACAGAAGGCAATCATTTTAAAATGCAACACTTAACCAATTTATAAGTGGGCAACATCTCAAGTGCAGTAAATGACAACCGTATCATGATTTATACACAAAGAAATTATTTTAAAATGCAACACTTCAGCATCAAGTGCAGTAAATGACAACCGTATCATAGATGGCATTTTCTACCATTTCAAAAAATCCCTTATCCATTGACGTGGTGAAGATTAAGAAGAGTATTCATTGTCAACTGAATTATACTTTTGGTCTCATATTATTATTGTATATCTTTATTTGCTTTTCCTTACCTGATAGTCCCACAGAAACACACACAGCAACTCAACAAGCGTTGTTGCTAAAGCTTTACAATGCCACCATGTTTAGGACTCATCTTCCAAGCAATTAGTTTTATATATTCAAATGCATTATTATGGTGTGGATTTAGTATTATATTTCTAGCATCTCCATTCATCTCCATGTGGGTTATTTATTGTCTAACCCATAGGATTTACCAAGTATCATTTACTATATACATCATTAGAAGTAGAGTTTCTACTCTTTTTAAAACAATCGACCACTAATTTCACACAGATACACACACATGCCACATCACATCACCAGACACCGTTTTACTTATATCTCCCTTGCTCTTGCTTTTACCCCTGATGCACACATGCATTTCTTCTTATATCTGTCAATCTCGAATGAGCTTCGCATCAAGGCGGCAAATGTTCCTAGAGTTCTTTGGATAGGTTCAGTTGAGGCTGATGGATATAAACTCTACATTTTTTTTTTTGAAGAACTGTGCCATCAATATATTAAACTCTACATTTTTAGATTGCACCAATTGTATTTGTGTGTATACATAATATATTTGTTAAAGATTTTGTTGAAGACAACTGTTGAACTAAGAGCTAGACAGACTTTATATAAGTTACTTCATCTTCTATTTACATTTTAAAGAAAATATTTTTTCTTTATCTATATGTGTCTATTGCACTTGAAACATATGTTGTCATAAATGTCCATGTCCACGACTAATGCCCGGCATCGCCGGGCACACGTTTCTAGTCATGTATACTTATCAAATGTTTCTCTCATAATTTCTTTTGATCTAGGTGTGCTAGTTTTCTCTGCGATGAATCATAATCGCAATCGTAGGGAGAATGACGAAGACGAAGTAAGTATCATAACCATATATATGTTCTTATGTTTGTCCTCCTGAATCTGGCCGTTGATCCGAGATCCTACGGCTCACGTTGCTTTGGGACACATCCTACGGTCCAGATGGCTTGGAGTTTGTTTCAGATTATATGTAAGCGATCCTACGGTCCAGGTTGATCTGATCCTGATCGTCGGTCCGAGATCCTACGGCTCACGTTGCTTTGGGACACATCCTACGGTGCACATGGCTTTGGGAATTATATGTAATCGATCCTACGGTCTTGGTTGATCCGATCCTGATCGTCGATCCGAGATCTTACGGCTCACGTGGCTTGTATCCTACGGTGCACATGACTTTGGGAAGATCGGATCGTCGATCCGAGATCTTACGGCTCACGTGGCTTATATCCTACGGTGCACATGACTTTGGGAATTCCTATGACTCGTGTTGCTTTAATTATTGTCACGTGGTGAGATCTCGACCTTGATCGGGTCCAAGATCCTACGGCCCAAGTTGAATGCTCATCCCTTAGGAAGGGGCTTTTAAAATTTTTATGTTGTGTGGGGGATTCGAACCCTAACTATTGACCCCCCCAGCCCCCCATTCTAACCACTAGACCAAGCATTAATTCCACGAATAATTTATGTTTCAAAATACTTAAGGGTAATATTCCCATTAAGATAAAATAGACTATAACATTCTAGCTAGTTCAAGAAAGTTCTAGAATGTTCTGGAAGGCTCTAGAATGTTCTGGAAGGCTCTAGAAAGTTCTAGAATCTTCTAGAAAGTTCTAGAACATAAGAGAATCTAGGGGGGATCTAAGAAAATTCTTCCAGAAAGTTCCAAATTGTTCTAATAAGTTTTAGAATGTTCTAGAATGTAGGAGAATCTATGAGAATGTAAGGAAATCTAGGGAAATACTTCCAGAAAGTTCTAGAATATATTGAAAGTCTTAGAATGTTCCAGGAAGTCTTAGAATGTTCTAAAAAATTCTAGAATGTAAAGGAATCCAGAAGAATCTAATAGAATCTAAGAAAATCTTATAAAATGTAAGAGAATCTAGGAAAATATTTACAAGCCTAAGAAAATCTCTTAAAATCTGGGGGATCTAAGGGAATCTTCATAAAATCTAAGGGAATCTAAAAAAGTGTTGATGAAATCTTAGAGTATCTAGGGGAATCTTTATAGAATCTCTTTGAATCTCATATAATGTAAGGGAACCTAGGGCAATCTCATAAAGTCTAAAGGGATCTAAGGGAATCTAAGGGGATCTAGGGGGATCTTCATAGAATCTTGGAGAATCTATGGGAATCTAATGGAATCTAGAGGGAATCTTATAAAATTTAGAGGAATCTCCACGAAACCTCCAAGAGAACCTTGGTAGAATCTTAGAGAATCTATGAATTTAGAGTATTCTCAAGAGATTCTTTTAGAATGTAGGGCACAACAAGAACATGCAGCATAGGAACATGCTAAAACTCGGACATGCACCGTAGGACGCATTAATTTTCTTGTATATATATATATTTTTATATGCTTTACCCTCTAATTAGGTATGTAGGTTTATGCATGGAGTTTTAATTTGTTGTATAGAGGAAAGGGAAGAGTTTAGAGAAAATAGGAGGAGGACTCCACGAGGTAGGGGCAATCGTGCTGATGTTCCAAGTAGCCAACCTCCACCTGTCACTACAGCAACAGGTTTGGGTATTAAGGTAGCCTTTATAAAATAAATAAATAAATAAATTGATTGTTTTTTGCGTGATATTTGTGGCTCCTGCAGCTCCTCCGCCGCTCCCTGCCTTCCTCGCAAGCATGCCTCCCGCTAAGAGAGAACAAATTCAAGTATATTTTGCCTCTTTGATTATCGGCCTCCACGTTTTTGCGAGAATATCGAGGTCGGTAGACGTAGTATGGACTCCCATTTTAGGCATGAGACAGGAATAGATTTTTCTGGTGCAATTAACTTGGAGGGAGATTTCAACAGGTAAATATATATCCACTAGGTACCAAACATTTCTTTGGTTGCAGCATGTTAAAGATGCTCATTCTCATTACTTCCCAGGTCAAGAGGTAGTGGAACAACGGACTCACAGGGTTCAAGAGGGCGACGACGACATGAATCACCAGACTTATCAGGTTCGGGATCCCAAGGACAACGTGAATCGCTTGACTTGGAAAGGTTCGGATCCCGACGATGTCGTGTCACTGAAGGAGAGCGTCCATTTAGCTTTGTTTTAGATACGTAAGTTGGGGGGCGATTTGGCCCCGAATATACCCGATTATCATAATAATAATAATTTTTTGGTAAAATTTTTATGTGAACATATTATTTAAGATATCAACCTCAAATATTAGTACTTTGCCATCTAAATTTGGTGTTTTTTTCATTCTCTTCACTTAGAATAAATTGTAAAGTGCTCAAAAGTTTCCTATCGGGATGACGGGATATGTACATTAACGGTAGACATAAACATGCTTTTATATACCCGCCATTTATGCTTCAGGGACGATCTTCGGAAGTGTCTTTTATACTACACTGAGGGACGTGGTTTCAAACAATATCTCTCGTTTATAGCCTCCTGGCGGTCTAGGGGAGTGGCCTGGCACTTATGACCACCGCGAAATAGAGAGCATCAAAAATAAAATGAAAGAGTATTTCCCAGAGATAGAAAAAGCAAAGAGCTTAACTGGAAGAAGCTCGTTTCGATGATGGGCAAACTTCAACGAAAAAGGAGGTACATGACCTAGTCCTTTTATTTTTTTAATATTGCGTTGATCTATCGATTTATATGAAAGGCAAAGGGTGTTTGATAAAATGAAGTCGGATGCCAAAAAGTTGGAGGCGATTGGTCAAAAGTCCCTAAACTACTTAATCTCCATAAGGAAGATATCAAGTTATTTCTTTTTTTTTTTTTTTTTTTTGTCATTCGTTAACTTTTACTTGTGATAATGTTGTGTGCCTTGCAATCAGATCGCATTCAAACGTGCAAAGGATCTACTGAAGAAACATACAGAACAGACGGCGAAAGCAACTGCAAGTCAACGAATTCCGTCTCATTTGGGCTCCGGCAGTCGGAAAGGGTTTCACCATAGATTCGTGAGAGCTATAAATTAGTTCACATTAATTTTAATAAGAACTTTAAACGTCAAATAGCTAATATACTCGTCATATTGTCATAGTACTGGCTATACGGGTTTCCCCCTAGCAAGGAGCACGTACAAATAGCCACTACTCGTGGAGCTGTTTATCTATATCAACAGTTATGCGAAG
The DNA here is from genome assembly GCA_021234155.1 of Isoetes taiwanensis. Lineage (NCBI taxonomy): Eukaryota > Viridiplantae > Streptophyta > Lycopodiopsida > Isoetales > Isoetaceae > Isoetes > Isoetes taiwanensis. The sequence goes on along the minus strand of JAJEKV010000023.1, from coordinate 15,579,959 downwards.
AGGGAACTATCCCATATAACGGGAATGCCAATGTGCGTTGTATGTAATTATTATAATTCTATGAACTATATTAATGCCACGTTCTTCTAGTTTTATAGGAAGCAGTAGAACACATGAACCAAGCCTTAGACGAGGACGCAGGACGAGGGGTCGACGAGGGAGCGTCGAACTTTGGAGAGCCATCCAATCGCGAACCTCAAGATGAGGTTGAGAGTCGTCCTCAAACCACTTACTCGGATGACGACTCCACCGAGTCTGACAGAAATTAGCTCTAGGCTAAAAGGGTGGATACTCCCCTTAACGAGTTTTTTGTGATTATTCAAAAATATAAATACAATACACGATTTTCAATTAAAAAAAAAGGTGACATGCCTTTTGTCTCTTGTACATCATATTGTAATTATGTAAGCAATTCATTTATTTATTTATTTTTCTGCATGACGTCGCATGCGACGTCTAGAATTGTTTTATTTTAATTTCATTTAATTTTTTTAATTAATAATAAAATTTATTTATATAAATATTTTTTGCGCTTGCGATGTCTGATATACGTCGCATGTGACATCTATCAGACGTCGCACGGTCACGTCTGGGTCACGTTTGAGTCACGTGGGTCACGTCTGGGTCATGTCTGTGTCACGTCTATGTCATGTCTGTAGACGTCGCATGCGACGTCTAGTCCACGTCGCATGCGACGTGTCTCCAGCGACGTCTGTGTCACGTGGTCAGACGTCGCATAGACGTGACCCAGACGTCACTACAGACGTTGCTAAATGACCTTTCTCTTGTTGTGTTTGGGGGTTGAGGTATGGAGTTGGGGGAATATTCCGCGAGACTTTAGATTGTGCAAAGCCTGTGACAAGGAGACCGTGGAGGATGAGGAACACTTTTTACCTCTGTGAAAAATCTGATTTCCATTAGCCTTCCACATCCTGTTGTAGCATCTGCAGATGCAGAGCGGGCTCATGCGGCATCTGAGCTGTTGACCTGTGTTGTCAATATAACACCCTTGCAGAGACAGTTGCAGCTTCTGCGCGCTTGCTTCATATGCAGCCGGGCCGCCTATTCCATGAGCTAGAGGAGACCATTGGAAGTATGGAGTGGGATGAAGTTGCGGTCTCGGCGAGGGAGAGGCAAGCTCTCAGGAGCGACATGAACTTGGCACGCGCGTTGCTGCTGCGGGAGTTGAGGCACATTGACAGGTTGCTTCTCAATCTCTCAGGTTTGCCATGCTATGTATTCTGCCTCTAACAATTGCGCAGAGAAATGACAAGTTGGCGAGGAGGCATGCACATGCATTAAACATCACGAGCAATTGTGGACTGTTTTATTATGGGATTGTAATTCATTTTCTGTTATTCTTTTCTTCCTAGTTGCATTGCACTGTGTGGCTGTAGCATGGATTCTGCATTAAGAAAATTAAAAAGCTTTAGATGATGAGGAACTTGCATTAGCATTGGTGTGCTTGAGCACTTGCATGGGATTAGCCCCCTGGCATAATGGGATGCCCTTGGGGAGTTCCATTATGCTAGGCGAAGCATCATGGGACCTTCTTATGTCGATGGGGTTCAAGTCCCCATGCTTTATCATGTTATTTCTTTGTTTCATGTGATCGACAACATGACTGCTGTGCGGATCTCCTTGTGAAGTGCATTACTGGTATGCTGTGGGTGACATGCAGCTGGGTGGTGCAGGGCAGGCTTCCTCTTCTCCAATCTGTTTTCATGCGTTTCTCTGTGTTAGAAGTGGAGGTTGTGTTGCAGTCAACCCTACTGTTGAGCAGCAATGGAGTTGCTATAATCTGTGGACAATGCATGTTTAGTTGATGTTAAGTACCATGTATGTACTTGTTTGACTTCAATAGAATACATTTGAGACCACCTTTGCAGTTTGTGGGTTTTGATATTCTGTGGAATATGCCTTGGATCAAGGGTCAGGGTTAGATGAGTATGAGAGTATGTAGAGGTTTTTTATAGGATCACTTCATCCCATGAACTGCCGGGCATATTATGATCTTAGGGTCAAGTATGGCATTGAGGGTATTGCTTTGGAGGAGTTATTTACAAAAGTAACTGCGTCAGCAATGGGAAACTTCATTGTTATGGCACTTTTGAGAAGGGAGAACTTTATATTACATTACAAGACACTTTTATCTGATTATGAACTTGGCATAGCTAATGATCCTCAAGAGCATTACTTAGCTAGGGCACGATATTGAATTCTATGTTCTTTTGGATGCGTCTCATAGATTTTGATGGTCTAGTAGACAGAATTAATAAAATTTCTTTCTTTCTCCCTCCTTCCCTCCCTCCCTCCCCCCTCCCTCCCTCCCCCCCCCCCCCCCCCCCACATGCTCACGAATTGTTTGTACTCGTCGTATATGGCGAGAGATAAAATTTATACGCGACTTTATTACAGCAAGTCCAGCAGCTTGTTCAAGTATGTCAGCAGTTGCAGTTGGATAGTAAAGAGCTCAAAGAATGGGTTGCTTCACATGAATCTTCTTCTAGCTCTGGATTGAGGCCATCAGAACGTAAGATTAGCTTGCCAGAGAAGTTTGACGACATTCGGACCAAGCTTCGCGGCTACAACCAGTGTTAACCACAACTACTTATTAGGCACATATTCAAAAGTAGTCCAATTTTATTTTGTAGTTGCTTTACCTTCAATGAAGGCAACCGGTCATGCAACAAAACCTTGTTTTAAGGAAACAAGATCTTGGATATAGGAAGGGTTGCTAGAAATAATCTTATAATATGTGCCCCTTCTTCCACCTTGCATAGCCCAGAAAGCTCCCGATGCTGGCAATTGCGTTATGGCCCTATGTTAACTCAAAGGCTTGCCAATTCAACAATCACACAAATCTTGTGGCTTCTTTTTTTATACTTGTAAGCATCATCAAAATCCAAAAGGTTAGACTTTAGAATTTGTAGAGACTTGATATTTTTGATTCGGCCTATGATTCAGCTCTATCCTCAAATGCATCCCATAGATTGGGAACAAGTTGGATTGGTCGGTTCTCTTCACATAGGACCAGCTCTCAGTTAGTTTGCTCCTTTATTGGAGAACGGAGCCCCAGAATTGCAGGGCTTTGCTACTTTTACTGCTGAGCTCGAGGCACATTTCAGAGATAGATCAGCACACAATTGCTACGAAACTTAGTAATCTCAGGCATGGGATGATGTTGCACTTCGAGATTGTTTTCGAAATGGCTTATGCGAGGATGTTAAAGATATGTTGATGTCTATGGATGATCCTCATAATATGCTCTTTGAACGTAGGCAAGGGAAATGTAGTCAGGTCTTTCCAATCCCAAGAGCGCATGTTGTTACACCTGCCCCTATCCCATCTGTAGATTTCAGTAGGTCCGGTCGTGAACCATGCAGATTGATCGGGCAGTTCGACTGTTGCCGAGAAGCAGCATTGAAGAGAGGCTAATCGTTGCCTCTACTGTGGAGGAGCTGCTTATATTGCTCGTGAATGACCTGTGAAGTGCACAAATCAGTCAGTAAACTCCAGGGGCTGGTCCGGATAGTAGGAGTCTCTCCTCTGCTGGCTGCCATTTCTCAGACTCCTTTCACACTTCGTGACAGGTTTATTCCATCAGATAACGGTTTCCTTTGAATTTTCAAGCATGCCTTTGAAGTTTGAATGGCCTTTCTCTGGCATAGAGAAGGTACGTCACCGCCATAACTTCTGGCCAAGGATTTGCCAACATGTTGTTCTTGCTTGCAAGGGCAGAGAAGATAAGCAATATGGAAAAGATGGTGTGTGATTTTCTCTCAGTTTTGCATTCTGGTAGCCGGATTGTGGGTTGTAGTCTCCAGGATGTTCTGGGATATGGATTGATTGGATTTTTCTTTCTAATCCGAGGTGGGTTCTATTTAATCTTAAATTTTGGAGGTGGAAAAACTTGGGAATTTTTTGTCTGCTTTGCTCTAGCCTATGGAGGCCCTTTCCATGGTAAGTTTGCCTGCATCGTGTCCTTTAATTATAGAAGCAATGCTGCCTACCATTTATTCTCCATTTTGGTTGGCTATAGTCTTCCATTAAAAACTGCCAAAACTGTCATCAATGGGCCCCAGATTTTAATAGCTGACTGGGAAATCAATGTTGTTCAAACTGAACTCTGCTGTTGCATCTCTGTAAGTTCTTAAGAGGTTCTCTTGAAGGAAGATATTATGTTTACAATTCCATGGATTACTGTCACCAGCTTACTTGCAAATAGAGCATACCAGACAACTTAATCGGGTAAACATCTACTTCTGTCTTTAGATGCTCCATGGCCTGTATTTTATGAGTGACTGGTTGTTGCATGAAAGATAGAAAGCTTGTGAATTGACATTTTAACGCGTGGAGATATCACTCCAATAATAGATAATCTATAAAAAGAAAAGCATTAAGCAAGTATGCTTGCTAATCATTAGTCTTCTGCCATTTAATTTATAGCTACTTATTTGCTAACATATGAATTACTACAGGCAAGAAAGTTAATTTAAAGTCACTTATTTGCCATGTATTATTGCAGGCAAACCGCAGAACAGACGAGCAACAAAAATTAAGGTTTATGGTTGTACGCAAAATTGCCATTTAAGAATTTGTATAACAATGCCAGTTTTCATACCATGGTTCTATTTCAGATAGGATCATAGTAGCAAAATACTTTGCAGGCTTAGAAAGTGATATGTCTAACAGTCATATATCAACTTCTTTAACCAATGCCAATTGCAATTTCATGTGAGTCAATGCCAATCACAGAGGAGAGGAGTAAGGTAAGAGGCTTTCAGAAAAGTAGGCAACAAAGGCAAGGAATCCTAACTAGGGAGTGAGGTTATATCAGGATAATTCGAAACTGCAGACAAGGCAGCTTAACGTGGTTGCCAAAAGGGTTAGAGAAAAGAACTTTATAAACAAGGAAATGGAAGCCATTCCACAAATTTGGGCAATTCCTAGATAATAAAATAGACCAATTGGCTTACACTTGCAATTAACTTGCATAGTAACATGTATAATCGCTACATGCCTCACTGTCTTCTTGCACAAACTCATGAACTATCCTATGAGTGTAAATTGCATGTTTGGTTAACCTTTTATGTGGTGTGTGGTGCATTGCATCATCTGCTAGGTGGTTGAAAAACGATTCCTTAAACGGATGAATCTGTGTGCATATTATATAAAATAAATGTATTCTTTGAGTTTTATATGACTAATTGAGCCACTATTTGAAGACCAGTACTTACAAATGGATGGGTTTTTGGTTGTGAGAAGGGACAATCTAAATGCATAGTAGTTCAAGGATTGAGTGGCTGGGTTTTGAGTGAAACGTGGTGGTTTTCACCATAAATTGATTTTGATTGAGTAAAACATAGTGGCAGAAGACTAATGATTAGCAAGCATGATTTGTGCTGAAGGAAGATAATATGTTTACAACTCCATGGATTACTGTCACCAGCTTATTTGCAAATAGAGCATACCAGACAGCTTAGTCGGGTAAACATCTACTTCTATCTTTAGATGCTTTATGGCCTATATTTTATGAGTGACTGGTTGTTTCATGATACGTTCTATGATAGATAGAAAGTTTGTGAATTGGCATTTTAACGAGGTTATGCGGTTATGGTATGTGTTGATAACCGTGGAGATATCACTCCAACAATAGATAATCTATAAAAAGAAAAGCATTAAGCAAGTATGCTTGCTAATCATTAGTCTTCTGCCATTTGAGTGGAACATGGTGGTTTTCACCATAAATTTGAATGTTGCTTTTTATAAATATGCGGAACGAAAATTTAGGCCTTTTCAACTATACGCTTTCCTCTTACCGTCTTAATTGAAGTTTTTCATCTTGAAATATCCTCCATAACACTCGGAGTTTATAACACTCAGAGTTTTTAACCTGTACTAACACGGTAAAGAGAAATGTTCATGGCGGCCTTGGCCGCCGCGATAAATTTCTTGTATTGTTAAAGCATAAAAGATATGAGAGGATTCATAAATTGAAAAAAAATTATTAAAGCTTCGAACATACGAGAGAATTAATAAGCTAAGATATTAGCTTTGTTAAAAGACAAATAGATAAACATGTAGCTTTACAAGGCTAGTGGTGCGTGCATGCTAACATGCGAACGTATTTGTATTATATGCATTGACGCTATAGGTGTAATAGACTGGTGTTACTAGTAGTGATGCACATCATTTAGTTCGTTAGAGAAGACATATGGTGGAAGAAGCTTGTAAGTAATGAACAATCATGTATGCTCCAACTGGAACTTGACAAAAAAACAAATAACAATTGCTACAAAATAGCATTACGTTTCGTTTTTTTTTTTTTTTTTATATGAATACTCATTGCGTATATACATGCAGCAGCTTGTTAGCATATCTTACAAGCTTGTTAATAAGTATACTATTCCCAAGCGGTTATACTTGGGACTTGGGTAACCAAAAAATAATTTCATGGGGTCGATTGTTACCCACACAGGTAGAATGGCCATTAGATGTTATTATACTCACTGGATCCAGTCTGCCCATGTATCAAGTCTACTCAGCTTTAAATGTTCCAACTCTGCTCAACTCTTGTTGGTGGAGGGAGACTTATGAAGAAGTTTAAGTGAGACCATTGCCAACATATTGACATAATCTAATGGTATTTATATTGTTCCATTGGAATATATATAATATTCCCTTGCCATAAAATTTGCATTTTTCTGCACTAGGGACCATTTGCCCTTAGCCGAATTAGGTTTCCCTCTTTATCTAATGAACGGAGGCCGAATTAGGTTTCCCTCTTTATCTAATGAACGGAGGCTGCAGATCTTTGATCGACCTGAGCTTGGATGTGCTGGGCTCTGCCCGAAACTTTCTGCCAGTTAAAATTTAATAAGGACAGTGGCTTGGATTGATTGTTTCGGACATGGCATACATTGGTACTTGGGACCGGATTTTGGAGGAACGATTTCCCCTTCAAAGGTGTTAAACAGAGCTTAGATGAGGAGTTGTTGGATTGTTGGATAGGAAGATTATATTTATGTACAAGGCATAGATCTTGTGAAGAGCAAGAATAGTAAGGAATGCCTGGAATATTGCTAAGCTAAGAAGCAGTGGTGGCTATCCTTCCAGCAAAAAATTCAGTGTATCTATTTAACAAAGCCAATGGGATACGTCTTTATCAGCAGCACTGCAGCAATGGTGACCTTTGGTCTGATACTTCGGATCATCAGGTATTGCAACAAGTTTTTCATATTTAAGTTAAAATATCTTTGTGAGCTATAGATGCAAGGATCTGGATGCAAGATTTTTCGCTTGCTGCAAAGGAAATAACCACCTGGTTGTACTATTTAGTTAATCCTTTGGCTGTACGTGTTCTACAGGTCCAGTAATATTAATCTTTGTCATTCTTTACTCTCATATCATTCTGGACCCTTCTTTTTATAAGAAACATGGGGTCTGCTTGGCAGATACCAGACTTATTAGATATTGCCCTTATGTTCTCCTTCTATGGTCCCCTTATGCCCCAATATAAGATGGCCTGAATTGTTTGCCTTCAAGCATAGGCAATCCAATCGCTTGATGTACATGGCATAATGGTGCTCCTCTGGAACTTTTATTGCTGTAAACAGCACTGGGTTTTTTATGTCATGCATTAGCAGTTTAAGGTCCCTTGTGGAATGTCGGTATCTATGTTTATTGAGATATGGACTCTAATGTTATAACAAGGATGTTTATCTGGGGCTCTTTTACACCCAATTTATGATTTGTATCTGAACCAGATTTCTTAAAAGATTTATTGGCATTATGATCATGGTTATGTCTGCAAATAGATGTTGTTGGCTCTCTATCATTTGCACAAATTTGTTGTATTTTCTTTCTCTATGCTCATCTAATCTTTTGGGCAAAAGGTCTACATTAGGTGATCGGTTGACAACCGAGAAGCCTAAGGTACCTTTTGGCCTTTGCATCTTTACCCTTATCAGGCTAATGATGTATTGGTTGGCTGCAGGTACGGGCTTCTCTTCTTAATGTTTTCCTTTTGTTCATAGAGACTTAGGTGAGCTTGGAACTTGGCAACGGATGTTGACTGGATCAAAGATTACCTGAGGTTGAAGAAATGACCCCCAAAAAACATAAGATTTCTAGTTCCTTTTGGAATTTGAGGCAGGTTTACAAGGTTTACATGCTGTAGCTTTACTCTTTAATACGATGCCAAGGTAATCAGTTGCATGTTGATGTTTTGTTGTTACAAGTGGCTTTTGACAGTTGCATACCCTATAAGATACTATATTTTTTCTTATTGTTGACTGTTAGTACTTCCCCATTGCTGAAAATGGAAACTCTACTATTTGGAACAATCATTTGGAACAAATGAATCCTCTTGTTATGCATTTGTTACCTTTATTTTAAGCATGGAACAGTGGCCATTGTGACTGAAAGTGTAAAACAAGAAACTGATTATTTTATGAATAATATGGTTATTGCAGAAAAGATTTTTAGACCTATACCCTTCATATTTTGGTCGTAAATAGTGGTTATGGCATAAAGGTTAAAACTCGTCTCTGTTTTTTGTAAGCGACATTTTGATTTATTGATAAGGCTGAATATCACTATATATCTCTCATGGATTAAACAGGGATAAGGCTGAATGCTTATGGATTAAAATTGAAATGTATTGATATGTTTATGAACAAGTAATGCAAATGCTTGCAAAAGTTAAGCATTATATCATGGATTATTGACCAGTAGGTACAATGACTTTGGAATTAGGAATCTAAGTTGTTTGGTCATATGATAACAATAATGTTGTACACCAGGAAAGAATGGTACCATCTTGGACTGAAAAGTTCTTGTATGGCCAGATAAGACAGCGGAGGGATTGACCAATGCTGATGTTTGTGCTAGGTTAAACTAATTCAAGCCGTTTTTTTTTTTTTTTTTTTTTTTAATTATTATTAAATGTATAAATGGCTTTGGTAGGCATGATAAAGCATGCCAAAGTTAAGTCCAAAGTTGAAGAAAAGGAAAGACCAATGGTTAAACTTGGATATATGTACTTCACAATGTTACTAGGTAATCTTTGAAGTACCTAGGTTATGCAAAACCAGCATACACATTATGGTGCTATAACATGAAAACATGCAGTAAATAAGCCGGGGGCTTGATGGAATTACGTGAATAACTATGGTAGGCATGATAAAGCATACCAAAATTGAGTCTGAAGTTGGAAAGAAGGAGAGACCAATGGTTAAACTGAAGTGTATATATTGCACAATGTTACTTGGCAATCTTTGAAATACCTAGGCTATGGAAAACAAGATGTACATGCAGTAAATAAGCCTGGGGCTAGCTGGAAATACGTGAATAATGTTTCACAAATAACTATGGTTGGCATGATAAAGCATGCCAGAGGTGAGTCCGAAGTTGATGAAAAGGAAAGACCAATAGTTAAACTCAGGTTTGTATACTGCACAATGTTACTTGGTAAACTTTGAATTACCTAGGCCAGGAAAAACCAAGATGCACACTAGGGTGCTTTAACACGGAAATATGTAGCAAACAAGCCTGGGGCTTGCTAGAAATACGTGAATAACGTTACACATGAGTAAAAATACAGGTAAAGACCTTAGGGTACTTGATTTATTGCTTTATTGGCTGTTTATTGGCAAAAAAGAAAGCTATTGTGAGCATCTAAAAGGATGTTAATATTAAAATTGATAATATGGTAAAGCATAAGTCTTAAACAGTGATATGGTGATGCATGAGCTATTAGTTATGTTGTAATAAGCTTGCAAAATACAAACTACACTTGATGGCTTTAACGGGTAATTTATTGTGGAACATCTCTAGATACAACGAAAACCTTAGGCAAATTTTAACATATGATGTACCGAAATGTTGGACGGTTTAACCTATTGTCATTTTTTAGGGCAAAAAGTGAACGACTGCTATTCGGCTGGTTTCTCCAATAATCCGGCCAGAGGAAAGCTCTGGCCACATCATCGCTACAGCTAATGCACAGATGACAGAAAGTACTGGTTGTTGCTTAGTGCTGGGAGCGTAAGCCATATAAAACAAGCCTAGGTAAGGACAGCCGGTTGGATTATATATACTGAGGATGGGCCTTTTGATAAACTGCAAAATCCGCACTGCATGGCGCGGATCCTCCTTCTTTGTAGCTACATTACCATAGATGAGCAGAGAGATGGGAAGGAAGAAGGGAGACTTGAATTATGCTACTAGAAAAAGGCTGGCACAAGAGAAATTGGATAATAGCAGCAAGAAGAATTTGTTTCAGTATCATAAGGTTGCAAGGGTTTCTGAACCAAAGAGTAGTGCATGGGCATTTGGATGCAATGTGAATACTCAAGAAGAGTTGTCAAATCAGGGGACTACTGAACTGCCTACAGCAGAGATGAATTCCACAAACAAGAATGCAGAAAAGGGGATGAACATAGGTCTAGCAATGACCAAAGCTTGTGGATCTTCAAGCCTGAAGCATGTTGCTGACGAAAATTCTAGCAAGCCTAATGGAGTGGAGCGCACTTCTCAGGTTCTAAAATCTAGTTCAATTTGCTACATGGTGATTTTAGATATGGATGTCTTTATTAATTGGATCTGGTATTATGCAATTTGTGTTATCATAATTATGTAGATAGATGCTGCTCAGTATAAATCTGTACAGAAATTGTAATGGCTTTAGCCTAATGCTTAGGTCCTTGGATTGTTAAGCATACGAATTGAGATCTAGAATATGGTGTGAGATTATTGCATGATAACATTACTCTTGCATGGAAATTTAACACAAATATTTGATATACAGGGGTACTTAGGGAATATAGAGTAATAGGACTGGATCTGATTTATCCTTCAACTAATGTCAAGATAGATCTGGTTAGCATATTAGCCATCAGGATTTTAAGATATTTCTTAATAAATGAAAGGCAAATGCCTGGATCTTTGGTTCTAGGCTGGTAAATAATGATAAATATGACTTAGTAATATTGTTGAAAATGTTAGCAAGCTGATATGGCTTTCTTACTGAAACTTATGCTAATTAGGACTGCTGCATAGATGTTGAGGCTTTTTGGTAGGTAACCTGGATTTGCCTAGTAACATATAGACGAATTTGGAGCAGAAATTAGAGATGGCTCTTATGTAAACTAAGAGATAAAACTAACATTAGTTCTGCTAAAATGTATCCATATGGGGATAAAAGTTCTGATTATGTATGCAGCGTATTGTACTACAGATAAACTTGTTATATGACAGGTCTGAAGCTTAGGCTTATGACTTATAATAGATTCTATAGTTGACTGAGGCAAGTTTGAGATATTTGTTGCTAAACATATAGACATGTGTGAGCTGTTGTGAACAGTATTTAATGATTCTAAATGTCCTTACCCCATGATATCTATGTGAAATGAGCAGGGTGAAGGGCCATAAACCTAAAAAGTCCCATGACACCTGCTACCCTCAGCATGGCAACCATACTAATGCTTGTTTTTGTTGTTTTGGGTGCAGGTAACAGGACTTTTTACTCCCTGCTATGTTTTATTTAAAAGATGGAAGATGAACAAAAACCGGAAATTCTTTCTCACGAATTGGTCTTGTTTGAAGAATCAATATGAACTTGGAATTACTGTTCCTATGACTCTTTATCTTATGTGGATTGTTGCTGCATACTTATAAGATTTGGATTTGTTAGATTTTATGTCTGATGTATTTGGAAATATTTTGAGTTACAATAAAGTACTGTTTTTATGGGAAAACGTAACCAGATCATGGCCTTGTTGTTTAAAGTCACCTACTTAAATATAAGGGCTGCTTATTGAATCGAAATTTAGTCCTTGAAAAGGTCTGAACTAGATTGAAATCTGTCTTCTTACAGGTCTAAGGTTTTTTTTTTTTTTTTTTTTTTTTTTTTTTTATTAGTACTATAACTCTTATGGGTTTACTTATTCATGCATGTGAGCAGTACACAGGCTTAGGCATGTTGGCTACTGATGGACCATGGTTCTAGTGGTTTAAAGCTGAGTTATATGGATAGATCTTTTCATGGCTTTCTTAAAATAGTTGGACTATATTTTTATAACTTATGTGGCCATGTGTGAGCAGATACGTGGCTCTAATTATTAGTACACAATATATTTTAAATAATTGGATAAAGCATTTACATTGCACTAGGGTAACAATTTTTTAGCAAGTAACGTGGCTTTTTTGTTTATCTCCACAAACTGTCTAGATCAAAGGTTTGGGGCACTGGCATAGGAACCATGGATATGCTATACACGAGTAAGGTCTGGTCCACGTCTATAAACCCTGATTGAGCGCCAAGATAGTAGGGGCTGTGTGCTAAACATCCATTTCGGGTACAAGGGCTGGAGCTCGATGTATGATACCCTGACATAAAGGTAGCATCAGTTACAAACTTCTTTGAATTTATAGATATTGTAAGCAGAGGGCAAGCTATAAGTCAGGTCCAAGATCTCGAATTAACTGGTTTACATGCCTGAATCTGGAGATTGGTATCATTGTGGGACAGATAATGGGAAGGAATAAATGCCCTAAGGATAACTACTATAACTACAGGATGTTTGAGCAATCAGATGAATACGATTCTGATGGATATCCTATTAGCCCTAATGCTGAAGAAGCTCTAGAAGAAGGGTGGCTTGCTGCCGGATTCAAGGCTTGTCTTGGAATAAGGTAGACATATATGGAGGCTGGTACTCACTCTGGAGGTAAACACCCATGGCAAAATTATCAAGGATTTGGTGCCCATAAGCAGAAATATATGGGCAGGCAAAGTGGTGAAGGGAGCAGATTTACAGGCTCCAACTTCAAGGATAATGTCCCAGACACACAAGATGATGACAATGAAAGTGAACTCGAGGACATTCAGGTTTGGATCAGCAGTGTCTATAAGTAATGTTATGATAGCTCGCTACTAATTCTTGCAGAGCAAAACTGGATTTAAAGGGGTAAATCATTTAGTCTTTCAGTTAGTGGTTCTTTACGCTATCTTCATACCTCTCAAATTACCCTTTCTGGATTATAGACAATTGTCAAGATGGGGCTTACTGCTGTGGTATAACAGTAACGTTTTGTAAGTGGCAGTACAAGAATTTAATTGATAAATATTAACTTCATGCTTGGAGAATATATGGGTATTTCAGTTTTATCATGTTTAGGATTTAACCTTTCTGGCTAGGTATTGAATTGAGGGTAAAAAGGGCTACAATAGGTGACCAGCGATAAGCTGAGAAACCTAATGTACCTTCCCCTCACTCATTACCATTCTTATGCTAATGTTGTGTTGTTTGGCTGCAGGTTCCAGTTTCTCTTTCTATTGTTGTCTTTTTTACTTTCAAGTTCAAGTTCTGGCTGGAAACATGGATCATATTTATGGACTTCTAAGATTACGCACAGTAGAGAAGCTGATACATGGCTGAGCACTATCTAAGGGACGAGTTACTTACCTCAGTTTGTTATTATAGTTGAAATCTGAATATTGAGACAATAGGGACATGATCCGTAGTATGAACTCAATGAGATTATGTTATATTTTGCTGATAGTCTGGTAGCAGCACTGCAAGTCTGCATATTTACTCTTTCTTCTATGCAGAACTTCTAGCTAGTTAGTGGCACTACATAGAACTATTGAATATGTTGTTTATTTTCCTACCCAAACAATGAGAATGTGACATGTGGAAACTTGAATTTGCATGTGAACACTGTATGGGAAGTTTTCATTTCATGTTGTAATTCTGATAGTAGCACTATTTATCTGCATACTCCTATTTTTTATACAGAACTCATGGCCATCTAGTGACTCTACATAGAACTATTGATGATCCTTTTTTCTTATACAAACAGAGAAAACATGACAGTTTAAAGCTTGAAATGGCATATGATAATTTGATTGATATAAATATAATACTCCACATGTAGTTGGAGACAGTTTTCAGCTGCAATTTCTGTGGTTCTGCTTTCATGATATCCAGTTAAAGAGGTGGGTAGCAGGGGCCATGGTTAATGTAACGAGCATGTGTTCACTAGTAACATAAATCGTGCATTTAGAGGATAAGGGACACATGTTATAATACTATCTATCTATCTAATTAAGTTTCTAAAAGAAAGGCTTGTAATGGATATAGAGATTTATGCTTCAAACTCTTATAAAAGCTTAATGGATGGCTGCTTATAAAGTTCATAACATAATCACAGTTCATGAATACACAAGTCATAACCGTGTTAAAAACAAATTAGTTGGCAAAGGTCTAACGATTTGACTTTCAAAAAAAGACATGGGTACCTGAGAATATAAAGGTTTAGTGGGTATATTTGGCATTACTTGTATGTTTGATCTAGAGTCAATATGCTCAGGTAAATTTCTTTAACATTATCGACTTGCTTATGGACCCACTTGGGATCATCTAGTTTCAATGGTTTAAATATTTAATTTACTCTTGCTTTAGATTAAATACCCATGGTTCTGAGATGACTGATGCCATCAGGGAACTAGGTCCTAGTATGGGAGGATAAGACTACAATGGGGATTGACCCATGTAGATGTCATGGCTAGTAGGTTGCTGCCCAGGCTAGTGTGGACTGGATTTTTTTTTTAGAGGACATCAAACACAAAATAGCATTACGCGCACCAGTGGAAGTAGAGAATATTTATTTATTTATTTATTTATTTATTTATTTATTCTTGCTCACTTTGGGCCTTGAGGCCATGGAGCACAAAAATACAGACGGAATATTCACTGGAGTTTTAACAAAAGAGCTCGATGGGCATCTACTGCCTTTATGTATAATCCTAACTCATAACTAGAAATTGAAAGCAATGAATGAAAATCAACTTCATGAATTTCTGATTGCTCCCTGATATCTCTATATGCTTCACACTGTAGAAAATAGAGAATAGAATAGGCTTATATCGTCCACAAAGACCAATTGACGTGTGGGGCCCAAAAAAGAGAGCGCAACCGACCTATTACTGTCTGGGTTAAAAAACCCTCGCTTCAAAAGGTTTTCGAGGAAAAAACGTGGCAATAGTAAGAATACTGTCAAATTGTACAAGTATACATATGAGATAAGACAGATTCAAGCCATGTGTGTATCCAAGGATAGAGTTAGTTCCACAGATCCATTACCTCCTGGAGATATGATTCCAGCATCTGGACTGAAGCCGCGCTGAGTGGGGCTGGCCAGACCTGACCAACTCAGCATAGCGCGCCTGGAAATGCGGAGACGGTTTGCACCTGTGCGGATTGAGGCAATGAGTCTGCACTTTTTTATAGGCAGATGGTGTGCAGGTAAAGTTGCGGGCCCGCTCCAATGAGAGATTTTCTTTCCTTCCAATAGGCCTTGAGGCGTTGTGGCCCTATTGCGACGGCATCAGCCAGGCTAGGGAGGCGAGCATCATTCATAGCGACCACCTTCTAAAAGTAGACGATGTGCCAATCCAGGGCTACCCTTTGAAGAGGTAAAAAACATGTCTCCTGTAGCAGGATATGATATGGAACCGTGGACTTCACCCCCCCTGCTCGGGCCAAGAAGGCTTTCTGCATCTGATCCACATCATTCCAGGTAGCAAGGGACACCACGGAGCCCCAGACCTTGAAACCGTATAAAAGGACAGGCTACACCAAAACCCTGAACAGGTGCGACTGATGGGCTCAGTCATATAACTCAGCTCTGTGACTGTTGTTCTGGATGGCATACATCGCCTTCCAGCCCGTAATGGAAGCATCCCATTGCATACTAGAGGGAAATTCCACTCCCAAATACCTATAGGTGGATGCCGCCCACATTTTGCCCTCCCCCCTCCCCCCCTCCCTCCACCCCAACTGAAGGAGGGGACCCGTGGTTGACGTGAGGATGATATGTAGACCATCTTAATGTTGGCCAAGTTGACTCGCATGGCAGTCGCCTGGCAGAATATGTCCAGAGCGTTGAGATGGCGATGTATGTCTGCCGGAGTAAGCAAGAAGATCCACATCATCAGCATATATGAGCTGCCTGACAATCTGTTGCGAAATGTGAGCTCCATTGCGCCCATTTTCAGCAAGCCAGCTCTCCACCTAGTCAATGTACGATCAAAACAATGTAGGAGACAGAGGGGGCATCCCTGACAGACATCGATACTACTGTCGAATGGCTGGCTTATCAAATGTAATTGGCCTGATCAGCATAAAGCCTGTACTGCGCATTTTTCAAATCTGCAGGGCCTCTTAGGTCTTGCAATCTTGTCCAGAGCCTTTCCCGAGGCACCTTGTCAAAAGCCTTTGCGAAGTCCATAAAGCAGCAATACAGATCTCGTCGTCGATTCCTGCTATCCTCAACCAGGATCCGCAATGTGAAGATATGATCAATGGTTGAGTGCCACGGCCTGAACCCCGCCTATGTGAGGGCCTGGATGTCTGCTGCCTCTGCCCATCCGGTTGCCATGATTGAGTCAAAATATCTGCAAAACCATCTAACCATTATAGTACCAATGGCCATACTCTGAGCAGCAAGGAGCATCCACCATTCTCCACTATCCCAAACCTTGTTCCAATCAACGGAATGGACAAGCTTGTCTACATCTTCTAAGTTGACTACTGACAGGACATTGGGAGAAATGGTATTTTGTTACTTACATAGTTAAAGGAACCGAAAAGAAGTTAAAATGTATATTTAAATTTATTGCAAAGCAAAGCCATCTTTCCATCTTTAACAATACAAAAATAAGTAAACATACACCAATAATTGATATTATTGTAATACAGTTTTTAAACGAACTACATTATGCTTAGTGACAAAGCTTGCCACAATAAGGTTCGTGTGTTTGTGCACAGAAGACAAAGCAGGATATAAACAGACTATAAGCTGGATCAGAGATATTAATCATCGTAGGTAAGCTTTTATGGGAGTAAAGAAAGAAAAACAGTACAATAAGATATAAATTCTATTAACGTCCAGAGCTATCTAGCATAAATATGATATTTAGTACAATGATTTTTTTACCTCCAACAAGATGCCCATGTTACAAAACCAACAACTCCATATGCACCTATCTCTTATCCAAATAGTATTGCAGCAAGAAAGCTACTATTGAAGTTGTGAATCAATAATAACCTGACATAACACAAGGATCATAGTCCAGACAAGGAAGAAAGGTAAACAACATGATCTAATGCTTTATATCAAGCTTAACCACTTTAAAGACTAAACTACTACAAGCTACTGTAAGTGACACCATCTTTTTTTTTGTGCTAACCACACATGATTCTGAATCTAACCAGTACTTCACATGATAATGCTGCCAGGTAAGTGCAAGCAATTATGCCTCAAGAAGGTATTCTGTGACAAGTACAGCCAATGGCCATTAGTCAAGTCATAGCCACAACATCAGCGTTAATGTTCTCTGGTTGCATTGTTATCAGCTGATTCTGCTCTCCAGTTCTATGGTTCATAACATGAGTTCACATGGCTTCTTGTGATTTTGCCATGGGAGTTCTAAGACTGCCAAAAACACGCCCTACAGGAACCATGGTAATAATCCCTGGATCAATGTATATTAACAGTCTTACTTCCGGAGCATAGTCATGTGAGTATCCAAGTAGAACTGCAATAAATAAAACGTGTTTGCATGGTAATAACAATCTGAAGCGTATATAACCTTCTGAGGTGTAATTGTGAAAAATGTTTCCCAAGTGGTTGTGTTGAACCTCCTATAGTTAAATAGAAGCTTATAGATATCAATTTAGATTGAAGGACAATCCCCCAGCAAGTAAAAGAAGATAACATATTCTGCTTACATGTTTGGAGCAAAAGAAATAAGATTCTGCTCACACTTCCCAAGCGGGCAGAAGAAAAAAGATTCTGCTCACACTTCTCAAGCGGGAACCGTCAAATAAGCATATTCTGTACAAATTCTATCTTAACCACGTATCTCGGCCTCACATTGGGGACATTCCATGAATATCTTGACTCCTCTCTTCCATGCCTAGGAATTGCCCTTGGCAACCCATAAACACAACGAAAGAAGAGAAAGAAAGGGATAAGCTACGGCTCAAAAATGCGAAACTCACAAATGATGCGAACAATGAAAAATTGAAGACGTGGGCATATCTCAGCCGTTAATAACCCCGAAACCTAAACATATACTTGCCCTAAATCGTTCTCATTGTTCTACTGCCCCGGCATATTGGCGTGGTTGTTTTCTCCATTTCGTTGCGAAGGTTCTGCTAGCATACTCAGCAATGTCGAAGTTTTGGACACAGGTAAGCCCGTTATCTTGGTTTCCGTCCGTGCTTTTTCAGTTCCATCTTTTGATTTGTTTCGTTGGCATGAAGAACTACATGACGGAGATTTGTTTTGAGGTTATTTGTGATGTTTCTCAGGCCGATGGATTTTGTTGTTTCTTAGATTCTGGTCGTTTGTTATAAGGCTTTTATAGCTGAGATTCTTTTCTGCTCATATACAGGGAGAAAGCGAGAGTGAAGAGGAGGAATCGGAAATTGAGGAGGAAGAGGAAGTTAAGGGAGGCTATGGAGAGGAGCCAACAACAGCTGCTGCCTCAAAATACCTGAAAGGGGATGTGAGTGACAGCGATGAATCTGATGACCAACGCCGGGTTGTTAAATCAGCCAAGGATAAGCGTTTTGATGAAATGGCCACAACAGTGGAGCAGATGAGGAACCACATGAAGATTAATGACTGGGTAAGTCTACAGGAGAGCTTTGATAAAATAAACAAGCAGCTTGAGAAGGTCATTAGGGTCACAGAAACCGATAAGGTTCCTCGTCTATACATCAAAGCTCTTGTCACATTAGAAGATTTTCTGGCCCAGACTTTAGCTAACAAAGATGCAAAGAAGAAAATGAGCAGTAGCAATGCAAAAGCTTTGAATTACATGAAACAAGAAAGCAGAGAGTGATGACGAAGAAGCATCAGGTTCGGAACCTGAATACAGTGATGAGGAGCCTGAGGATATTATTGCACGTAATGACTCTGATGAAGATGTGTACGACGAAGAACCTGAAGGAGGCTGGGAAAAGAGCAAAAGTAGGAAGGATAGGTTAATGGACAATCAATTTAAGAAAGATCCAAGTGAGATTACATGGGACATGGTCGACAAGAAGCTGAAAGAAATAATTGCTGCAAGAGGTAGGAAAGGCACAGATAGGGTAGAGCAAGTTGAGCAGTTGACTTACTTGACACGAGTTGCAAAAACTCCTGCTCAAAATATGGAAATTTTGCTCCAGGTTGTCTTTGCACAGTTTGATGTGACATCTGGTCTAAATACATATTTGCCAGTCTCTGTCTGGAAAAAGTCGGTGCAAAATATTTTGGTTATCTTGGATGTGCTTGCCCAGTTTCCAAATATAATAATGAATGAAAATGCTGAACAAGACATGGACGCAGAGACCCAGAAAGGAGCAGATTATGAAGGAGAAATTCACATCTGGGGGAACATTGTTTCATATCTGGAGAAAATTGACGATGAACTATTTAAGAGCTTGCAATTCATTGACCCACATACTAAGGAGTATGTGGAACGCATGCGTGATGAACCACTGTTCATGGTTCTGGCCCAAAATATTCAGGATTATGTGCATCGGATTGGGGACATGAGATCTGTTGCAAGAGTAGCATTGAGAAGGTTAGAGCATGTGTACTATAAGCCCCAAGAAGTGTACGAAGCTATGAGGAAGCTTGCAGAAATGCAAGCACGTGCAGATATTTTAGCAAATGAACCTGAACCAGAAACTTACGATGATGACGGTAATCTTGTATCTGCAGATCCACGCCTTACAGCAGAGATAAGGGGGCCACCCTCATTTGTAACAACTCCAGAGTTGGTTCCGAGACGGCCAACCTTTCCTGAACTCAGCCGGACATTGATTGATCAGCTTGTAGGTGTTATATACAAGTATGGCGAGGAACGGACGAAGGCAAGAGCAATGCTATGTGACATTTATCATCATGCCATATCCGGAGACTTTCATACTGCAAGGGACTTGCTTCTTATGAGTCATTTGCAAGATACTGTACAGAACATGGATATTGCAACCCAGTTGTTGTTTAACAGATCCATGGCACAGTTAGGGCTTTGTGCCTTTCGTGCTTCTTTAATCAACGATGCACATGGATGTCTGTCAGAACTTTATGCAGGAGGTAGGGTAAAAGAATTGTTAGCCCAAGGTGTGTCACAGAGCCGCTTTTATGAGAAAAATCCAGAACAGGTCAGTTCATGCATTTGCTTTTAGCATTCTTGAAATAAAATTATTAATTACATTCTCTTTTTTGAAATCCAGGAGAGACTGGAACGAAGACGGCAAATGCCTTTTCACATGCATATTAATTTAGAATTACTTGAAGCTGTTCATTTGATATGTGCCATGCTTCTTGAAGTTCCCAATATGGCTGCAAATGCGCATGATGTGAAGCGGAAGATTATTAGCAAAACGTTTCGGCGTCTGTTAGATGGGAATGAAAAGCTTACCTTTATTGGTCCACCTGAAAATGTTCGAGATCATGTAATGGCTGCAGCTCGTGCTTTAAGCAAGGGTAAATGGCAGAAGGCTGTGGAAATAGTTCAAGGGCTTGATATATGGAAGCTGATCCAAAAGCGAGATTACATCTTGGATATGCTGAAAACTAAGATTCAAGAGGAAGGCCTCAGGACATATTTGTTTACTTACTCAGCGTATTATGAGTCTCTAAGCCTGGATCAATTGATGTCTATTTTTGAGTTATCTGAGGCACAGACGCATAGCATAATTAGCAAAATGATCATTGCAGATGAGCTGCATGCTAGCTGGCATCAACCTACTCGTTGCATAAAGATGTACAATGTAGGCCCTACAAGGCTTCAGGCATTGGCATCTCAATTTGCTGAAAAATTGACAGTACTTATTGAAAGCAATGAGGCAGCTTATGATGCTCGTACAGGTGGTGGCATAGAGGGTGGTTTTAGCAAGCGCAAAGATACTGGGCAGGATTATGCTGGGGCAGCAGCAGGCGGAGGAAAACGACAATCAGACTTTCTTACAACTGGACAAGGTAGACAAGGGTATACAGGTTATGGCACTGGATCACGTTCTGCTTATGGTTCCAACAAGAATGGTCCTCAAAACCGTGGGCAAGGATCATATGGAGGACGCTGGGACCAGCGTACAACACAAGCAACTTCCCGAACTAATACAGCCTTTAGTGGTGGCTATCAAAGTACTCGTTATCAGGATTCTGCTTATAGCACAGTTGGGAGGACTCCCTATCAGTCAGGGCCAGCATCCGCAGGTGCAAAAATGGGTACACAGACTGATGCAACAGGGAGAATGGTGAGTCTTTCTAGAGGAAGCCGCTTTTAGGCTTGCTAATGTTTGTTTGGAACCGATAAGAATCGATAAAGTTTGATTTCAATGCATAATAAATTTTAGAAGTTAAGAATTTTAGAATGTAAACCTCAGATACAGAAGCATCTCTTTCTTAAAATGTCATGCTTAAACACCTCAGATACAGAAGCATCTCTTTCTTAAAATGTCATGCTTTGATTCATTCTTGAAAAGAATATTTGTCTTTTGGGTTCTACCAAGTCCACGATGCAAGTCTATGGTGAAAATGCAAGTGCTTCCTTCTTCAGATTTGCATCCTTATGCCCTTTGGCAACTGTGGCAACGCTTAATTAAGGCTTTGCTATAATGGATTTATCTTTGAACATGGCATACAATCTCTAGATTTTTTTTAGCATGCTTTCGAATGGTAATTGCTTGGATTGTAAATTTTTTACTTCGCATTACATCCAAAAGATAATATCAGCAGGGTTACAAACCGCCATCAATCAAATGAGAGTGAAGACGTGGCATTTATTAGTACGTGATATAGCTCAAACAGAACTGCATTTCACCAGACATAGCTCAAACAGAACTGCATTTCACCAGAAGTTGGAGTCTTCCTCTGAACCTTTGCGGAAAAAATTTGAAATTGATACAGAAAAAAAGCAAAAGTGATCGCCCATTTGATTATTGCAAAGAAAGAGCTCCTAGAAAAAGCTTTTTCTATTCGCCGATTCGCACGAATCTAGAGGGGCACGACAAGGCATAAAGAATTTATTGCACCCAACAGCTCAAAACTAAAACCCTTTGTCTGCATCTGCCCTGCTCTGGTAAGGCGGGAGCTGCCACAAAGGCGGAAGCTTGGCGGGTGCCCTTCTCAGCTTAATTACTAGTTGTTCGTAGCCGTTGTTTCCTCTGCCTCGCCCCACCTCGGAAATAGATCCGGAAAACAGAAGCTGTTGTTTCCCTCTGCATCCTGCTCCTCTGCTTCTTCTCCTATGCTTCTCTACTTCTTCTTCTTCCTTGGTTTCTCAAATCCTCTCTCAAATCCCTGGGTGGAGCACACTCCAAATCAAGAGGAGCAGCATCTGGTCGTCTGGCATGCCTGCCATCTCCCCAAACACATGGGAGCAAGCATCAGCCCCCCGACATGCTCGGAGAACGCACGCCACGATTCTGCAACAAACGACCATGAAACTCACCCTCCCTTCTTTTTTTAAAAACCCTAACCCCCATTTCTCGGTCAACCACTGCCAAAATCATACTCCACAGATAATTTGCAAACCTTATGGGTTCATAAAAAGAAATCTAAAAAAACGTAAGCCACACAACAAGCCATAGACCTCGCAATCAAATTGTGAGCCGTTCACGTGTCATTGAATGAAATAAAAAAGCAACGTGTCTTGTGCACATGCAAGTTGCCAACAAAAGCAACATTTGTAGGATGCAATCATAATCCAGATTCAATAGGCATTTGTAAGATGCAATCATAATCCAGATTCAATAGACAATACATACATAGACATTGTTTAACCAAGAAGCAACAATATACACATGAACATTGCTTAACCAACAAGCAACACCGAAGCATCCTATTCATAATTTAGGTGCCATTGACAGTGTGTAAACACGACTGGAGAGCATTCTTGTAAGCGTATAGCCCAAGGTAGCAATCCTCTGCTTCCTGCCTTGATAAAGGCGGCGTGCATGAAGAAGGATGTTTTGCCTCTGCAGTACAACACAATTCTTCATTTCTGTTCGCCTTTGCCTCTTTTTTTTCCCTTCCCATCCTGCTCCAAAATCTTCAGAGCAGCATCCGGCTCAAGCCCGCATCTCCTTCAAAGAGCAAGAACAAATCAGTGCAATTGTGATGTAACCATGTAAAATATACTTCAATATATGAAAAGGCAAGAAAAAGATAGAAACAAATGAAGGATTCTAAAGAATGTTAAAAACTTCTGATCCACTCCTCCAGGCAAGTTTCTCAGACTCGTCTGAGAACAAAAAAGCAGGGAAGCATGAATCGTGAGACATAATCTGTAGCGTGAATCAGGAGCAGGAATTCCAATTGCCCTATTGTTTAATGCAGGCATAGAGACGGATATGCTTGGAGTAATAGCAGTGCTTGGGCTCCAGGAATTCATGCACAAAACTAACAAGCAAAAACTGGAGGCATACCTGCAAGAGGCTATGTCAATGATCCCGCTCTCTGCCATCGCTGGCTTCCTCTTCTAGAAGTACAAAAACCCACTTGCAAATCCGAACTTGCCATCCCGCTGGACCAAATCCAGAAACCATCTACAGATCTGGTGCGGATCTCCAAGCGCTGCCCGACCACAAAGCAGGCATGCCCCTATCGCCTAAGAACTAGGCCGTTACCAACTGTAGGGCTAGGAAAAAACCAGAACAGAGACATGGCAAAAAATGGATGGCCATGCCCTTTTTGGAATTCCAAAATTAAACCAGGCATCCAAAAATAGTTGCACAACTCTAAAGAGTCAACTTAAAAGGGATGCTTTATAAATTGCACAAATCTCATTACTTTCTACACAGATGTCAGCAAGCTATTTTGCCAACTCTTGATGACTTCCATGGCTTTTGCCAGCAAATTGATCATGGGAATGGGGTTCATAAATCAATCATGGCATGCGTTTATACAGTAAAAGTTTTGGGAAATTTGAAAAAAATACCCTATATATTTGCAAAATTGTAAAAATGCTCCTATTTTAGGGGTATTTTCCTGTCAAAATGAGGGCCATTCCACTCGCCATTACATTGGCAAATGTTTTTTTTTTTCAAAATTTTGGTTGAAGAATGGATAGATAGATAGATTTTTAACGTCCATAGAGACCAATGGGATCCAAACAACAAAAGGAGTATGGATACCCAAAAAGTAAAAAGAAAAAGATAATGCTAATGCTAATGATGATTTTGTGCTACTTAAATTATCTAGACATAGCCAGTCCAAGGATTGGAAGGCTATTGATTTAGAATGCTTGCTGCGGCTCCACCTGTACACAACCTTGCAAAGCTCTTCCTTACGGTTACACAATTGAAGAGGAGAGAGGTCCTCTTGTACTAAAAACCTATAAGTCCCTTTGAGATGGTTACCTGAAAGCATCATCAAACCGAACCAAAAGATGTCGAAAATGATCAGATCTTGTCGCTCCCATCCTAGTAGCACAGATAACTCCAGCAACCTTCACATGCATGATATGTGAAGAAATGCAGAGCCTCATCCACAACTGAATGGGCACCAGTTTCTGCCTCTGCAACCCCTGTAATACACAAGGTCGCCACATTATCCTGAATCATAGCTCCACTTTAGGAGCCAAAACAACACAGATGGCACAATTCTTGAGCTTCATGCTCAACTTACCGATTAGCTACTCAGATGCTCATATTCTCCTTTACTTCTATCAAGGAGGATCTACTTAAGAGCCATCTCAGAGGTCAATCTGTCAGGTTCTTTACCATTTTAGAGTTATCAACCTTTATATTTCATACTAATTTAATTAGATTACAATAATTAAGTAAGGCATTTCTTTACTGTTACAATTCTTGTGACTATTCTGAGCAATCTGTGGCAGTCTTCACTCGTTCCATCCATGTACAAGGCAATTGAGTCCTATCCAAAAGGTTTATTCTTTAATTAACTCCTTAGATTAGCAACAAAATACTAAACCAAGAAAATATAAAGACAACTCAACCAAACAAATATAAACAACAGAAAAAGAAACGTGGTCAGTCTACAACGTCCAGCAAAGAAGGTTCAAGACATGCCAATTCTGTGGATTCAAGCTATCTCGGCACTTCTCAAGTAATTCCAGACCTTCTTGACTTAAAATTAGCCCTTCCAGATATGTTTCTAAATGACTGGTTACCTTTCATTGCCTTATGAGTCTCCAACAATTTCATAATTTATCATATGCACATGCAAAAATCATGTACAGACTAATCATGGCAGCTCATAGCACCTCAATTGATCAAAAGCAAAACCCCACCTGAGAATTTCTTCATGTATAGACTTCTGGACCTCTTACCATTGCTTGTGCCTCAAAAGATCGCCTTCTAGCTCTAAGAATCAAATTGCAGAAGAACATACGTAGTGCGGTCAATTCTGACCCAGCATCACAATTTTTGTCATAACTTTACGGATGTGTTTCGGCCTGATCAGACCCATTCCGGAAAGCTTACTTAAAGATCTTTCCATGAAAAAAAAAAATCACCAAAAACGATCTCGGGTCACTGAGATATGATGCTTCAAATTTCGGGCTCCAAAACTGCCCAGAATTGCTCTATGCCTTCATCCTCTGCAACAATCCTCTCTCCAAAGAGACAAAACCCTGGTCTCATGCTGCATACATGCCCACGAATATGTATATACGTACATAAATATGTATATTGACCCATCAGGTGGCCAGAACCGTTATAATCTCCCCTTCTAAAATTTAACCCATGTCCTCATGGGTCGATCATTGATTTGGTGAAGCAATCGTCCAACAACTTTTAGAATCAATATGCAATGCCAACTTATTCACTAATCCATACCTCAACATCATCAAGAGTTGCTCTCGTTGCTTATATGGAGACTTCTCCCGTATCATACTTCTATAATAACCACGAAGCTTCTAAATACTACTACTCCTCCTGAGGATAGCAGTTCTAGATCTCTCTGCAATCCACAGATCATAATGTCAACACCCAAGGACCCAACATTGCTCTGATACCAACTGTAACGTTCTTAACCAACTGGGTAAAAACCGTCTCGATGTTTATGAGTAGTCGCTTCTACCCATTTATGCTGGTGTCTCGGGAATGCCCCACATGCACATTCAAGGATCAAATACTCGAGCGGTCTACCATGGGCTCCTTATAGTCTCTCCCACTAGGACTATGCTCGTCCTCGAGCATCCAAGGCTATACCATATCTATGTCATACCATGTCACAATGATTACCAAGTCTTTGCAAATTACCTATACATATAGGCACCCATGGAGACTCGAACTCGAGACCTGCTCTAATATCAACTGTGATGAGCTTGCCGAGTTGACCCTCCAGACAACTCACGATCTTGTCAAAACTTGCACATTCTAGCTTGTTAATGGCGGTGAAGAATTGAATCTTCCTTTTGCACAATTGAAACGTAAACCGTTACTAGAAATCCATCCTCATTGAGATACAATATTCCTATTATCCATCAAGAATACAAATTCAAAAGATGTATTATCCACAATACTCTCAATATATATGCATAAACACTAACAAAAGCTTTTTAAATCCAGATCACAACCACGATCCTCAGCTACATTGCTGCCATCCGTGCAACCACTGCCTTGCTTGTTCACTGCACATGGACTCACTAGGGTGAGTCCTCGTGATTAAGTGGAGATCCCTGGCTGCCATTGCATGCATGGAAATACTCTAGAATCTTGGATACAAAGACATAAGCACAAGCAAACAAAAGATTCTAGGCGAGTACAGTACTAGACAATGACAACACAATCCAAGGAAATACCATAACTCTGAGCAACAAAAGCAAAGAACATAGCCAGAATAACAAAACATCAGAAACGTAGCTTCGGGACAATGGGAAGCTCAGCCAGCCTACATGCAGGCCCTGTTAGCAGAGAAATGCCCAGCCAACTCACATTCCGAGCCCCGTTGGCGGAGTTGGTGGGGTGAACCTCGTATGCGCATACCCTTCCCAGCCCACGTCTGGCGCTGGAGGACCTCTTACCATGGAGTCACAAGAGTTGACGTAGCATCCTGATCAGGGAAAACTATGCCCGGTGGAGCTCTTATTGACGGAGTCGTTTGACACCTCGATGTCGACTCATCACATCCTGGAGCACAAGAATACCACAGATAATCACAGATGAACATGAGCATGCCGGAGCAACCTAGGCCACCGAATCTAGAAGTCCGACCCCAGAGGTTCCAGTAGACATAATCAAATACCAAGACACAATGGAATAATGCAAAGACCAAGACATGTGAAGTTCATTAGAATATTTGCTAAAGATGTGCCTAAATCATACTATTGCCGATGTTTCCCATATATGGCGAAGTAGCTTATCCAATGCTCCATGTTTACCTTCATGTAATTCCCTTGCTAAAGTTACTCATGCATCCTATGCCATGTTGAGGTAGCAACTCAATGATGAAGACCTTGATAGCAATCCAACCATCGATGCTGAACCCTGCCCTTTTGACAGCACGTCTATGATCTTAACAACATACCAAGAGCACTATGATCAAAATACGAACATGTCGAGAAAGTCACAAGCATGGTTGTCATATTGATGTGAACCCAACGCCTATGTACTTCATCGGTTATGCCAACAGTGCTCCATGCCATAGCCATACTCAAAAGTCCACATAAGCTTCCTATGACTCTCTTGGCCAACTACTCAATCCCATATCATGCCTTACCTTCAAAAGTTCCATCTCAATAGCTATAATTCAATCGTGAGCTATGGTTTTAATACATTTCATTATAAACCTAATTTCCATAACTGATGGAAAATCTCAAAACCCAGCACTCTCAATTAATAATCAATGTAACATGATAATCCTTGCCACATTATCCTGAATCATAGCTCCACCTTTAGGAGCCAAAACAACACAGATGGCACAATTCTTGAGCTTCATGCTCAACTTACCGATTAGCTACTCAGATGCTCATATTCTCCTGTACTTCTATCAAGGAGGATCTACTTAAGAGCCATCTCAGAGGTCAATCTGTCAGCTTCTTTACCATTTTAGAGTTATCAACCTTTATATTTCATACTAATTTAATTAGATTACAATCATTCAAAGTAATGCATTTCCTCTTGTGACTATTCTGAGCAATCTGTGGAAGTCTTCACTTGTTCCATCCATGTACAAGGCAACTAAGCCCCATCCAAAAGGTTTATTCATTAATTAACTTCTTAGGTTAGCAACAAAATACTAAACCAAGAAAATATAGAGACAACTCAACTAAACAAATATAAACAACAGAAAGAGAAACGTGATCGGTCTATAATGTTCAGCAAAGAAGGTTCAAACCATGCCAATTCTGTGGATTCAAGCTATCTCGTCATTTCTCAAGTAATTTCAGACCATCTTGACTTAGAATTAGCCCTTCTAGATATGTTTCTAAATGACTGGTTACCTTCTATAGCCTTATGAGTCTCAAACAATTTCATAATTTATCATATGCACATGCAAAAATCATGTAGAAACTAATCATGGCAGCTCATAGCACCTCAATTGATCAAAAGCAAAACCCCACCTGAGAATTTCTTCATGTATAGACTTCTGGACCCCTTAAAATTGCTTGCGCCTCAAAAGATCGCCTTCTATCTCCAAGAATCAAACTGCAAAAAAACATACGTAGTGCGGTCGATTCTGACCCAGCATCACAATTTTTGTTATAACTTTCTCATACGGACATGTTTCGGTTTGATCAGACAGACCCATTCCGGAAAGCAAGCTTAAAGATATTTCCAGCAAAAAAAAAAAAAAATCACTTAAAAAATATCTCGGGCCGCCGAGATATGATGATTCAAATTCCGGGCTCGAAAAATGCCCAGAATTGCTCCCTGCCTTCATTCTCTGCAACAATCCTTTCTCCAAAGAGACAAAACCCTGGTTTCATGCTGCATATATGCCATGAATATGTATATACGTACATAAATGCGTGTATTGACCCATCAGGTGACCAGGACCGTTACATAGAAGATCCCACCGTGTTCTTTTGTTCTTGCCTGTATAATCTTGTTTCTCATTTCCCACATTTTTTTCCTCAATATTTGACCCTGTTCTTTCTGCATTATCTTCATCACATTCTCCTTCGCCTCTTTCCTACTTTATACTCCTATTTTCCTTTCCTTTAATTGATGTGCAACTCCCCACTCTTCCACCACTAACATGCAGTTCAAAGTTTGCTCTGCAATACATAGCCATCCAAGCATTGGCACTCTAGTTTATATGCATATATGGTTTCCAGTGTATAGTTCCATCCACCATGGCCAGAAAGTCTTATAGCAGAGTGCCCTAGCACCTCCATTTGAGGAGCCCAAGATGCTGTATTACAGAAATCTTTTGTTGCATCTTAAAATTTACATAGAATCTTCACATATCAAACATTAAATTACTAACAAAAAAGGGTCATAAGGGGAAAATGAAGTTTCTAAAACCTTGTGTACGCTTACGAAGTATCTCTCAATTACAGGTTCTCTGGAATCATTGGATCTTGATATATTCTAAAAAAATCCCAAATCAATGGTTAAGTAATATGCATCTTATACCCATGTATAAAACGCTCCCCATATATATATAATTTTTTTTTTTTTTTTTGAGGGAACGAATTTTTATATTTTATATTAAAAGATTAAAAAGTACAATGTTACACTGCTTGTAGAGAATTACTACAGGAGTAATCTCGACATCTTCATTCTCTACATGCAGGAACTTATTAATTGCTCTAGAAGCTAATACCCTTGAGAAGCTCATAAGGCCTATCCGCATCGTAACCAGATTAAGCAAGAGGATCTGTAGTTGCCAAGAGGCACTTGGAAATAATTCTTCTCATCCAAGGGCACTTACAAATAATCTGAACAACCAAAATAAGAGGAAGATATATGCACCTTGCTTCACAAGGCCTAGAAATATGTATCAGAGTAGCCAAATAGAATGGAATTCAGGCATCAGTACCTGATCTTAGCACACAGCTCAAATGTAGCAGTATTTGAGCAAACCATATCCATACAGTGGATTGGTATGAAAGAAAAATTTGGCATCAGCACCAAATTATCTTCAAGTCAGAGCTTGAATGGCTTCTTCAATCATAGCAGTAATTGAAAAAGCAAAGAAAGTGCTAGGAAATTCCAAGTATTTGCTAATCTATCATACAACCTGTTTTCTGAACCACTCCAGCATAAATCAGTGTCAGAGCTTGCAATTCCTTTGACAGAAGAATCTTCCTGATACATCAAATGCAAAACCCGGTTCTTCCTGCTAGCAAGAAAGAGCAGAAAAGGAAGGGCGATAGACTTACTTCTTTCCAAAAGAATGAATTTTGATATCCTCTGATGAAAAGACTCAAAGAAACATCTTTACCTAATCTTGCAGATCTATTCTTCGCCTTATGGGTCGGCATCCAAAAGGATCTACCCTTTCGGCAAGTCTTTATTAAAGACTTTGGAACAGTAAGGAGCGAATTGTGTTTGTGTCTGTCTGCATAGATTGGGTTCAACTGGAACCCATTTCTTGCGGGTCGGGAATCATTTGGGCCTGCAGGCAGCACTAGCCTTCTCACAGTTCGCCGCTCTGAGCCAAATGCTCCTGCTCCAAAACAAAAAAAATGATCCGTCCAGCAGTGAGAAACCTGAGCCGGAATCCGCAAATCCTGGTGCAGATCATGAAGAAGCATAAAAATGGAGTTGTATCCACAAATATCGAACCTGTCTGGTGGCACAAAAGCCCTCGAACAGAATCCCTGTTTACTGCAAGAATGCCACCGAAAAGATACTATGAATAGGGAAGGAGATGAACCCAAAACGGCCTTTCGAACCAACCAAGGGCATTTTGAATTTGTGGTCATGCCCTTTGGATTAACAAATGCCCCAGCCACGTTTATGCGGCTGATGAACACTGTTTTTCAAGGGTATCTAGACAAATTTATCCAAATATTCCTGGATGATATTCTGATTTACTCAAGGAGTAAAGATGAGCATTTGGAACACTTGGAAAAGGTATTGATGATGCTCCGGGAGCACAAACTTTATGCCAAAATTTCCAAATGTGAATGTCTAAAACAAGAAGTAGCATACCTGGGACACATAGTATCAGAAAAGGGTTTGGCCCCAGATCTAGACAAAGTACGAGCCATAAGGGAATGGCCAGAACTTATAGATGTTCCCAATGTAAGGAGTTTTCTAGGCTTAGCTGTGACGGTCCAGGGGAATATACGCCATAAATACGTATATTCCTGGATCCGTCACTATACAAGTCTATCTTCATAGCCTTGTATACCATAGATTGTGGCACTAGGGGGCATGGCCAAGTTATTCTCATAACTTAGCCAACCATAGGTTAGACCATTATCCACGTGGCCTTAACCTATTGGGGGCACCCGCCACACAGGACTCACCCGATTGGTGCCACGTGGCATCCTAGGTGGACCTAACTTATATAGGCTGAAACCCTAACCCTAGGCCTCTTTCCAGCCCTAGCACCCAGAGACTCACCTACTCGTTCGGAACCCCGTTTCGAACATCGTTTGTTGTGGCATAGACTGGTGCAGCAGCCCCCGCAGGGTAGACTCGTTCTTGAAGCAAGAGCAGCATCACGTGAGTCGAAGACCATGGAGGCACACGGATCTGGAGGGAGAGCATCAGGAGCAGGTATGTAGGGTAGTAGTTGTGATAGCTCATCTGGAATTAGCATTCCAGATGTGCTAGTATCTTGTATCTAGAGTAGAGCCATCCTAGAACCCGTATTCAACATCTTGAACCCTAATCAATGAACCCTAACCATTAGTTAGATTGTATGATTAGGTTAAGATGTTCTTCTTATGCACAAGGCACCCAAAAATAAAACCATTACGGGTTTTCTCCTTGGTTATACATAAAAAACCGTTTAAAAAGACCAATGAGTCTTTGTGGGTTGATATCATTAAAAACATCATGTGGCTAAAGTATTTGGTTTCTTTAGATGCTTTATTAAAGTGGTATTTTGACGGAGTAACTATCAAGGACTCATTTATGGTGTTCAATAATATGGTTATTTAACATGTTTAATCGCCGTTGTTTAATATCGTGGTTCACATATATGGTTTGTGAATATGGTATAGCAAATGGTAATGAGACTCGGTTTGATACGGTGTTATGTAATGTGGTTCTTAAGTGCTAAATTAGTATGGCTAAGTATTGTGATAGATTTACATGGTTTGCATTGTGATAAAATGACACAAGCCGCGCATTTTTGTGCATTTAAATTATATAGAGTTTTTAATAAAATGCACTGGGGTTAAAAGTTATAGATCACTATTGTCCAAAGCATTCTATGTCTTCATCAACATGATATAATTTTATCAGTTAACATGTCGTGGTTTCTTAATGTTATCTATTAGTTAGCATACATGTTTTCTTAATTTTATCTGTGTGAGAGTGTAGTGGTTTCTTTTGTTAGCGTGTAGTGGTTTCTTTGTTAGCATGTAGTGGTTTCTTAATGCATAGCATGTAGTGGTTTCTTAATGCAAGCCGTTTCCAGTTAAGATGTTAAAACATGAATAGTCTTTATACTATTGATAATTATAGGAGCTCCAAGGATTCGAACCTTGGTTAAACCATTTTCTCCTCTTATTCAACCATTATCCCCACTTATTCAAATGCATAATAATTGCACAAATATTTAAAGAAGCCATTTCAAAAATCACTTTCAGCTTTGAAGCTCCCCAACAATTATTCGAAAAACTGGATATTGCATTAATACAAAACTCCAGTCATTATATCTGATTTAGCAACAAAAATTAGAGAGCAAGGGTATTTTAACCCCAACCGTTTCCAAAACAAATAATCAATGATAAATTTACAGAAATACCTGCAAAACAAATTTAGATCAGACAGCAAATGATCTTGCAAGCAATTACACAAAGAAAGTACTAACCTTGCAGGTGTTTATAAGGACATACATATCAAACAAATATTAATACAGCTTAAACTAAATCACCTCTAGTTCCAAAATTTGAATTTACCTTCTGAATCATGACATGCATATCCAGTGAGGCCTGAGCCATCTAAAGCTTCCAAAAAGGGGCCCTCTCCCATGCAACCGCCAGTCTTGTCTCTTTATGGCTCAATGTTTTAGTATATCTTCTATTATTGATCAGTATTAACTTATTTATTCAAAGAATTTATTAAGTTCTTATTCAAGCAATGCACACTGCCTTCATATCGCTTCTTGATCATGCCATAGCCAGAGCTTGGTCCTTTGTTAAAGGACAGGGACAAAAGATCAGTGAAAAACAAAGCAATAGAAAAGGCAAAATGTGAAGAACTTTTGTTGCTTGATAAATTATTTTAAATACATCGCTAATCTCCAATGAGCTTATGCACAGATCAGAGAAGTGGGCCATAAGCTTTAAGAAGTTCCAAAATAGCAAGTGACAGAAGTGGGCCATAAGCTTTAAGAAGTTCCAAAATAGCAAGTGACGCATAGAAACAAACCTTCACAAATCTTCACATGCCGGAAAAAATGCCTCATCGCAAACAAATATTAGCTCCTATGGGGAAAGTCATAGCCATGGCCATAGATTATATTGTAAAAACTGAAAGGAGTGAGCTTACCTTAAGCAAGTAGCTTAGGCAAAAGATGGCAAGAGACCGTCAGAATGGATTCCTATGAATGGGACAAGCAAATAAAAATGTTATTCTGGGAAGCACACGGAGGAATGTAAGAAATCAAGTAAAGTTTAAAGGACCGTATCTGACATCGCCAGTATAGTACCTTATATGGAAAGCGTAAGCTTTGCAACCATTTGCCATAGCTCAAAGTGAAGAGTCGTAAACATTCACTGGGTTACAGGAAGAAGACGCCTAAATCGTCAAGTTTCCTAGAAAATCCATCAGAGGCAAAGAGAAGCAAAATTTAGCGGATAAGGAAGGAAGAGCATATTAAAAAATATAGTAAAGTTAAACCTGGGTTTGCGGGATGAATCTGAGGTAGATCAAAATATCCCATTGCGCCATAGCTACCTCGCTTCTTGCAATAAGAGGCCAGAAGAACTGGATATCGATTGGGGAAGTTTCACCTGCAGATAAGGAGAGGCATGCATCCATGCAGTCCAGCGATCTTGGAGGCATTCTTAAGCACAAGCCGCAGCGCCGAGCTTCCACGTCGAACAGAAAAAATTCTTTAGCCGCCATGGCTATGGCGCATCTAGATTCGAACACCGTCGACGGAGGGAATACATACAGCTCTGCAAATGTCAGTTGCCGTTGCATTTCCCCTTTATAATTGATAACCATCGTGCATCTTTGTTTGCCTTGCAAGATTTAGGCTATTTTATTTGTAACGACTCTAACGAGGTAAATTGCCACGTGTTAAAATTTTATTAAGGCTTGTAAATATGTAAGGTGCAGCAGGTACAAACCACCACTTGCCTCGTCAAGTTTTGGTAGATGTTGATGTTTCCTTTTATTAAAAGGCCCCCTTTGCCTTCTAAGGAAGGAAGGAAGGTCATCAAGGGGAATAAAATTATTGAAGGCCTTAAGGTCAAGGGATCAAAACCTTGAATTGAATTGTATTTATATCCCTTATGGTGAATGTAATAATTCCCCATGGATAATTTGGCTACTTGGAGTATGCAGGTTTGTTTTTTTCTTTTTTATGGTGGTGATATTGAACCCCCTCCCCCCAAATGATATTTTGTATTATAAGCCTAGCCTTCTTGGCTATGGTAGTGTAGCGAGAGGTATGCCCTTCAGTCACATGGTCAACGATTCAAGCCCTTCTTTTGCCTCTTGTATTTTCTCTTCTATGGTGGAGGTATGAATCCCCCTATGTACCAGTTGGACTAACATGTGTAATGTGTCAAACCCTAGTGTTTATTGCATGGTGGAGGTATAAGTCCCCCATGTATCGGTTGGACTAACTTGTGTGATGTGTATGCCAGGAGGGAGCAATTTCGGTATTCTTTTATAGAGCCCCCATGATACTTTGTATTTCTCCATAGTGGAGGTTGTATTTCTCCATAGTGGAGGTATGAGTCCCCCATGTGTGTGATGTTTAGCTCTGTTTTATATCATTATTTGTTACATATAACATGGTGCCCAACCTTCTTGGTTGTGGCGTGTATAGCAGGGGGTATGCCCCAAGAGTAAATGGTTTAGTGTTCAAACCTTGGTCATGTATACCATTGGAGTGGAAATAATGCATGTCCTCTATATGTACATGGTGGGTTGCAACAAATCCACAGTTAGCTCGTTTGGATGTGGCTTTCAACAATTAATTATCATGTTCAGTGTGATACTACTAATTCTCATGCTAAGTGCAGTCTTTGAGGCATCATGCATGTGTACACAATTAGAAATAATTGTTGTATTCTCTAATCCTTGCAATGGGTATCTTATGCTTTTTAAGGTTGCCATGTTGAGAAGGTTCTATTTGGGTTTCTACATAATTGCCAGACACTATTCCCCTAATTGGCAGAAGAATTTGTCGGAAAAGCTAGATGCTCGATGCATGCAGTATTGCTAGCACAGGGATAAAGAAGCCTATATTGAATGAATCCGTTAGTGGGTGTATGAAATCTTTTTAGGAGTAATCTACTGGGCTTGATTTGGCCCTTGCATACTAGTTTCACCCATCTTTGGGAACATGTAGCTGGCATGATGATCTCCAATGCTAGCAGCATCTTCGCACAGGGATAAAGAAGCCTATGCTGAGTCAATCCGTTAGTGGGTGCATGAATTCTTTTGGAGTAATCTACTGGGCTTGATTTGGCCCTTGCATACTGGTTTCACCTATCTTTGGGAACATGTAACTAGCATGATGATCTCCAATGCTAGCAACATCTTGGCATATTTTTAGAAGGTTTGTATGTAATGTCTTGCTAGTGCCCCTCTTTATTACATCAATTCTTTTGTATCCACATTTAGTGAACATGTTTCATTCTAGACATATTTTGTTTCTATCCTAATGGAGATAATGATGAGTATGCTTTTGATACAGGTTGTTGCTCGGCTCGACCGACTTCATGTTTTCTATCGAAGTTACTGAAATATATGTTTATGATAATATGATTGACAAAGGAATGCAAAGCAAAAACATTATCCTGCATTTTCTCAGTTAGAAAGACTTTAGAGAGAAATGAAGAATAGTGAAAACGTGTATTGAAGGATATGATGTGATGTAATTATGAAGATAAGAGTTGTTCTTGCAAGTTAACTATGTACTTTTCAGCGCTTTCCAGTTATTTTCATCTCTTTTGTCCTCTTCTATTCTAGATATCCTGGACAACATGTTGAATGGCATTGTCGTGTCCATGCACATGTGAGAATGCGTCATTGTGTACTGCTTGATTCGAACTTGAAACCACGTAATGCTGATACTGGAATATATCAAGTAAAGGAAATTTGCTGATAAAACATTGTTTGCATATGAGCTTATGCTAAAGAAAAAACATAACACATGCTAAATGAAAAGCTTGAACGTATCAATATAGTTAAAATTCATCAAATGTAGCTTTCAGAACAAAAAATAAGACAGGCGATTTTATTCATTATGGCATTCAGCTCTAGCATTCAGCTTGCATTAGTTCGTCTCGCATTAACGGTTGGTTAACTAAATGTTTACAAAACTACTAAGAAGGTGGTAATAGTCAAAAGTGGCCTCCACCCCCAATTGTAACCTCAAGATTTGGAAAAAGAATAGAATATAATAGATTTGGAAAGGCGATGCGGGTACCTAAATGGCACGTGGTCATGCCTGTGTCCATGCGGTTGTGTGGGTTAGAGCTGGTTCACATGCAGTGAAGGCGCCATCACCGTCGTGTAAAAAGGCTCACCCTTTTACATGGACCATCACCTGCCATCGCCAATTAGCACATGGCAAAACAGGGCCCCTCTCCGGTGATGGTTGCATGTGAACCCAACCTTAAGGCTTGAGGGCTGCATCCTTCTGGTCAACACCTAACAGCCCCCCCCCCCACACACCCACCCACCCAAAAAAAAAGAGAATCATTTTGAAATAAATAACCCTTAGATTTTTTTTATTTTTAAGGCCCTTTATCTTATTAAAGGCCTTTTACCTTTTGGTTAAGGAAACAATTGTAATATGTTAAAGGCCTTAAGATCAAGGGATCCCACCCTTGAATTGTAAGTGTTACCTATAGTTGAGGTATGAGTTCTCCTATGGGTAAAAGGCCTAATTTTGGTGATATGTATGCAAGGGGAGCATCTAGTATTTTTATTTTTCTGTCTATTCCTTGTATTTTTATTCCCCATGGTGGTTGTAATTGTGGTGGATGTATGAGCGACACCATGGGTAAAAGATATTTTGGGTGATATGTATGCAGGGGGGGCGCCTCGTATTTTTATTTTCACGTCTACTCCTTGTATTTTAATTCCCATTGTATGTATATTCCTTGTATTTTTATTTCTCGTGGTGGTTGTAATTGTATACCCTATGGTGGAAGTACACCCCAAAAACACCCACCCTGCCGCATGGGTAAAAGGACTAATTTGGGTGATATGTATGCAGGGAGAGCGCCTAGTAATTTTATTTTCATGTCTATTCCTTGTACTTTTATTCCCATGGTGGAGGTATGAAACCCTCCATGGGAGTATATTTTTGCATTATGAGCCTAGCCTTCGGGGTTGTGGTATGGTGTCGAGGAGTATGCAAATTAGAAAATATGCCTTTGTATTCTCTTATGTGCTGGTTTTCTTATTATTTGAGTAAAGTTCAAGGCCGAGTTAACGCGTGGGAAGAAGTTCTCTATTTCTTGTTCTTTGTTAGCCTGCATTTTCGGATCAGCAGCACAGTGTGGTATTGTCTCTAGGTCATTATCAGATCTCCCCTTAATTCGGTTTCTATGGCAGTGCTACTCCTTAGATCTACATCTGGGTTACCTTTGTAAATACTTCCCATCTGGCGACCATGTGCTTTTCAATTCTTCCTATCCGGCCTATTGTGGAGCCTGAAAAATAAGGTCACAAGGCCTTGTACTATTTTTACTATCAATAGAAAATGAAAAAAAGCTTGCCTACAAAAAAAAAAAAAAAA
Source organism: Isoetes taiwanensis (assembly GCA_021234155.1). Taxonomy (NCBI): domain Eukaryota; kingdom Viridiplantae; phylum Streptophyta; class Lycopodiopsida; order Isoetales; family Isoetaceae; genus Isoetes; species Isoetes taiwanensis. The sequence goes on along the minus strand of JAJEKV010000023.1, from coordinate 15,541,856 downwards.
AAAAAATAAAGTTTGACGTCCTTCAAAAATGAAAAACTTACAAAAGACTATATGTATAGTGGTTTGATAGCGGTTAATTATGATAATTGCTTTTTGGGTGCCTTATGAGTAACCACTATGAATAGCCACATACTTTTAGGTGATAACTATAAATAATCACCTTGACGATTTATAAACCACGACCATTTTATAACAAACATTGTTGTACTAGAAAACTAGAATGAATGACCACCATGGCATTTAAGTTGGTATAAAAAACCACAGTATAAACTACTTCAACTTCTTTAAGCCATGTGACAATAGAAAACCAACATAAACAACCATTACCATATTTAAAGTGGTGTTGAAAACCATGCAACAAACCATTGTCAATATAACAGACCATGCTATGTTAGAAAACCAACATGAATTACCACCATTGATGCTAGAAACCATGTAATAAACTAATATTGGTTTTAATAAACCATATTATAACATAAAACCAACATGAATAATCATGTACTAGTTATGCAAACCACTATGTTATGCGGTTTTTACTAAGAATAATTTTTTTAGCATAAAAAACCACATTCATACTGGTTCTCTAGTGCTTTATTATAGTGGTTAATTTTTTGGGTGCCTTGTGATGATCATTCTTAGGATATGATGATTATGTGATGTTGGTTGATCATGTTTGCTCTTCTTGTATTGGGAAGGGGGGTAGAGACCTAGGGCCATATGTAGTATGCTCCTAGAGTAGATCCCTTAGTTCCTATTAGTTGCGGCTGCGGCATAGGAGCCCACCGGGCTATCGAGGCTATGATGTGACTCAAAGACCACATAACGGGGCTAGAGGGAATGTGGAGGGAGGATCCCCGCCGAGTGGGGGCTTCGGGGGATCCCATAGTGGGCTAGGCCTATGGTCGGTCACTTCGTGTGGGCGAGCATGGGTCCGACACCTCCCGGGCAATGGTGTCGCCACGCCTCGAGAGCTGCAAGTGTTGGCTTGGCTCGCTTTGGGGGTTAAGTCGGGTGCGAATCGCGGTGTCGCCACGATTCTCTAGCCGCCCACCCAAACCTCTAGACCCCGGGAAGGGGAGATGCAACCCTTCCCCCTCATCGGACCGGGAGATGCAACCCGAGTAGTCCCGATGGGTGATGCCATGGGATTGCGTGATCCCGAAGGCTAGAGTCATGCCGTGAGCCCGATTTAGCCCATCCGCAAAGTATGCACGGAGGGGCGGATGGAGTGGTCAACCCTAGCCATTGTCTATAGCCAGCCCCGCCATTGTTATGACTCGGTCTCCGCTCTATCTTGAGGCCTAGCCACCGGGCCACCCTCCTTACGAAGTCTGAGCCATGGGTAGGAGCTCTTATGTTTTATGGCTTAGGATTATCTTCTTTGCGCTTGTGGATATGTGATGGACTACCCTTCGAGGTAGTATGTTGTATTGTTATTGCTAGTTCTCGACGTTGTTTATGCTTCCGGCCGTGATAGGAGCCCATAGGGGAAGGGCGCGCCAAAGACACCTTCGTGTCCCCCCCCCCGCACTAGGATTCTCTCGAGTCTGGGTTAGACGGAGGGCCCATGCGGTTGATGGACCGGATGGGGATTTCTGCCGAAAGTGTACGGGCGGGCTGCCGATATTTAGCGGTGGAGCGTCACAATGGTATCAGAGCGATGTTCTTGGTTGACCAAGAACTAGCACTCACCATAACCATGAAAGTAGTCTAACAGGCCTATAGGGGTGTGAAATAAACATTTCCACCATTGAATCACAAAATAGGGGAAAAATTTTTTCCTCCTAGGTAGTGGGTCGAATTAGGTTAAGTGTTAGACGAAGAAATAAATGAGTCAAATTTACCTTCTAGTAAATTTTGAGTGAAAATTATGCATCTGCATCAAATTTCACCTAAAATGGGTCAAGAATCATGCCAACTGAGACCCGAAGTGAAAAATGGCGCAAATCCATAATTAACACTTCAAACACTTAGGAAATTTGAAATTTTAAAGGTATAATAGGAATTTTAGTATGTGTATTAGAAATTTAATATATATTAATAATAAGGGTACTATGGTGTAATTAATAAGGGGGCTAATAAGTAGGCCTATTAATGGTAGGGAAAATTCCCAGGGACCCTCCTTTTTAAATATCCCTGACACCTCATTTCCCTCCAACCTTTTCCTCCACCATCTCTCTCTTGGTCAGCCTTACGTCACCCATTTTCTAGACTGTCAAGTATGGCTCGAACCAAGCAGACAGCCAAGAAGCCAGGTGAGCGACCTACTCTCTCGATTGCGCATTTAGCAGCAGGTCGCCATGTGAAGAAGATCCCGGAGCACCTTCGACCCAAGAAGGGGGAAGAGGAGCTTCCCTCCAGCAACAGCGACGAGACATTCCGCCCAGCAGCACCAGTTCTTCGTCGGCGGGCACCCAGAGAATCGGAGAGTCCCGCCACTTTGGGCCTTCCTCGGACACAGAGGTGGAAGAGCAGGTTGAAGAGCAGGTGGAGCAGCAGCAGCAGCACCAAACTCAGGAGGCGGGCCCTTCGGTACCCAAGAAGAAGGGCAAGGAGAAGGTTGCGGAATGGACGAGGAGGTGCTTGCGAGGATGAAGAGGAAGAAGAAGGGGAGGAGGACGCCGAAGTCGTCGGGGAATCTTCAAACCCCGACGCAAGACCACCTTATCCAAAGTGGCCCAAGCCACCTAAGGTGGTTAAGAAGCAGAAGGTGGGTAAGCGACCGTTCGCCTTGAGGGAAGACCGACTCTACAGACGCCGCCTCAAGGCATATGAAGAATACCTCCGTCGTTGGACGAGGTATAACGACTGGTACTGCCGCCAAAACGTTCAACGATACGGGGAGGGAGGTCGACCAGTAAGGAACCAGCCCAAGCCGCCGCCGCCGCCACGACCCGAGAAGCCAAGGAAGGTCCACCATGGGCCGAACACAAGGCATGCCCGAGTTTTTCGGGAGATTAGGCACTTCCAACAGTGCACTAATCTCCTGATTAGGAAGGCGCCTTTTGAGCGGCTCATGAGGGAGGTCATGCAAGACTTCGTCACCGACTATAGGGTGACGTCGCTCACAACTCGGGTGCTGCAAGTAGCCGCTGAGGCTGAGCTCACCCAGTTGTTCGAAGAAGGGAACCTCTGCGCGATCCACGCGAAGAGGGTGACCCTGATGCCCAAGGACTTGCACTTGGCGCGTCGCATCCGCAAGGAATACCCTTGAGGATGAAGTTTTGTGTAAATTAATGTAATTGCTAAGTTTCCCCTCTATAAATATAAAATTTTGTTGTTAATTGACTTCAATTCTTGTATTAAAATGTGTTTAAGTTGCTCAAATTTTAGTTTAGTTGTAGCCACCATGACTGTAAGCATCCAAATAGGGTAAATTAGTATGGGTACTATAGGCAAATTAGCTAAATTTTGGACCAAACAGCCGAAATCGGAAGGTTATGCGAAATTGGCCTCTGCACCCTTCACGGAAGGCCCATTTTCGCATAGCCATCCGATTTCACTATATCCAGGCCAAATTTTGCCTAATTAGCCCAGGAAAAGTTCCAAATTAGGTTAGAAATTCCCAAATAAGTATGTTAGGATCTACTCTTGATAGAAGTCCCAAAGATCCGAAATCGGAAGGCTATGCGAAATTGGCCTCTGCTTGGCCTCTGCACCCTTGACGGAAGGCCCATTTTCGCACAGCCACCCGGTTTCATGTGCATCTGTCTGAAAATTTGGCAAAATTGCAATGAAGAGTTCTAAGTGCATATCCTAGCCTTTTCCATGCATTCTAGTATCTTGCAGCACTCTATTCTAGCTTTTCAATCTATTTGAACCTCATCTTAAAAGAATTCCCACAGTAGCGGGAATCGAACCTCCCACCCACAAGGTTGAACCCCCCCAAACCCCCCCGTGCCAACCACTGAGGGCGGGCATCGTTTGTGTTTAAATTAGGATTCTTAATTAAATTTAAGCTTTAATAATGTTAAATAATATTAATGGCCAAGCCTTAGATTTAGAACCAAGAACCTTAAGCTAGATAGAGACAGCACCTGCACTCATCATAGCTTACTTGTCGTCTTATCTTGCTAAGTGTCTTCTTTCTACATGTAGGTAGTATAATTAAACCTTTTTCATAGAAACCCAGCTAGTTGCCAAGGCCTTAGAAATTGTTGTCACACGTTGGTAGGGTACACCAACACACGTTATAGGTGCACTATCATCAAGTGTCTTCAGCCATGCCTTGTATCATAGATAATTATCTAGGAATTCATTCTATTTAAGTAATTTAGTCTTAGCACACCAAGTACACTCAGTGAATAAATCTCCTTCTACCACCCCCACGATAGTAAATAAGTACCTTTCTCAGTGCCTAGTAGAGTGCCATATGCCAAGTGGGTCATTTGAGGTAGAGTGGATAAAGGTATAAAAATTAGGGTTTGTAGAGTAAGTAAACGTAAATAATTGTTCTTGCGGTAGTATTAATTGCCTTGTGCTTAGGGCAAGAAATAGGTCGGAGAACCTTCGTCCGCGGATCCTCGAGCCTCGACATTGGAGAGACTCGACAACATCAACAATTGAAAGAAGAGGGCAAACTATGGAGGAAACTTCAACAAATCAAAGGCCAAGATGGTGTACAGGGGAAGCCCAAACACGAAAAAAAATAAAGGAGAGGCTATAGGAAGAACGACCCCACATCGATGACTAATGCCACAGCTACACCACCAACAAGTATACTTCATCGACTTATGATATCAAGAGCCCTAAAAGATGAGACTGGATACACCTCCGAGGAAGGGCAACTATCGCAGATATACAGACATAGTAGTATCGATCTAGATTCCAAGCGGACATGCTTTGACTAAGGAGGTATTGCAAGCCGCCAAGGGTAGGTTCCTCAGGAGTAGGCATATGGCGAGACGGCAACAAATTTCTTCCTCATCAGCCCCAATACTTCAGAGCGCCTACATCAACCTCGGCAACACCATCGCAAGCTCATGATGATCTTCGATCTTCCACCTCAGAGATTGGAGGTCAAACACCATCAAGAAGAGGCATCATGGGGGACCAAATACCAAAGATTATTAATTGATCGGTCAAGATTAGTCCCCGCAGATGGATGCACATAAACTCATCTCAAAGAAGAGAAGTTGCACGCTTAGAAGCGGTAAAGCACCCAACATTATCATCAGCCTTATAACAACAACATGCAACCAGCAAGACGAAGAATAGAATCGACAAGGTCAAACACAACAATAGCAATTCAGGAGTTGGAAGAATCATCCTCGAATCTCGTAACCTCCAAGGCAGATGAGCGACATGAAAGATTCTAGAATGTGAAGAACATTATCTTCAAGCTCTTGGGATGCGACACCGAGCGTTATGTTATCTACATCAGCAAGTCCACTAAGAGGGATAATGTTAATGAAGGTAGTCAGCATCAACATTAAGGACGAGCAGAGTCAAAATATGTTCAATAAAAGAAAGCAGGGCACTTGAAGGACCATACAGCAACTCCAAGGATACCAGATTCTTTTCAACAAATTATGGATCATCGCCTTGCTACTCCAACGACTAATGTCTACACCAGCTTTGAGCAAGCTAGGGGACCTATCAGATAGTTGAGTTTCTTAGAATTATGGGTGATAACATCCATGATGGGATGGGGACGAAATTTCGAGTAGAATTTTTTGTCTTTTCCTTTAGAAAGATGGACCCAAGAATGGAGCAAAGCTTCAAGTATTGGAAAGAAAATGTATGGAGTACAATAATTGTATACATTGCTGGCGGATATCCAACATATTGGAACCTCTTCGTGAACTTGATCACCTCGCTAAGAAGGATTCAATAATAGGATAACCGTCGACCATGTATATGACGAGTACTTCCGCAGCATAAGGAATAATCCGACCAAATGAAGGGAAGCAATCTAATAAGTCCGGCCAACTTCTTAGATGGCATCAACTCAAAGGTGGGACTATTTCAAGAGGGCAATAAGTAAGAAAGGGGAGATCCTAGACTATAGATTAGATCTGAAACAAGAATAATTATCTAACCATATAGTTTTCTATGTGTGCCCAAAAGTAATGTCATGCCGACTAAATTTGTGGCCATAGGATTTATGTAAGTAGTTCTTTAACTTGTAATTTTGCACCTCCTAGATGATGGACATCTTTAAGAGCAAGACTCTTAAGTCTAAATCTAGGCCAGTAATTAAGGCAAGGTCGAGTAATTAGCAGCACCAACAGAGTCAAGTCGACATCAACCTCAAGCATAGCTAAGTAAAGCATCGGCACCAACTTATGTACATTGGCAGCCATGACCTCGGAATAGACATGCAATATTAAAAGCCGGCTAAGGCAATAATTTATTATCATAAGCAAGAGATACTTATCCCAAAGACCAAAGGGCAAGTACCTTATAATTTAAGTTAAGTAATTCCAATCGTTACAACGATGTCAAGAAAAGCAATTACTTAAGTACATCATGAGGAATGAGGTCGTACATAAGCTACAAGTTGTCAACCCCGACTACAAGAGTAAGAAGGAACATGCTACTTCGAAACAGTTGCCTTGGCCAATTTCTAAGTTAATTAAGAAGTCCCATGATATATCCCCGATGAAATTTGAGAGCTTGTGCTCTATAGAGGCGTAGAGTCTAAAATCACTCTTGCACCGGATTAGCAAGGCTCTTTATAGAATGAGCACTTCCAAGCTAGCAGAGCTCAAGGAACACAAGGAACAGTTTGTAAGAGTTGACCGACTTGGGGATCCTTTCGCCAAGGTGGAATTCCAAAGATGTATATCAACCATGGGAAGCTCAGCAAGTAAACGACATAATGGATCAGCCCCAAGAAGCGGGATTCTTCTACAAAATCGACTTAAGCTCGGGCAATCAAAGAAATAAGGATGAAGGGGAAAATAATTATAAGACTCCTTCGAACTTGGTATGGGCACTATCATTTCACAAAGTGATGCCCTTGAGTCTATGGAATGCTCCACCAATTTGTATGCATTCGGGATCGACATCTTCAAGATTCCTTGGATGATTTCTTCATCAATATCTCTTCAACAACAGCCAAGTGATCTACAAAGAAATTAATGGAAGAGCATGTAGCCCAATTGAGGGAAGCCATGGAGATGCTAAGACGCCGCCACTCATTGGCAAGCCTTTGAAGCATCAATTTGCAATCTCCACTTCAGCAACTGAATTCGGCAAGAAGATAGACGAAGCCATCTACTCCAACATGGACTTCAAGCACATAATGGGCTAGTCGTTGCAAGAGTGCAAGGACGGATTAAGAAATAGAAACCTTCAAATAGTTTAAAAAGGAAGGCAATCTCTAATAGCAAAGAACAATTATGCGTACCCAAAGTATAAGAAGTAAGAACAATCTTCCATGACACGCATAATAGCCCTATTTCCAGCCATGCAAAATTTATAAAGGCCTACTTCAAGATTAGAAGTAGCTTCGTCTGGCCGGGTATGAAGAAGTAGATAATCAGATATATCCAAGAATGTCAGTGGAGCCAGCGGACAAGGGCGGAACAACTTCGGATTCCAGGAGTTTTGGAACCTTGGGCAGTGCCAGACACCAAGTGGGAAGTCATCAGCATGGGCTTTATAGTTGGCCTTCAAGGACAACAAGAAGCTTCAAAGCCTTGATAGTTGTGGTATATAGCTTATCAAAAGGGCACATACTTGCCATGCCACACCATAGACACCGCCTTGGATCTAGCCGTGTGGTTTACATAAGAGTTCTTTTAGGCCGCATGGAATGCATAGGTCGATCATCACCAACAGAAATCCGAAGTTCTTTAGCGACGTTTAGCAAGACTTCTTCAACACGAGCTGCACCAACTTGTTGATGAGTTTTGCTTATCAATTGCAGTCAATCGGCAAAGGGACCGCACCAACACAATTTTGGAGAGCACGTTGAGAAGCTATGATTGGAACAAGTAATCCAAATGGGCCGAAAGTACATCCACCGTCAATTACGCATAAATAATATAAAGCAAGAGTCATCGAAGATGTCTTCCCCATGATCGATTCTGCTTATCAATGTGTGACCATAGTTATGTGGCATAATTTAGTGCCCAAGGTGGAAGTTTCTCAACAACGACAACATATATATCGATAGCTTTTGGTAGAAGTGTGAGAGTATCTTCAACAAAGATGGGCATATTTGAAGAGTCTAGCAGATAGACATAAAACTCCTCGAGAGTTGTTTTGTTGTGGCAGATAAAGTTGGCTAAAGTAAAGGTTAAGCAAGGGAAGCTTCGCATCGGCAATTGTAGGAAGCTCGCCCTAGGTGGGCCGGTCCGTTCAAGATCTTGGAGAAGAGTGGGCTCTCAAGCCTGCAAGTTGGATCTCTTGACCCACCTTAAGGTCTTCCATGTGAGTTTATTAAAAAGGCACGATCCTAACCCTGAGGAGGGTTTGGATACTCCAACTTTGTTGGAAATGACGGAGGATGAAGTTAAAATTGTGCCTGAATTGCTTCTTGATAAGTCATTCAAGAGGACTAGGTGGTCCCAATTCCTCCAATATTTGGTCAAGTGGAAGCACTTGCCCGTGGAAGACGTGACATGGGTATTGAAGCAAGATTTGGAGAAGCAATGCCCAGAGTTTATGAAGGAGTTTGATGGGCGAGTCGTCCCCGACTTGGTCGACCCCGACTTGCCAGGTGGTTAGCTAGTATGTTGTTAGTTAGCCTTAGACCTGGCGCATGCATTCTAGTTAGTAGGGTGCATGTGCCAGAACCTTGGATCGTGTGGGCGATGATGGGATACGCCTTTAGGGCATTCTCTAGGCCACACGCACCAAGAGGTGCGCATGACCATTAGGGTCATGTGAGTGAGGAATGAGGCATGGTGGGCGATGATGGGACATCGATCGGATGCTCTCTATGCCACGATGCGGGGGACGCACACCTGGCCGTAGGAGGGTCATGGTGAAGGTTAAAGTGATCATGCGCGATGATGGGATCGTGAGAGACGTTCCCAGCTTGAAACCCCTCGGGGCATGATGCAATTGGGGTGTACTCGATCCGGGCGATCGTGGTAATGCAGGTAGCACTCGATCATGGGCGATGATGGGAGCATCTTAAATGATCCTTAAGCTCAAATCCGAAAGGGCCATGATCTTGTGCAAGGTAGTAGGACAACCTTGAGCCAATAGTTCGGCTCAAGGAGGTAAGGGGGGTGGTCCCCTAAAACCACAAATTATTAACTAAACTAACGTAATGTGCTCCTTTTGCAGGCAAGTAGAAGGGGACTTCAACGAGGAGCGCATTAGAAGATATAGGGGGAGCCATAATTTAGATTATGAACCCTAATAACACTTATAATAGTATTTTGTATTATCGTAAGAAATAACGGTGTTAAGGCTATATAATTTTGTATAAGTACAAATATAGCCTAAATTTTGACTTTTTACTAATAAAACTTGATTACTAAAGTAAACTAAAGGTTATGACATGTTGTTGTTTTTGCAGGCATAAGGTAGGTTCGTCACCTTAGCGCAATGCCGAGGACAAAGATTGTCCTAAGGGAGAAATGTGATTTGGTCCGGGGGGAATATACGCCATAAATACGTATATTCCTGGATCCGTCACTATACAAGTCTATCTTCATAGCCTTGTATACCATAGATTGTGGCACTAGGGGGCATGGCCAAGTTATTCTCATAACTTAGCCAACCATAGGTTAGACCATTATCCACGTGGCCTTAACCTATTGGGGCACCCCGCCACACAGACTCACCCCGATTGGTGCCACGTGGCATCCTAGGTGGACCTAACTTATATAGGCTGAAACCCTAACCCTAGGCCTCTTTCCAGCCCTAGCACCCGAGACTCACCTACTGCTCGAACCCCGCTTTAGACATCGCTTGTTGTGGCATAGATCGGTGCAGCAGCCCCGCAGGTGTAGACTCGCTTCTTGAAGCAAGAGCAAAGATCACGTGAGTCGAAGACCATGGAGGCACACGGATCTGGAGGGAGAGCATCGGGAGCAGGTATGTAGGGTAGTAGTTGATAGCTCATCCGAATTAGCATTCCAGATGTGCTAGTATCTTGTATCTAGAGTAGAGCCATCCTAGAACTCGTATTCAACATCTTGAACCCTAATCAATGAACCCTAACCATTAGTTAGATTGTATGATTAGGTTAAGATGTTCTTCTTATGATCATTCTTAGGATATGATGATTATGTGATGTTGGTTGATCATGTTTGCTCTTCTTGTATTGGGAAGGGGGTAGAGACCTAGGGCCATATGTAGTATGCTCCTAGAGTAGATCCCTTAGTTCCTATTAGTTGCGGCCTGTGCATAGGAGCCCACCAGCTATCGAGGCTATGATGTGACTCAAAGACCACATAACGGGCTAGAGGGAATGTGGAGGGAGGATCCCCGCCGAGTGGGGGCTTCGGGGATCCCATAGTGGGCTAGGCCTATGGTCGGTCACTTCTTGTGGGTCGAGCATGGGTCCGACACCTCCCGGGGCAATGGTGTCGCCGCCTCTCTCGAGCTGCAAGTGTTGGCTTGGCTCTCGCTTTTGGGGGTTAAGTCGGTGCACGAATCGTGGTGTCGCCACGATTCTCTAGCCCACCCCTTAACCTCTAGACCCCGGAAGGGGAGATGCAACCCTTCCTGCCTCATCGGACCAGGGAGATGCAACTCGAGTAGTCCCGATGGGTGATGCCATGGGATTGCGTGATCCGAAGGCTAGAGTCATGCCGAGCCCGATTTAGCCCATCCGCAAAGTATGCACAGGAGGGGCGGATGGAGTGGTCAACCCTAGCCATTGTCTATAGCCAGCCCCGCCATTGTTATGACTCCTGGGTCTGCTCTATCTTGAGGCCTAGCCAGTCAGTCACCCTCCTTACGAGTCGGAGCCATGGGTAGGAGCTCTTATGTTTTATGGCTTAGGATTATCTTCTTTGCAGTTGTGGATATGTGATGGACTACCCTTCGAGGTAGTATGTTGTATTGTTATTGCTAGTTCTGACGTTGTTTATGCTTCCGCTGTGATAGGAGCCCATAGGGGAAGGGCGCGCAAGACACCTTCGTGTCCCCTGCCCGCACTAGGATTCTCTCAGAGTGCGGGTTAGACGGAGGGCCCATGCGGTTGATGGACCGGATGGGGGATTTCCTGCCGAGTGTACGGCCGGGCGCCGTATATTTAGCAGGGAGCGTCACATTAGCCACTTATTATAGGAAATTCATTCCCAAGTTTTCAAAGGTGGCTACCCCCCTTACAGACCTACTTAAGAAAGTGCAACCCTTTGTGTGGGGAAAGGAACAAAAGATATCCTTTGAACGAATCAAGGATTTACTTTCAAGTGAACCAATTCTAAAAATTCCGGATTTAAATTTGCCTTTGAGGTTTATACTGATGCATGTGGACAAGCTCTGGGAGCAGTTCTAATGCAACAAGGGCATGTCGTGGCTTATGAGAGTCGTAAATTAAATCCGGCATAAAAGAACTATGCCACATATGAACAAGAGTTGTTGGCCATAGTTCATGCCTTAAAAACTTGGCGGCATTACTTAAGGTCAGGGACCAATAAAGAGCCACGGAAGTTTATTGTGTTCACTGAACATAAACCATTGAAATTTCTGCAAAGTCAAGCAGAAATAAGTCCCAGACAAGCGCTCTGGTTGGATTTCTTACATGAATTTCACTTTGAGATTTGGCACACCCTTGGGAAAGATAACCCAGTTGCAGATGCACTTTCTAGAATAAAATACATTAATGGAATGACATCTCTAGAATGGGATCGCTTCCAACAAATCAGGGATTTGTATGAGAAGGATCAAGATCTAACCAAAAGAGAAGGTTCTCTCTGGGCACGAAATGACGATTTATGGTTCTATAAGGAACGCATTTATGTTCCCTTAGTAGAGAATCTTAGGAAGGAGATTCTGTACGAGTTCCATAATACCCCGCAAGCAGGGCACGTGGGGGAGTGGAAGACATATGAATTGATTAAAAGACAATTCTTTTGGCCTGATATGAAACAAGATGTAAAATCTTATGTATCACAGTGCCCGGTATGTCAGGCGGTAAAAACGGATCATGGCAAAATGCCAGGATTATTACAACTGTTGCCCATACCTTTGGAAAGGTGGGAATGCATAAGTATGGATTTCATAGTTGCACTCCCACGTTCCAATCGACAACACACCCAAGTGCTAGTGATGGTCGATTGTTTAACAAAGTATGCAAAGTTCTTAGCATTACGAGGTGATGCTACTGGACATGATGTGGCCAAAGAGTACCTACGGGTTGTGTACCCTATGTTTGGTTTGCCACGAAGAATTGTAAGCGATCGAGACTCTAAATTCACAGGGCACTTTTGGAAAGATTTCATGAAAGGGCTAGGAGTAAGCCTCAGTATGAGTAGTGGAAACCACCCCCAAACTGATGGACAAACCGAATGAATTAACATGATCCTGGAGGATATGTTAAGAAGTTTTGTGTTTGAAAAACAGTCCAAGTGGGAGGAATATTTGCCCTTTGTGGAGTTCGCTTACAACAACACATACCACACAAGAACCAAAATGAGCCCCTTTATGGCAATGATGGGTAGAAACCGAAGATCATATACTGGGACTAACCAAGCCCTGAAAACTGATGCGGCTATCCATATGTTGGAAGATATGCAAGCCATATCATATCAGTGTAGGGCAAACTTAAAGAAGGCTCAAGATCGAGCCAGACTAAATGCCAACAAATATCATAGAGAGGTAATCTTCAAGGAAGTGAGTATGCATTCTTACGAATAGTTTACCCCTCGGCACTCAAGGTTGGGACCTTGAAGCCACTGGTCAAGGGAAAGATTCCCAAATTGACGCCCCGATATGCTGGACCCTTCAAAGTGTTAAGAAGGATCAAGGAGACAACATATGAGTTGGAGCTTCCAGATGGAATAGGAGTGCATCCTGTATTCCATGTAAGCCAACTCAAGAAAGCAATATTGTCCACGGACAATGTAATTGCTCCAGGGACAATACCCCTAGCCCTTAGCTCTGAGGTAGCTCTTGAGGCGATTCTAGACACTCGCATTCGGAAGCTGCGCAATAGAGATATTGCAGAGTACTTGATCTTGTGGCGAGGTCAATCACTCTCTGAGGCCACATGGGAGAGTGAAGAGTACGTGCAGCAAAACCCTCATTTAACTCAAAATCCGTGGAGGCCACGGAAAGATTAGCTGAGTCAACGTGAGGTTAGTTACCTAGTACAATAAATTATGGGCTTGCATCAGGGATGGCAAGTAAGGACGTCCGCAAACTATGAGCTACGAAACCATGGTCATGAGGTAACCCGGGGAATGGGTTTCTGAAGGGACTAGATGAGGAAACTATGGTCACGAGGTGACCCAGGGAACGTGTTTCGAAATACACTCCCACAATCCTTGGGGACCAAGGATTTGGAAGGGGGAGGTATGTTATGAACATGTTAAGATACATGGTGCAAAAGGTAAAGTAAATTAAAAATCCTTAGCTATGCAAACAAATCCCTCATTAAAGAGGTGAGGTGGCATGGCCCGATTGGGTGGGCAAGCCAACAGCCATGGGGCTGGGCTGTGGCATGGGCAGCCTCACGAATCCCCCTTTCAGAGGTCAATTTGATCCCAAGAGGGATCTAGAAGCTAGGAGAGGGATCGATTTGGCCAAATAGGCCCTTGGGCTTCAGGGGGAGCCCTTCATATCCCAGTTTGGGGCTCTGTATATAAGACCCATCTTCTCTTGAAGTGGGCAGCCTGCTGTAAACCTGCTGTAAGCAAGTTCTTGGGCAAATATCTGATTGCAAACATCAATCTAAGACTTCAAGGAAGACTGCAACGCCGTGGGGGGATCAGGGATCCCGAGGGCTGAGGAGGAAGGTGTAGATTGATGCGCTTTGTGGCATCTTTGAAGCCAAGATCCATTACATTTATTAAAAAAAAGGTCGTTTAAATGTTATAAGGATGAGAGTAAAAGTAAAACTTTGACATGGTATTTAAATAATTTGAGTAGATAGTAAGATACTATGCTGGATAAACTCAGTCCGGTAGTAGGATGATAATACTACTGATGGTTTGACTGAGGTGGATGTTTGATCTAGTTTTACTAGGTCAAACCGGCTTCTTCCCCCCGTTTTTTTTTTTTTTTTTTTTTTTTTTTTCGGAAGGACGTCAAACTTTATTAAAAGTCCAAGCCAAAAGACAGACACAACTGCACACGCGGGATTAAAATCTTAGAGGATAATCATGATCCACTGAATAGGATCACTAGCCTATGCATAAGGCAACACCCCCAAATAAATCTCAAAAATCAACTGTCACTTGATCGGAGCAAGTAAAGAACAATGGTAGGCCTTAGCAATTCTATCATTGTTTTTTTTTTTTTTTCCGGCTCCCTATTTTACGCAGCCAAGTCTTTAATTTCTTTTATCAAATGCATGTTAAGGGTGTAGTTAACAGGAATATGGCTATAACATGCCCATGCCCGACGTTTACAACGATGTAGGCATCGAAAAACAGGGGGTTAGTCTCCTAAATTTTTTGTCACAATCCTTATTTTATGGTTCGAGTTCTTATTTGCCGACAAAAAAATTGTGGGTTTTCCTTAAAACTTCGTCAAGTAATCATGAGTTTATATTTAAAATCCAGTGGAGCACGGCATTACGTCCCCAAAATTTCACTTCTCTATGATTCTGGCGTAGGTAGGCCGAAAAAAGGACGCCCAATTTTCGTTTCGCCTATGGTCTGAGGGGAAAATTGTTTCGTCTATAGTCTGAGGGGACTTCCAGTTCTCTCTGTGCATCCATGCATGGTCGGAAATAGCAGGAATTAATCTTCACGGGGGCTGCTAAGAGCAGCCTGATGAAGTCGGCCGGACAGATGGAGCTATCTACAAATGCAGCCTCTGCCCAGATCGGCCTGCAGGGGTTTGTGTTTTGGTGACTGGCGATGGCTTCTTCGGCAGCTGTTGGTAGTGCAGGTAAGATCTGAGTTTGTTTTTTAGAAGGGTAGAAGATGTTATTCCGTAAGCTTGCAAGGGCAGCCGGAAAAGGGTCGTTGGATGCAGAAGGGAGGCCTCCAGAGAGGAGTGTTGTTGCTGCCTGTAGGAATCTATGGAAAGGTTTTAGCCTTGCAGATGATTCCAATTTCCACAAGAGCTCCCACATGGAAGTGGAGCAATCTGTTGCCATAGATACCCAGGGCCTGTTGCATGAGGCTGTGAGGCCACATGCTCCTGCTGTCCAGACCTCTGAAGCAGCCCTTCCTTGTGCAAAAGGTGCGAATTTGGCCACAGCAGGCTCCCACATGGAAGTGGAGCAGCCTGTTTGCATAGAGGCCCCTCTGCACCCTTCCAGAGCAGCCAGGCCTTGTGCCAAGGGCGTGAATTTCGCCATATTTGTAGATAGGGGTCCAGGGAAACAAGTTTTCCCTGGAGGCAAGAAGCTTGCAGTGAGAAAGAAAGTGATCAGCAAGCCCCCAAGACATGGTACTGCTACCAGAGATGAACCTTCTTCCTTGGACCTGAGTGTTACTGTTAGTGTTGGTGGTGTAGATGTATGTGAATCAATATACACTGATGTTTGTGGCTTTCTGGAGTCTGAGTGCCTCGAGGGTATTGTGAGCTTGGAGAGAGGCTCCAACCTGGACCATCTCCATATTCAGGCAGTGTTTAGAATGGCTCTCACTAGTCCCGTTGTTGTGAACTTGGCTGAAAAAGACCCTGGGATGGGACACGCATAAACCTGCTGGGGATGTTATCTTGTGCAAGGCCCTCAAAGACACAAAGATGCACTGTTACGACGACATGTTAGGCTACTGCCTCAAGAATTTTGGTAAGCTGCATCATAGACATCACATGAAGAATGTGACAGCAGATCAGATTGAAAGGGGCAAGAATCTCTATGCTCTATATGGGGCTGGAGACATTAAGAACTGCGTCACTCTTGACAACCGTAACTTGTTTGCAAAAGCAAAACATTTTCATATGTACCATGGCCGTAGGCACGTTAGTGCCTCGCTTGTTCAAACCATCTGTAGAATGCTTCAAACCGAGAAGTTTGTTTTCAGTGGATCATGGGTCCTGCCAACAAACACAGCCTTCATTTCCCAGCATCGTGTTGAAGCTACTTGGAGAATAACTTTAGATCCTGCGCATGCATCCCGTAGTGATGTGAGGAATGTCTTATTTTGGCCTGCCTCCTGGAGTTGTTCCTATTGAGCGAATTGGTAAGGGGAGAAGACGTTATTCGGATGCTCATGCTGATGTCAACCTTGGTGAGGCGAATGGTTGTGACATGGACAGTGATGAAGAGTTGGATGATGGGGTGGGCTGTCCACAGCCTGTGGATGTGCAAAATCCAAGCACATGGGATGATTTCGTTCTCGTGGGTGTGGAGGATTGCACCTTCGCTGCTATGTAGCTCATTCTCAAAGTTGCTGCTTATGTATATATTTCTTGTTTCTTGTAGGAGGTCGTAAAGAGTTGGAGAAGCCTGAAGGAGTAGCAGATGCAAATGCAATTTTCAGCCCAGTAGTGAATCTTGACACAGACTCCGATAAAGAGCGCATTCCAGATGGGCATGTTGGTGCTGATGGCAGCTCAGAGTGCTTTCATTTGCACGTGGATGTGGAGTTGCTTGCTAAAGAGACGATGATGTCCATTCGTGAATCGAAGACAGCTCTGGGGAATACCTTGCAGTGCCTTGATGAGGCCTTGCATTGTTTGGACATGGATGATCTGAGGGTATCGCTGAAGCAGCGCAGGGTATTTCGAGGCCACATGAATCTCATGAGGGCCACGCTCATAAAGCATTTGAATGCATTGGAGAGGCTTGCTAGGACGTCGTTTCAGACTATGCAAGCTTAGTGTGCACTTTCCTGGAGACGCTATTGTGCAGTTGTTTTTGCAGAGTAGTTTAGCGTAGGTATCTTTGTGGTGTATTGCTTTTGTAACTGAGGGTCCGAGGTGATGGCGGATCCTCTTTTGGATGCTCATGTTGATGGTATAGCATGCTCTGCAGTCACAGTTGGGGACAGGTGATGTGCATGCAGCTAGCCACTTCAGTTGTACAGCTCTTTTCCACATTGTAATATATGACCCATGTTGTATTTGCATACATATTTTGTGCTGTTACTTTCAATTTCACTTCACACGTAATGAGCTTTTATGTTTTCTGGTGCTTTGACTTTGCTGTTACTTTCAATTTCACTTCACACGTAATGAAGGAGAGCTTTTATGTTTTCTGGTGCTTTGACTTTCATGTATTTTGGACATGTGGGAGATGAAGTGACATTGCTTTTTAGTTTTGATGTATTTCTTGGTCATCTACGTATGTGGCATGTACGGGGAGCATACTTGTGTATAGGGGTTGTGAGGTGTAAATTCCAAGAGCCTTGATCTAGCATATTCTGGACATCATACCTTCATCTAATGGACAAAAAAAACATTAACACATAGTTATCTGGTTAGGGGATTTCGAACCCTCCAGCGATGGCATTTTGGTTTTCCTGGAACAAAAACAAGGGTTTGCTAACCAAAAAGGAAAATGTCTGCTCGATAAACGACATAGGTTCGGCTGCACGGAGCCGATATGGGAGAGAAGGGCAAGAAGGCGAAACGAGGAAGGGAGCAGGCTTTCGAGGCTGTCCCAACCGATGATGTGGATGCCGGCGATGATGAATACTATGAAGAATTTGAAGAGGATGATCAAGAAGAAGGGGATGCTATAAGAGAGCGTGATTTCAGTAAGTTAGAATTGAAAGCAGATCATGTTAATCGGCCCCTCTGGGTTTGTTCTGACGGCCATATTTTTCTAGAAACTTTTTCACATTTGTATAAGCAGGCATACGATTTCCTTATTGCTATTGCTGAACCTGTTTGTCGACCTGAAAATATGCATGAATATAACTTGACTCCACATTCCTTGTATGCTGCTGTGTCTGTCGGACTTGAGACTAAAACCATCATCAGTGTTCTGGATAGGCTTTCAAAGACCAAGCTTCCAAGAGAAATTATTGATTTCGTACAGAATTCGACATTGAATTATGGGAAAGTAAAGCTTGTTTTGCAAAAGAACAGGTACTTTGTTGAGTCTGCTTTTCCAGACGTGTTGCAAAAGCTGTTGAAGGATGAAGTTATGGCTAGGGCACGAATAGTATCAAATGACACTGCAGGGGCGAACCAGTCATTCATGGTTAGCAAATCCTCGTCCACAATTGCACATGGGGCTGAACCAGGACTTTTTACAGAGGAGGATCTTGCTGCTGTTGCTGAGGAGAAGGAACTACATTCTTTTGAGGTTGATCCTGCACAGGTTGAGCATGTAAAACAGAGATGCTTACCAAGTGCTTTGAATTATCCAATGTTGGAGGAGTATGATTTTAGGAATGATACTGTAAATCCTGACTTAAGCATAGAGTTGAAACCCCAAGCACAACCTCGTCCATATCAAGAGAAAAGTTTGAGCAAGATGTTTGGAAATGGACGTGCTAGGTCTGGCATTATTGTGTTACCTTGTGGTGCTGGTAAATCGCTTGTAGGTGTTTCAGCAGCTTCCAGAATAAAGAAGAGTTGCCTGTGTCTTGCAACAAATGCTGTTTCTGTGGACCAGTGGGCCTTCCAATTTAAGCTATGGTCTACAGTGCGAGATGATCAAATTTCACGATTTACATCTGACAGCAAAGAGAAATTTAGGGGGAATGTAGGGGTTGTGGTAACAACATATAATATGGTTGCATTTAGTGGAAAACGTTCAGAAGAGTCAGAGAAGATTATTGAGGAAATAAGGAATCGGGAATGGGGTCTGCTTCTCATGGATGAGGTGCATGTTGTTCCAGCTCACATGTTCAGGAAAGTAATCAGCATCACTAAGTCACATTGCAAGCTAGGACTCACTGCCACTCTAGTAAGAGAGGATGAACGCATCAGTGATTTGAATTTTTTGATTGGTCCTAAATTATACGAGGCAAATTGGTTAGACCTTGTCAAAGATGGATTTATTGCTAATGTGCAATGCGCTGAAGTGTGGTGTCCAATGACAAAGGAGTTTTATGCAGAATATTTGAAAAAAGAGAATGCCAAAAGGCAGCAGGCTTTGTATGTTATGAATCCAAACAAATTCAAGGCGTGTGAGTTTCTCATTCGATTCCATGAACAACAACGTGGCGATAAAATAATTGTTTTCTCAGACAATCTCTTCGCTTTAAAGGAGTACGCCACAAAACTCAAAAAGCCTTTCATCCATGGTCCTACAAGTCATAGTGAGAGGACAAAAATACTGGCTGCCTTCAAAACGAATCCTCATGTTAACACAGTCTTTCTGTCAAAGGTAGGAGATAACTCTATTGATATTCCTGAGGCAAATGTAATTATTCAAATTTCTTCACATGCGGGTTCTCGACGTCAAGAAGCACAGCGGCTTGGTCGTATCCTTAGAGCAAAGGGGAAGCTAAAAGATAGGATGGCAGGAGGATCAGAAGAATTCAATGCGTTTTTTTACTCTTTAGTCTCTATTGATACACAAGAAATGTACTATTCTACGAAGCGGCAACAATTCCTTATTGATCAGGGCTATAGTTTCAAGGTCATCACTAACCTGCCCCCACTTGATTCAGCCCCAAATCTTAACTACTATAAGCTTGAAGATCAACTCAACCTTCTGAATAAATTGTTGATTGCTGGAGAGGAATTAGCTGGAGAAGAGTTGGAAGTGGATCCAGATGATATAACACAGCTACGAGCACGACGGAGTGTTGGTTCCATGAGTGCAATGTCTGGGGCAAGAGGCATGTTTTACATGGAATACAGTACAGGGAAGGGTGCTGGTCGTGGTCAAATGAAGAAGCAACGTGATCCAAATAAACGGCACGCCCTTTTCAAGAAACGCTTTACTTAGCAGGCTTCTTGTTCTGGTGGTGATGTATCTTCTCAATTTCTGTGGAAGGAGAAAGAATGAAATAAAAGGTGATGTTGGATTTTCCAGAGATATAGCCGACGCGAGTTATTTTCTCTTGAGTGATCCTTTTTTATTCAACCTTTCAAATTCATATCTGGTTGAGGTGATACATTGATCTGCAGGACAAGAAGTAACAGATACAAAAATCTTGCATTTTTGTCGGTAAAGAAGAGGAACAAAGAATGATATTACAACAGCATTTTTTCTGCGTAATGGTTTCTCCATGCATGATTCAACTGCAGGGATGTACAGCAAGTTGAGAAATGAAAAAGGATATATACCTACTGCAATTATGAATTCTTCCAAATGATGTGGATTTATATTAAGATGGATATCTTTTTAATTACTGGCATCTTTTGTTATTCCTATCTTGGTGGATCAATTGTTAATACCAGAGGAATGTGATTAAATTATGTTTCTTTGGTGTGGCAATGACTATATTGGCATCCCAATTTTCCAGTGTCAATACCTGAATATATCTGGGCTAGGGCCCCATGCAGTTTCCCCATTCCGCTATGAGGAATGGTTAACAGGTGCCATGATCTAATGTTTTAAAGGAGTGACTCTTAAACTTTATTTGGCATTGTAGTAGTTGTTGGCATTGCATCCTTTCATTGCTAAAAACCGTCTTAAGCATAACGAATGCCGAGAGATCCACCTAGAATATGGCTCGTTGGCTTGCTTCATGAACCGTTTAGGATATGTTATATATATACATTGTTGTTAAAATATACTTCCTTCCTTCCTATAAACTTTCCACAATTCATTTCATCTTGGAAGGGCTAAGATTGTTGAGTTGTGTAGTATTTAAAATTAACTCTAATCACACAATAAAAAAAAAAAAAAAAAAAACATCCAGACTATTGGATCAAACCATGGACACCACAACAAAAAATATGAGTTGTACAAATGTCACTGACAACCTAATAAAATCTTTTGTTTATCAGCAATTGACTGTGAGTCTTATATTAATGTTAGAATTGTTCCCATGGTACCTCTGAAAGTGCTATGTAAAGTTGGCGAGCAAAAAAGAAACATAATGCTATGGTTCTCTTCTTATATAGAAGAGAACCATCATTCTAGGGATAGGGATGCCAGTTTTAGCGCCAGCTCTCTTTTTGGACCCAAGCTTTCTTTGGCACAAGCCTGCTATAGCACAAGTTTTTTTTGGCCCTTTCTCCCATAAAAGCCTTGTGTCTTCCTGCATTCCTCATCGGCATTTCCTCTGAGCTGAATCTTGTTGTTGTATGGAGTTTTTCTATATCAACCATTCTCATTAGCTAGATGGCATTTCCTTGATCCTTGCAAATACACCTCTTAAAGTGTTGATGTAATGCTGTAAGGTGCCCGTTTGTATGATGCTTTTAAGCTGGATCAGTGCATGATGTTCATCATGGTGAGGGGCGTATTCTTGCGTAAAGAATTTGCAAAAGTCTACCCAACTATTTATCTCTACTCTTCTACCCATGAGGATCCCCCACCAAGAAGCAGCAGCCCTCGCAACTGAAGAGCAGCATGCAGCACCCTGGCTGCATCTCCCTTCTTGGTGGCTCGAAAATAGGTCTCTAACCAGTTAAGCCATTGAATGGCTTGTTTTGCTGACTCAGTGCCACAGAATTCAGGATGATCCCTCTTTTCTAGCCCCTTAACCTCCTCAAGGGATAAGTTTGCCAGGACTTCTACTCCCTTGGTGAGATTTGCATCCATCGACCTGGCCATAGTCCCTTGAGCTTGGCTAGTCGGGTTTGCAATAGCAGTTGGGTTTACATGAGAGGAGGTTGCTTGGGTTAAGACCTTTCCCCGGGCTCCCTGAGCCTGGTTAACTCGGGCTCCCTGAGCCTGGTTAGGTCCCTCATTGGCGTTAGTGTCCCCTGGGCCCCTTGCCAATAATCGGGCGATGGTATCAAATAACTTCTTCTCTCTTTCTGCTGCCTCATTAGCTTGCTTGGTTATTTGGAGTTGCAAGTTCTTAAGCAATTGATTAGTATGTGCTTCTTCTCTCTTTCTGCTGCCTCATTAGCTTGCTTGGTTATTTGGAGTTGCAAGCTCTTGAGCAATTGATTAGTATGTACTTGCTCAATTTTTGTTTCTGCAACCTGCCCCATCAATTCACGGATTCTTGCTTTGGCATAATCCAATTCCCCTTGAAAATTGAAGGGATCAGGATCCTCACCTTTCTGGTGTGAATGGGGATTCCTGGGCTGCAAATTCTTCTTCTTGATCATGCATTTGCTGATTATCTATTCCTTCCTGATGGAATTTGGAGGTGAGTTCATCTAATTCCCTTACTTCTTCTTCCGTAGGAGCAAGATCATCAAGAAGGTTTTCTCCTTCTTCTGGGATAAGGGAAGCCAAGCCCATAGGGGATCTTCTGCCATGCTTTCCCTCTCCATATCAGCCTCAAACTCAGGCTCTGATACCAATGTAACGGATCTTGGCTTCAAAGATGCCACAAAGCGCATCAATCTACACCTTCCTCCTCAGCCCTCGGGATCCCTGATCCCCCCACGGTGTTGCAGTCTTCCTTGAAGACTTAGATTGATGTTTGCAATCAGATATTTGCCCAAGAACTTGCTTACAGCAGGTTTACAACAGGCTGCCCACTTCAAGAGAAGATGGGTCTTATATACAGAGCCCCAAACTGGGATATGAAGGGCTCCCCCTGAAGCCCAAGGGCCTATTTAGCCAAATCGACGTCTAGATCCCTCTTGGGATCAAACCGACCTCTGAAATGGGGATTCGTGAGGCTGCCCATGCCACAACCCAGCCCCATAGCTGTTGGCTTGCCCACCCAATCGGGCCATGCCACCTCACCTCTTTAATGAGGGATTTGTTTGCATAGCTAAGGATTTTTAATTTAGTTTACCTTTTGCCCCATGTATCTTAACATGTTCATAACAATAAAGACATTCGTGTTACCATATGATCATGTGGTCATATCAAAGATATCTGTGTAACAGGCCTTCGACCTATTATGTATACTGAAAACAAGGATTTCATATTTATCACATATTACTTTTATGTAAATAGGTATGATTTTTAGAGACAATTGCCCCTTCTTTAGACAAACAGGCATATATCATGTCACAACTGAATGCTAAACCGACAGATCAAAATAAACCTCATCCATATTTTTTAATTAAAGCATCAGGGGCATGTTGCCCATGACACATGTCAACATGGTTCTTTTTCTATTATTAAGGTCGAAATTTTCCTGTTTAAATAAAATATTGAGAAAACTAGAATACGTATGTCACTACTAGCCTCTTAATAGGAATAAACAGTATCAGATATTCTTTAGTAAGCTGTATATGGGTCAGAAACATCTAAAACAAATCCATCGTACTCTAAATACTATACCATAAGTGGATCAATCATCAACCTTATAAAAAAGGTCACAACCCAATTCAAAATTGTTTTTTCATTTAAAAAAAAAGAGGTTAAACCTTACATGTTATAGCAGATAGCCATAATCATACTTATACTATCTAACTAGCTGTCATAACTGTGCTATTCAGTATATAACACTTAGAGACTTATAATCCTTTGTGCAATCAAGTCTATATCTCTGTCATATCTAAACATAACAATGTTATGTGTGTATGGCACAGGCCCTATGGCTATAGTTGCCAAAAATCCATATCAGTCAGAAAAAAGAAACAAAAGTCAGGAATTTGTATTCCAAATTATTAATCCGCATAGTGTATGCTTCAATTTGTCCCCCAGCAATGTAGATTTAACAAGGAAACAACTTCTTCACATCATCATCGTCCCATCATCCAGCATTAACCAAAACGAACAAAACTGGACAAAGGGAAGAAGATCCCGTACCTGCAGCCAAACAATACCCTGTTAGCATGTTAATGGTATCAGGGCAAGGGCCAAAAGGTACATTGGGATCTTCAGCTTATCGCTAGTCACCCTTTGTCCCTTTAAGTTAATTAAGGATGTAGGAAGTAAAACTTTCAAAATATGCAACTAAAGCACATCATGTAATAATAAGTGACGAATCTGCTGTATTTTCATCATAAATCAAACAGTCATATATCATGTTCACATCAGTAAATGTGCAACATTAGTCTCAGTGCAAGCTAATAGCCTAGATACATTATTTTGGAAAAGATCACGACCCTACAACCGAGTTATGTTTTATTAATATGTAAATTTTTATCAAAGAAGCATTCTCATAGCAGTTCTGCCAGATCCTGGCTATTGAACCCTGTGTTATCATGTAAGATACTATTAAGTCAACCAAATAAAAGGTCTTCTTTATGAACTATTGAAAATGTCATAACTCAGAAGTAATTCCATTCTTAGAATCAGGATATATTATCAGTCCATAGAATCAAGGATCTACATAAACTAGGTTAGATAAAATTCTAAGGCTGTAACCAGACCTAGAGTGGTTCAAATCGATGGTTATAGATGGATAATCATATGCACCTGTAATAAGATAAAATATTAAACAGGCAGAATCCAAGAACCTGATTAAAATCCATGTCACCATCGATCTCCTGTGTTTCGTTAACACCTTGAGCTGATGAAAAATTTCCTTGCCTCTTTCTTCCGGAACTTCTCTGTCCTCTTTGAAAACTAGATCTGTCCTCTCTGTTGTAAGAGTTCTTACCCTGGCCATATCCACCTCTGTAGCCACAGGCATCCATGAAATTGTATCTGCTAGTATGATCTTTACCGCAATATGCCTCAAACTCTCGCCTAAGTTCCTCTGTGTTTTAATCACTCACAATCAGACCTAGACGATTCTTCCCCATCTGAATCGAACCCCATTAAAAAAAGATCCGGATATTGTTAAGATTTCGTAGGTCTCAGCAAAATCTATTAAGGTCAGGCTGGCACGATTTTCTACTTGACCGTCAGAGATAAATATTAGGGCTTAACGAGGCATGCCAATAACTATTGGCGACCTAGAAATTAAGTTTACGGAATATAAACTAAAAAGACCCAAAGCATTCTCTAAAATCACTAATACTTAAATCTTTTAATGTAATCCTTGTTAATATCACCATCTTAAAACCTATTTCATCGAAATTTTAGCTTTAAATATGGCACCATTGATAGAAATATGGCTAAATTCCATTGTTCTGTAAACCCAAGTCCACTTAATGGTAAAGTACTTAAATCCCCTTGTTACAGAGCTGTTCAGTGAGCACACATGGAATTTTAATAAAAAAAAAAGCCTACCACCTACGATGTAAGTATGGCTTAACACACCGTATATATATTTCTGTGATCATAGGGAAGGCTAACCCCTACTATCACAGCAGGGGTTAAACCATACCCATATTTAGTATAATCAAAAGATCATAAACTAAACAATGTAACACATATGTTTCAGATCCCATACCTTTATCAACAAAACTTGAGGAACTCTTACAGGACGGCAATATCAAATTTCAGACCATGAAATTCATTATTGCACACATACTTGTAAACCCTTGTCATTAGGCCCTTCTGATCAAAGCCATTTTCCACGAAATTGTGTACAATATCTTTGATATCTTTAGCAGCTGTCCGAGGACATGTATTGATGTACATATATGGTAGAATCTGTGAAAGAATAACATTTCTTGCTTGAAAATATGGTCTACAGCTGCTAGCATGTATGTATTTGAAAGCTTTGAATGGGAGAATGTCTCTCTTATCATACCGAGTGGTGTTGTAAATACCATTAGCCCTGCTTAGGATTTTTATTGTCATGTTCAAGAAATTTCCTTTAAAGCCAAAGCAGGTTTCATGGTTATCTTCCAGCTTATATTGAGTTTCTTCCTTAATGCCGAGATACCTCATGTCATAGATCTGTAAACTATTTTGGCAATCTGGTAACTCTTCTAGAAGGAATTTCTTAATAATAGGGCAATTTAAAGCCAGTAGATCATCCATGTACCTAAATGTATATGTGAACATCCCAGCTTCCTGGTACCTACCTCGTCTTGCCAAACCATGTGTGAACTTACACTCAAACTAGGCAAGATAGATATTGCACCAGCAGGGGCTGCGTGCAAAGCCCATCGGAATCCCGCTGGCTTGTATCCATGTATTTTCACCCCTCATAATATAGCAATTGGTGGGAGTTATGCAAAGGAAGGAAAGGATTCAAGGATGCGCCACATGGGGGTGGGAAAAAATGCTAGCGCCTATTTTCTTGGATTTTTTGGACTCTAGTGAATTTTTCTGTTTGCCTCCACTTCTTGCCCGTTTTTTGAAAAATTCGATCATCTAGCATCCAATTCAATCCAATCCCATTGCTAGCTCTGTAGAGGCTAGCAATCCGTGATTGCTGCTACATGAATCCCTGCAATTTCACTTACAGATGGATACAAAATTCTTTGTCATCCTTCAAGACAGAGGCAGATTAACTTGTGGTCATCTAAAAGGATCTGCTTCACATCTTTGGCAAGCATTGGTTACAAAAAATCTGTTCCCAGAGGAAAATTTCATCTCAGAATACACATTTGTGCCTAGCTGTGAAGAATTTGAAGTTGAAATTATACAATCTTGGTTAGAGGAATTTATTGGGAACAAAAATACAGAAGCCAGTGCCATTTTTCGGGTAAATTGTGAGTGGACAGACAAGAAATTAACAGTGAAATTGTACAATGAAACAGGATTTGAACAATGAGGAAGTTTACTCTGATCTCTTAGTGATAGATTTGATTTAGTTGCCCTTGACATTTCCCTTCCAGTCTCTCTCCTCACCCTTCTTGCCTTCTCATTTAACTTTTTCCCTCCATATTTTTTCTCATTTCCTCTCACGTGTCTCTGCTTTTTCTCCCTGACCACTTTTCATGGATCTTAAAGGCAATTTCAGCCCTAAATTCCTTGCCTTCCTCCACGAGTTTGCCCATCTAGGTGACTCTGAGCGCCAGGTTTTACTTCATCAGTTAAGACTCATTCAAGAAAATCAAAAAAATTGTCTGCTCTTTGGTAATTTTTCTAATCTTCTTTCTGACAAGCAGATCATGCATCCTAGAACTCATCATGTTCCAGTTTGGGATAACCTCTCCAAAGATCCTGATATTCATGGTCGACTCCCATTTCTTCATCCCTCTACTCAAATTCCACTGCCATATGGAGTACCAAAACCTGTCAGAGATATTCACAGTGACAATGCTTTGGATGCTGCTCTGCTGGAGGCCCGAGTTGGTGAAGTGAACAAACAAGCTTTATATCATGGTATTTCTTTAAATATCCCTTCTGTTCATTCCAAGATGTCAACTCTGAAAGATACACCTGTTCTTGTCAAGGTTAATAGATGTGGAATTAATCTTGGTAAATTGTGGACCTTCTGCCAAAACCTTCAAAAAGGTGTTCTTATCAAAGCTATGTATTGGCTAAACTATCCATTCATAATGATTGAATGTGAAACCTCCAGAGCAGCAAATTTCCTTCTAAATCGAGGTCATCTGACCTTTGAAAGCTTTCATGTAAGCTTCCTCAAATGGAATCCCAAGTTAGACATGTCCTCTTTGGATTCCTTGTGTATAGCCTCTACCACTTTACATGGGCTTAGTCCAATCTACTGGAATGAGGATTGCTTCAAATTACTTTTTAACTCTATTGGCACATATATCTCCACTGAATACTCCCCTGAGAGACCCCCTAGAGCCTTCATTCAAATTGATCTCACTAAACCTGTGCCTACCACATTACCCTTCTCTGATGCTTTCGGGCAGAAATCACTCCTATCACTAAGATGGTCAGGTCTACCTCCTCTTTGTCAGAACTGTGACTACAGGCATTTGTGGTATGAAAATTGTAAAATATCTTCTACCAAGCAAATCATTGACATTGAAAATCCATCAAAAGAATCAAATGTGGCATCCAAAATGTAGAATTCTGTTGACATAATGTCAAACAAGAGCAACAGTCCTCAAGTTTTACAAGGGCCAACTCCACTGGAAGATCCAAGTAAAACAAATAATTTTGCTTGGAAAAGAGTGAATGGATCCCAAAGAAGAATTCAGAAAAATAGACTTGAGAAGGATAAGCAAAATAGTTCACAGGGGCTGTTTATTTCAGAATTGACATCAAACAGAATTTCTCAAAAAGGATGGCAACCAAATAATTCTGGAATCAAAGTCATACAAAAATATGGTGAATTCAACCATAAAGGCAAGGCTCCTATGGACCAGGCTGCAAGATTAACAGAGGATCTGAACTCCACACTGGATAGAATTATTCAGGATGCTAAAACCCTAAATAATTCTAGACTTTCAAGTCACCTGAATCTCAAGCAAAAAAGTAAGGGAGATTCATTACTTAGACAAGGCCATACTTCAATCCACAGAAATATGAACACATTGGTTATAAAAGACAAGAAGACCTCGACCTCGACCTCACTAAGTGATACTTCTGCTCCAAAAACAGTGGTGCCAACATCAATTCCAGACTTTAAGCTGGACACAGGCTACAACAAGAATGACCATGTCCAAAAAGGTGAAAAGGAGGATAAGGTTCTCTGCTACAACCATTTCCAGGTACTTGCAGATAATAATACTAATCATGATTCTAGTAATTTACTGAATTCTGAAAATCATGACCATTTGATTGATCATCCTGTTCAACCTATATCCAACTCACCTGCAGACTTTTCTTCCAAACCATCCCCCCTGAATTCCACTATCCAGTTTGAGCCCCTTATTAATTTGGACATAAATTTGCCTTCTGAGAATCATGGCTGCCAGTCCATTTCTACAGATGTAGAGCAGCAGTTGGCTACCCTTCAAGAAGGCATATGGCACATGAGTTCAGGTCAATGTTTTACAGCTCAGACTCGAGATCAGGTTGATACAGGTCAAACTAAAGAAATTGAGAAAGAAAAGGATGTGGTACTTGATACACCCGACAGACAATTTTCTCAATGTGACAAAGCAGACCCTCAAAGCCTCAGCCCTGAGATTGTCTTCAACACTCAAGATATGGAGAAAGATGCCCAACTTTCCAGGCAAGTCCCTTTTCATAATAGCTCTAAGAAATGTCTGTTTAATAACTCTACAAATAGTATGTTTGAGTTCATCCCAGGTGGTATTTCTGACAGTGAGGATGAGATTGACTCTAGTAAGGAGAACTTGGAGAATGCTAAATGGGGAGATGATGAGCTGTTAAGGGATACCTATCTGAACACTAAACCTCCATCTAAACCTCTGTCTATTCTAAAGGACTCTAATACTCCTGCTAATAATACAAGAAGTAGAAAACAAAATCAAGTCTCTAAGAGAGCTAAAAAAAGGAAGTGAGTGTAGTCTTTCCTTTTCTCTGCTTCTGATTATCTCCTTTCTATGAGGATAATTAGTTGGAATTTAAGAGGGATTAAGGGGCCCCTAAAGAGAAGGAGGGCAATTGCTCAGCTCAGACAATATAATGCTGACATAATAATGCTGCAAGAACTGAAGCTCCCCAAATTTGAGGCATCTAATTTGGGTGATTGGATCTACCCTGGGGCTTCCTCCATATGGATGGAAGCAAATGGAACTAAAGGTGGAATGTGTATTATCTGGAAAAATCTCCATCATATCTCCTTCTGCAACAGCATTTCCAAAATGTGGCAAGCTGTAACTTTCTCATTAAATAACTCTACCTTTGGAGTCATTAATATTTATGCTTCTACTTGCCCCAAAGATAGAGAAAAGCTCTGGCCTGAACTTAGCTCTTGGATTATTAGCAACTCATCTATAGATTGGATCATAGGAGGGGACTTCAATAATACTCCAGCTTGGGACTTGAAATTGGGGAATAAAATAAATATGTCTCTAACTGAAAAAAGGAACTGGGATAATTTTATGGTTGACTCCTCCCTGATTCATATTCCATCTTCCACCTCTATTTTCACGTGGTTTAATAAACAGAAAGATCAAGATAGAGTCTACTGTGCATTGGATAGATTTTATATCTCCAATCCAAATTCAGATTTCTGGGATAATTGCTTTGTAACAAGTGATGAAGGTACATCCATCTCGGATCACCAACCTCAATTTCTCTGTACCAAGCATCTTCTAAATTTCCCAAGAGATGGTAATATTCCCTTTAAGTTGAACTGCTCTCTGCTGCAGAATAGCTCATTCCAGCAGGAGTTCTCTCAGTTCTATCAATCTATTGAGTCTATGCATCCAAATCATTCCATGAAACACTTCTACCATAAGATTAAAAAATCCAAGGAATGGATTAAGGGCTGGGCTAAAAACAAGCATATGGCTAAAGTGCAAGAGAAGGAAAATCTAATGAATAAAATGAAAGAGATAAGATCTTTGCTTCAGATTGACCCTTTGAACTCTAATCTTCATGTTGGTGAGGAGCTCCTTGAGAGGCATCTGAAAAGTATAGAAGAGAGAGAAGCCAAATTCTCAGCCATTAAATGCAAGATCAAATATAATAGTGAGCTAGACTATGGCAGCTCAAAATTCTTCTTCAGAGTGGCTAAAAACAGACTTTTAAAAAATTCTATAAATCAGGTGAACAATGGCTCTGGCTCTATGCTCACCTCGACCTCTGAGATCAAAAATTTCTTCCATGATAGTTACTCTTCACTTTTTAAGAAGTCTGAACTTAATGCAAATGAGATTTTAGCTAAGGATAAATTTCTGGCAGATTTGAATTCAGTATTGCCAAATCCCATTGATAGCATGGATGCATCCTTTACCTCAATCCCTACTGAAGATGAGATCTTCAAGACTCTGCAGAGTTTTTCTATTAACAAATCTCCTGGCCCTGATGGATTTCCTCCAGAATTTTTCATAAAATTCTGGGATATTATGAAATTCGACATTATTGGTCTTGTGCATGGTTTCTAGGCCTCTGGCAACTTGCACTCTTCTATCTCTGCTGGTTTCATTACCTTAGTGCCAAAAGTAGATAATCCTACATCTTTTGCTGAATGGAGGCCAATATCCTTAACAAATTCTTCCTATAAACTATGTGCTAAAATAATTGCCAGCAGAATTCAGGCTTATTTACAGAAAAACATCACTGTCAACCAATCTGCCTTTCTACCCAACAGATTTATTCTAGATAACTACATCAGTGCAATGGAAGGTCTCCACTGGAATAGGGTTTCAAATCAGTCTTGCATCCTTCTAAAGCTGGACTTCAAGAGAGCATTTGACACTGTTGATTGGAACTTCATCGACTTGGCTTTAAATAAAATGGGTTTCCATCCTAAACTCATTACCCTTATTCATGGTCTGAACTCCAGGTCCAATTCTGCTATTCTAATAAATGGATCTCCCTCCAAATTTTTTCCTTTGGCCAAAGGAGTAAGGCAAGGCTGCCCTTTAGCTCCATATATCTTTCTCATTGTGGCTGAGATGCTCACGAGATGTGTAGTAAGTATGCAAAATTCTGGATCTTTAGTTGGTCTCAGGCTTCCAAATAACTTAGACATGCTCACAATATCTCAATATGCTGATGATACTTTTGCCTTCCTAGATTCCAATCCTGCCAATGTTGGTAGATTTTTGGATCTCATTAGAAATTTCTCAGCTGCATCAGGGATCCATTTAAACCTTGACAAAAGCAAAATCATTGGTGATGTAGACCATTCTTCTATATGTGGAATTTCTGTTCTAAGTTGCAATCAAGCCTCTAATCTCTTAGGTATGCCTCTCTCTCTAAATCCAAATCTGAGAGGTCTCTGGGATCCTATTCTGCAGAGGATTAAGAGAAAATTAAATAATTTCAGGAATTGTCTTTCCTTTGCAGGTAGAACAATTATTGCAAATTCAGTGCTAGCA
Source organism: Isoetes taiwanensis (assembly GCA_021234155.1). NCBI lineage: Eukaryota > Viridiplantae > Streptophyta > Lycopodiopsida > Isoetales > Isoetaceae > Isoetes > Isoetes taiwanensis. Next base: position 15,510,161 of record JAJEKV010000023.1, on the reverse strand, counting down.
TCTTCCCATGTTTATTTCTCTTCTGCCCTTGTAGCACCTAAAGCTATTTACTCTGAATTGGAGAAAACTATCAGGAACTTCATATGGAATGGATCTCACCTTGTTAACTGGAAGTCAATTGCTAGACCAAGGACCTTTGGAGGTTTAGGCTGCAAGAATCTTTACCTACAAGCTTGCTCCCTAGCAGGTAAATACATTTGGAGATCAATTAGAGGTGACTGCTCCCCTGCCTCTCAATTTGTAACTCATTGGTTAAAAGCTTCATATCCTACAGGGCATCCAAGTATTAAAAGTTCCCTTCCTGATTCTGCCTTTGTTGAGCTTCATCCTGCTTCAAATACCTCCCCCTTAATGAGGAACTTAATTAAGGCCTGGAATCTGATCCATCCTGTGCTTCAGAAAAATGATCTCTCATCTACCACTATGAACACGAGTTTGTTTTGGTCTCCAATTTTTTCGGATCATAACTACAAAGTAATGGCCATAAAGCATCCAAGGATTTACAGTAAATGGTCTAATATGGGTATATCTACTATCAAAGATCTTTACAAGAATAATAATTCTATTTTATCTTGGACTGCTGTGAAGCTTGCTCTCAAAGGAACTTCCACTGATAAAAAGATCTACCATCATTTCAGATCTATTCTGGCTAACTTCAATAAGTTTAATGACTACAGCATATCTATTGGTTGTTCCATAAATGGGAGACTGAATTATAAGGTCAAAGAAATTTACAATCTGCTAAATGTTAATGATTCTCCAATAAAGGCTAGTGAGAAATGGAATTTGAATCAAAATCAGACTTTGGATTTGTTTAAAAATATCTGGGAATCTTACTGCTCTCCAAAGGTTTGCTTTTTTATTTGGTTGATAGCTCACAAAAGCCTCACGAATTTGGTCTCACTTTCCAAAAGATGTACTGTTTCCTCTGTGTGTCACTCTGGTTGTCTCCAGGATGAAACTTTAGAACATATTTTTCTTTGTCCTAAGTTGAGCCCTTTCTGGACGTGGTTTTTTGACAAACTTGGCAATCATCTCAAGAACAGAAACATCAACTCCATCATTGATTTCATTCAACAAGGAGACATTATAGCCAATACTTTGGTCCACACTGCCTTGTGGAATATATGGAAGTCCAGAAACAGAATTCTTTATTCTTCTAAACATATGTCTGTCTTTTGGATTAAAATGCATTTCCAATTTGATGTTGAGGCTATGGCTACATGTCATAAAAGGAAGCATGGAGACAACTACAATTCCAGCTGGAACTCATTGGGGTTTTTCAGGGGACAATTTGATTTATTTGTTTCTAAATTAAATGTTGTGGATTCTAATGCACCATTCTCTGATTCTGACAGAATACATGATGTTCCTTAGAGGGGAAGGTGCTACAAAGTTGGATACTGATATTGATTGCTATGAGATCACTTTGCATCAGAGTCAGCCAACTAAGAAGAGGAAATTGACCTTGAAAGAATTGTGTGACATGACTGATGAGTTCATCCAGGAAGTAGAAAGTTCAAGAAAAAGGGAAGCTCTTTGGGCAGAAATATTCACGAGAGAATTCATGCAAATGCACATTTTGTTTGAGTTCATCTTCAATACACATTTCAGTATGTCAGAGAGGCAGTTATCAAAATACAGGGAATTATATTATAGTCATAAGCTTCTCACGGATTTACATGGTACTTTGCTGCTACTCAGGGGAAAGGAAAGCCTAAGTTCACTGCTGTTACAAAATGATGGTGGCAAAAATAGATATTCACATGGCTCCACTACTGATTTTTACAGACAATACAATCAGTGGTTCGACAGAAATCTGGACAGTAGCCCTAGCTAGTCTTTCCTTGGCTTTGGACCTTTGCTTATTCTGCCTTTCATATTCCTACCCTTTGCAGATGGTCAATCTCATGATTTTCATGATTCAGTTAGGGATCATGGATAGTATTTTTGTTTGCTCTTGCAGGAAAAAGAGGATCTCAACTACATACAACACTTGACTTCAAGGTTTTTTTCTCCAAATTAGGAATTGGATATCTCTCTCTTTTATGGGAGCTGACACTACTGATATTCTCTCCTCATATTCGGATGTTATGTTCTAAACTTTCATGGCTACATTATTTTCATATTTCTTATTTTGATGCTCACTCCAAATGAGTATCCTGGTTCTAACCATAACCCTGCTATATAGCAGCTTGGTTTATGGCTTGTATGGCTTTATCTAATTAATGGAAAAATCTACCCTTACTCTCAAAAAAAAAAAAAAAAAAAAAAAAAAAAAAGCAATTGGTTAATAGCCATATATTAGCCCTAATGCAGGTGTTTCCTGTCCATTAAAGTCCAACATTTACCTTTGGGGTCAATCTTAAACCATTTAGCAATATAGTGATCTTCACTATCATTTTTAATCCAAAGTTTATGATTATAATGTAAACTAATCATATATTCCCAAGTTTCATTTATAACAGATGTGATAACTTGGCAAATTCCTGATTCTCCCCCTAAGGGAATACACTCATAGCACCGTGTAATATCCGCCACGAAGATATCTGCGATCTTATCTGGTAGGTTTAAAGCAATATCATACACAGACTGAATCATCCAATTAGGATTGATTTTACCAGGAAAAAGGTTACAGTACTGTTCACATGTTTTACGAGCTATGTCATGCCATATTTCTATGATCATATTCAGCACAACAGTAATAACTTTAGAGAAATTTGTATATACTGTACCATGGGCATTCGTAATCCACTGCTAGTCTTTTTCGTGGGCCTTATATATCCCCAATAAATATGGAAGCCTTTCAGACTCTGTAACCGTATAAGGTAAAATCTGTTGCATTTCATTTTTGCATTTCCAAATAATTCCAACTTGGTCAGTATCAATTCGCCTCTGCCTTTGGTCATGTCTCTCATGTGTTTTGGGCAAATGAAAGCTGGATTATTAGTGGTCTTATCCACACCGGACACATACATATATTTATTAAGCCATTGAATACTGTTAACTTGACATTAATATCATTAAGAGGAAACTTTCTAGTTTTATCTCTTTTAAAGCCCTCTTTAATCTGATCAAATACAAATGTGGAAAGGAGAACCTGTGTATCTCAAAAACTTTTTCAATAGTCGTATTGATGTCCTTTTTCCATTCAGCCCATACTAAACTTTTATCTGGGATGTGGTTTAAACCATGCATTAGCAAGTTTCTGAGATGTTTGTTTTGTACAATTCTACAATCTGTAGTTCTAATGTGGCCAATATCAAGATCTATGAACCTTTGCAGCTGAGGAATGGAGCATGGACAGATGTCTTCATTAACTTGAGCAAAGATATAGAAAGGTTTATAGCATAAATCCCTCATATTTTCAGTATAACACCAGGAAAACATTGTACCCCCCATGATTTCTTCCCAAATGTCACCAAGTTCATCGACCATCAGTTGGTGAAGTATTTTTGGTATACAAATATTGTCTAAGGCCTTGGACAAAAAAGAACAGTGCACTATCTTCTTTTTCTGTTTTGGTGCATTGTCTTTCAAATGTACTCTGCCCAATGCATCCTTATGTAGGATTTTGAAAGTCTGCAGCATTATAGTTGGTTAGAATAACTACAAGTCAGTAAATTAAATCCAACTAAAATTCGGTTAATAAAGGATGTTCCAATGCACAGTGGGCAGTATATTAACCAGACCTCTGGATATTATACGAGTACCATATGGTACAGGAGAACTTTGTAACTAATGAAGTCTCTTTCTTTAGTTAGTAATATCCTCATGGGATATATAATATTAGATATTTAATCTTGTATCCAAATGCATTTTTATATGTAGATACAAAAACACAGAAATTTAGAAATGAATCAATGTAAAAAAAACCCCCATACCTCATTTTCCAAACTTTAGGGTCTGAGCCGTATTGCCCACCTCTTTGTAATACGTAGCCCGGCTATCCTTTGTAACAGAATGTCCAATATTGTTGGGTGTACTCAGAACTTCAATGTTACTGTCCTCAGACTGCAAAGTGGACCCAGGAGCACTTGGTAGCATGGTAATTCTTGGTGGATCATTTATCCTGATACTCAAACCACCAGATTTTAAGCTTGAACCCTGTTTAACAGATTTGTTGCTGCTGATACTAGCAGTCTCAAAAGTCCCCTTTAGAAAATCAACTGTTTTAATTGTTTTCTCACAGATATCAGTCATAACTCCTTTAGGTAGATTAATTTTTAAGTCAGCCCTTGGATCTTCTGCCACGGCCATAGTCATTGTAATGAGAGCCTTTCGGACTTCAAGATAAGCAATAAAAGCAGTCACCCCTGTCTTAAGAGTAATTTTAAGGCAGTTTCTGAAAGCCACCATTTGTCCAGCTAAAGACATATCAGGGTATATAACATTCAAGTTATTCAGCATGTACCAAATGGGTTGGTCAAACCAGATCATGCTTTCCTCACATTGGTTGGAGTTGTGCTGACTGTTTGGCCTTATCTTATTTTTATCTTCACAAATACATTTAAAATATGGGCACATAGTGCGCCACAAATGTTTAAGATACAAGTCATCTCTTTTAATATTCGTGTAGGCCATATGGCCTTTCTGACACAATATCAAGAGGTCACTCTTGGAGCATTTTTTTATCAAAAAATTGATTATTGACCTCAAGCTTAACTCGAATCTTTTTCATACGTACCATTTTGTAAGCTTCAGCCTTTGCCGTATCCTCAGTAATGTCCCCTAGAATCATCCAAGCATCTTCACTAATGGGAGCTAGTGCACCATAATCTTTCGTCCTCCATAAAGCCTGATTGCAAAGCAGCCCTTGGCACTCGACCATTCTGCTGGAGATGATGGGGAATTTAAGACAATTTCTCTGCGTTAATTTGAAGTCTATCTCTTTGCTATGCAACTTTGAAGCTTCATTCGGGATAAGGACAGCTTTGTCCTCTTCGGTCAGTAGGTCAGCACCAAATAAATCATCAGACAGACTATGATCTTTAGCATTAGTTTCAGCATTATTTATGCGAATTTGCTCATTTTCAATACCCTGTGAATTCTTGATGTCACTAGCATCTTCCAGCGCAGTAACTCCAATAATGTAGTCTTTGCAACTATCATCCTCCATCTTGGTACAATAAAAAAATTTCTGTGGTAGGCTGTCATATAATTCAGAAATAAATGCCCATACCTCATCTTCATTTTCTGACAGCTTGTTAATTTTGGGAAGAAGTAACAGCCAATCACTGAAACCAAGGTGCGTGACAGCTGAGATCTGTTCAGGGGACCTTATCGCTTCTCTTTCTAAAATCAGCTAATGAACTTTCATATTTTTAATGCAGCATAAAATTGTTTGGACAGTTGCATTAGGACATTCAATCCTGTTCTTGTCATATCCAATGCTGACTAGCTGAGCATTCCATGTAAGAGGTATGATTTGGAAATCCTCCTCTTCATCATAAATTTCCTGTAACTTGTATGTTTAGTAATTCAATGTTAAAGAATAAGATGTTTCATATCTCATAAATCAAATCACATGAATCTCTTTAAGTAAAAATGTTGAACATTTCCTAAGGGTTAGCTTAGGTTTTATCTAAAAACTCAAACAAGTAGAGAGCAGATAGAAGACAACATTGGATGTACCAATGTGATGAAGTATCTAAAAAAAAGGCCGGGTTGACCTAGTAAAACTAGATCAAACATCCACCTCAGTCAATCCATCAGTAGTATTATCACCCTACTACTGGACTGAGTTTATCCAGCATAGTATCTTACTATCTACTCAAATTATTTAAATACCGTGTCAAAGTTTTACTTTTACTCGCATCTTTATAACATTTAAACGACCCTTTTTTTAATAGTTACCATATGATCCTATTGTCATATCAAAGATATTTCTGTGTAACAGGCCTTCCACCTATTATGTATACTGAAAACAGGGATTTCATATTTATCACATATTACTTTTATGTAAATAAGTATGATTTTTATAGACAATTGCCCCTTCTTTAGACAAACAGGCATATATCATGTCACAACTGAATGCTAAACCGACAGGTGAAAATAAACCTCATCCATATTTTTTAATTAAAGCATTAGGGGCATGTTGCCCATGATACAGGTCAGCATGGTTTTTTTTCTATTATTAGGGTCGAAATTTTCCTGTTTAAATAATATTGAGGAATCTAGAATACGTATGTCACTATTAGCCTCCTAGTGGGAATAAACAGTATCAGATATTCTTTTAGTAAGCTGTAAATAGGTCAGAAACATCTAAAACAAATCCATCATACTCTGAATACTACACCATAAGTGGATCAATCATCAACCTTATAAAAAAGGTCACAACCCAATTCAAAATTGTTTTTTCATTTAAAAAAAAAAAGGTTAAACCTTACATGTTATAGCAGATAGCCATAATCATACTTATACTATCTAACTAGCTGTCATAACTGTGCTATTCAGTATATAACACTTAGAGTCTTATAATCCTTTGTGCAATCAAGTCTATATCTCTGTCATATCTAAACATAACAATGTTATGTGTGTATGGCACAGGCCCTATGGCTATAGTTGCCAAAAATCCATATCAGTCAGAAAAAAGAAACAAAAGTCAGGAATTTGTATTCCAAATTATTAATCCGCATAGTGTATGCTTCAATTTGTCCCCCAGCAATGTAGATTTAACAAGGAAACAGCTTCTTCACATCATCATCGTCCCATCATCCAGCATTAACCAAAACGAACAAAAATGGACAAAGGGAAGAAGATCCTATACCTGCAGCCAAACAATACCCTGTTAGCATGTTAATGGTATCAGGGCAAGGGCCAAAAGGTACATTGGGATCTTCAGCTTATCGTTGGTCACCCTTTGTCCCTTTTGTCCCTTTAAGTTAATTAAGGGTGTAGGAATTAAAACTTTCAAAACATGCAACTAAAGCACATCATGTAATAATAAGTGATGAATCTGTTGTATTTTCATCATAAATCAGACAGTCATATATCATGTTCACATCAGCAAACATGCAGCATTAGTCTCAGTGCAAGCTAATAGCCTAGATACATTATTTTGGAAAAGATCACGGCCCTACAACCGAGTTATATTTTATTCATATGTAAATTTGTATCAGAGAAGCATCCTCATGGCAGTTCTGCCAGAGCCTGGCTTGTGTTATCATGTACGATACTATTAAGTCAACCAAATAAAAGGTCTCCTTTATGAAGTACTGAAAATGTCATAACTCAGAAGTAATTCCATTCTTAGAATCAGGACATATTATCAGTCCATAGCACCAAGGATCTATATAAACTAGGTTAGATAAAATTCTAAGGCTGTAGCCAGACCTAGAGTGGTTCAAATCGATGGTTATAGATGGATAATCATATGCACCTATAATAAGATAAAATATTAAACAGGCAGAATCCAAGAACCTGATTAAAATCCATGTCACCATCGATCTCCTGTGTTTCGTTAACACCTTGAGCTGATGAGAAATTTCCTTGCCTCTTTTTTCTGGAACTTTTCTGTCCTCTTTGAAAACTAGATCTGTCCTCTCTGTTGTAATAGTTCTTACCCTGGTCATATCCACCTCTGTAGCCACGGGCATCCATGAAATTGTATCTGCTAGTATGATCTTTACCGCAATATGCCTCAAACTCCCGCCTAAGTTCCTCTGTGTTTAACCACTCACAATCAGACCCAGACAATTCTTCCCCATCTGAATCGAACCCCATTAAAAAAAGATCTGGATATTGTTAAGATTTCGTAGGTCTCAGCAAAATCTATTAAGGTCAGGCTGGCACGATTTTCTACTTGACCGTCAGAGATAAATATTAGGGCTTAACGAGGCATGCCAATAACTATTGGCGACCTGGAAATTAAGCTTATGGAATATAAACTAAAAAGACCCAAAGCATTCTCTAAAATTACTAATACTTAAATCTTTTAATGTAGTCCTTGTTAATATCACCATCTTAAAACCTATTTCATCGAAATGTTAGCTTTAAATATGGCACCATTGATAGAAATATGGCTAAATTCCACTGTTCTGTAAACCCAGGTCCACTTAATGGTAAAGTACCTAAATCCCCTTGTTACAGAGTTGTTCAGTGAGCAAACATGGAATTTTAATTTATAAAAAAAAAAAAAAAAAAAAAAAAACTGTGAGATTAAGTTTGCCCACGTGGGTTAGGCTAGAATTCACCTCAAATAGCGCTGTGGACTACGTGTAAGCATGAAATTGATCTGGTACTAATAGTATAGCGTCTTAACCTGCTTCGAGGCACTAGCATCTCAAAACTTGTTGAGGAAGCAAGTATCAAGGTATTGTCGTAAGTCATGGTGGTCCTCATTAAGCAGCACATGGAGCAACTGGTTAGGTGGGATCAACTCAGCATAGAGGGCCCGAATGTGGGTGAATGCCAGGCATTTCTGAAAAATATGACATTTGTCCTCAATGGCGCCCTATTGGCAACACTAACAAATCATGTCCTCACGTGCCTTTCAGACCCATCTGACTGTCTCAAATCGAAGGTGACGTGCACCTGTGCGAATTGAGGCTATCAATCTCCACTTCTTCATGGACAAACGTGCATGGAAATAGCGCTGTGGACTACGTGTAAGCATGAAATTGATCTGGTACTGGTAGTATAGCATCTTAACTTGCTTCGAGGCCCTAGCATCTCAAAACTTGTTGAGGAAGCAAGTATCAAGGTATTGCCGTAAGTCATGGTGGTCCTCATTAGTTTCACGGGCACTAGCATCTCAAAACTTGTTAAGGAAGCAAGTATCAAGGTATTGCCGTAAGTCATGGTGGTCCTCATCAGTTTCTACCTGTATGCACCTGTACTGCTATACATTCTATTGGGAGAATTACTCAGCTCATCTCTTCTTCCAGTATGCCTTCATGCACTGCGGACCCATAGTCACGGTATAATATTGTCCATACTGACTATCTTATGAAAGTAGATGATGCAGCGGTCGAGTGCGGTCCTCTATAGAGGCGTAAAACATGTCTCCTGCAGAAGAATATGATATAGGACTGTGGATTTTACCCCAAGTGCCTGAGCGAGAAAGGCTTTCTGCACCTGCTCCAAGTTGTTCCAGGTGGCCAAGGATATGATTGAGCTCCAGACTTCAACCTTATATAAAGGAACTAGTTCCATCAAAACCTTCAACCCCATGCATCTCCACTTTGTAACTGTTGTTCTGCATTGCATACAATACCTTCCACCCACTTGTCACTCGTAACCGGATGGAAGTGTTCCAATATGTGGTAGTTGGAGTATTGGTAGGTTGGTGCTACTTCCACATTTTGCTGCTGATAGGTGAATGATGGAAGCCTTGGCTGACATGAAGAAGTGACTTCTAAAATAAAAGGATAGCATCGATCCAAGCCCTCGGATCGTTCTTCTGGGATGGGACGAGCAGCTATATATGTGCTCTCCTTCTTGTGGCTCGTTATCAGCGTCTTCTCACAGCAGCATCTCTTTCCTTGTCCATTGCTTCCCTCCCTACTTGTCCTTGTCCATAACTTCCTTTGTCCAAGATACCTTCTCGTGGCAGATTTCTTGTTCGGCTTCTCTACTCGATCGCTTCTCAATATTGTCGTTTCAGCACTCTTGGTGGCGAGGTTTTTCCTGGTCCTTTGGAAGCATGCATGGTTCGGAGGAGCATAATTTTGTAAGCTGGATATGCATGCTTGCAGTGTTGCTGATTTAGCATGCAGTGTTGCAGATTTAGCTTCTGGCTCTTTATTGCAGTAATTCTAACTACGATTCTTGGTTTGCTCTGATATGTATTGCTGTTGCTACCTGCATGTGCTCATCTCCTCTATGGCGACGACATGCACGGTTAGGAGGGGCAATCTTGTAAGCTGGATCTGCATTTTTTGGAAATGTGCAATTTTAGGGGCTGCATTGAATTCTTCTTCTGTTCTGCGGTTATGGCAGCATTGTCTATGATTGATTGCATTTGGGAACACAGTTTTACAGTTATAATTTGTCATTATTTCAGTTTGTATCATGCATTCCTTGCTGCTTGTTTGATACCGTCCGTGTCAGCATGTGTTTGCTTCCCCTCTATTTGAAGCCTAATGTCCGGGTATGAACAGGATATAGTATCTCGTCTGAACAGGATAGGGCATTCAGTGGCATCTGATGCTTATCTGCAGCACACCAGGGGATCAATCTCGCAGCCTCACGGCAAAATATGGATTCAACTGGCGATTGTACTAAGTTATCTAATTCTTTACTTACAGCTTATACAGTTCGACAATTCCACAGCTCCTTCACCAATTTCCACATTCTGCTCAGATCTTTCCACATTCTTCTTTGACCTCAGCATGCCATCAGTTCTTGTTGTCTGCTTATGTGTTAAACCCCAGTGCTTTTTCTGGTTTTTACTCAATTCCTGCTTCCATTTCTGCTTTCTCGGCTTTGATCTGAAAATCAGCATCCTCAGTCACCCCTGTTCTATAAATCATTTACCTTGCCCTGCCAATCTACCCGATTCTACCAAACCGGCCTCCTGCCCTGCCTTTTGCCCTTCTGGATCTCCTCCCCTGTTCGTTTTGCCATGTTTGCTCTGCCCTGTTCGCTCGGCCCAGCCGCCCCCTTGCCCTAAAATAGTTCGACCAGGTTTTTTCAGGTTAGACATTGGTTTTATTTTTTTGTCTAAATTCTATAGCATTTATTGCTTCCCTTACACTAACTTTGTTTTGATTACAATTTATACTTCCCTTGACAAACTCCAGTTAACGTTGCCTATCATACTGCCCCTGATGAACTTTCGTTAAACTTCCCTTGACGAACTCCAGTTAACGTTGCCTATCATACTGCCCTTGATGAACTTTCGTTAAACGGTGCCTATCCTGCCTTTGATAATAGTTTCCTACATTGGTTTTTATGTGATATTCTCTTTCTCATCATTGTCGTTACTACTTTTCTTTTTTCTTCTTTTTGATATCTTCTTGTTCCATGGGTTCATTTTGACCTCCCAGTCCGTGTTCGGGCTTAGCTTTCGCCGCTCATGCTCATCTCCCCAATTTATGTTTTTTCTCCTCTCATAGTCGAACGAGCCTGGTGCTTCTCTGGTGTCAATTCAATGAGTTACCCTATCATTTCCACTTGCCCTCTTTATCCATTTGGCTATGCCTTCGACCTCAACCTCGCCTGTAAACTCAACCTCCCCTCGGCCCCTTAATCCATTCAATGCGAGTTACTTGGTATATCATGCAGTGGTTTTCATGTGGTGTTCTATTTGGGGCATTTTCTTCCTTGCTGTATATGGCTCCTTCCTCAGTCTTCGTCTATTTGCACTTTGCTTTGTCCTTGGCTTGTCCGTTAGAAGTTAACTTGCATAAGTCTTCGAGCATTATTCTAGTAGACCATCAGTGGACCATAGGTGATGAAATGTTGTTGTTGGATACACAACCCTTGGCTTTTTGCAATTGTCTTTGTGGATAGAGATTTCCATTTACATTGTTACTATTCCCTTGACCAATACTTGGATTTCTTCTCTCTTTTGAAGTTGCTACTTTCATCCTAGTACTTGGCACCTTCCAGTCACAATGGCCATTATGTCTAACTGAAGATTGATGTAGGTTCATTATGAGCTAATATTTGTTGAAAGTGCTTATTTGTGTGGTGCTTACCACCAGCACATGCATTGTTTTTCAAGGCATGATGGTCCAACGTGTGGCTTGGAGTTTAGGATGATTGGGGGCATTTATTCTTAACCTTTAGGGCAAATTTTCATGGTTCTACATTACTTATGGAAATGTTTTTCCTATGAGGTTGTCTGGATGGGTGTTCTTCCAGTTGGTTTGGAATTTCTTTAGGATGATGGGAGAGCATTTGCCTTTTCAACTTATGGGTGCATTTGGATGGGTTTCACTTGATAATTAGAAGGTTTTTTCAGAAGGTATGTTTTTGCACGTGTATATTGTTTTTAGTCTATGGGGGAATTTGGTCCGCGTGGCATGTTCATCTACATCTATTGTCAATTTCTTCTCTGGCACGTTATGTTTTCATCACTTTTGTCGTTTACCTTAGATATTTTGGATGGGTATCCCGATATTGCATTCTTTTACATTGCATGTAGCCCACACTAAGAATTTCTTTCGGGACTTTGTTTCAGAGGCACATCTCATTGCTTCGATTGCTATTGCCCTTAACCTAAACTTTGATTTCCGCCTGTTTCCGACCTTGTCAACCGTCTTGACCTTCTGGGGTCGTTTTATCCAGTTTCAAGAATGGGGCAACCTGAGAAGTTACTGCAATGCCATTTCTCTCATGAGGCCAGGTATGTTGCTAGATGCTAGAAAGCTAATGGAGGTTTAAACTTAGTGGGTAGTCTGATCCAGATGACTGCATGTGTTGCCTTTGTTTCTTGGCTTTGGTGGGCTTTGGGGTCGTCTATCAGGTTGGGTACCAGAGGTGGCTATGCTGTGCTTCTTGATGATCCTACAGCTGTTCATTGATGTGTGCTTCACGTACTGCCTATGTACACTGAGGCATGTTAGATTTCCGGCAAGGATGTTGTGGGCTCTGTACTCACCATTGAATATGCAAGCAAAATACCGTGGGTTTCTTGAACTAAATGGTTTTTAGAGCCTCGTGATCTTGTTGTTTATTCTCCCAGTTTAGTGTGGCTCTTTTGTTTGTGGTTTTAGTGTTTATAGTTGATAAGCCTACCCATCCCAAATGGTGGAGCTGAATCACATAAGATGCATGATAAAAGAGAAGTTCGTGAGTAGAGTAAGAGGCCCTGGTACTGAGGACCTTGGATTTACATTGCTGCCAATCTAGGAAGATATGGGGTTAGTGGACTACTGTGGAAGGGGGCACTGCACATAGTCGTCTTGGATGGTAGAGCGTATGGAAATGTGGCCTATGCTAGCAGATTTTGAGAGCTGAGAAATGTAGTGGACCACCTCTTTAGAGGGAGGCTCTTGGGCTTTCCATTTGCAAGAAGAAGGATTGGACGCCTGCCTTGAGTACTTTTGGAAATGGGATGGGCAGCTCCTGTAGTACTGTGGTGTGAAAGCATTTCTAGGGCCAAGTTAATGCATGGAAGGATACTTCTTGATCAGTTCTCTTGCTGCTAAGCGAATGAATGGATATTGTGTTATCTTTTGTATTTTGACTTAGGCTCATATTGTATGAATTCTTCCAATCAGATCTATAGAGAGATCATTATGTATGCTGGAATACTTCCAATTTGATCCTTATGGGATCTTTTATTAATAAAAACTTAAAAATCTTGCTTTCAAAAAAAAAAAAAAAAAAAAAAAAAAAGAACTAGCCTAGTCCAACTAGCTAGCACATACATCAACTTCGGTCAATCCCTAAGTTGTATTATCAATCCACTATAAGCCATGTAATGACAAGAATGGTACTTGCATTCTAGAAAATCATGTTCCATCATTTGCAAACTGCTACAGAACTTCACAACATACATGTATCTACTGGATGTTTGATCCATTAATCTATATGTTACGTCATAGTTTATCTATGACATAATTTAGATAGGGTAACCTATTCGTTCAAGGTCATAATGTAGTCTAAATCTTCCGGATCCATTGGATACAACAATACTTTATTCTCATCACATTTCTCGTCTAAAGTCATAGTCTAGCCTAAATCTCACTGGTCCATTGGATACAGAATAGTACTTTCTGCCAATATGTGGAGCTAACAAAGGTTATTAAGTTGAAATCTTTGCCATGCAACTTCTGCAAATAATGCAAGCTGTTCTTAATGCTAAATTTTTGTGACTAATCAAGACCGAGAAGCTAGGAAAAAACAGCCATGTAATATTCATGTTCCAGTATTATTGGGTGTGAACAACTGTATTTTGTAATTTTAAGCCTGGACCTAGACTTGCAGGTTCATCTTTCTGCTCAGCCTTTTCCATATTTAATCAGATCTACAGATGATGATTTGATAAACAGCAAATTTTGTATCTTTTCAAATCAAAGATATAGACATAAATTATTCTATTAATACTTCTTTTAGACATCGAGCAGCATGCATAAATATTAAAGCCATGTTTTCAGTTGATACCTTGCTAGATCTGTTCCATTTTTTCCAGCCTATTTGAGCATCGAAAACATATATGCCTTACCTTATTGCGTTCATAGCAAAAGATGTGAGCAAAATATTGCAATGAGAATTTTTCATGATTTTATACAGAACTTAGAGTCAGCTGCAGCAGCGGATATTCTAGAACATATCTTCCACTCCAAAGACTTTTCCCAAAGAACACGTTCAAACGAGCAAATGGTAGACAAAGGGAGGTGAAAACCACGTACCTGCAGCCAATCAATCATGAATTAGCATATTAATGGTAAAACATGAAGGGCCAAAAGGTACATTGGGTTTTCACGGCGTATAGCCCTTCACCCTTTGTATCCTTTTGCCATCAGTTAGTATCCATAGAAAAAGCAAGGAGACATTTAAGAACTTCATTTCTCACACATCAGGATCATTCTATATTAAAGCTTAAAGTCTATGCATCTGCAATGTCTGAAACATAGATGCAATTGTCCTTACACCATTCTATTCCTGAAAACCTGATAAATCGATGCATACTCTACATTTATTTTACCCCCTGTGCTACCTGTTCATGATCAGGATCGTTTGCTTCAGCTGTGTAACTAGAAACGGTTAAATCAGAGGACTCCTCAGCTTGTTCTTTACTCATGTACTGCCACCAGTAACCTTCTTAGAGCCATAACCTTCTTAATGCCATCAGTAATAACATTCTTGCTCAAGAAGCACTTTTGCTCATCGAGATTCATTTTATAATCCTCACATTTTCTTACTGTTTGAAAATCAATGGCGCTACCACACAAGCCAATTCTAAATCCATTATTTCATTGTTGAATGTCTCCCAATCATCTCCTAAGCTGTAAACAATCCATCTGTATCACAGTCGAAATCCATTTTGCCTTTTAGTTATAAGGTGGAAAAACTTTCTTCTTCCAAGTCTAATCAATTCTTACAGTACACAAATCGCTGCCTTGTGTCCTTAGAATCTTTCTACACGCGTGTATGATTTGCAGAAATCTGGAGTCTACTCTGTATTTGCAAAATCTAGAATAGCTCTACTAACCGTAATGAAGAAGCCAGTGCTTGAACTGTCTCTGTATGCAGCCAACCACCATATTTGTACAGTCTTGGAGAAACCTCTGCCATACAGCGCAGCCGTTTTTGGCTAGCCCTGCAAGATTACCTCTGACCGGATCGAAACCCTAGCCTTCAATTGGTATTGCCACGAAATTCACTCGAAAACCCTAGCTTTTCTTATTTTGCCATAATATTTTACTTAATTAAAGAAAATGTGTGCCTGCAAACCTTTGAAATAAAACCCTTTACCTTTGTAAGATGCCAAGTTACGTTGCATGCCTTTATGCTTTATGCATGAGCCTTTTTTTTGCATGAAGCATTTTTATGGTTGCTTCCTAATGTCAAATGTTTAATCAACGTTAGTAATTCTTGCAAGCAAGCCTTTCTTGGCTTGCTAAATACCAAGTGCCTAACATGCATTTAAAGATGCATGCAAAAGGTTAAACTTTATAGATTTAAATGAAACATGCATTTAAAGATGCATGCAAAAGATTCAACTTTATAGGTTTCGATATTTTCATAAATAAGTCTCCAAGTTTAAAGTAACAAACTCTCCATGGTCTCTATAGAGGACCAAGTTATGGTAAGTATATGCAAAAGGTGTTCAAAGAATTAGGCCATCTTTAGATTTTGATCTTACAATTTCTAGGCAACCCATACAATGTGTATAATATATTGAGCTACTTTAAAACACACGTACTGTCTACTCAGTATTACTAAATCAGTGCATAAGTGCATTCCTATGCATGTCATGCTATATACTACCAAATATCATCAGAAGTTTAAGAAAAAAATCCTACCTCCTACCGTTAGGTAGTTTTGACCTCTTTTTATGTTGCTGAAATATTAGGGAGGGCAGACCCCTAATTATACAGCAGAGGTCATGCCCTACCTAATATAACAAGCAAGCCCGATATATTTCTATGCATCAACGTCCTATTTGTGTCACAAATTAGAAGAAGTACCTTTTGGCAATAGCTTGGACTTCTTGTAGCAAATTGCAGTCTCAAAGTTTGGTGCATGAGAAGTTGCCCCCCTTTGATGCATCCAGGTATTCTCCATTACAATCAAAAGTGGTTGAAACCATTGTTGACAAATCCTATATCATCTCAACAATATTGGAAGTCACATAAGACGGATTGGAATTGACATATAGAAGTGGAAATATCTGTGACAGAAATATCATCTCTAATATGATGATATGGTCAAAACCATCAGTACGAATATATTTTAGAGTGTTAAATGGCTTAAGACACATAATGTGTAGCCGAGTGGCATAATTTTTGTGCAACTGCATCGTGGTCTATGCCACTTTAAAAAGAACATTTGGACAGTAGGGTTAGATAGATGTGTAAAACATTTGAACTTGTATAATGCAATCTTAAAAATATTTCACTGGATGCATAGGTATAAGATAGTTCAAAATATCAAGACTTACAGTTATTCAAATAGTAACCCGGCAATCCCATCACCGCATCTCTACTACTATCATCTTTGGTCTTAATAACTAATTTGTCCATAGCATTCCACAGCTTATAACCCCTTGATTCTTGGGTGTTGTCCGATTTTAGTAATCAGATATGCTCGTTTGTTTGAGCAATATCTCGTAGTTGGATGGCTTTTTTCAGAACTTCGATATCCTTAATTGTCATCTCACAAATGTCCACCAGCTAGCTCAACCCCAATATTCAATAGATCTCGCTTTCGGCACATTCTTCTACAACGTGAACGCTGCGTATGCTTTTGGTTCTTTCCCCGTAACAAAGCATTGTGCGTATAGCATAGTTGGAGGATCCGATCCTGCTTTTTAGCATATCCCATAGCTTCACTTTCCATACATGTAGAACTATTTCATCATCACATTCTTCCCCGACTATAAATGATTTTCCCCCAAATGAATGAGAGTAGGCAATCATAGTGTTATAGCATCAAAGATGCAATAAAAGGTATCAACTAGTGTAGATTGCAGTCCATAACGCAGATGTAAATGCAAGGAACATGATTCTCAAGTCACAAATAACACCGGGTTATACCAATGTCTAAAAACCCAATTAGAACTAGCCTAGTCCAACTAGCTAGCACATACATCAACTTCGGTCAATCCCTAACTTGTATTATCAATCCACTAGAAGCCATGTAATGACAAGAATGGTACTTGCATTCTAGAAAATCATGTTCCATCATTTGCAAACTGCTCTGAGAACTTCACAACATACATGTATCAACCAACGCAACATTTAACCACTCGGTATAGAAATCTACCGATGTTTGATCCATTAATCTATATGTTACCTCATAGTTTATCTATGACATAATTTAGATAGGGTAACCTATTCGCTTAAGGTCATAATGTAGTCTAAATCTTCCGGATCCATTGGATACATAACAATACTTTATTCTCATCACATTTCTCCTCTAAAGTCATAGTCTAGCCTAAATCTCATTTGGTCCATTGGATACTGTAATAGTACTTTCTCGCCAATATGTGGAGCTAACAAAGGTTATTAAGTTGAAATCTTTGCCATGCAACTTCTGCAAAATAATGCAAGTTTGTTCTTAATGCTTCCACTAAATTTTTGTGACTAATCAAGACCGAGAAGCTAGGAAAAACAGCCATGTAATATTCATGTTCCAAAGATATTGGGTGTGAACAACTCAGATTTTGTAATTTTAAGCCCGGACCTAGACTTGCGGGTTCATCTTTTTGCTCAAATTTTTTTCCATATTTAATCGGATCTACGATGATGATTTGATAAACAAAGAAATTTTGTATCTTTCCAAATCAAAGATATAGACATAAGTTATTCTATTAATACTTCTTTTAGACATCGAAAAAAGATGCATAAATATTGAAGCCACGTTTTTCGGTTGATACCTTGCTAGATCTGTTCCATTTTTTCCAGCCTATTTGAGCATCGAAAACATATATGCCTTACCTTATTATGTTCATAGCAAAAGATGTGAGCAAAATATTGCAATGAGAATTTTTCATGATTTTATACGTAACTTAGAGTCACCGCAGCAATGATATTCTAGAACATATCTTCCACTCCAAAGACTTTTCCCAAAGAACACGCTCAAACGAGCAAATGGTAGACAAAGGGAGGTGAAAACCACGTGCACTGCAGCCAATCAATCATGAATTAGCATATTAATGGTAAAACATGAAGGGCCAAAAGGTACATTGGGTTTTCCGGCAGATAGCCCTTCACCCTTTGTATCCTTTTGCCATCGCTTAGTATCCATAGAAAAAGCAAGGAGACATTTAAGAACTTCATTTCTCACACATCGATCATTCTATATTAAAGCTTAAAGTCTATGCATCGCAATGTCCGAAACATAGATGCAATTATCCTTACACCATTCTATTCCCGAAAACCTGATAAATCGATGCATACTCTACATTTATTTTACCCCCTGTGCTACCTGTTCATGATCAGGATCGTTTGCTTCAACTGTGTAACTAGAAACGGTTAAATCGGAGGACTCCTCGGCTTGTTCTTTACTCATGTACTGCCACCAAGAACCTTCTTAGAGCCATAACCTTCTTAATGCCATCGAATAACATTCTTGCTCAAGAAGCACTTTTGCTCATCAAGATTCATTTTATAATCCTCACATTTTCTTACTGTTTGAAAATCAATGGCGGTACCACACAAGCCAATTCTAAATCCATTATTTCATTGTTGAATGTCTCCCAATCATCTCCTAAGTCAGAAACAATCCATCGTATCCACGGTCGAAATCCATTTTGCCTTTTAGTTATAAGGTGGAAAAACTTTCTTCTTCCAAGTCTAATCAATTCTTACAAAGACACAAATCGCCCTTGTGTCCTTAGAATCTTTCTACACGCTGCGTGTATGATTTGCGTAAACTGAGTCTACTCAGTATTTGCAAAATCTAGAATAGCTCTACTAACCGTAATGAAGAAGCCGATTAGCGAACTGCTGTCTCAGTATGCACCAACCACCATATTTGTACAGGTCCTGGAGAAACCTCTCGCCATACAAATAAGTAAATTGCTTTTGGCTAGCCCCCGCAAGATTACCTCGACCCGGATCGAAACCCTAGCCTTCAAAGGGTATTGCCCACGAAATTCACTCGAAACCCTAGCTTTTCTTATTTTGCCATAATATTTTACTTAATTAAAGAAAATGTGTGCCTGCAAACCTTTGAAATAAAACCCTTTACCTTTGTAAGATGCCAAGTTACGTTGCATGCCTTTATGCTTTATGCATGAGCCTTTTTTTTGCATGAAGCATTTTTATGGTTGCTTCCTAAAGTCAAATGTTTAATCAACGTTAGTAATTCTTGCAAGCAAGCCTTTCTTGGCTTGCTAAATACCAAGTGCCTAACATGCATTTAAAGATGCATGCAAAAGGTTAAACTTTATAGATTTAAATGAAACATGCATTTAAAGATGCATGCAAAAGATTCAACTTTATAGGTTTCGATATTTTCATAAATAAGTCTCCAAGTTTAAAGTAACAAACTCTCCATGGTCTCTATAGAGGACCAAGTTATGGTAAGTATATGCAAAAGGTGTTCAAAGAATTAGGCCATCTTTAGATTTTGATCTTACAATTTCTAGGCAACCCATACAATGTGTATAATATATTGAGCTACTTTAAAACACACGCATCGGTCTACTCAAGATATTACTAAATCAGTGCATAAGTGCATTCCTATGCATGTCATGCTATATACTGCCAAATATCATAAGAAGTGTAAGAAAAAAATCCTACCTCCTACCGTTAGGTAGTTTTGACCTCTTTTTAGGGTCATTGCTGAAATATTAGGGAGGGCAGACCCCTAATTATACAGCAGAGGTCATGCCCTACCTAATATAACAAGCAAGCCCGATATATTTCTATGCATCAACGTCCTATTTGTGTCACAAATTAGAAGAAGTACCTTTTGGCAATAGCTTGGACTTCTTGTAGCAAATTGCAGTCTCAAAGTTTGGTGCATGAGAAGTTGCCTGCCTTGATGCATCCAGGTATTCTCCATTACAATCAAAAGTGGTTGAAACCATTGTTGACAAATCCTATATCATCTCAACAATATTGGAAGTCACATAAGACGGATTGGAATTGACATATAGAAGTGGAAATATCTGTGACAGAAATATCATCTCTAATATGATGATATGGTCAAAACCATCAGTACGAATATATTTTAGAGTGTTAAATGGCTTAAGACACATAATGTGTAGCCGAAAGGGCATAATTTTTGTGCAACCGCATCGTGGTCTATGCCACTTTAAAAAAGAACATTTGGACAAGAGGGGGTTAGATAGATGTGTAAAACATTTGAACTTGTATAATGCAATCTTAAAAATACTTCACTTTGGATGCATAGGTATAAGATAGTTCAAAATATCAAGACTTACAGCTTATTCAAATAGTAACCCGCAATCCCATCACCGCATCTCTCTACTATCATCTTTGGTCTTAATAACTAATTTGTCCATAGCATTCCACGCTTATAACCCCGGTGATTCTTGGGTGTTGTCCGATTTTAGTACTGTATATGCTCGTTTGTTTGAGCAATATCTGTAGTTGGATGGCTTTTTTCAGGAACTCGATATCCTTAATTGTCATCTCACAAATGTCCACCAGCTAGCTCAACTGAATATTCAATAGATCTGCTCAGCACATTCTTCTACAACGTGAACGCGTATGCTTTTGGTTCTTTCCCGTAACAAAGCATTGTCTGTATAGCATAGTTGGAGGATCCGATCCTGTTTTTAGCATATCCCATAGCTTCACTTTCCATACATGTAGAACTATTTCATCATCACATTCTTCCTGACTATAAATGATTTTCCTGTAATGAATGAGAGTAGGCAACTGTTAGTGTTATAGCATCAACATGCAATAAAAGGTATCAACTAGTGTAGATTGCAGTCCATAACGCAGATGTAAATGCAAGGAACATGATTCTCAAGTCACAAATAACACTGGTTATACCAATGTCTAAAAAAACCCAGTAGAACTAGCCTAGTCCAACTAGCTAGCACATACATCAACTTCGGTCAATCCCTAACTTGTATTATCAATCCACTAGAAGCCATGTAATGACAAGAATGGTACTTGCATTCTAGAAAATCATGTTCCATCATTTGCAAACTGCTACAGAACTTCACAACATACATGTATCAACCAACGCAACATTTAACCACGGTATAGAAATCTACTGGATGTTTGATCCATTAATCTATATGTTACCTCATAGTTTATCTATGACATAATTTAGATAGGGTAACCTATTCGTTTAAGGTCATAATGTAGTCTAAATCTTCCGGATCCATTGGATACATAACAATACTTTATTCTCATCACATTTCTCCTCTAAAGTCATAGTCTAGCCTAAATCTCACTGGTCCATTGGATACAGAATAGTACTTTCTGCCAATATGTGGAGCTAACAAAGGTTATTAAGTTGAAATCTTTGCCATGCAACTTCTGCAAATAATGCAAGCTGTTCTTAATGCTTCCACTAAATTTTTGTGACTAATCAAGACCGAGAAGCTAGGAAAAAACAGCCATGTAATATTCATGTTCCAGTATTATTGGGTGTGAACAACTGTATTTTGTAATTTTAAGCCTGGACCTAGACTTGCAGGTTCATCTTTTGCTCAAATTTTTTCCATATTTAATCAGATCTACAGATGATGATTTGATAAACAGCAAATTTTGTATCTTTCCAAATCAAAGATATAGACATAAGTTATTCTATTAATACTTCTTTTAGACATCGAGCAGCATGCATAAATATTGAAGCCACGTTTTCAGTTGATACCTTGCTAGATCTGTTCCATTTTTTCCAGCCTATTTGAGCATCGAAAACATATATGCCTTACCTTATTGCGTTCATAGCAAAAGATGTGAGCAAAATATTGCAATGAGAATTTTTCATGATTTTATACAGAACTTAGAGTCAGCTGCAGCAGCGGATATTCTAGAACATATCTTCCACTCCAAAGACTTTTCCCAAAGAACACGTTCAAACGAGCAAATGGTAGACAAAGGGAGGTGAAAACCACGTACCTGCAGCCAATCAATCATGAATTAGCATATTAATGGTAAAACATGAAGGGCCAAAAGGTACATTGGGTTTTCACGGCGTATAGCCCTTCACCCTTTGTATCCTTTTGCCATCAGTTAGTATCCATAGAAAAAGCAAGGAGACATTTAAGAACTTCATTTCTCACACATCAGGATCATTCTATATTAAAGCTTAAAGTCTATGCATCTGCAATGTCTGAAACATAGATGCAATTATCCTTACACCATTCTATTCCTGAAAACCTGATAAATCGATGCATACTCTACATTTATTTTACCCCCTGTGCTACCTGTTCATGATCAGGATCGTTTGCTTCAGCTGTGTAACTAGAAACGGTTAAATCAGAGGACTCCTCAGCTTGTTCTTTACTCATGTACTGCCACCAGTAACCTTCTTAGAGCCATAACCTTCTTAATGCCATCAGTAATAACATTCTTGCTCAAGAAGCACTTTTGCTCATCAAGATTCATTTTATAATCCTCACATTTTCTTACTGTTTGAAAATCAATGGCGCTACCACACAAGCCAATTCTAAATCCATTAAATCCATTATTTCATTGTTGAATGTCTCCCAATCATCTCCTAAGCTGTAAACAATCCATCTGTATCACAGTCGAAATCCATTTTGCCTTTTAGTTATAAGGTGGAAAAACTTTCTTCTTCCAAGTCTAATCAATTCTTACAGTACACAAATCGCTGCCTTGTGTCCTTAGAATCTTTCTACACGCGTGTATGATTTGCAGAAATCTGGAGTCTACTCTGTATTTGCAAAATCTAGAATAGCTCTACTAATCGTAATGAAGAAGCCAGTGCTTGAACTGTCTCTGTATGCAGCCAACCACCATATTTGTACAGTCCTGGAGAAACCTCTGCCATACAGCGCAGCCGTTTTTGGCTAGCCCTGCAAGATTACCTCTGACCGGATCGAAACCCTAGCCTTCAGTGGTATTGCCACGAAATTCACTCTGGCAACCCTAGCTTTTCTTATTTTGCCATAATATTTTACTTAATTAAAGAAAATGTGTGCCTGCAAACCTTTGAAATAAAACCCTTTACCTTTGTAAGATGCCAAGTTACGTTGCATGCCTTTATGCTTTATGCATGAGCCTTTTTTTTGCATGAAGCATTTTTATGGTTGCTTCCTAATGTCAAATGTTTAATCAACATTAGTAATTCTTGCAAGCAAGCCTTTCTTGGCTTGCTAAATACCAAGTGCCTAACATGCATTTAAAGATGCATGCAAAAGGTTAAACTTTATAGATTTAAATGAAACATGCATTTAAAGATGCATGCAAAAGATTCAACTTTATATAAATAAGTCTCCAAGTTTAAAGTAACAAACTCTCCATGGTCTCTATAGAGGACCAAGTTATGGTAAGTATATGCAAAAGGTGTTCAAAGAATTAGGCCATCTTTAGATTTTGATCTTACAATTTCTAGGCAACCCATACAATGTGTATAATATATTGAGCTACTTTAAAACACACGTACTGTCTACTCAGTATTACTAAATCAGTGCATAAGTGCATTCCTATGCATGTCATGCTATATACTGCCAAATATCATCAGAAGTTTAAGAAAAAAATCCTACCTCCTACCGTTAGGTAGTTTTGACCTCTTTTTATGTTGCTGAAATATTAGGGAGGGCAGACCCCTAATTATACAGCAGAGGTCATGCCCTACCTAATATAACAAGCAAGCCCGATATATTTCTATGCATCAACGTCCTATTTGTGTCACAAATTAGAAGAAGTACCTTTTGGCAATAGCTTGGACTTCTTGTAGCAAATTGCAGTCTCAAAGTTTGGTGCATGAGAAGTTGCCTGCCTTGATGCATCCAGGTATTCTCCATTACAATCAAAAGTGGTTGAAACCATTGTTGACAAATCCTATATCATCTCAACAATATTGGAAGTCACATAAGACGGATTGGAATTGACATATAGAAGTGGAAATATCTGTGACAGGATGTGACAGAAATATCATCTCTAATATGATGATATGGTCAAAACCATCAGTACAAATATATTTTAGAGTGTTAAATGGCTTAAGACACATAATGTGTAGCCGAGTGGCATAATTTTTGTGCAACTGCATCATGGTCTATGCCACTTTAAAAAGAACATTTGGACAGTAGGGTTAGATAGATGTGTAAAACATTTGAACTTGTATAATGCAATCTTAAAAATACTTCACTGGATGCATAGGTATAAGATAGTTCAAAATATCAAGACTTACAGTTATTCAAATAGTAACCCGGCAATCCCATCCGCTGCATCTCTGCTACTATCATCTTTGGTCTTAATAACTAATTTGTCCATAGCATTCCACAGTTATAACCCCGGTGATTCTTGGGTGTTGTCCGATTTTAGTACTGTATATGCTCGTTTGTTTGAGCAATATCTGTAGTTGGATGGCTTTTTTCAAGAACTCGATATCCTTAATTGTCATCTCACAAATGTCCACCAGCTAGCTCAACTGAATATTCAATAGATCTGCTCAGCACATTCTTCTACAGCGTGAATGCGTATGCTTTTGGTTCTTTCCCGTAACAAAGCATTGTCTGTATAGCATAGTTGGAGGATCCGATCCTGTTTTTAGCATATCCCATAGCTTCACTTTCCATACATGTAGAACTATTTCATCATCACATTCTTCCTGACCATAAATGATTTTCCTGTAATGAATGAGAGTAGGCAACTGTTAGTGTTATAGCATCAGCATGCAATAAAAGGTATCAACTAGTAGATTGCAGTCCATAACACAGATGTAAATGCAAGGAACATGATTCTCAAGTCACAAGTAACACTGGTTATACCAATGTATTGAAGTGTCTAAAAAAACCCAGTAGAACTAGCCTAGTCCAACTAGCTAGCACATAGTCAATCCCTAAGTTGTATTATCAATCCACTATAAGCCATGTAATGACAAGAATGGTACTTGCATTCTAGAAAATCATGTTCCATCATTTGCAAACTGCTACAGAACTTCACAACATACATGTATCAACCAACGCAACATTTAACCACGGTATAGAAATCTACTGGATGTTTGATCCATTAATCTATATGTTACCTCATAGTTTATCTATGACATAATTTAGATAGGGTAACCTATTCGTTTAAGGTCATAATGTAGTCTAAATCTTCCGGATCCATTGGATACATAACAATACTTTATTCTCATCACATTTCTCGTCTAAAGTCATAGTCTAGCCTAAATCTCACTGGTCCATTGGATACAGAATAGTACTTTCTGCCAATATGTGGAGCTAACAAAGGTTATTAAGTTGAAATCTTTGCCATGCAACTTCTGCAAATAATGCAAGCTGTTCTTAATGCTTCCACTAAATTTTTGTGACTAATCAAGACCGAGAAGCTAGGAAAAAACATCCATGTAATATTCATGTTCCAGTACTATTGGGTGTGAACAACTGTATTTTGTAATTTTAAGCCTGGACCTAGACTTGCAGGTTCATCTTTTTGCTCAGCCTTTTCCATATTTAATCAGATCTACAGATGATGATTTGATAAACAACAAATTTTGTATCTTTCCAAATCAAAGATATAGACATAAGTTATTCTATTAATACTTCTTTTAGACATCGAGCAGCATGCATAAATATTGAAGCCACATTTTCAAATGATACCTTGCTAGATCTGTTCCATTTTTTCCAGCCTATTTGAGCATCGAAAACATATATGCCTTACCTTATTGCGTTCATAGCAAAAGATGTGAGCAAAATATTGCAATGAGAATTTTTCATGATTTTATACAGAACTTAGAGTCAGCTGCAGCAGCGGATATTCTAGAACATATCTTCCACTCCAAAGACTTTTCCCAAAGAACACGTTCAAACGAGCAAATGGTAGACAAAGGGAGGTGAAAACCACGCACTACACAGCCCAATCAATCATGAATTAGCATATTAATGGTAAAACATGAAGGGCCAAAAGGTACATTGGGTTTTCACGACGTATAGCCCTTCACCCTTTGTATCCTTTTGCCATCAGTTAGTATCATTCTATATTAAAGCTTAAAGTCTATGCATCTGCAATGTCTGAAACATAGATGCAATTATCCTTACACCATTCTATTCCTGAAAACCTGATAAATCGATTTTTTACCCCCTGTGCTACCTGTTCATGATCAGGATCGTTTGCTTCAGCCTGTGTAACTAGAAACGGTTAAATCAGAGGACTCCTCAGCTTGTTCTTTACTCATGTATGCGCCACGAGTAACCTTCTTAGAGCCATAACCTTCTTAATGCCATCAGTAATAACATTCTTGCTCAAGAAGCACTTTTGCTCATCAAGATTCATTTTATAATCCTCACATTTTCTTACTGTTTGAAAATCAATGGCGGTACCACACAAGCCAATTCTAAATCCATTATTTCATTGTTGAATGTCTCCCAATCATCTCCTAAGCTGTAAACAATCCATCTGTATCACAGTCGAAATCCATTTTGCCTTTTAGTTATAAGGTGGAAAAACTTTCTTCTTCCAAGTCTAATCAATTCTTACAGTACACAAATCGCTGCCTTGTGTCCTTAGAATCTTTCTACACGCGTGTATGATTTGCAGAAATCTGGAGTCTACTCTGTATTTGCAAAATCTAGAATAGCTCTACTAATCGTAATGAAGAAGCCAGTGCTTGAACTGTCTTTGTATGCAGCCAACCACCATATTTGTACAGTCCTGGAGAAACCTCTGCCATACAGCGCAGCCGTTTTTGGCTAGCCCTGCAAGATTACCTCTGACCGGATCGAAACCCTAGCCTTCAGTGGTATTGCCACGAAATTCACTCTGGAAACCCTAGCTTTTCTTATTTTGCCATAATATTTTACTTAATTAAAGAAAATGTGTGCCTGCAAACCTTTGAAATAAAACCCTTTACCTTTGTAAGATGCCAAGTTACGTTGCATGCCTTTATGCTTTATGCATGAGCCTTTTTTTTGCACGAAGCATTTTTATGGTTGCTTCCTAATGTCAAATGTTTAATCAACGTTAGTAATTCTTGCAAGCAAGCCTTTCTTGGCTTGCTAAATACCAAGTGCCTAACATGCATTTAAAGATGCATGCAAAAGGTTAAACTTTATAGATTTAAATGAAACATGCATTTAAAGATGCATGCAAAAGATTCAACTTTATAGGTTTCGATATTTTCATAAATAAGTCTCCAAGTTTAAAGTAACAAACTCTCCATGGTCTCTATAGAGGACCAAGTTATGGTAAGTATATGCAAAAGGTGTTCAAAGAATTAGGCCATCTTTAGATTTTGATCTTACAATTTCTAGGCAACCCATACAATGTGTATAATATATTGAGCTACTTTAAAACACACGTACTGTCTACTCAGTATTACTAAATCAGTGCATAAGTGCATTCCTATGCATGTCATGCTATATACTGCCAAATATCATAAGAAGTGTAAGAAAAAAATCCTACCTCCTACCGTTAGGTAGTTTTGACCTCTTTTTAGGGTCATTGCTGAAATATTAGGGAGGGCAGACCCCTAATTATACAGCAGAGGTCATGCCCTACCTAATATAACAAGCAAGCCCGATATATTTCTATGCATCAACGTCCTATTTGTGTCACAAATTAGAAGAAGTACCTTTTGGCAATAGCTTGGACTTCTTGTAGCAAATTGCAGTCTCAAAGTTTGGTGCATGAGAAGTTGCCTGCCTTGATGCATCCAGGTATTCTCCATTACAATCAAAAGTGGTTGAAACCATTGTTGACAAATCCTATATCATCTCAACAATATTGGAAGTCACATAAGACGGATTGGAATTGACATATAGAAGTGGAAATATCTGTGACAGAAATATCATCTCTAATATGATGATATGGTCAAAACCATCAGTGCGAATATATTTTAGAGTGTTAAATGGCTTAAGACACATAATGTGTAGCCGAGTGGCATAATTTTTGTGCAACTGCATCGTGGTCTATGCCACTTTAAAAAGAACATTTGGACAGTAGGGTTAGATAGATGTGTAAAACATTTGAACTTGTATAATGCAATCTTAAAAATACTTCACTGGATGCATAGGTATAAGATAGTTCAAAATATCAAGACTTACAGTTATTCAAATAGTAACCCGGCAATCCCATCAGCTGCATCTCTGCTACTATCATCTTTGGTCTTAATAACTAATTTGTCCATAGCATTCCACAGTTATAACCCCGGTGATTCTTGGGTGTTGTCCGATTTTAGTACTGTATATGCTCGTTTGTTTGAGCAATATCTGTAGTTGGATGGCTTTTTTCAGGAACTCGATATCCTTAATTGTCATCTCACAAATGTCCACCAGCTAGCTCAACTGAATATTCAATAGATCTGCTCAGCACATTCTTCTACAACGTGAACGCGTATGCTTTTGGTTCTTTCCCGTAACAAAGCATTGTCTGTATAGCATAGTTGGAGGATCCGATCCTGTTTTTAGCATATCCCATAGCTTCACTTTCCATACATGTAGAACTATTTCATCATCACATTCTTCCTGACTATAAATGATTTTCCTGTAATGAATGAGAGTAGGCAACTGTTAGTGTTATAGCATCAGCATGCAATAAAAGGTATCAACTAGTGTAGATTGCAGTCCATAACGCAGATGTAAATGCAAGGAACATGATTCTCAAGTCACAAATAACACTGGTTATACCAATGTCTAAAAAAACCCAGTAGAACTAGCCTAGTCCAACTAGCTAGCACATACATCAACTTCGGTCAATCCCTAACTTGTATTATCAATCCACTAGAAGCCATGTAATGACAAGAATGGTACTTGCATTCTAGAAAATCATGTTCCATCATTTGCAAACTGCTACAGAACTTCACAACATACATGTATCAACCAACGCAACATTTAACCACGGTATAGAAATCTACTGGATGTTTGATCCATTAATCTATATGTTACCTCATAGTTTATCTATGACATAATTTAGATAGGGTAACCTATTCGTTTAAGGTCATAATGTAGTCTAAATCTTCCGGATCCATTGGATACATAACAATACTTTATTCTCATCACATTTCTCCTCTAAAGTCATAGTCTAGCCTAAATCTCACTGGTCCATTGGATACAGAATAGTACTTTCTGCCAATATGTGGAGCTAACAAAGGTTATTAAGTTGAAATCTTTGCCATGCAACTTCTGCAAATAATGCAAGCTGTTCTTAATGCTTCCACTAAATTTTTGTGACTAATCAAGACCGAGAAGCTAGGAAAAAACAGCCATGTAATATTCATGTTCCAGTATTATTGGGTGTGAACAACTGTATTTTGTAATTTTAAGCCTGGACCTAGACTTGCAGGTTCATCTTTTTGCTCAGCCTTTTCCATATTTAATCAGATCTACAGATGATGATTTGATAAACAGCAAATTTTGTATCTTTCCAAATCAAAGATATAGACATAAGTTATTCTATTAATACTTCTTTTAGACATCGAGCAGCATGCATAAATATTGAAGCCACGTTTTCAGTTGATACCTTGCTAGATCTGTTCCATTTTTTCCAGCCTATTTGAGCATCGAAAACATATATGCCTTACCTTATTGCGTTCATAGCAAAAGATGTGAGCAAAATATTGCAATGAGAATTTTCATGATTTTATCTGAGAACTTAGAGTCACCGCAAAAAGCCGCGGATATTCTAGAACATATCTTCCACTCCAAAGACTTTTCCCAAAGAACACGTTCAAACGAGCAAATGGTAGACAAAGGGAGGTGAAAACCACGTGCCTGCAGCCAAGCAATCATGAATTAGCATATTAATGGTAAAACATGAAGGGCCAAAAGGTACATTGGGTTTTCACGCAGATAGCCCTTCACCCTTTGTATCCTTTTTGCCATCGATTAAGTATCCATAGAAAAAGCAAGGAGACATTTAAGAACTTCATTTCTCACACATCGGGATCATTCTATATTAAAGCTTAAAGTCTATGCATCCGCATATGTGCGAAACATAGATGCAATTATCCTTACACCATTCTATTCCTAAAAACCTGATAAATCGATGCATACTCTACATTTATTTTACCCCCTGTGCTACCTGTTCATGATCAGGATCGTTTGCTTCAGCTGTGTAACTAGAAACGGTTAAATCAGAGGACTCCTCAGCTTGTTCTTTACTCATGTACTGCCACCAGTAACCTTCTTAGAGCCATAACCTTCTTAATGCCATCAGTAATAACATTCTTGCTCAAGAAGCACTTTTGCTCATCAAGATTCATTTTATAATCCTCACATTTTCTTACTGTTTGAAAATCAATGGCGCTACCACACAAGCCAATTCTAAATCCATTAAATCCATTATTTCATTGTTGAATGTCTCCCAATCATCTCCTAAGCTGTAAACAATCCATCTGTATCACAGTCGAAATCCATTTTGCCTTTTAGTTATAAGGTGGAAAAACTTTCTTCTTCCAAGTCTAATCAATTCTTCACGATACACACAAATCGCTGCCTTGTGTCCTTAGAATCTTTCTACACGCGTGTATGATTTGCAGAAATCTGGAGTCTACTCTGTATTTGCAAAATCTAGAATAGCTCTACTAATCGTAATGAAGAAGCCAGTGCTTGAACTGTCTCTGTATGCAGCCAACCACCATATTTGTACAGTCCTGGAGAAACCTCTGCCATACAAACAACAACCGTTTTTGGCTAGCCCCGCAAGATTACCTCGACCGGATCGAAACCCTAGCCTTGATTGGTATTGCCACGAAATTCACTCGCAACCCTAGCTTTTCTTATTTTGCCATAATATTTTACTTAATTAAAGAAAATGTGTGCCGCAAACCTTTGAAATAAAACCCTTTACCTTTGTAAGATGCCAAGTTACGTTGCATGCCTTTATGCTTTATGCATGAGCCTTTTTTTTGCATGAAGCATTTTTATGGTTGCTTCCTAATGTCAAATGTTTAATCAACATTAGTAATTCTTGCAAGCAAGCCTTTCTTGGCTTGCTAAATACCAAGTGCCTAACATGCATTTAAAGATGCATGCAAAAGGTTAAACTTTATAGATTTAAATGAAACATGCATTTAAAGATGCATGCAAAAGATTCAACTTTATATAAATAAGTCTCCAAGTTTAAAGTAACAAACTCTCCATGGTCTCTATAGAGGACCAAGTTATGGTAAGTATATGCAAAAGGTGTTCAAAGAATTAGGCCATCTTTAGATTTTGATCTTACAATTTCTAGGCAACCCATACAATGTGTATAATATATTGAGCTACTTTAAAACACACGTACTGTCTACTCAGTATTACTAAATCAGTGCATAAGTGCATTCCTATGCATGTCATGCTATATACTGCCAAATATCATCAGAAGTTTAAGAAAAAAATCCTACCTCCTACCGTTAGGTAGTTTTGACCTCTTTTTATGTTGCTGAAATATTAGGGAGGCGGACCCTAATTATCTGGCCAGAGGTCATGCCCTACCTAATATAACAAGCAAGCCCGATATATTTCTATGCATCAACGTCCTATTTGTGTCACAAATTAGAAGAAGTACCTTTTGGCAATAGCTTGGACTTCTTGTAGCAAATTGCAGTCTCAAAGTTTGGTGCATGAGAAGTTGCCTGCCTTGATGCATCCAGGTATTCTCCATTACAATCAAAAGTGGTTGAAACCATTGTTGACAAATCCTATATCATCTCAACAATATTGGAAGTCACATAAGACGGATTGGAATTGACATATAGAAGTGGAAATATCTGTGACAGAAATATCATCTCTAATATGATGATATGGTCAAAACCATCAGTACAAATATATTTTAGAGTGTTAAATGGCTTAAGACACATAATGTGTAGCCGAGTGGCATAATTTTTGTGCAACTGCATCATGGTCTATGCCACTTTAAAAAGAACATTTGGACAGTAGGGTTAGATAGATGTGTAAAACATTTGAACTTGTATAATGCAATCTTAAAAATACTTCACTGGATGCATAGGTATAAGATAGTTCAAAATATCAAGACTTACAGTTATTCAAATAGTAACCCGGCAATCCCATCCGCTGCATCTCTGCTACTATCATCTTTGGTCTTAATAACTAATTTGTCCATAGCATTCCACAGTTATAACCCCTGTGATTCTTGGGTGTTGTCCGATTTTAGTACTGTATATGCTCGTTTGTTTGAGCAATATCTGTAGTTGGATGGCTTTTTTCAAGAACTCGATATCCTTAATTGTCATCTCACAAATGTCCACCAGCTAGCTCAACTGAATATTCAATAGATCTGCTCAGCACATTCTTCTACAAATAGCGTGAATGCGTATGCTTTTGGTTCTTTCCCGTAACAAAGCATTGTCTGTATAGCATAGTTGGAGGATCCGATCCTGTTTTTAGCATATCCCATAGCTTCACTTTCCATACATGTAGAACTATTTCATCATCACATTCTTCCTAACCATAAATGATTTTCCTGTAATGAATGAGAGTAGGCAACTGTTAGTGTTATAGCATCAGCATGCAATAAAAGGTATCAACTAGTAGATTGCAGTCCATAACACAGATGTAAATGCAAGGAACATGATTCTCAAGTCACAAGTAACACTGGTTATACCAATGTATTGAAGTGTCTAAAAAAACCCAGTAGAACTAGCCTAGTCCAACTAGCTAGCACATAGTCAATCCCTAAGTTGTATTATCAATCCACTATAAGCCATGTAATGACAAGAATGGTACTTGCATTCTAGAAAATCATGTTCCATCATTTGCAAACTGCTACAGAACTTCACAACATACATGTATCAACCAACGCAACATTTAACCACGGTATAGAAATCTCTTGGATGTTTGATCCATTAATCTATATGTTACCTCATAGTTTATCTATGACATAATTTAGATAGGGTAACCTATTCGTTTAAGGTCATAATGTAGTCTAAATCTTCCGGATCCATTGGATACATAACAATACTTTATTCTCATCACATTTCTCGTCTAAAGTCATAGTCTAGCCTAAATCTCAATTTGGTCCATTGGATCTGAGAATAGTACTTTACGCCAATATGTGGAGCTAACAAAGGTTATTAAGTTGAAATCTTTGCCATGCAACTTCGCAAATAATGCAAAATTTGTTCTTAATGCTTCCACTAAATTTTTGTGACTAATCAAGACCGAGAAGCTAGGAAAAAACATCCATGTAATATTCATGTTCCAGTACTATTGGGTGTGAACAACTGTATTTTGTAATTTTAAGCCTGGACCTAGACTTGCAGGTTCATCTTTTTGCTCAGCCTTTTCCATATTTAATCAGATCTACAGATGATGATTTGATAAACAGCAAATTTTGTATCTTTCCAAATCAAAGATATAGACATAAGTTATTCTATTAATACTTCTTTTAGACATCGAGCAGCATGCATAAATATTGAAGCCACATTTTCAATTGATACCTTGCTAGATCTGTTCCATTTTTTCCAGCCTATTTGAGCATCGAAAACATATATGCCTTACCTTATTGCGTTCATAGCAAAAGATGTGAGCAAAATATTGCAATGAGAATTTTTCATGATTTTATACAGAACTTAGAGTCAGCTGCAGCAGCGGATATTCTAGAACATATCTTCCACTCCAAAGACTTTTCCCAAAGAACACGTTCAAACGAGCAAATGGTAGACAAAGGGAGGTGAAAACCACGTACCTGCAGCCAATCAATCATGAATTAGCATATTAATGGTAAAACATGAAGGGCCAAAAGGTACATTGGGTTTTCACGGCGTATAGCCCTTCACCCTTTGTATCCTTTTGCCATCAGTTAGTATCATTCTATATTAAAGCTTAAAGTCTATGCATCTGCAATGTCTAAAACATAGATGCAATTATCCTTACACCATTCTATTCCTGAAAACCTGATAAATCGATTTTTTACCCCCTGTGCTACCTGTTCATGATCAGGATCGTTTGCTTCAGCCTGTGTAACTAGAAACGGTTAAATCAGAGGACTCCTCAGCTTGTTCTTTACTCATGTACTGCCACCAGTAACCTTCTTAGAGCCATAACCTTCTTAATGCCATCAGTAATAACATTCTTGCTCAAGAAGCACTTTTGCTCATCAAGATTCATTTTATAATCCTCACATTTTCTTACTGTTTGAAAATCAATGGCGGTACCACACAAGCCAATTCTAAATCCATTATTTCATTGTTGAATGTCTCCCAATCATCTCCTAAGTCAGAACAATCCATCGTATCACGAATCGAAATCCATTTTGCCTTTTAGTTATAAGGTGGAAAAACTTTCTTCTTCCAAGTCTAATCAATTCTTACAGTACACAAATCGCTGCCTTGTGTCCTTAGAATCTTTCTACACGCGTGTATGATTTGCAGAAATCTGGAGTCTACTCTGTATTTGCAAAATCTAGAATAGCTCTACTAATCGTAATGAAGAAGCCAGTGCTTGAACTGTCTTTGTATGCAGCCAACCACCATATTTGTACAGTCCTGGAGAAACCTCGCCATCTGGTAGCGGCCGTTTTTTGGCTAGCCCTGCAAGATTACCTCTGACCGGATCGAAACCCTAGCCTTCAGTGGTATTGCCACGAAATTCACTCTGGAAACCCTAGCTTTTCTTATTTTGCCATAATATTTTACTTAATTAAAGAAAATGTGTGCCTGCAAACCTTTGAAATAAAACCCTTTACCTTTGTAAGATGCCAAGTTACGTTGCATGCCTTTATGCTTTATGCATGAGCCTTTTTTTTGCATGAAGCATTTTTATGGTTGCTTCCTAATGTCAAATGTTTAATCAACATTAGTAATTCTTGCAAGCAAGCCTTTCTTGGCTTGCTAAATACCAAGTGCCTAACATGCATTTAAAGATGCATGCAAAAGGTTAAACTTTATAGATTTAAATGAAACATGCATTTAAAGATGCATGCAAAAGATTCAACTTTATATAAATAAGTCTCCAAGTTTAAAGTAACAAACTCTCCATGGTCTCTATAGAGGACCAAGTTATGGTAAGTATATGCAAAAGGTGTTCAAAGAATTAGGCCATCTTTAGATTTTGATCTTACAATTTCTAGGCAACCCATACAATGTGTATAATATATTGAGCTACTTTAAAACACACGCGTCTTGTCTACTCAAGATTATTACTAAATCGATTGCATAAGTGCATTCCTATGCATGTCATGCTATATCTTGCCAAATATCATCGGAAGTTTAAGAAAAAATCCTACCTCCTACCGTTAGGTAGTTTTGACCTCTTTTTATGTTCTTTGAAATATTAGGGAGGGCGGACCCTAATTATCTGGCCAGAGGTCATGCCCTACCTAATATAACAAGCAAGCCCGATATATTTCTATGCATCAACGTCCTATTTGTGTCACAAATTAGAAGAAGTACCTTTTGGCAATAGCTTGGACTTCTTGTAGCAAATTGCAGTCTCAAAGTTTGGTGCATGAGAAGTTGCCTGCCTTGATGCATCCAGGTATTCTCCATTACAATCAAAAGTGGTTGAAACCATTGTTGACAAATCCTATATCATCTCAACGCAATATTGGAAGTCACATAAGACGGATTGGAATTGACATATAGAAGTGGAAATATCTGTGACAGAAATATCATCTCTAATATGATGATATGGTCAAAACCATCAGTACAAATATATTTTAGAGTGTTAAATGGCTTAAGACACATAATGTGTAGCCGAGTGGCATAATTTTTGTGCAACTGCATCATGGTCTATGCCACTTTAAAAAGAACATTTGGACAGTAGGGTTAGATAGATGTGTAAAACATTTGAACTTGTATAATGCAATCTTAAAAATACTTCACTGGATGCATAGGTATAAGATAGTTCAAAATATCAAGACTTACAGTTATTCAAATAGTAACCCGGCAATCCCATCCGCTGCATCTCTGCTACTATCATCTTTGGTCTTAATAACTAATTTGTCCATAGCATTCCACAGTTATAACCCCGGTGATTCTTGGGTGTTGTCCGATTTTAGTACTGTATATGCTCGTTTGTTTGAGCAATATCTGTAGTTGGATGGCTTTTTTCAAGAACTCGATATCCTTAATTGTCATCTCACAAATGTCCACCAGCTAGCTCAACTGAATATTCAATAGATCTGCTTTCGGACATTCTTCTCTGGTGAAATCGCATTATGCTTTTGGTTCTTTCCGTAACAAAGCATTATGCGTATAGCATAGTTGGAGGATCCGATCCCCGTTTTTAGCATATCCCATAGCTTCACTTTCCATACATGTAGAACTATTTCATCATCACATTCTTCCCGACCATAAATGATTTTCCCGTAATGAATGAGAGTAGGCAATCATTAGTGTTATAGCATCGATGCAATAAAAGGTATCAACTAGTAGATTGCAGTCCATAACACGATGTAAATGCAAGGAACATGATTCTCAAGTCACAAGTAACACCGGGTTATACCAATGTATTGAAGTGTCTAAAAAACCCGATAGAACTAGCCTAGTCCAACTAGCTAGCACATAGTCAATCCCTAAGTTGTATTATCAATCCACTATAAGCCATGTAATGACAAGAATGGTACTTGCATTCTAGAAAATCATGTTCCATCATTTGCAAACTGCTTTGTGAACTTCACAACATACATGTATCAACCAACGCAACATTTAACCACGGTATAGAAATCTACTGGATGTTTGATCCATTAATCTATATGTTACCTCATAGTTTATCTATGACATAATTTAGATAGGGTAACCTATTCGTTTAAGGTCATAATGTAGTCTAAATCTTCCGGATCCATTGGATACATAACAATACTTTATTCTCATCACATTTCTCGTCTAAAGTCATAGTCTAGCCTAAATCTCACTGGTCCATTGGATACAGAATAGTACTTTCTGCCAATATGTGGAGCTAACAAAGGTTATTAAGTTGAAATCTTTGCCATGCAACTTCTGCAAATAATGCAAGCTGTTCTTAATGCTTCCACTAAATTTTTGTGACTAATCAAGACCGAGAAGCTAGGAAAAAACAGCCATGTAATATTCATGTTCCAGTATTATTGGGTGTGAACAACTGTATTTTGTAATTTTAAGCCTGGACCTAGACTTGCAGGTTCATCTTTTTGCTCAGCCTTTTCCATATTTGATTTGATAAACAGCAAATTTTGTATCTTTCCAAATCAAAGATATAGACATAAGTTATTCTATTAATACTTCTTTTAGACATCGAGCAGCATGCATAAATATTGAAGCCACGTTTTCAGTTGATACCTTGCTAGATCTGTTCCATTTTTTCCAGCCTATTTGAGCATCGAAAACATATATGCCTTACCTTATTGCGTTCATAGCAAAAGATGTGAGCAAAATATTGCAATGAGAATTTTTCATGATTTTATACAGAACTTAGAGTCAGCTGCAGCAGCGGATATTCTAGAACATATCTTCCACTCCAAAGACTTTTCCCAAAGAACACGTTCAAACGAGCAAATGGTAGACAAAGGGAGGTGAAAACCACGTGCCTGCAGCCAAGCAATCATGAATTAGCATATTAATGGTAAAACATGAAGGGCCAAAAGGTACATTGGGTTTTCACGGCGTATAGCCCTTCACCCTTTGTATCCTTTTTGCCATCGATTAGTATCCATAGAAAAAGCAAGGAGACATTTAAGAACTTCATTTCTCACACATCAGGATCATTCTATATTAAAGCTTAAAGTCTATGCATCTGCAATGTCTGAAACATAGATGCAATTATCCTTACACCATTCTATTCCTAAAAACCTGATAAATCGATGCATACTCTACATTTATTTTACCCCCTTGCTACTTTCGCTCATGATCGAGGGATCGTTTGCTTCAATTTGTGTAACTAGAAACGGTTAAATCGGGGAGGACTCCTCGGCTTGTTCTTTACTCATGTACTCGCCACCCAAGAACCTTCTTAGAGCCATAACCTTCTTAATGCCATCAGTAATAACATTCTTGCTCAAGAAGCACTTTTGCTCATCAAGATTCATTTTATAATCCTCACATTTTCTTACTGTTTGAAAATCAATGGCGCTACCACACAAGCCAATTCTAAATCAATTATTTCATTGTTGAATGTCTCCCAATCATCTCCTAAAGTCAGAAACAATCCATCTCAGATCACAAATAAATCCATTTTGCCTTTTAGTTATAAGGTGGAAAAACTTTCTTCTTCCAAGTCTAATCAATTCTTACAGTACACAAATCGCTGCCTTGTGTCCTTAGAATCTTTCTACACGCGTGTATGATTTGCAGAAATCTAGAGTCTACTCTGTATTTGCAAAATCTAGAATAGCTCTACTAACCGTAATGAAGAAGCCCGATTAGCGAACTGTCTCTCAGTATGCACCAACCACCATATTTGTGCAGTCTGGAGAAACCTCTCGCCCATACAAATAGCGGCCGTTTTTGGCTAGCCCTGCAAGATTACCTCTGACCGGATCGAAACCCTAGCCTTCAGTGGTATTGCCACGAAATTCACTCTCGAAACCCTAGCTTTTCTTATTTTGCCATAATATTTTACTTAATTAAAGAAAATGTGTGCCTGCAAACCTTTGAAATAAAGAATAGAATAGAATATGATTTGTAAGATGCCAAGTTACGTTGCATGCCTTTATGCTTTATGCATGAGCCTTTTTTTTGCACGAAGCATTTTTATGGTTGCTTCCTAATGTCAAATGTTTAATCAACGTTAGTAATTCTTGCAAGCAAGCCTTTCTTGGCTTGCTAAATACCAAGTGCCTAACATGCATTTAAAGATGCATGCAAAAGGTTAAACTTTATAGATTTAAATGAAACATGCATTTAAAGATGCATGCAAAAGATTCAACTTTATAGGTTTCGATATTTTCATAAATAAGTCTCCAAGTTTAAAGTAACAAACTCTCCATGGTCTCTATAGAGGACCAAGTTATGGTAAGTATATGCAAAAGGTGTTCAAA
The DNA here is from genome assembly GCA_021234155.1 of Isoetes taiwanensis. Classification (NCBI taxonomy): domain Eukaryota; kingdom Viridiplantae; phylum Streptophyta; class Lycopodiopsida; order Isoetales; family Isoetaceae; genus Isoetes; species Isoetes taiwanensis. The sequence continues at coordinate 15,471,027 of JAJEKV010000023.1, read as the reverse complement.
GAATTAGGCCATCTTTAGATTTTGATCTTACAATTTCTAGGCAACCCATACAATGTGTATAATATATTGAGCTACTTTAAAACACACGTACTGTCTACTCAGTATTACTAAATCAGTGCATAAGTGCATTCCTATGCATGTCATGCTATATACTGCCAAATATCATCAGAAGTTTAAGAAAAAAAAAAAAAAAAAAACTTTTCCTCGACCTCAGCTTCTGTTCATTAGAAGTGACCCATCTCCTATGACTGCCTATGCGCCATCGACTATCTGGTTCGACCGCAACCTTAGGTAGCCCCTCGTTTACCCAGTTCTGCATTGCCTTTTTCGGGCTTGTTCAAGCATTGCAATATCGCTCGGTTTGTTCCTGTTTGTATTTAGTCCCTTCTTGATTCCACCACTCATTAACCTTTAACTTGTATGAAAGTGCATCTCGACCTGTTGTTTTTTGGTTACTTAACATTTTCATATTGTTTTCACATGCATTGCCCAGCAGTCACCTTTATCTTTATGCATCCCTAATATTCCCTCATTTCCATCTTAATTTATCAACATGCTATAGATCCAGCTATAATCATATCCATTTCCTTAATTGACAGTTTATTCTGGGCTATTGTTCACGGGGATTTATCTGAGCTTTAGTTAGGGCCTAGCTTAGTTCTTTCGACTGTTGTTCGTGGAGTTTGCAGTTGGTTATATGTTGGACATAGCATGCTTCACGTCCCTTTATTATTCCCACCCTTCTATTCTATGGCACGTTTCTGTCATCAAGCCCTTTCGGGCCGCTCTCACTTCCTTTGTTTATCTAACCTCCTACGTTTCTCAACCCAAGCCATCAATACACACAGTTTGTTATATTGAAGTTCTTGTGGTATTTTTAACAGGCATCTTTATTTTGTCTCGCCTTACCATTCTTTGTTTTCTGCATTTGTTAGCATATAATCCAATGGATCTTTGGGATTAGGGTATACTTCATTGTATTATTTAGGCATTCTCCTCTTAACACCTTGCATGGCAATGGTCCTATGATGTCTTATTTCTGATGCATATGTGATGCGTCTTTTCTACTCCCCGCATGTGCTTGTAAATTGTGTTGCTCGACGTATTTTCTCTTTGGATGCTATGTTGCTAAGTTATCGTTTCTGCAAACTTAAGTTCCTTCACCATAGAGGGATATGACCTATTTTTGCATTGGTGCTCTTGCTATTTAGGTCACGTCGCCTCATAGGGATATGACCTATTTTGCATTAATGGCCTTGTAACTTGGATGTTTCTGCAAATTGTCATGGTTTTGCATTTGAGAGCTCTTTTGAAACATATTTATCCTTTGAAGCATATTCATCTAGTTGTTTTAGACTTCATGTAGTATTCTCATATTGTATATTCTTTCCTTGATTTTTCAGTTATGGACATCCACTATTTTGCCCGTTTATTACCCTTCTATATTTTCCATATAATTTGCCTTGCTAACTCGATCATTCTTCATTTTCTGCTTTCTATAAGTATATAATCTAATGAGGTTTTGGGGATTATAGCATTGTTCATGTTGTTATTGAGGCGATCGTGTTTTAGACTTTTTCTGGCAGAGGTCATGCAGTCTTCTATGATGCGTGTTTAATGCGTTCTTTTATGATTTACATTTCGACATGCACTTGTAAATTGTGTTGTTAGATATGTCTTTTCTTAAGGTGCTATGTTGTTGAGTTCTAGTTTTGCTGTGCTATGCTGTTACTTCTCCTTAGAGGGATACGATTGAATGTTGTATATCTGGACTTGCTATTTAATCATTTCGCTTTGGCTATTAAACTGGTTATGTATTTGTCTTCACCTTTGCTCTCCGATTCGTATTCAAGACCATTCCAGTGACCTTGTACACCTCTCGCCTACTTCAATGGCCTTCAATCTTTATGTCTTTCTGGTCCTTCATGTTGGATTTGTGCTCACATTTCTACAAATTTTGACTCAATCTCCTCCCTCATTCTTGTTAGGTATAATTCATTTTGGGGCATCTATTCATGGGTTTTAGCATCTTTTGTTTTATTATTGCAAACACTAGGTATGGCTGGCTTACTAACAATCTGTCATCGTTGTGTAATCACTTATTCCCTTTTTTTCTCATTCTGCCGCATGGCTGGCCTCCTTGTCCTCCACCTCGACGACGGCTCTCGACCCCATCGCCTCTTTTACCTTGGCCTTAACCTCCTTTTTGTCTTCAGACTCAGCCTTCGACCTTCTTTGTTTTTTCATAAGCCTCTCTTTGCTGACCGACGATGTGATCCGAATGTAACTTCAATATCTTTTCCCTTCTTGACCTTCCTTAACCTCTACCTCAACCTCATTCCTCGTTCTTTAAAAGTATTATTCATATTGGTGCATCTAGTCATGGCTTTAGGCATGTGATATTATTTTTCTTATGATATTTCATTTAACGCTGTCGTTTCCTTTTTATTTACCTTTTTTATATTATTTCAACATGGATTGTATTGCATTTTTCGTCGCAAACACGTTCTATTTGGCAAATTATAGTTTGTTTTCGTGTTCTGGACGTTATTTCTTATGGTTTTACATCATTTGCATTTTTATATTTGGCCTTATGAGCATGCATTTGGAAGTCCATTGAGTTTTATGGCCTGGATTTATATTTCATTATACATCATATTTGCTATTTAGCTATGTCTGGATGTGCCAAATATTGCGTTTGGCACTCCATTGCCATTTTGTGACATGGGTTTCTATTAGACCATTTTTTGTAGGTGGTGCTGTTTATTTCCACCCTGAGGATGACGCAAATTTCTGTTTATCATGTTTTTTCTTCCATCCGCTGGGTGACGCTTTTTCTCCACCCCCCGGGTGATGCTATCTTCTCTTTTTCATGTATTGTTGATTTTTCCTCATTACTAATCGCTCACATCAATTTGAGTGCTTCTTGTTGTGCAGCTTGCCGCTTCACCGTCATGCACGTTCTTGTTCTCCTTCACTGCTAATGGGTGCCTTCTATATGTTCCAATTCTTCTCGCGCTCACGGTCGTTGGTGCTCCTCTTCGTCTCATTCTCGCTTAAGCTTAGAGAAGTTGCTTTTTATGTTATTGGACGTGGCAGATTAGGCATATTGTTTATTCCTTGATACACCTTCTTCATTTATCACTGGAAGGACCTATTGGCACCATCCTTGTCCTTGCTATTGTTATATTGTCCTTACAATCTTAGGCAGATTTCACATTTTCATCCTTGGCTCCTTCCACTCTAACCTTGGAGCTCTCGCCCGCCATCTCCCTTCTATCCTTGGCCATAACATTATCTTCGCCTTGGACCCTGTAGTTATTTCATATCGCATTTGTTTCCATGCTTCATACTGTCACATTTATGCTTGGAAAGATTCTTTTCCCTATCCTTGGTCATCATCACCTTACCTTCTCCTTAGACCTTGATTCCAATCCATTTTTGATAACCTGGTTTACCTTTTTTTGTCCTTAGATATTAGCCCATAGTTTTTATCATTCTCCCACGTTTCCACCATTTTTTGCTAGATATGCAGGGTCCACATGCTGAGGTTCGTACTCACGGCTGCTGGCGGTCCTCGTCCTCTCACGCCCGCTACGTGGTGTGCGACTCAACTCAACATCTCGATGTTTCTCGTCGACTGGGCTTGTAGCTAAGGACAAGGAAGTATGTTATTCGTGACCATAGTCATAGGCATCGCCGTTGGCCATCTTCCTCTTCCATCTGCCATCCCTGCCCAGGATGTTCCACGTATTGATGTTCGTGTTCACGGCGCGTGGCTCCCTCTCACTATGTGGTTTGCGATGTTGCTCGACCTTTAGCCGTTTCCGTCGGCTGGGCTTGTAGGTAAGGAAGTTCTCTGGTTGTCGGCCGATTTTATGTTCTTTGCGAGTCCCTTCCCAGAATAGCATCGGTCCGAGCCCTTGGATCGTTATTCTGGGATGGGACGAGCAGCTATATATGTGCTCTCCTTCTTGTGGCTCATTATCGGCGTCTTCTGACAGCAACATCTCTTTCCTTGTCCATTGCTTCACACCCTACCCGCCCTTATATGTTATTTTGAGTTCGTCTGTTGGTGATGCTATTTTTTCTTTTTCCACCTCTCGGTACTGTTTTCTATTTCTATATATGTTTGTTTACAGTTCCTAACGTCTAACGGGTGATTTTTCATCTATGTTTCGGTTCCTGCACTCTTTGTTGTTGTCCACTTTGGGTGTTGCTATAATAATGTTTTTCTTTGTTCATCGGCATTATGCCGCATTATTCTCCATCTGCAGGTGGTGCTGTTTTTTTCCACCTCGAGGGTGACGCATATTTCTGTTCTCCACCCGTTGGGTGATGCTTTTCTTCACCCTATGGGTGATGCTATCTCCACCTGCGGGTGATGCTGTTTATTTCCACCTCGAGGGTGATGCATATTTCTTGTTACATGATGGTTCTCCACTCATTGGTTTTACGCCGTCTTCCGAGGTCCTGCTTTTTTTGGCTTCACCATCGATCCATCTCCTTCGGTTCTTTAGGCAACACATTCAAGGTTGCTGGCGACCATTTCTCATTAGGGTTTTCCTCGAAAACCCGAAAGGGCAGGGTTTTTTATCCCGATGAGAAGTTGTCGCCATTACTCTTCTATACTGCCTATGCATATTTCTTTTTTCCGGGGTAGCCCGATATTGTTCCTATAGTCGGCTACCTCTCTCTATTCTTCAAACATTGTATACTGCTGCTGTGATGAATGACAAGCCTATCGGTCGGTTTTATGTTCTTTGCGAGTCCCTTCCCAGAATGACAAATTCAGAAGCGCATGAAGAAAAACTAGACAAAAATCTTGTTTGAAGGAAGGTGGTTTAAAGAAACCCTAATCCGAGAGCTTTAATGCCAGATGCAACCCTAACCCATCGTTTGAAGTTGCAAACTAAGGAAAGATCACGCCCATCGCTGGAATTGCCTTGCATGCCATCGACGTGCTCCTGCTAAGGAAAAGAAAGGAAACTCTCTTGGTGGCCTCGCAGACTTCGGTTCTCCGAGAGGGGGAAAAAAAACACACTCGATCATGCAAACACCACAACATATTTACTGACATCAGCAAAATATGGTTTAGTGATATGAATACCCTCTTAAACCTTTCCAAAACATATCTAATACCCAGCCCTTTCAACAATTTCAACAGATAATTGATCGGTGGCAGTGGTGCAATGAGGCAACCACCTTCCCATCGTAGCCCTGGTCCAGTAGTGGAAGCTTAAAGAATGCTATCAACCTGCATATTGGCCAGCCCAAAGGTTTTAGAGATTATTCCATGAGCAGCACAAGTTTGTAAATCTCTCTCAACTTTTCTTGAGGTTTGGCTATTTGGCAGTCTTCAATCTTGTTTCATGTTTGTCCTGTAGTTCTTCAATCTTCCTTGTAGTTCTTACGAATTTATTTGCCCTTTGCAGGAGCCCTTGGTAAATATTTCCTCGAGTTCAGGCTGACCTGAGAAGGATGCGAATTGGAGTCTAAACCCAAAAGAAGTTGTTGCAATCTAGCTAGTCGGCATTAACATTGTCTCCCTTTAGGCTGGTCGGTAGTTTCGCCTTCCCCCTTCTCAGTGGAAGCGAATGTGGTCCTGGACTTGGGATAAATTGCTTCGTCGCAAAGTTTCTGCCTTGTGGTGGTATATCCTTCATAGATGTCTGCAGGTTAGTATGCTGGTCCATAAGTTTCCTCCCTATATTTCTTTGCCCATTGTGTAAGCGACAACCTGATGCGACCAAGTCCGGCCAGTTTGATCTTGGCTGCTATCTCTCTTTCATGTGGCCTTGACTAGCCAACATGTGCTTCTTGCTATCCCTCCACTTGGAACAGGTGCAACAGCGGGGTTTTCATTTAACATCAAGTTGGTTGGTGTGGTCTATCTCGAAAAGGTGGCGTGGTGTATCTTCAAGGGATTAACAATTACTACTGACCAAGTTCTTCATGAGGCACAAGATAGATTGATGAAGGCATACATATGTTCGCAATTTGTTCCTGAGAAGAGACACTTGATTTCTGGGGAATTTTTGGGTATATCATCTTTTGGATAGACGGATTGCTGCACTCAATGAATTATCATTGTCTGCTGAGATTTAATTCCTGCCTTTACAATTATACATGCACTTTCTTGGGATATTGAATAAAGTTTGAAGTCCTTAAAAAGGGGGGGATGGGGACAATAGTCTAAAGACTTCATCGTCTAATAAAGTCATAGAGACATTACTAAAGGCACACAAGTTCCCCTAAAATATATGTGCAACTCATTTGCACCCTTTAGCTGCTCTGCTACATTCCACTACTTCTGGAGTTGTTTGCACCATGAATTCTTTGGAGTTAGTCATAAAGACTAAGTGGGGGTTTGAGGCTCTTAGAGAAACTATGAATCCATAAAATGAAATACTTGAACCAAACAACCACGAGCACCTTACCATAATATCCCACAACTTGAATCAATCATACATAGTTATTACATAAATGTGAAACAATGGTACCCATTAAATCTGAAAATATCAACAATGCGTCTTAGAAATGTTATAAAGCAAGTCAATAGCATATAGTGCCCACTCTGATTCAAGAATGGCCCCATGCTAATGAGGCCATGCAGTTAATATGTGCGAGATAAGCCTCATGTTTACACATCCTTCCATGTTGCATCCAGCACTAGAGGACCACTTTCAAGCCACACAGCGCAATAAAGCATCCAACGTCTGATGTCAAGCATAAGAATGACCTCAAGTCCTTCTAGAGAATATGCACTCATATACCAGCCAAGGATTGAACACGTGTCAGAGTTATATCCATGAAATCACTGTTGACCCTCAACCTGGCTAGAGAGTCAAACACAAGAAGCCAACTTGAAACTATGTTCAAGTTGGGGTTAGAACTTCCAGATCACTTAAGATGATCAGTCTGTGCAAGATTGTTTTAGAGAAAAAGCTCAAATATCAAATGTTCATACCTTTTCCAATTCAGAAATAAGGGGGGTTTACTCAAATCGATGTAGTTGGTATAGGTGGATTGATTTCTGAGGTCAGATGATTGTGACTAGTGTAGAAAAGTTGTAGGCATGCAATGATAAAGATCTTGACCGAGTTTGAACTCAAATCTGTGAGATATTCAAGCTCAAAGTTAGGTCAATTTTTGGTCAATACTAGTCAAAACCATAGATAGATCTCAGAATTTTGGAACTTGAGTTGCAGAGGGAATTTTTGGGAAATTCCAAAACTAGGGTGATGTATATGCTTCAAGGATGTGAGGCAAACAATAAAATCTTCTTTTGGATCACTAAAACTATTTTTTTTGGCACTATTTTGTGAGTGACAGTCAATAATCATGTCAGACAGAATGTAAAAAATTGTAACTTGAGTTTGGAAGGGGTTTTTTTCAACTTTTTGTGCACACAGGTGCAAATATAGTTGGGAATGAGGGGCAACTAGTCATATGCAAAAATGGATTGCAGAATGTCTTACTGTAAAACTATTTGGATGGCGAGAATGCTAAAAAATCATGACGGTCAAATTTTTCAATACTTGGCAGGCAATTTTCATTGATGTGAGGATAATACAAGGTGAATATAAGTCATAAGAATATAAATCAATCATCAGAAGATATCAGATAGTCAGATAATAATATCAGAGTAGGATAATCAATCTAATTTTTCAAATCAGACTGTGGAATGCTCAGGAACTTCAAGAACTTCTTCAGATCATGCTCAGCATGTATCAATGTCGATGTTTGATGCGTCTGGGCCTTCAGAAAATTATGTGGTTGTTTTTTCCCTGTATATAGTTTCGAATTTTGATTCCAATAATTTCAGGTGGTAAATTTAGGCTTAAATTGTTGCTTAGGTTCCGGAATCCAAGAATAGGATGATGCCAGGGTGAATGGAGCGCGGGATGGCGTGATTCGGGCCGAATTTTCATTTTTAGGGTTCATCGGCAGTATTTTCGAGTTTTTCCGTGATACGGTCACCGTATTTTTGGGGAAATATGCCCAGAATATGATGTATTTTTGTATTTAAGGAATCTTGGCCAATGATTTAAGGACATCTTACATGGAATGTTTAAAAGAGGCTCTAGCTTTCCAACCATAGGGAAAATTCTCCACACGTGCAAGGGGTATAGAATCTTTTGGGCATCTTTTGACAAGGCTAGAATATACCATGAGGAGATAAATAGGAGTATGATGAAGTAGGAATGGAGGCAAAAGAAATTATGAAAGGCAATTAAGGGAATAAAAGTGAAAAAGCAGGGAGGGATGATGCCTTTGAAACAAAAGCTTGAATGGGTTTTTGAATGAGCAATGTAGTGGTATTTGAAGGAAATGGGCAAAGGAATTACGAAAAATGGCAATTATGGCAAAGCGAACATGGCAAAAGGGTAAACAATAGATGTAATGTTGAGCAAAAGGTGCAAGAATGGAGGTAGTGGGGTGGAGTAGAAAGCTAAAATTAGAAACTATATACCATAGGGTCTTCCAAACTCTATCTTCCAAACTTCAAATAACATCTTCCAAACTTCACATCCCAGATTATTCTAGATCTTGGCTAAGCTTTTGACCTTAAATGAAGTACCTCTTGTGATATTTGACCTTGAGTATTTGACTTTAGATGGAGCACCTTGGTTCTTCACATCAATGTTGACTAACAAGTTCTTCCAAACTTTGACCTAGTCTTACAAGATAACTTGACCTAGCTTTAATGCATAGATCAACAATTAGTGTGTTGCCCTTTAGGGGCAACATCTCGCCAAAACAAGAAAATGGCTGGTCCCCTCAGCCATAAAATGCCAAAAACATGGAGGGATCTTCAACAGATGTCAACTGTCTTTGAATGAAAGTGAGATGGAATGAGTGTGAGTGTGGTGATGATGTGGTGGTAATGAGATGGAGTGTAATGGGTGTGAATATGGTGATAATAGGGTATGAATAGGGTGTGATGAGTGGATAAGGATGAAAATAGGTATGAGGATGATAAAGAGATGGTGTGAATGAAGTGTAAGGAGTGTAGGGAAATAAAATGAATGTGCTAGTGAAATGATTTCGCCAAAACAAGAAATATGTGTAGCTTTCCTTGAAAGAAAATGTGCAACTCTGCTATGATGGTGAAGGTGAGGTGCAGAGTGCTTTTTGGGGAATGAGAACAAAAATAAAGGCTGAAATGGATGGCAGGACCACTTATGACAGATGAATATTGATGGGAGAAGGGTGCACCTGTCATGGAAACACATAAACAAGTTAATCTCAATCTTTGCAACTCTGCTATTATGGCGAAGGTGAGGTGCAGAGTGCTTTTGGGGAATGAGAACAAGAATGAAGGCTGAAATGGATGGCAGGACCACTTATGACAGATGAATATTGATGGGAGAAGGGTGCACCTGCATATGACACTTGATAAATCATTAGTAGAGATCCTTGTTTTGAAATTGTTTGATAGTATATCCTCAGTACTCTTGGCTAGCTACAAACATGAACTCAATGATAACATTAATCTAAAAACCAAAGGCAAAGTAAAATCTAACTTATCTAATCTTAACTCTAATCCTAACGTATCTAAATTTTAGAGCATAAAAAGGGACAAACATATATGCTGGTCCCAGTATCTCTTCAAGTGGATAGTATTGATGGGATTTGGAAGTGGCACCCCTGAAGTTAGTTCCTTTAGCCAATAAGAGTTGGTGCCTGCAGGTTCCAATACCTCATAGGGACCCTCCCAAAGATTTTCAAACTTACTAGCTGAGTCTTCCCTTGACTTATTCCATTTTAGAACTAGCTTTCCTGCCTTGAAAGTTCCTTGTATTTTATGAGCAGCTTTGAAAGCAGCTAAATCCTTGGCTTTTTTAAGCAGATTAGCAGTCTCAGCTTCCATCCTGTATTCTTCTAAGTGCAAAAGGGTGTCCAGTCTTTCCTGCAAGGCATGATATTCAAAGGGTAAACATAGCTTATGAGCTAACCTTAGAGATGGGAGTTCAAGCTCGAATGGAAGCACAACTTCAATGCCATAAACTAAATTGAAGGGTGTGTGAGTAGTTGCTGCTTTAATAGTAACCCTATAAGCCCAAAGAGCATCCACCAATTTGAAGTGCCAATCCTTTTGGTTATCATCCACTGTCTTCTGCAAAATACCCTTCAAAACTTTATTAGTAGCTTCTGCTTGACCATTACCTTGGGGGTAATAGGAAGAACTCTTAGTATGTTTGACCTTAAGAATAGTCAACAAGTTAGCAATAACTTCATTCACAAAGGGAGTGCCTCTATCAGAGTGCAATTGTAAAGGGATACCAAACCGAGCACAGATATACTCATGTAAGAACTTTGCAGTTGTAATGGCATTGGCCTGTCTTAAAGGAATAGCTTCTGCCCACTTAGTAAAATAATCTGTAGCTACAATAATATGCTGATGTTGTCCTGCAGAAGGAGGGTTAATGGGACCAATATAATCCAATCCCCATATTTGAAAGGGTCCTGGAGAAATGATAGGATTCAATGCAGCTGGGAGGAGGATCCTTTTGCCAAATATCTGACACTTGTGACAAGACTTTATAGCAGTATAACAATCTTTAAAAACTGTAGGCCAATAGTATCCTGACCTGAGAATTTTTTTGGCAGTAGTGTCTCCAGCAAAATGGCCTCCACATACTCCTTCATGCATTTCTTTAATGTTCAAAGCAGATTCTTCTTCACTGACACACCTCAGCAATAATCCATCCCTGTTGACTTTACATAGAATATCATTAATCATTTTAAATTGCCTACATTTTTCTTTAAATCTCCTTTGCTGGCTCGAAGTCAGGCCTGAGGGCATCTCTTTGGATTGTAGAAAGTTCCTAATAGGTTGCTGCCAATCCTGTTGGACCTGCTTTTTATCATTTGCCTGCAAATAAGCTAAGGCATCCACAAAGTCAACAACCTCTACTGCATCTTCTTGGTCAAAGAAAATGTAAGGCAAATAAAGACTAGGACTTTTACCTGATGTAGTTCTTTAATGGAAATATCAAAGGTCTGTAACTTACAAGCCCATCTTTGAATTTTTGGTTTGGAAGTAGCTTTACCAAATAACAGTCTCATTGGATTTTGTTTCATGTAAACTTGGACAGCACTTTTCAGTAGCATGTGACATTGTCTGTCAATGAGGAACATAAGAGCAGCAGCACTCTTTTCCAATCTGGTGTACCTTTCTTCAGTTGAGCTCCATTGTTTGCTAGCAAAAGCTATGGTATGTTTGTCCTGTAGAATAGCTAAACCTATAGCCTTCTTAATGATGGTAATATAAACCTCAAATGGCATATCCAAATCAGGTTTCTTTAAAAGAGTAGCTTCACAAATGGACTTTATGAGAAAGTCAAAAGATTCTTGGCAATCTGATGATCATGTGACAGGGATATATTTGCTCTCAGATTTGGAGAACTTGCCTATTCTTGTCAATTTAGAAATAGAACTTATAATATGAGCACAGTTAGGAATATACATTCTAAGAAAACTAGTCATGCCAATAAAACTTTTAACTTGCTTCAAATTCCTAGGGGGTACCAGTTTTTTTGAGAGCTTCAACCTTTTCTTGTGCCACTTATATACCATTGTTGGACACCTCATGCCCCAAAAGTTGCCCTTTGGATGCAAAAAAGATACATTTCTTTTGATTAAGGTTGACTTCAGAATCCCTGCACAAAGAGCATATTCTTGCAAGCAATTCCACATGATCATTAGGATGGGATCCTAAACAAAGACCATCTAAGTAAACCCTGAATTCTTGAGGAGACATAGGTCTAAAGATAATATCCATAGCTCTTTGGAAGGTGGCAGGTGCATTCATTAATCCGAAAGGCATCCTTTTCATTGCATAAGTTCCCCAAGGAGTAATAAAAGAGGTCTTTGGCTGATCTTCCTCTTTAATGCTGATTTGGTTAATCCTGAAAATCTTTCTTGACCTCCTATCACTCTTCCAGTCATAACTCTCACATTCGGAGGAGGTACGAGAAGTGCAGCCCCAATTCGAAAACTAGACTCGAACACGATTTTAACGAAGTAACTTTCACCTAAATCGGACATGTAATTGCAGAAATATCACAAATTGAATTTTAGGTTGTATTTATACAACCCTCTGCGACTTCAACCTCCTTTGGCCTGCCTTTGCCTTTGCCTTTGCCTTTTGTTCCCAACCATGACATATAACAACTCTATAAAAATGGTGGAGGAGCAAGCCTTCCAACCATCAACAACTAAAACCCCATTGCTTGTTCTCGTTAACCTCCATTGCTTGTCCTCATTCCTTTCGCATCCCATTAACCAGCTTCACATTGCAGATGGCATCATCTAGTGGCACCAAATGCACAGCAAGCGGGGAATCTATGCACATGCCCAATTAAAAGTCAACAAAAACGATCCAAAAATCAACTTATTTGTTCGCTGCTCCTGGAAACGAGATACATGTCCTCGTTCTAATCCAATACGAAAACTTGCTACGACCAACATCCAACAGTTATAAGGCATCAAATGTGGATGTCGTGGACGAGCAAGCAATGCACACAATTCAGTGTTCCTTTGAATCTTTATGGTGTTCACACAATCTCTGTACTCGTACAATGGGTTTCTCTTCCTTGAATCGAAATTACGTATGGAGACCCAAAAACCTGGTCTCAACACGGTTTGTAATTCCACGCCGTTTAAGTCGTCGCCAGCAGTTACTTCGTGATTGTGTGCATTGCTTGCTCGTCCACGACATCCACATTTAACGCCTTATAACTGTTGGATGTTGGTCGTAGCAAGTTTCCTTATTGGATTAGAACAAGGACATGTATCTCGTTTCTAGGAGCAGCGAACAAATAAGTTGATTTTTGGATCGTTTTTGTTGACTTTGAATTGGGCATGTGCATAAATTCCCTGCTTGTTGTGCGTTTGGTGCCACTAGATGATGCCATCCGCAAAGCAGAGGTCTGGTTAATGGGATGGGAAAGGAATGAGGACAAGCAATGGAGGTTAACGAGAATAAGCAATGGGGTTTTAGTTGTTGATGGTTGGAAGGCTTGCTCCTCCACCATTTTTATAGAGTTGTTATATGTCATGGTTGGGAACAAAAGGCAAAAGACAGAGGGTTGTATAAATACAACCTAAAATTCAATTTGCAATATCTCTGCAATTACAGGTCCGATTTAGGTGAAAGTTACTTCGTTAGAATCGTATTCGAGCCTAGTTTTCGAATTGGGGCTGCACTTCTCGTACCTCCTCCGAATGTGAGAGTTATGGCCGAAAGAGTGATAGGGGGTCAAGAAAGACTACTCTACTCATTCTGCTTATGCATCTAGAACATGAATTATGTACAAAATCAAGGGATTTCTTAAAGCTTCTCAGTATATTGTCTCTACACAAAATCAGGTTGAATGTATCAAAGGTAAAAGATCTTCTAGCCTACCAATTTTCATTTTATGCATGAGGATTTACGCCACTTATTATGAACCTTAGGTTAGACAATAATCAAAGAATCAAACATCTAGTAAACCAACACTAAAACATTAAACATTCTCAAAACCAAGCCTTTACCCAAATCTCTACACCCAACCAAACTACTCACCTACCAATATCAGGCTGAAATATAAAGACAATAAGACTTATCTGACAATCAATTACCTCTTGTACCTCCTTTATCGACCTAGCAATCCTCAATATGATACACCAAAAACCAGGTCCTAGGATACTAACAGGATATTAAACAACAACAGCAGAAGCCCTAGAAAAAAGTAATAGCTTTCTAGGAATCAAATTGAAGACGGAATGAGTAGAGCAGTCTTTCTTGACCCCCTATCACTCTTCCGGCCATAACTCTCTTATTCGGAGGAGGTACGAGAAGTGCAGACCCAATTCGGAAACTAGACTCGAGTACGATTCTAAAGAAGTAAATTTCACCTAAATCGGACCTGTAATTGCAGAGATATCGCAAATTGAATTTTAGGTTGTATTTATACAACCCTCTGCGACTTCAACCTCCTTTGACCTGCTTTGCCTTTGCCTTTGCCTTTGCCTTTGCCTTTGCCTTTGCCTTTTCCTTTTCCTTTTTTTTTCCCAACCATGACATATAACAACTCTATAAAAATGGTGGAGGAGCAAGCCTTCCAACCATCAACAACTAAAACCCCATTGCTTGTTCTCGTTAACCTCCATTGCTTGTCCTCATTCCTTTCGCATCCCATTAACCAGCCTCACACTGCAGATGGCATCATCTAGTGGCACCAAACGCACAACAAGCGGGGAATCTATGCACATGCCCAATTAAAAGTCAACAAAAACGATCCAAAAATCAACTTATTTGTTCGCTGCTCCTGGAAACGAGATACATGTCCTCGTTCTAATCCAATACGGAAACTTGCTACGACCAACATCCAACAGTTATAAGGCGTTAAATGTGGATGTCGTGGACGGGCAAGCAATGCACACAATTCAGTGTTCCTTTGAATCTTTATGGTGTTCACACAATCTCTGTACTCGTACAATGGGTTTCTCTTCCTTACATCGAAATTACGTATGGAGACCCAAAAACCTGGTCTCAACACGGTTTGTAATTCCACGCCGCGTTCGTCGTCAGCAGTTACTGTGATTGTGTGCATTGCTTGCTCGTCCACGACATCCACATTTAACGCCTTATAACTGTTGGATGTTGGTCGTAGCAAGTTTCCTTATTGGATTAGAACGAGGACATGTATCTCGTTTCTAGGAGCAGCGAACAAATAAGTTGATTTTTGGATCGTTTTTGTTGACTTTGAATTGGGCATGTGCATAAATTCCCTGCTTGTTGTGCGTTTGGTGCCACTAGATGATGCCATCTGCAGTGTGAGGCTGGTTAATGGGATGGGAAAGGAATGAGGACAAGCAATGGAGGTTAACGAGAACAAGCAATGGGGTTTTAGTTGTTGATGGTTGGAAGGCTTGCTCCTCCACCATTTTTATAGAGTTGTTATATGTCATGGTTGGGAACAAAAGGCAAAGGCAAAGGCAAAGGCAAAGGCAAAGGCAGGTCAAAGGAGGTTGAAGTCGCAGAGGGTTGTATAAATACAACCTAAAATTCAATTTGCGATATCTCTGCAATTACAGGTCCGATTTAGGTGAAAGTTACTTCATTAGAATCGTATTCGAGCCTAGTTTTTGAATTGGGGCTGCACTTCTCGTACCTCCTCCGAATGTGAGAGTTATGGCCGGAAGAGTGATAGGGGGTCAAGAAAGACTACTCTACTCATTCTGCTTATGCATCTAGAACATGAATTATGTACAAAATCAAGGGATTTCTTAAAGCTTCTCAGTATATTGTCTCTACACAAAATCAGGTTGAATGTATCAAAGGTAAAAGATCTTCTAGCCTACCAATTTTCATTTTATGCATGAGGATTTACGCCACTTATTATGAACCTTAGGTTAGACAATAATCAAAGAATCAAACATCTAGTAAACCAACACTAAAACATTAAACATTCTCAAAACCAAGCCTTTACCCAAATCTCTACACCCAACCAAACTACTCACCTACCAATATCAGGCTGAAATATAAAGACAATAAGACTTATCTGACAATCAATTACCTCTTGTACCTCCTTTATCGACCTAGCAATCCTCAATATGATACACCAAAAACCAGGTCCTAGGATACTAACAGGATATTAAACAACAACAGCAGAAGCCCTAGAAAAAAGTAATAGCTTTTTAGGAATCAAATTGAAGACGGAATGAGTAGAGCAGTCTTTCTTGACCCCCTATCACTCTTCCGGCCATAACTCTCTTATTTGGAGAAGGTACGAGAAGTGCAGACCCAATTCGGAAACTAGACTCGAGTACGATTCTAAAGAAGTAAATTTCACCTAAATCGGACCTGTAATTACAGAGATATCGCAAATTGAATTTTAGGTTGTATTTATACAACCCTCTGCCCTCCTTTGACTTTTTGCCTTTGCCTTTGCCTTTTTGCTTCAACCTCCTTTGACCCCATTGCTGCCTTTGCCTTTGCCTTTGCCTTTGCCTTTGCCTTTGTTCCCAACCATGACATATAACAACTCTATAAAAATGGTGGAGGAGCAAGATCTAGGAGCATCCACTACCAAGCTTTAGGTCTCTACCCCCTTCCCAATACAAGGAGTTCATAGAGATACCTCATCCACATAAATCATAAGAGAACTAAAGAACAAGATCTAATCTATATCATAGAGTTAGGTTCTTTAGTTAGAGTCTGGTATCTAGAGATCTAGAAGGCTGCTATGAGCAATTTAATAGGCTAAACCTACTGATTTTATGACTAAAAGAGGGTTTAAGCTATTAAATTGCCTAAATACCTGATCCTTGAGGGACTCCTCCTGACCTGAGCTCGACCATCCTCCCCAAAACGCCGAATCAAGGGAAACTAAGGGTACAGTTCACTTTCGTGCAGATTCGGGATGCGGTTTTGGCTCTTGAGGCAGCCAAAACGAGTTCTAAAGCCCTAGAAACGAAATTGGGCAAGTTAGGGTTTCCCCTCCTAAATAGACATGGGGGTTGGTTAGGGTTTCCAATTATCCCCTTTTGGCATGTGGGATAATTGGGAATGGGCCCACTTGCCATTAATGGCTAGGTGGCAAAATGTGCCCACATGGAAATGTGTGCACATTAATGAAGGTGCACATTAATTGCACCTATGGGTATGGCCCACTTGGCATAAGGTGTCCATATGGAAATGTGTGCCCACATTAATGTGTACATTGGTAAATGTGCACATTAATGCCAATGCACATTTCTAGCAAGTTGCCCCCTAGGGCTACCCACTTGGCTATATGTCGGCGTACACGTCAGTCGGGATGGCGTGTGCGGCGTGGCGGCGGCGATAAAGATACGCCCCGGGACCGTTATCTTCGTCTTTGCCGAACGTCACATTCTCCCCCCCTTGAAATGATGCTGTCCGCAGCATCGTGGGTCTCCCCACCTTGGGATCTTCCTAACCTGCAATCACCCTGATACATATAATATACTCCTATCACATTTACACATTTATTAACATTACCTTAAGGTAATATTTTTAGAACATTATTACGCGATTATATTATGAAATAACTTATCAATTCACAACATCATTAAAACAGGTTACTCAATACTTCACTTATCATGGCAATTAAGTTTATCAAAATTCAAATTAACGTCCGAGGTACTCTTCATTCCTTGCAACACATTCCAACAAAATTTGTGTTGCAAGTCTTCGTAGCTCGACCTCCTTGCCCTCCGGAGCGCTCTATTGGCCTGCAGGTCGACACTACGTTAGTACCATTTAATTATTAATAAAATTTTGGTTATATGGTGACCACCCCACCTATCTACATGGATGCATGGCTAATCTCCCGGCGTAGGAAGAGGATGAATCTTCCATAATGGCCGAGGAGACAGCGCCTAAATACCTATATGCCTCTCATGCCTACACCCTAGTTGCCCAGCGTGGAGGATAGGTCCTTCCCGTATGGGGGCGTGAAGGCCAGATTCCTCCTATCAAAGCATATATGGGGCTAGAGGTGCTTTTCCTATGAATGCATCCTTCCATGACCTCCTTTCTCTCGAGGTCGTCTACTTCCGTGGAACAGAAGTAGACTTTCTAATCTACCTTCCACTCTTCCAAGCGGAAACGCGGTCATGCCTACATCGACATTACACCACGCCCTAGAGATCACCGTAGCGGTCTCATCATCGGTTACAAACGCGCAACCCATACCTAGCATAGGTTGCATGCGTAGATTAATCTTAACTACACATAGAATTAATCTACACAAATCGACATGCCTGAGCCGATTTCTTCGGAGATGACTTTGCCGTCCCATTGCTCCATGAACTGTGGATACTTCTTTACTAGGTCTTTCTCAAGTACCCACGTGGCGTCTTCCACTGGCAAGTGTTTCCACTTGACCAAATACTGGAGGAACTCTGATCTCCTTGTTTTCTTGAAAGCTTTATCAAGAATCAATTCTGGAACTATTTCCAGCTCCTCCTCCGTCATTTCCAACAATGTTGGAGTGTCCAAGACTTCGTCTGGGTTTGGAGTGTGCTTCTTCAGTAAACTCACGTGGAAGACCTTATGAATCTTTAGGTGCGGCGGCAATTCTAGCTTGTAGGATTGGTTACCTACTCTCTGGACTATTTTGAAAGGTCCCGCCCACCTTGGAGCAAGCTTCTTACAATTTCCGATGCGGAGCTTCGCCTGTTTCACCTTGATCTTGAGCCACACATTGTCGCCAACTTCGAATTCTCTGACTGTTCGATGCTTGTCGGCGATGCTCTTCTGCCGACTCCTTGCTGCTAGGAGATACCCTCGCACCTCTTCCACGAGCTGCTGCATATCGGCCAACATCTGCTGGGAGACTTCTACTTTTGACACAGGATTGTGCCAAGTGTCTGGAGTTAGGCATTGATAACCGTAATTGATCATAAACGGCGACATTTGGGATGATTCTTGCTTGGTGCTATTGTATGCAAACTCCACCAAGTGAATAAATTCTTCCCACATACCTTGTTTATTCGGACATAGTTTAAGTAGCATGTCCTCCAAAATTACGTTGGTCCGCCTCCGTTTGGCCATCCGTCGAGGATGATACGCCGTGCTCATGGATAACCGTCTGAATGGTCGCCAAAGAGGTCTTGCCAAAAGGCTCATGAACCGGATCCCCAATGGAGATGATCTCCCTTGGCATGCCATGAAGCCTAAAGATCTCTTTGGTGAAGAGCTTTGCTGTATCCATAGCTGTATCTGTAGTCCTGCAAGGCACGAAGTGTGCCATCTTCGACAACTTGTCGACTACTACCATCAAAGCATCCTTCCCTCTTACTGTCCTTGGAAGCCCTGTGATGAAATCCATGCTGATGACCTCCCACTTAGCGTTTGGCACCGCTAAGGGCTCCAAAGCTCCTGGAATTGAAGGCTGTTCTGCCTTCGTTTGGCGACAAAGCTGACATTCCTTGATGTAGCGAGCTACCTGCTTCTTCATTCCTGGCCAATAATAGCTGCTGCGTACTTTGAAATATGTTTTCATGAACCCCGCATGGCCAGCTATTGGACTGTTGTGTGTGTCATGGAGGATCAACTTCCTTACTCCTGAAGATTCTGGCACACACAACTTGTTCTTATGATATAATAGGTTACCTTCCTTCTTAAAATGTTTGAAGGCTTCCCCGCTCCTTATCTCGTTCTTGCTTCCCTGCATAAGCTTGCCCATACTTCCTTGAAGTCGACATCTGTTGGCAAGAATTCTTCGATCTTCTTCCCGAAGTCGCTGGAAAGCGTCGAAATTGCATTGCAATGCACTCTAGTTGTCAGGGGATGCCTTGAAAGCGCATCCGCTACCACATTGAGCTTCCCTGGCTTGTAGACTATATCAAAGTCATACTCTTCAAGGAACTCCATCCACCTTCTCGCCTCGAGGTTGAGATGTGGTTAGCGTAAATACATCTTGGAGGCTCGATGATCCGTATCCAATTGGAACTTTCTTCCCAAAGGTAATGCCTCCAAATTCTTAATGCCCCGACAACCGCAGGCGGCTCTTGATCATGCGTGGGGTAGCGTTTTCGCGTCGTTCATCTTCTTGGAGTCATACGCTTCGACACGCTCTTCTTGCATGAGCACGCACTGTAGCTATCTTACTGCATCTGTTGCTACAAACTTATCTTTCTCTGGTGCGGCGGGGGTTAGGGCCGGTTGTTGTTAAGGCTTCCTTCGACAATTCAAACCCCTTTTGGGCTTTCTTGTGCCAATGATCTACCCAATCTTTCACTTTTTCCGCCCTCGTCAAATCTCGTTGGCGGGGCCGCTATCTTAGCAAAGTTCTTCCGCGAACTTTACGTAGTACCTGCTAGGCCGAGAAAACTTCGACCTCATGCACATTCTTCGGTGCCGGTGCCCTGAATGGCGGCTTCAATCTTGGAAGGGTCCGTCGAAATTCCTTCTGCTTAGGATCACGTGACCAAGATATTCCACCTTTTCCGTTCGCGACACGCCCGACAACTTGGCGAACAACCGGTGCCTCTTCAACTTTTCCAAAGACCTTCCTTAAGTGTTGTGCGTGCTCTTCAAGGGATCTGCTATACACCAAAATGTCGTCGTCAAAGAACACTATCACAAAGGTGTCTAAGAACTCCCTGAAGATATCGTTCATGAGCCTCATGAACGTTGCTGGAGCGTTCGATAAGCCGAAAGGCATTACCGTGAACTCATAATGTCCATACCGCGTCCTGAAAGCGGTCTTATGAATATCCTCTTCCTTTATCCGGATCTGATGATATCCTGACCTTAAGTCGATTTTGGAGAAGACCTTTGCTCCTTGAAGCTGATCCATCAAGTCATCCGACCTGGGAAGCGCATACTTGTTTTTGATGGTGTGCTTGTTCAACTGCCTATAGTCTATGCACATCCTCAAACTGCCATCCTTCTTCTTGACAAAAAGAATGGGCGCTCCAAATGGCGAGACGCTAGGTCTAATAAAGCCTAGGTCGAGCAACTCCTGCAATTGCTTCTTTAGCTCTGTCAATTCTGCGTCGTCATTACGTATGGAGCCTTACTTGTCGGCTTCGTTCGGTCGAGTGCTATCTCACACTTTCGACTCCCACAGGGAGGGAGATGCTCGATCTCATCGGGAAAAGAGATCATGGAATTCCGTGATCAAGTTAGCTATCTGCTTCGGCAACTTACTGAGCACCTTGTCTTCTTTGCTTTCTTCGGACTCCGGCTCTTCGATCTCAAGCTTGAAGATGTATGCTACCTGCTCGCTCTTGATTGACTTGAACAGCCGTTTAGAAGACATGCACTGCATGATGGGAACAACTTCCTTACCTGTGATCTCAATAATCTTGCCATCGGACGTTGGGAAGGTCACTTTCCGCTTTCCACAATCAATGATGGCCCCCGCCGGTCCAAGGTACTCCATTCCTATGATTAAATCATACTTGCCAATGCCCATTACTTCTGCCCCCATCTGGATGGTTATACCTGGCAGATCGATGTCGAAGTTGATCCTCTTGCCTGCTGTCTGCCTTACTGCCCCACTTGCTAGAATAACGGGTCTCGGGTTTGACTTCAGCGGTCTCAACTTCAACATTTGCACCATTCTTGGGGACGCAAAATTATGGCTACTTCCTAAATCTATCAGGACTATAAAAGACTTGGCTTTGGCCTTCCCTACTGTGGAAATTACCTTATATTGACTCTCTGCTTGCTCTGTATCTATTGCGGCAAAGATATGACACTCACCCTGGATGTAGTCACGGGCTGCTTCGCCGTCGTCGTCATCAGACAGGATGTCCCAATCTCCCAATTCTGCTAGTGCTGCACTCATAACATAGGGGCAGTTCGCTGTTCTATGGCCTGGCTGGAAGCATCTGAAGCAAAGCTGTTTCTCCATGCACTCTTGTCTCTTCTCCTTGGGCATAGCCTGTAAAAAGGATCGTACTGCTTTGGAGTAGTTTGAGCCCTCTTGCTTGTCCTTGAAGGACACCTGCTTCTTCTCGTTCTGCTTCCCTTGATTGCCACCATATGGGGCTCTAGCTGGACCTGGGCTTGCTGCTCTAGGGCTATAGCTCCCTGATGCTTTGCCTTTCTCCTGGAAATACTGCTGCCTCTGCCCACTATTCTGATGTCCCGTTCCTTGCAAGCTTATAGCCTTGCATTAAAAACCGATCTTGTTTAGGGTTTATTGCCCTCACCGGTTCGCGAATCTCATCATTCAGCCCCTCAATATAGCTTTCCCTTTGCATGCTTCTCTCTAACTTGGGCACATCTGACCTTAGCCTCATGAATTCCTCTGTATACTTCTGGACTGATTTGTTTCCCTATTGCAACCTATAGAACTGCTGCATCATGCTGGACTTGTGCTCTCTTGGGACGTAGTGGCGCTTGAAGGCTTTAGCAAACTTCTTGAACCTGCAAGCATCCACCGCTCAATCCATGGGCCTTTGCATACCCCTTCCACCAAATGCGTCTTTGCTCCTTTCGGGTTGGCTGTTGCTACTTTCGGCCTTTATCCTTGTCCTTCATACCATAAAGCGTTGCCGTATTCACTCATTTCATCAAGCCAAGCCTCGGCCTCCATTCCGACTTTGTTCTCCCCGAGAATTGCTCGAGTTTTCTGGCTTTCCAAACATTTCCCAAAGCAGAGTCTACCTTCTTCTGGTAGTCAGAGACTCTTGTGTCCCTTTGTCGTCCCTCTGGGGTGTTCCTCTGTCTTCCATCTTCAGTGTTCCTTTGCCTTCCATCTGGTCGGTCCCGGGCCTGCTCTTCTTCTTCCTCGGAGTCGGAATCTGAGTCTGAGCTTGAGTCGGAGGAATCTGAGCTGGGGGATCTCCTTCTCTTGCTCCTCCTCTTGTCCCTTCCTGCTTTCCGAGCTGATGCTTGTGGCAATTGGCGTTGCCCACTTGAACTTTGTTCACGCTTGTGCGGCTAGTAGAGCCTTTATCTCGCTCAAGGTCCGTCCTCATCACGGGATATCTCCTCCTCTGGGGTCATGGGTTCCATTTCTTCAAATAGGTTCCTTCTTGGGTGGTGCAGGCGGGTCTGTTCTTCCATGATGTCTCGGCGTTGTTGTTCTCCTCGAGCCGGGCCTCTAGCTTACATACACAAGTAATTCATGGCTATATGGTTAGATTTACTTGTTCTCTTGCATTGTTTATGTTTGTTGGTATAGTTGTGGGGCAAAGCATATCAACAAAATATTTTAAAGTGCAAGAGAAATTATATTTATATTATATAGTAGTTCAGTACAAAAAGTCTCCGGGATCAAGAGTCTAACTAATCTTGAAATCACCGGTAAGACGGGTTGTCCTCAAGGAACTTCTTAACTTGGGCCGTTCCTACCGAATGACCCAAGTTCGATGACGCTTTGCTGACGAGCATACCGCAAAGGCTCTCACCGACTCTTCGACCCTACGGTCTGATGTGAGGGCTGCGGTGACCGCCAATCTCGCCTGACGTCGATGGGGTATGGCGAAGTCGAAGAGGTCAAGTGCCATTGCTCTCTTGACCAGGACAGCATAGTCGACATTTGGCTATCGCGAGCATGCTGCCGAAGCCCGAGAGTGCAATCAGCATGAACACTCCTTCTTCACCTCACGGGGCTGAACTTGCGGTGGATTACCGCTATTCTCCCCTCTAGTAGCAGCGGCAGGTAGTACCTCAGGGACCTGTCATTGTGCGTCGCTGAAGCTTCTCCGCTGGATTGGCCTCCTGCTCTATGCCGTCCCGCGTATTCGTCGACCCCTATCTCGGTGAGCCCCTGTAGTCTTGATTATGGTGTCGATTAAATGCAGGTCGATTCCTTCTCCTCTTGATGGAGGTGGTGTCGAAGGCCTCGGCATTAAAATGCTTCGTGGTTTTCCACGGATCCCCATCTGTTCTTGGAGGCGAAACTCTTCCTCCGTTGGCAGCTCTTGCTCCTCCATCATTTGCACGATCTTTGGCTGTAGGCTGTATGTCTGAAGTCGACTCTCACATTGTAGGTGTCGGCTCCCCTTCCCTCATAGGCGGAAAGTCCGGGGCTCCCCGGACGATGAAGTCGTCCAAGTCTGACTGTCGTAGCTAGTGGAGTAATTCATCCAATCTGAGCTCCCTCTCCCTGCACTCGGGAAGGTTCTGGATGTCGCTGAGGAGCAAATACTCCTCTCCGTTGATGATGATTGGGGCTAGGCTTGTGATGCCTAGCCCGAGTGGGGGAGCAACTTTGATGTTCTGCCGGCTCTGTTCGAAGTTCATCATCTCCTGTTCTGCTTGTTGCCGTTCCTCCTCTGAGTCGAGCTCCGTATACTTATCGTTGTCGGACTCCTCTTCTTCTTCGTCTTCTCGTTCACGCTCTTCTTTGCGCAAAAGCATCTCTCTTACCTGCTTTACCTTTGCTATGGGGTCCACCTCCATCGGAGGGATAGAGGTTGCCCCCATTGGGTTTTCGGCACGGTGGGATAAGAAAATGGCTAAGGCAGCGGTGTAGGAGAAGTACTTGGTCCTGTTAGCTGTCAGGACCATGTAGTCGGGTAGCCTCTGTGCTTTGTTGGTTAAGTACTTGGCGATGTTGGGGACATCACCCAAGGCTGCTTGAAGGGATTGGCGGGGAACAAAGTATCCTACGCAAGGGGGGAACCTGGACAAGGGAAGGTTCTACCCTAGCTTGGAACTCTGCTAGTACTTGCCTATATGCTGGGGTTGCATTCAGCGTAGCTTGGATATCAATTTCCTTCTCGAAGACGCGGAAGATGTCATCGATATCTGCTTCAGCAGCATGGGCACTAGCGCTGTACCATCGCCTGAAGTCAGCAGTGGCCATTGATCTAGCAAGGAAGGGAGTATCAAACGAATGCAGAAGCGCCTCGAGGAACCGAAGATCGCCCTAGCGTTGGAGAGCAAATTGCAGGGTACTAGATGAAAAAATGATGGGCCTATTTATAGAAAAGGGGAAAACCCTAATTTCTGGATGACCTAGAATTTGCTGGAGTCGGGCGATTCTGACCTATTAGGAGGTGCAATTGAGGGTTTGAAGGCCGATTTTTGGTTTAAAGCATGCTAAGACAACTAATGAACCTATTGCAGCAAACTGGAGGTCATTTGGTGAAGCAAATGGTGCGAGGTCTCACACGTTGCGCCCAGACCGATTTTGAGAATCTTATTTTCTGTCCTGGCACGACGTGTGAGACATGGGTCCTAATTGGGCCAGGCTTAATCAATTTGGGTAATCTAAGGCTGTAATTCCACTAAACTCGTCGAGTTAGGCTGGATTGACCCCTTATTTGGTCGATTTGGAGCTGTTTTGGGCACTTTTGGGCATGGTCTCACACGTTGCGCCCAGCCCGATTTTGAGAATCTCAAAATCTGTCTTGGCGCGACGTGTGAGACATCGTCTCAATTTTGCTTAAAAACTCCAATTTTATCAAAACAAAAGCTAGAATTCTATAACTTGACTTAATTAAGCTAGATTAGACACATTATTTATCCACAAAATTCTTTATATTAACAAAATTTCTGTTATTTATAAAAGTCTCAAGGGCGTTCTCCCTTGATGTGCCTGGCAAGATACATATCCTGCTTCATGAGGGTAACCCTCTTCGCGTGTACTGTGCAGGCCGTCGAATCTTCAAAATGCTGCACTATTTTCGCCTCCGCTGCCTCCTGTAAGCACAGTAGCATCTCGTCGGTTACTCGCATGTCCGTGTTATACTCCTGCATGACTTCACGGACCAAGCGTTGGAACGGTGCCCGAGGGATCAAGAGTCCGTAACTCTTCTGGAAGTGCCGGATTTCCTTGAGAGCTCTGTCCTCCGACTTCTTCTTCTTGCTTCGCTTCTTCCCTGGTGCTCTGGGAGGCTTGGGCCTGGGTGGTGGCGGCTTCAATGTTTGGCTTCTTGTCGGATGTCCGCCTTCTATTGTTCTCACTCTGTGCTCCTGGTAATAGGCATTGTAGGCCTCCCACTTCGCCATGTAAGCGTTGTGCTCCTTGATCCTCTTCTGATAGACCTTTACGGGGTCTATCACATAAGCTTCTTGTTGCGGCCGCGGGGCTTTGACTCTGTCCCACGTCGGGAATGGTGGGGGCTTCTGCGGCTGTCCAGGCTGCTGCCCATCAGGCGCCACCTGCTGGGGTACCTCCTTCTCTGCGACCGGGGTTCTCGAAGAGCTTGCCCCCTCTGTGTTGGGGACATAATCGTCGTCCGAGTCGTCGGTCGAAGGCGGGGTCTCTTCACCTGACGGCTCATTGATGACGGGGCCCTCCGCTCGCTTACCAACCTTGACGACTCTTCTGCCGCCCGCGTTGATGGCCTTGGCCTTCCTCTTCTTCTTCGGCCCGCCGGCTATGGTTGGACCGTCTTCCCGGTTCTTCGTCCTCTGCTCCCGGCGGCGCTCCTTGTCTTCATACTTGCTGATGAAGCGTGCAAGGTCTGCTTCCTCAGCAGGGGTAAGCTTCGGCGGCTGCTGCTCCTGTCTCTCCTCCTCCTCTTGCAGACGGGCCCAAGCTTCGAGCTGTTGTTCGACAGTCGGCTGTCCCCTCTGCTCCCGTTCTTCCCTGCTTCTTCTTTCCTCCTCGGCGATCTCTTCAAGGATTTGCTGCATGATGTCCGGGCGCTCCTCCCCTATGATCTCCGTCTGATTGCTCCGGTCCGAGTCTGTCCCCTCGCTTGATGAAGATTCCCCGTGATTGAGAAGGCGTTCGCGAAGTGCCCTTTGAATCAGACTGGGGTCACTGGCGCTGGAGGATGTGCTTCGGCGAGGCTTTCTAGCAGTTTGTTTCGTCCGGGCCATGTTCGACGGTTCGCCGATCGGAGTTACGCGCCAAAAGATCGCCTTGGCAAGGAGCGCGAATTTTCTAAGCAGGGTACGCGAAATGGGGGGGGTCGAGGTCTATTTATAGGGGTAATTTTTTTTTTAGGTCAAACTTGAAACTACCTTTTTGGGTTATCTAAAGCACCTAAAACACCTTAATCTAAGCAAGGTCTCACGCGTTCGCACGGCCGATTTTGAGAATCTCATTTTACGTCCCGGCGCTGACGTGTGAGACATGGTGGGGTCCACTATCAAATTTGCTACTTTTTTTTAGTTATGTAACTTGCTAATTCTACTTGTTTCTTAAAGCAATTTAGAATTATCAAGCTATTTTATTGTAATTCATAACTTTTTGATGGGTTCAAGCTGAATGTCTCACACGTTGCGTCCAGCCCGATTTTGAGAATCTCAAAATCTGTCCTGGCGCGACGTGTGAGACCACCCTATTTTTTGAAGGTTGGCTCACCAATTCTTACTCCTTTTTATGTTTTCATATATTTTAACTGTTACTAGCTTAGCAATACTACAAAAATGAGAAAAAAAAAATTCCCATTTTTCGAGGTTTAAGGATCCTACTAAGTTAGTGCTACTGGGAACATGGTCAGTGCTTTGCTCTTGGTCACCAAGAACATTGCTCTGATACCACTGTGACGTCCCCTACTCGTATACGGTGCACCTACCGTATACAAACAGGAGTTCTCCCCCTATACCAGCTCCATCGCCGATCTGGGGCCCTCCACATAACACCGCAACCGTAACGGGTTCCGATGGGAAGAGTGAAGGGTCATTTCACCCCGTCTCCCTCGGGGGCCTACCTAGGCTTTACGGGCGTAAACATACATGTCAGTATATAAGAGCAACACATATATCCACCCCTACGGGTGGTACATCACATCTGCATAGACAATGATCAGCACAATGCATTTAAGGAATCCTACCCAAGGCTCAGACACAGGGATGGACTGACAAGCTTGGGTCTCCAGAGTTCATTGCAGACAGAATTCATGACAATGGATTTGGCTGGCATAAGAACTTGGCAATGGGTAGTCCACTCCATCCGCCCTCCCAGTGCACACTTTGCGAGTAGGTTGAAAAAGGTTGGGGCTGGATCAGCCCTCACCGGATGCATAGCCAAAGGGCTATTCACGGGTTACATCTCCCGAGTCCGATGGGGCAGGCGGGGATCACTCCTCTCGAGAGATCTACATGCTTTTCAAGGAGACTAGAGAGCCACTTGCTCTTATTCGACTTGAACCCAATGGAAAGTGAACCCCACTTCACGCTGTTAATCGAGCCCATGCCCTACCCACACTCGGTGGCAAGCCATTAGACCTAGTCTCAATGATCCCCTGTGAGACTTTACACGCCCGGATCGCTCAAGAGTCGTGACACGAACCTCCTTATGAGCCAGTCTAGCCCCTTCACCCACAACCCGGTGTGGCTCTTGTACACAGGCCGAATCTATATGGTGCTAGAGAGGCTAATCTAGGAGCATCCACTACCAAGCTTTAGGTCTCTACCCCCCTTCCCAATACAAGGAGTTCATAGAGATACCTCATCCACATACATCATAAGAGAACTAAAGAACAAGATCTAATCTATATCATAGAGTTAGGTTCTTTAGTTAGAGTCTGGTATCTAGAGATCTAGAAGGCTGCTATGAGCAATTTAATAGGCTAAACCTACTGATTTTATGACTAAAAGAGGGTTTAAGCTATTAAATTGCCTAAATACCCGATCCTTGAGGGGCTCCTCCTGACCTGAGCTCGACCATCCTGGCAAACGCCGAATCAAGGGGAAACTAAGGGTACAGTTCACTCAGGCAGAGTCTGGGATGCGGTTTTGGCTCTTGAGGCAGCCAAAACAGAGTTCTAAAGCCCTAGAAACGAAATTGGGCAAGTTAGGGTTTCCCCTCCTAAATAGACATGGGGGTTGGTTAGGGTTTCTAATTATCCCCTTTTGGCATGTGGGATAATTGGGAATGGGCCCACTTGCCATTAATGGCTAGGTGGCAAAATGTGCCCACATGGAAATGTGTGCACATTAATGAAGGTGCACATTAATTGCACCTATGGGTATGGCCCACTTGGCATAAGGTGTCCATATGGAAATGTGTGCCCACATTAATGTGTACATTGGTAAATGTGCACATTAATGCCAATGCACATTTCTAGCAAGTTGCCCCCTAGGGCTACCCACTTGGCTATATGTCGGCGTACCGCGTCCGCCGGGGATGGCGGTAATGCGGCGGGGCAAGATGCGATAATAGCCCCGGGACCGTTATCGTGGCCGAACGCCACATTCTCCCCTTGAAATGATGTCGTCCGCAAAGATCGTGGGTCTCCCCACCTTGGGATCTTCCTAACCTGCAATCACCCTGATACATATAATATACTCCTATCACATTTACACATTTATTAACATTACCTTAAGGTAATATTTTTAGAACATTATTACGCGATTATATTATGAAATAACTTATCAATTCACAACATCATTAAAACAAAGTTACTCAATACTTCACTTATCATGGCAATTAAGTTTATCAAAATTCAAATTAACGTCCCGAGGTACTCTTCATTCCTTGCAACACATTCCAACAAAATTTGTGTTGCAAGTCTTCGTCTTCGACCTCCCTTGCCCTCCCGAGCTCTCACTGGGCTCCCGGTCGACACTACGTTAGTACCATTTAATTATTAATAAAATTTTGGTTATATGGTGACCACCCCACCTATCTACATGGATGCATGGCTAATCTCCTACAGGGAAGAGGATGAATCTTCCATAATGGCCGAGGAGACAGCCCTAAATACCTATATGCCTCTCATGCCTACACCCTAGTTGCCCAAATTGGAGGATAGGTCCTTCCCCGTATGGGGCGTGAAGGCCGAATTCCTCCTATCAAAGCATATATGGGGCTAGAGGTGCTTTTCCTATGAATGCATCCTTCCATGACCTCCTTTCTTCGAGGTCGCCTACTCCCGTGGAAACGTAAGTAGACTTTCTAATCTACCTTCCACTCTTCCAAGCGAAACGCGGTCATGCCTACATCGACATTACACCACGCCCTAGAGATCACCGTAAGCGGTCTCATCATCATTTGTTACAACGCATGCAACCCATACCTAGCATAGGTTGCATCGTGGATTAATCTTAACTACACATAGAATTAATCTACACAAATCGACATGCCTTTTGCCGATTTCTTCGAGATGACTTTGCCGTCCCATTGCTCCATGAACTGGGATACTTCTTTACTAGGTCTTTCTCAAAATACCCGTTACGCGTCTTCCAGCGGCAAGTGTTTCCACTTGACCAAATCTTGGAGGAACTCGATCTCCTTGTTTTCTTGAAAGCTTTATCAAGAATCAATTCTGGAACTATTTCCAGCTCCTCCTCGCCATTTCCAACAATGTTGGAGTGTCCAAGACTTCGTGCCGGGTTTGGAGTGTGCTTCTTCAAGAAACTCACGGGAAGACCTTATGAATCTTTAGGTGCTTGGGCGGCAATTCTAGCTTGTAGGATTGGTTACCTACTCTCGGACTATTTTGAAAGGTCCCGCCCACCTTGGAGCAAGCTTCTTACAATTTCGATCGCGAGCTTCACTGTTTCACCTTGATCTTGAGCCACACATTGTCGCCAACCCGAATTCTCTCGACCGTTCGATGCTTGTCGGCTTATGCTCTTCTCACGACTCCTTTGCTGCTAGGAGATACCCTCGCACCTCTTCCACGAAGTCGCATATCGGCCAACATCTGCTGGGAGACTTCTACTTTTGACACAGGATTGTGCCAAGTGTCTGGAGTTAGGCATTGATAACCGTAATTGATCATAAACGGCGACATTTGGGATGATTCTTGCTTGGTGCTATTGTATGCAAACTCCACCAAGTGAATAAATTCTTCCCACATACCTTGTTTATTCCAGACATAGTTTCGTAGCATGTCCTCCAAAATTCTGTTGGTCCGCTCCGCTTTGGCCATCCGTCGAGGATGATACGCCGCGTGCTCATGGATAACCGTCTGAATGGTCGCGAAGAGGTCTTGCCAAAAGCCATGAACCGGATCCCCTCACGGAGATGATCTCCCTTGGCATGCCATGAAGCCTAAAGATCTCTTTGGTGAAGAGCTTTGCTGTATCCATAGCTGTATCTGTAGTCCTGCAAGGCACGAAGTGTGCCATCTTCGACAACTTGTCGACTACTACCATCAAAGCATCCTTCCCTCTTACTGTCCTTGGAAGCCCTGTGATGAAATCCATGCTGATGACCTCCCACTTAGCGTTTGGCACCGCTAAGGGCTCCAAAGCTCCTGGAATTCGAAGCTGTTCTGCCTTCGTTTGCTGACAAAGCTGACATTCCTTGATGTAGCGAGCTACCTGCTTCTTCATTCCTGGCCAATAATAGCTGCTGCGTACTTTGAAATATGTTTTCATGAACCCCGCATGGCCAGCTATTGGACTGTTGTGTGTGTCATGGAGGATCAACTTCCTTACTCCTGAAGATTCTGGCACACACAACTTGTTCTTATGATATAATAGGTTACCTTCCTTCTTAAAATGTTTGAAGGCTTCCCGTTCCTTATCTGTTCTTGCTTCCCTGCATAAGCTTGCCCATACTTCCTTGAAGTCGACATCTGTTGGCAAGAATTCTTCGATCTTCTTCCCGAAGTCGCTGGAAAGCGTCGAAATTGCATTGCAATGCACTCTAGTTGTCAGGGGATGCCTTGAAAGCGCATCCGCTACCACATTGAGCTTCCCCGACTTGTAGACTATATCAAAGTCATACTCTTCAAGGAACTCCATCCACCTTCTCTGCCTTTTCGAGGTTGAGATGTGGTTTGCGCGAATAAATACATCTTGGAGGCTCTCGATGATCCGTATCAATTGGAACTTTCTTCCCAAAAGGTAATGCCTCCAAATTCTTAATGCCCCGACAACCGCAAGCAGCTCTTGATCATGCGTGGGGTAAGCGCGTTTCGCGTCGTTCATCTTCTTGGAGTCATGCGCTCGACACGCTCTTCTTGCATGAGCCTTTACACTGTAGCTATCTTACTGCGCATCTGTTGCTACAAGCTTATCTTTCTCCAGGTCCGCGAGGGTTAGGGCCAGGCGGTTGTTAAAGGCTTCCTTCAACAATTCAAACCCCTTTTGGGCTTTCTTGTGCCAATGATCTACCCAATCTTTCACTTTTCCGCCCTCGTCAAGTCTGTTAGCGGGGCGCTATCTTAGCAAAGTTCTTCCACGAACTTTACGTAGTACCACTAGGCGAGAAAACTTCCGACCTCATGCACATTCTTGGTCGGTGAGGCCATGAATGACGGCTTCAATCTTGGAAGGGTCCCGTCGAAATTTCCTTACTGCCGAGATCACGTGACCAAGATATTCCACCTTTTCTAGATTGCAGTGACACTTGACAACTTAGCCGAACAATGGTGCCTCTTCAGCTTTTCGGCACCTTCCTTAAGTATTTGTGCGTGCTCTTCAAGGGATCTGCTATACACCAAAATGTCGTCAAAGAACACTATCACAAAGTGTCTAAGAACTCACGAAGATATCGTTCATGAGCCTCATGAGCGTTCTTTGGGAAGGCGTTCGATGGCACGAAAGGCATTACGTGAACTCGCCAATGTCCATACAGCGTCCTCACGGCCGTCTTGCCGAATATCCTCTTCCTTTGTCCGGATGGGCGTGTCGACCTTAAGTCGATTTTGGAAGACCTTTGCTCCTTGAAGTCCGTAAGTCATCGACACAGGAAGCGCGCATACTTGTTTGATGGTGTGCTTGTTCAACTTGCCTATAGTCTATGCACGTCCTCAAGCGCATCTTCTTCTTGACAAAGAATGGGGCTCCCAAATGGCGGGGCGCTGGGTCTAATAAAGCCTAAATTTGAGCAACTCTTTAATTGCTTCTTCTAGCTCTGCATCAATTCCTGCGTCGTCATTCTGTATGGAGCCCTGCTTGTCAAGCTTGGATTTCGGTTAAATTGTGCTATCTCCCTCGACTCCTATGGGAGGGAGATCTTTCGATCTCATCGGAAGAGATCATGGAATTCATTGATCAAGTTAGCTATCTTGCTTGACAGAGCACTTGTCTTCTTTGCTTTCGGACTCCGGCTCTTGATCTCAAGCTTTGAAGATGCAACTGCTACCTGCTCGCTCTTGATTGCAACGAGCAGGCCGTTTAGAACATGCAGCACATGATGGGAACAACTTCCTTACAGCCGATCTCAATAATCTCTCTGCCATGTTGGGAAGGTCACTTTCCGCTTTCCACAATCAATGATGGCCCCACCGGTTGGTACTCACATTCCTACGATTAAATCATACTTGCCATGCCCATTATACGCCCCATCACGGATGGTTATACAGCGGATCGATGTCGAAGTTGATCCTCTTGCTGTATGCGCCTTGCGCCCCCACTTGCTAGAATAACGGTCTCGGGTTTTGACTTCAATGGTCTCAGCTTCCAACATTGCCATTCTTTAGGGGCCTTAAAATTATGGCTACTTTGAATCTATCGGGGACTATAAAAGACCGGCTGGCCTTCTGTGGAAGTACCTTATATTGAGCTCTCTGCTTGCTCTGTATCTATTCTTCAAGATATGACACTCACACCACGGATGTAGTCACGGGCTGCTTCGCCCGTCATAAATCACTCGGACGGGATGTCCCAATCTCCCAATTCTGCTGCTAGTGCTGCACTCCTTAACATGGGAGCAGTTCGTACATTCTATATGCTTTGGGCTTATATTTTGTTTCCTCATGCACTCTGTCTCTTCTCCTTGGGCATAGCACATGAAAGGATACATCTTGCTTTTGGGTAGTTTGAGCCCTACCCTTGTCCTTGAAGGACACCTGCTTCAACTATAATTCCTCTTCCCTTGATTTGCCACCACTTAGAATCTAGCTGGACCTGGGCTTCTTTCAGGGCTATAGCTCACATGCTTTGCCTTTCTCACAAATCTGCCCTGCCTTGCCTATTCGATGTCCCATTCCTTGCAAACATAGCCCTTGCATTCGCTTCAATCTTGTCTTGGGTTTGTGCCCTCACCGGTTTGCGAATCTCATCATTGTTCGACCCTCAATATAGCTTTCCTTTGCATTGCTTCTCTCTAACCAGGCACATCGACCCTTAGCCTCACCTTAGATTCCTCTGTATGCTTGAATTGGTTGTTTCCCTATTGCAACCTAACAGAACCTCGCATCATCTTCCGGACTTTTGTGCTCTCTTGGGCGTGGTGGCGCTTGAAGGCTTTGCAAACTTACCTTGAACACACAAGCATCCTGCTCAATCCATGGGCCTTTGCATACCTTCCACCAAATGCGTCTTTGCTCCTTCGGGTTGGAAGGTGTGCTACTCGGCCCTGTCGCATCCTTTATACCATAAAGCGTTGCGTATTCACTCATTTCATCCAGCCAAGCCTCGGCCTCCATTCACGACTGTTCTACTTCGAGAATTGCTCACGGAGTTTAGAAAGCAAACATTTCCCCAAAATAGGAGTCTACCTTCTTCATTGGTGAGAGGAGACTCTTGTGTCCCTTTAATAAAATTTCACGGGGGTGTTCCTCTGTCTTCCATCTTGGTGTTCCTTTGCCTTCCCATCTGATCGGTCCGGGCCTGCTCTTCTTCTTCCTCGTTGAATGGTCGAGACTTGAGTGAGGAGGAATACAGGCTGGGGATCTCCTTCTCTTGCTCCTCCTCTTGTCCCTTCCTTTCCGGCGTGCGGTTTCGCGGGCGGCGCGGGCGAAGGCTTATGAGGATGAATGCGTGAGGATGGGCGGGGCGCGCTCAGGGCGCAGGCCAGAGGATGGGGCGGCCGAGGAGACGGCATAGTCGACTTATTTAGGCGCTATCTGAGCTTGCCAGGCCTGAGGTGCAATCAGCATGAACACTCCTTCTTCTGCGAAATTTGAACTTGCGGTGGATTCGCTATTCTCCCCTCTGTTAGCAGTAGTACCTCGGGGACGGCCCCATCGACATCGTCATTGCGGAAGCTTCTCCATTTGGATTGGCCTCTGCTCTATGCGTCCAGCGTGTTAAATCGACCCTATCTCGGTGAGCTCCTACGTAGTCTTCGATTATGGTGTCGATTCGTACAAGTCGATTCCTTCCTCTTGATGATGGGTGGTGTCGAGGCTCGGCATTAAAATGCTCGTGGTTTTCCCATGAGGATCCCCATCTCTATTCTTGGGCGGGAACTCTCTCTTTCCCTCAGATTGGCGGCTCTGCTCCTCCATGTCATTGCACAGTACTGCTGTAGCAGGAGCTGTATGTATACGAGTCGACTCTCACAGCGGGGTGTGACTACCACCCTCACTGGGCGGAGAGAAACAGAGGCTCCCAGAGACCGATGGTGATCCAGAATCGTGGTATTTGGTGGAGCCAATTCATCAATCTGAACCCCCTCTCCTGCACTCGGGAAGGTTGGATGTCGGGGAGCAAATACTCCCTCTCCGTTGATGATGATTGGAGCTAGGCTTGTGATGCCTAGCCGAGTGGGAAACAACTTTGATGTGCGCGGCTACACCGTTACAGGAGATTTCATCATCTCTGTTACGCTTGTTGCCGTTCCTCCTCACAGGTGGCTCCGTATACTTATCGTTGTCGGGACTCCTCTTCTTCATACGTCTTCTAGTTCTGCTCTTAGCTGGTACTGCCAAAAGCATCTGCTCTTGCTTGCAGCGCTTTATGGGGATTACCTCCATACGGAGGGATAAGGGGGTTGCCCCATTGGGTTTCGACGCGGTGGGATAAAATGGCTAAGACAGCGGTGTAGGAGGAGAAGTACTTAGTCTGATAATTTGTCGGGGACCATGTAGTGGGGCTCTGCGCTTTGTTGGTTAAGTGCTTGGCGATGTTGGGGACATCACCCAAAAGTGAAGGATTGGCCGAGACAAAGTATCTCGCAGGGAACTGGACAAGGGTTTACCTAACTTGGAACTCTGCTGAGTAACTTTGCCTATATCTTTGAGGGGTTGCGATCGGTAGTAGCTTGGATGTCTAATTTCCTTCTAGAGAGCGGAAGATGTCATCGTGCTCTGCTTGACCCAGCATGGGCACTAGCCCTTTGTACCATCGCTGAAGTGACGGTGGCCATTGATCGCAGGAAGGGGTATCAAGCGGGCGAGAGCGCCTCGAGGCTGGAAGATACGCCTAGCGATGGAGAGCAAATGCGGTACTAGATGAAAAATGATGGGCCTAACGCCGAAAACCCTAATTTTACGGATGACCTAGAATTTAACAGGTCGATGATTCGACTATTAGGAGGTCTGTTGAGGTTTGAAGGCCCCGATTTTGGTTTAAGAAACATACTAAGACAACTAATAGACCTATTAGGCAGGTCATTTGGTAGAAGCAAATGGTGCGAGGTCTCACCACGTTGCGCCCGAACCGATTTTGAGGTGTCTTATTACTGTCACGGCGGTGTTGCTGAGACCACGGGTCCTAATTAGGCGGGCTTAAATCAATTTTAATTTAATCTAAAGGGCGTAATTCCACTAAACTTCCGCGTGTTGAGTTAAGAATTTTGGATTGACCCCTTATTTGGTCGTTTTAATTTATTTCGGGCACTTTTGGGCATGGTCTCACCACGTTGCGCTGGGCCCGTTGAGAATCTCAAATCTGTCTTAGGCCTTGACGTGTGAGACATGTCAATCTCAATTGCTTAAAACTCAATTTATCAAAACAAAGCTAGAATTCTATAACCCGACAGCTTAATTAAGCTAGTTAGACACATTTATTTATCCACAAAAATTCTTTATATTAACAAAATTTCTGTTATTTATAAAAAGTCTCGAGGCGTTCTCCTTGATGTGCACAGCAAGATACATATCACAACTGTGAGGCAACCCTCTTCGTGTCTTGTGCAGGCAGTGAATCTTCAAAATGCTGCTTTTCCGCCTCTGCCTCCACAGCAAGCACGGTGGCATCTGCGTCGGTTACTGCATATGCAGTGTTGCTCTCCTGCATGACTTCACGGACCCAAGCGTTGGAGCAGTGCCCAGGGGATCAAGAGTGGTAACTCTCTTGGGTACGGTTTCCTTGAGAGCTGCATCCTCCGACTTCTTCTTCTTGCCGCTTCTTCCAGTGCTCTGGGAGGCTTGGGCACAGGTGGTGGCGGCTTCAATGTTTGGCTTCTTACATCGGATGTCACGCCTTCTATTATTCTCACTCTGCTCTGGTAGCTAGGCATTGTAGGCCTCCCGCCATGTAAGGCGTTTGGTGCTCCTTGATCCTCTTCTGTGGGCAACTGCGGGTCTATCACATAAGCTTCTTGTTGCGGCCAGAGGCTTTGACTCACGCCCGTCGGGAATGGTGGGGAGCTTATGTTTGTCCATTGCTTGCCTTGTCGAGCGCCACTGCTTGGGGTACCTCCTTCTCTGCGACGGGGTTCTGAAAGAGCTGCCCCCTACGTATTTGAGACATAATAATCGTCGTCAGTCGTCGGTCGAAGGCGGGAGATCTCCACTGGCGGCTCGTGATAGCGGGGGCCCTCCGGCACCAAACACCAGCCTTGGCGACTCTTACGCGCCCGTTGATGGCGCCGGCGCTGCTTCTTCTTCGGCCCGCCCGGCTGGTTGGACCCCACGTCTTGCGGTTCTTCGGCGTCACACCACGCTCCGTGGCGCTCCTTGTCTTCATACTTCCTGCGATGGCGTCTGCAAGTCTGCTTTCCTCGGTAAGCTTCAATGTTGCTGCTCTGTCTCTCCTCCTCCTCTTCTGAGACGGGCCCAAGCTTGTTGTTGTTCCAGTCATTTGTCCCCTCTGCTCAGATTCTTACTACCTTCTTCTTTCCTCTCAATGATCTCTTCAGTTCTTTGCATGATGTCAAGGCGCTCTCCCTATGATCTCGATCGATTGCTCGGTCCAGTCATCCTCGCTTGATGAAGATTCCGTGATTGAGGAAGCGTTCGCGAAGTGCCTTTGAATCGGTGGGGTCCTTTGGCCAGCTGGAGGATGTCAGCAGTAGGGCTTTCTAGCAGGTTTGTTTAGTCCAGGGCCATGTTCGACCAGTTCGCGATGTCGAATTCTGTATAGATGGCATAGCAAGGGCGCGGTACTTTCTAAGCAAGAATACAGCGAAATGGGGGGGTCGGGGTCTGTTATGAGGGCAATTTTTAGGTCAAACTTGAAACTACCTTTTGGGTTATCTAAAGCACCTAAAACACCTTAATCTAAGCAAAGGTCTCACCGTTTAGCCCGGACCGGTGAGGAACTCTCATTTTCTGTCCTGGCGCGTGTGGAAAGGCTGTAGTAGTCCCACTATCAAATTTGCTACTTTTTAGTTACTTAGCAACTTTAATTCCTCATTTCTTGGCTTTCCTAATTTAGAATTATCAAAGCTATTTATTTATGGTCGCGCTTTGATGGAACCAAAAATTTGAATGTCTCACCACGTTCGTCCGACCCGATTTTGAGAATCTCAAAATCTGTCTGGCCGATGTCAATTTCCTATTTTGAAGGTTGGCTCACCAATTCTTACTCCTTTTTATGTTTTCATATATTTTAACTGTTACTAGCTTAGCAATACTACAAAAATGAAAAAATTCCCATTTTTTCGAGGTT
Organism: Isoetes taiwanensis; assembly: GCA_021234155.1. NCBI lineage: Eukaryota > Viridiplantae > Streptophyta > Lycopodiopsida > Isoetales > Isoetaceae > Isoetes > Isoetes taiwanensis. The sequence continues at coordinate 15,433,181 of JAJEKV010000023.1, read as the reverse complement.
TGAGATCCTGCTAAGTTAGTGCTACTGGGAACATGGTCAGTGCTTTGCTCTTGGTCACCGAACATTGCTCTGATACCACTGTGACGTCCCCTACTCGTATACGGTGCACCCTCACAGGTATACAAGCAGTTCTCCCCTATACGACTCCATGCCGATCACGGGGCCCTCCACGCCTTGCGGCAGCGGGTTCCGGTGGGAAGTGAAGGGTCATTTCACCACGTCTCCCTCGGGGCTACCTAGGCTGCAGGCGTAAACATACATGTCGATGTCTTAAGAGCAGCTTTTATATCCACCCCTACGAATTGGTATCTATCTGCTTGAACGTAGTCAGCACAATGCGTTGAGGAATCCTACCCAAGGCTCGGACAGGGGATGGAGTGACTTCGGCTTAGGTCTCAGGTGCATTGGGGCCAATTCATGACAATGGATTTGGGCGGCATAAGAACAGCAATGGGTAGTCCACTCACATCCGCCCTCCACAGCCCTTTGCGGAGTAGGTTGAAAAGGGTTAAGGACTGGGTAGCCCGCGGATGCATAGCCAAAAGGGCTATTCACAGGTTCCATCTCCCAGGTCCGATGGGGGCGGGCAGGGATCACTCCCCTCCAGAGATCTGTCTCTTGACTCAAGGAGACTTCGAGAAACCCTTGCTCTTATTCGACTTGAACCAATGGAAAGTGAACCCACTTCCACGGGTGCTCGAGCCCCATACTGCCCACACACCCCACATTAGGAGTAATTTGAGATCTCATTTTGTCCGTAAGGGATGCTTAAAAGCACATCAGCTTTTAAAAGCATCAGCAAGAGAAGAGCTCCGGTGTATTTTATTCGATATTATATGGCAGCGGTAATTAATGGGTTCCACTTCTTTTGCAGTGTCAATAATTTTCTACTATAACTTTTGATCAAAACTCGATTCGGAACACTATTGTGGCAATGGATTAAATCTCCTCAAGATCTTTCTAATGACAACCATTATTTATCTTTTAGGATATAAATATATAAGAAAAAAACAAAAACCATATTTTTAAGGTTAACACATATGGCTTGTATTAGAATACATCATAACCATATATCAGCAGAAGATCTTTCGTTACATCTAATGCAACGAAACAGCATGACATTTCATGGGTGATCAAAGTTATGGGGAAAAATGATAGCAATAAGTTATTGTCTTGCATTAATTGCGATTTGATGTAGGTAGTCATTCTATTGGGAAGTTCTTATGGGGACAAGGGAGATCTCAAATACCTCATCTTTCGTGGCAAGCCATTAGACCTAGTCTCAATGATCCCACGGTAGACTTTGCGCGGTCGTTCAAAGAGTCGGGACACCTCCTTATGGGCAGTCTGGCCCTTCACCCTGACCAGTTGTGGCTCTTGTACAGTGGGATCCTATGGTGCTGAGGGGCTAATCTAGGGACATCCACTACCAAACTTTGGGTCTCTACCCCCCTTCCCAATACAAGGAGTTCATGAGATGCCTCATCCACATACATCATAAGAACTAAGAACTTGAAGATCTAATCTATATCCATAGAGTTAGGTTCTTTGGTTAGGTACGGTATCTAGAGATCCTAGAGGCTGCTATGAGCAATTTAATAAATACCAAACCCTCACAGTTTTATGACTAAAAGAGGTTTGCATTTGTTAAATTGCCTAAATACGATCCTTGAGGGACTCCTCCTGATGCAGGCTCGACCATCTTCTTTAGAAACGCTTTCGGATCAAAGGCAAGGGAGGTGGGTTCACTCGGTGATGCGGGATACGGTTTTGAGGCGGTAAAGCCGGGTTCTAGAGCAAGGGTGGGCAGAGTTGGGTTTCCCACCTCCTAAATAGACATGGGGTTGGTTGGGGTTTCGGTATCCCTGGCATGTGGGATGGTGGGAATGGTTGCCATTAATGGCTTCAAATTGGCAAATGTGCCCACATGAAATGTGCACATTAATGAAGGTGCACATTAATTGCACCTATGGGTATAGCCCACTTGGCATAAAGGTATCCATAGCAAATGTGTGCCACATTAATGTACATACATTAGTAAATGTGCACGGTAATCGTGATGATACTGTTCTAACAAATTTGCCCCTGGGCTACCCTTAGCTATATGTCGTATTACGTCGCGGTCGGGATGGCGATATGCAGCGTAATGAACGCAACCTGACCTCGTCCTGGGACGTATCTTTGTCTTTGAAATCTCCTGATTAACCTCATTACTTGTCCTCATTCCTTGCATCCAGTAGCTTGACCTCACCTGCGGATGGCATCATCTAGTGGCACCAAGCACAGCAGTGAGTCTGTGCACAGCCACCCAGGCAATTCAAAGTCAACAAAAACATTCCAAAAATCAACTTATTTGTTCATTTGCTCACGGAAGCGAGATACACTGTCCCTCGTTCTAATCCATCTGAAACTTACTTTCGACCAACATCCAGCGGTTATAAGGCGTTTAAATGTGGATGTAGGTGGGCCCGAGCAAGCAATGCTAATTAGGTGTTCCTTTGAATCTTTATGGTGTTCACACAATCTGTACTAAAAGCTGTTAGGTTTCTCTTCTGCCACATACCAGGCTTCATTATGGAGACCCAACACAATCTCAACACGGTTTGTAATTCCAGCGTTAAATACGTCAGTGATTCTGTGATTATGAGCATTGCTTGCTTTCGTCCGACATCAACATTTAGCATGTAAGCTGACTGGATGTTTGATGCATTATGAGATTCAAGTATTGGATTAGGACATGTGTCTAGTTTCTAGGAGCTTGACCCGAACAAATAAGTTGATTTTGGATGCGTTTTGTTGACTTTGAATTGGGCGTAATATGAGATTCCCCGCTGCGTGCGTTTGGTGCCACTAGATGATGCCATCTGCCCGGTGTGGTGGCAGTTAATGCGGATGCGAGAAAGGACGGGGACAGCTTAATGGAGGTTAAAACCCGCTCTATGCGAAGGTTTTAGTTGATGATGGTTGGAAGGCCTTCCTCCACCATTTTTTTATAAGCGTTGTTATATATCATGGTTGGGAACAAGGAAGCTGACAAGGCAAAGCGGGTCAAAAGGAGGTTGAAGTCGCGGAGGGTTGTATAAATACAACTAAAATTCAATTCTTGTCTCCGGCGCAATTCTGAGTCGATTTAGGTGAGAAGTTACTTCTTAGAATCGTATTCGAGGTCTAGTTTTGAATTGGGGCTGCACTTCTGTTACCTCCCTCGGGAATGTAGAGATATGGCGGAAGGTGATGGGGGTCCAAGAAGACGCTGCTCTACTCATTCTGCTTATGCATCTAGAACATGAATTATATACAAAATCAAAGAGTTTGTAAGCTTCTCGATTATATTGTCTCTACAAAATCAGGTTGAATGTATCAAAGGTAAAAGTCTTCTAGCCTACCAATTTTCATTTTATGCATGAGGATTTACTTACTTATAACCTTATAGACCTTAGGTTAGACAATAATCAAAGAAAAGAATCAGACGTCTAGTAGAAACTTCAACACTAAAACATTAAACATTCAAAATCAAACTTTACCCCGAATCTCCTACACCCAACCAAACTACTCACCTACCAATATCAATTTGAAATATAAAGACAATAAGACTTATCGACAATCAATTACCTCTTGTACCTCTTTATCGACCCTAGCAATCCTCAATATGATACACAAAAACCCCGGGTCCTAGGACACACTAGGGATATTAAAACAACTTAGCAGTAGGAAGCCCTAGAAAAAGTAATGGCTTTCTAGAGATCAAATTAGTCGGAATAGTGGAAGCGCAGTGATTCTTTCTTCACCCCTATCACTCTTCCGGCCATAACTTTCTCTCTTATTCGTAGGAGAATGCGAAAGTGCGAGACCCAATTGAGCTAGACCCAAGGTACGATTCTAAGTAAATTTTCACCTAAATCGGACCTGTAATTGCGAGATAACCCTTGGGTGAATTTTAAGGTTGTATTTATACAACCACCAACCTCAACTGACCTGCTTTGCCTTTTCTTTTACGCTGCTTTGTTGCCTTTACCTTTTTCTTTACCTTTTGTTTTACCCGACATGACATACTAACAACTCTACTCACGCAAAATGGTGGGGAGCAAATATTCAATACATCAACAAGCTGAAAACCCCATTACATTCTTTCAAGTTAACACTCATTGCTTGTCCTCGTTTCTGGCATCCATTAACCATTTCTGCGGATGGCATCATCTGAGCAACAAACTGGAATCTATGCACATGCCCAATTAAAGTCAACAAAAAGCAATTAGATTTGGGCGAAGGTTGCTTCATTAGAATGATACTTTCGAGTCTAGTTTCCCGAATGGAATGCCTCACTTCAAATAAGAGAGTTATGGCGGAAGAGTGATAGAAGTCAAGAAAAGACTGCTCACTATTCAAAGTCTCAGATTTGATTCCTAGAAAGCTGTTACTTTTCACAGGGCCTGTTTCAATATCATTGGTATCCTAGGACTTTGGTTTTGGTGTATCATTGAGGATTGCTGGTCGGAGAGTAAAGGGTACGAGAGGCGGTGATTATGCAGGGATAAGTCAACGTATGTTTTATTGGTGGGTTTATTAGTTTGGTTTGGGTGTAGAGCTTTGGGTAAAACTGGTTTGAATGTTTATCCATTTTAGTGTTGGTTTACTGAATCTGGCACGATCTTTGATTATTGTCTAACCCTAAAGGTTCATAATAAGTGGCGTAAATCCTCCAAGCATAAAATGAAAATTGGTAGGCTAGAAGATCTTTTACCTTTGATACATTCAACCTGATTTTTGTGTAGAGACAATATCTTGAAACAAGCTTTAGAAATCCCTTGATTTGCTGCATAATTCATGTTCTAGATGCATGGCGGGAATATGAGTGAAGCTAGGTCTTTCTTGACCCCTATCACTCTTCCGGCCGCTAACTCTCACATTCGGTGCGACCCCAATTCAAAAACTAGGCTCGAATCACGATTCTAATGAAGCCACGGCACCACTAAATCGGACTGTAATTGCGGAGATATATGGAGCTAGATTTTTAGGTTGTATTGTAAACCCTACGCGACTTCAACCTCCTTTGACCTGCCTTTGCCTTTGCCTTTTGCACTTTGTTCCCAACCATGACATATAACAACTCTTCTAAAAATGGGTGGAGGAGCAAAGCCTTCCAACCATCAACTTAACTAAAACCCATTGCTTGTTCTGGGTGTACCTCCATTGCTTGTCCTCATTTCCTTTCCATCCATTAACTTCAGCCTCACACTACGAGGATGGCATCATCCTAGTGCTTTCAAACACCACCTTACAACAAGCGGTGTGCATACCCAGTTCAAAGTCAACAAAAGCTTGATCCAAAAATCAACTTATTTGTTGTTGCTCTCGGCAAGAGATACATGTCGTTCACAATCAATCTGAAACACTCTGACCAACATCAGTTATAAGGCGTTAAATGTGGATGTAGGTAGACGAAACAACAATACACAATCCATGATGGCTATGCGGCAGCGAGCGGCGTGGAATTACAAACCGTGTTGAGACCGAGGTTTTGGTCTCTCGTAATTTTCGATTCGAGGAAGAAACCCATTGTCAAATGCAGTTATTATGAACACCATAAAGATTCAAAGGAACACTGAATTTGTGTGCATTGCTTGCTTTCGTCCACGGCAGCCACGTTGTTACTATAGCGACAGACAATCGCTGAACCGTGATGAACAGTTTGCTCTTATCGTTCCGGCGGCAAACTCGCTGGGGATACAGATCGTTGTTGACAATGAACGTAATCACTCATTCACCCTAACGTGCGTTTGGTATACTGATATCGACTGATAATGGATCTGGGGCATGGGACCCAAGCAATGGAGGTTAACGGAGGCAAGCAGCTCAGTTTTGACCAGCAGTGGTTGAGCTTCTCCTCATGGGGGTGACCCTGTCATGGTTGGGGCTAAGGCAAAGAAAGAACAAGGTGAGCAAGGCAAGGCAAGGCAAGAGCCGAGGCAAGGATCAGGGAGTTGGTCGCGGGAGGGTTGTATAAATACCTAAGTGGCATGATGTCTCTGCAATTACAGGTCATTGGAAATGTCGTAAGTCATCTTTCGAGTCTAGTTTCAGTTAAGGGCTGCACTCTAGTACCTCCACCTTCAAAATAAAGAGAGTTATGGCGGAAGAGTGATAAGTCAAAAGAAACTGCTCTCTCATTCCGTCTTCAATTGATTCTGGCTTTTACAGAATACGCTGTTGTTGTTTAATATCTGTTGTATCCACAGGACCTGGTTTTGGTGTATCATATTGAGGATTGCTTGCATTCGATAAAAGGTACAAAGAGGTAATTGATTGTCGAGATGATCTTAAGCCTGTCTTTATGTTTCATGATGTGTTAGTGGGTTAGTAGTTTGGTTAGTTGTAGAGGCTTTTGGGTAGGCTTGGTTTGAGAATATTTTAATGTTTTGATGTTGGTTTACTAGATGTTTGGTCTTTGATTATTCTAAACCTAAGGTTCATAATAAGTGGCGTAAATCCTCAATGCAAAATGAAATTGGCCAGGCTAGAGATCTTTTACCTTTGACATTCAACCTGATTTTATATGAGGAACGGCCTCAAACCAAGCTTTAAGAAATCCTTTGATTTTTATTTACATAATTCATGTTCTGAATTCATAAGCGGGAAGACTGGTGACAGTCTTTTCTTGACCCCCCCCTATCTGCTCTTAACTCTACTTTGGAGGTCAAGGCCCCAATTCAAAAACTAGGCTGGAACTCGATTCTAATAAAACCTTTCACCTATTCGGACTATGGAGACACTCCATAATTGAATTTTTAGGTTGTATTTATACAACCCTCGCGACACCGGCTTTCCTCCTTTGACACCACGCTTTTGCGCTTTTTGCCGCTTACTGTTCCCAACCCGCGGCAGCAACTCTCTGCAAATGGTGGAGGAGCAGCTTCTTCAACCATCAACATAAAACCATTGCTTTGTTCTTCCGTTAACCTCCATTGGCATCCTCCAGTGCTTTCCATCCCTTCAACCTCACAGTCTGCGGATGGCATCTCATCTAATTAGCACTTGGCTTTTGCTTTCAACAAGCGGTGGCACATACCCAATTCAAAGTCAACAAAAAAACGACCCCAAAATCAAAGCTTATTTGTTGAAACTTGCTCCTAGAAGCGAGGATACATGTCTCGTTCTAATCCAATGCTGAACTTGCTCTGACCAGCATCAAAGCGGTTATAAATGTACGGATGTCCATTGACAAGCAATACACACAATCCACAGTAACTTGCTTTGACGACATAGCGTGGAATTCTGACACAAATGTTGAGGACCAGGTTTTTGGGTCTCCATACATGTGTTCGATTCAGGAGAGAAACCCATTTATACGGTGAGATTAGCCAGACCATGCAAGTTCAAAGGAACAACGGGTGTGGCGCATTGCTTGCTAGTCCAGGCATCCATTTGTTACCTTATAAGCATTGGATGTTGGTGGCAAGTTTTCGTGATAGTTAAGAGCAGGGACATGTATCTAGTTTCAGGAGTATGAACAAGCCAAGTTGGTTTTTGGATCGTTTTTGTTGGTGGGCATGTGCATAGATTCCCGCTTCTTTGTCGCGTTTGGTGCCACTAGATGATCGCATTCAGCACAAGTTAATGGGATGCAGGAATGAGGATAGAAATGGAGGTTAACGAGAACTCAAAGCAATGGGGTTTTAGTTACATTTGATGGTTGGAGGCTTGCTCCTCACCGTTTTTATGAGTTGTTATGTCATGGTTGGGAACAAAGGCAAAGGAAAGGCAAAGGCGAGGCAAAGGGCAGGGGCAAAGGCAAGGCGGTCCGAGGGAGTTGAGTCATGAGGGTTATAAACTGTTCCTGAGAGATTTCAGAAATTTGTGGTAGCATCTCTCTCTGCAATTACCAGATTGAATTTGGGGGTGAAAGTTACTTCTGGTAGAATCGTACTCTAGTCTAGTTTCGAATTAGGCTGCACTTCTCATTACCTCCTTCAAGCCGAGAGTTATGGCCAGAGGTAGAATTCAAGAGAACTAACCACCACTGCGTTTACATCGCTTCAATTTGATTCTAAGCTATTACTTTTCTCGAACCATTTGTTTCCCAATATCTGTTAATAGTATCCTAGGACCTGGTTTTGGTGTAATAGCCTAATGAGGGATTACTGGAGATAAATAAAAGAGGTACAAAGGCAGGTGATTGTCGAGATAAAGTTAGTGAGGACATAACATGCGTTTCCTAAGGCGGCGAACAATCGGGCGCGCGCGCGCGCGCGCGCGCGCTGGCGGTTTGGCCAGCTTTGGGTGGGCTTCTTCTCAATCCCTGCTTGTCACGTTTGGTGCTAGATGATACCATCTCTGCCGATTAATGAAAATTTGGTTAATGGGATGGGAAAGGAATGAGGACAAGCAATGGAGGTTAACTTGAACAACAATGGGGTTTAGTTGTTGATGGTTTGGAAGGCTTGCTCCTCCACCACTATAAGTTGTTATATGTCCTTAGTTTGGGAACAAAGGCTTGACAAAAGGCAGATTAAAGAAGGGTTGAAGTCCCTTGAGAGGGTTGTATCATCTAACTTCAAAATTCAATTCAAATATCACCTACGCAATTGAGGTCGATTTGAACGAAAGTTAGCTAAGACTAGAGATCGTGTTCGAGGCCTAGTTTTGAATTGGGGCTCATTTTCCTCCGAATGTAGGAGTTGCCGGGAAGAGGTGATGGGGTCAAGAAAAATTTGCTCTACTCGTGCAGCAGCCATCTAGAACATGAATTATGGTGTCAGGTTTCTTAAAGCTTGTCGTTATATTGACTCTCACACACGAAAATCGGGGTTACTGAGATATGTATCAAGGTAAAAGATCGCTAGCCTGTTTTCATTTTATGCATGAGGATTTACATACACTTTATTATGAACCTTAGGTTGAACCCAATCCAAGATCAAACATCTAGTAAACCAACACACAAAACGGTAAACTTGTTCTCAAAACCAAGCCTTTACCCAAGCTCTTCACCCAGCAAACTACTAACCTACCAATGTGCTCCGATTTTGAATATAAAGACAATAAGACTTATCACGACCCCAATCAATTACCTCTTGTACCTCCTTTTCGGCTGCCAGTCTCAATATGATACCAAAACCCCAGGTCTAGGATACTAACAGGATATTAAACAACAACAACCCAAAGCCCTAAATATAATAACTTTTCTGGGAATCAAATTGAAGACAGAATGAGTAGAAGCGGTCGGTCTTTCTTGACCCCTATCACTCTTTCGGCCATAAAGTCTCTTTATTTTGAAGGAGAATGCGAGATTACAGCCCCGGTGGGAAACTAGACTGGAAGGAGTGATTCTAATGGCCCGTCGGACATGTAATTGGAAGTACCATGCAAAATTGAATTTTAAGGTTGTATTGCCTGGCCTCGACCGATACTCCTTTGACTGCCTTTGCTTTTCCTTTGTTCCCACAACCGCGGCATATAACAACTCATAAAATGGGGCAGGCAGCATCCCCAGCTTCAAAACCCATTGCTTGTTCTCGTTCCCTTTCGGCATGCCTGTTCGCATCCGGTGGCTTCAGCCTACTCCCCGGATGGCATCATCCTCCCAGTGGCACCAGCACGGGGAATCTGGTCAAAGTCAACAAAAACGTCCAAAATCAACGGTATTGGCGCTCACCGGAAGCGAGATGCATGGCTCCTCGTTTACAATCCAAATACTTTACTTTCGACCAACATCCGCGGTTATAAGGCATCAAATGTGGATCATTGGACGACTGACGTACACCACAATTCATTGTTCCTTTGAATCTTCCATAATTGTTCCACTAATCTCATACTTTCGACACAATGGGTTTCTCTTCCTTGATTCAATTAGGCCGGAACCCAAACCTGGTGTCAACCACGGTTCCTTAAATTCGCGTTAGTAAAATCCAGCGATTCTGTGGAGCTGTGTGTATTACTCGTCCATCCCACATTTAATTGGATGTTGAGGTGTTGTAGTTCCGTGGTTAGAGCGAGGACGGCTAATGCCTGGTTTCCCCCAAGGGCTTAAGCCAGAACAAAATGATTGATTTTTAGGATGGTTTTTGTTGACTTTGAATTTACAGGCATGTGCATAAATTCCACCTTGTTGTGCGTTTGACTGCCTAGATGCCATCTGCGGTGTGAGGCTGGTTAAATGGGATGGGAAAGGAATAGGGATAAGCAATCACAGTTAACAGAACAAAATTGTTGATGGTTGAGGAAGGCTTGCTCTCACATTTTATAAGGTTATTCGCTAACTCCTTCCTTGGTTTGGAAGGGGCAGGCTAAAGGCAGGTCAAAGGAGGTTAGTCGCCCGAGAGAGGGATTTATAAATACAGCCCTAATTCAATTTTACTTGCGATATGCCGTTGGGTCCGGTTTAGGTGAAAATTTACTTCATTGAGATACATTATTCGAGCCCTAGTTTTGATTGAAACGTACCTCCTCCAGACAGCAAGGAGTTATGGCCGGAAAGAGTAGTAGGGGTCAAGAAATTGCTCTACTCATTCTGCTTGTCCATCTAGAACATGAATTATGTACAAAATCAAGGGGTTTCTTAAAGAAGCATCGTTATATTGTCTCTACACAAAATCGGAGTTGAATGTATCAAAGGTAAGATCTTCACAGCCTGAATTTTCGACATTTTATGTGAGAGTTCGCCACTTATTATGAACCTTAGGTTAGACAATAATCAAAGATCAAACATCTAGTAAACCAACACTAAAACATTAAACATTCTCAAAACCAGAAGACGCTTTTACCAGCTCTACACCCAACCAAACTACTATTAGCCTACAATATCGGGGCTGAAATATAAGAGACAATAAGACTTATCGACAATCAATTTACCTCTTGTACCTCCTTTATCGACCCACAGCAATCCTCCAATACCAGTACACCAAAAGGCAGGGTCTAGGATACTAACGGGATATTAAACTGACCCTAGAAAAAAAGTAATAGCTTTCTAGGAATCAAATTGAAAGAAACGGAATGAGTAGGCAGTCTTTCTTTGACCTAATATCTTCCGGCCATAACTCTCTTATTTGAGGAGAGTCTGAGAAGTGCGGCTGATTCGAAACTAGACTCGGTCTGATTCCACAATGAGCTAACTTTCACCTAAATCGGACCTGTAATTGCGGAGATATCACAAATTGAATTTTAGGTAGTATTTATGCAAACCCTCTGCCGACTTCAATCTCCTTTGACACCCTTTGCACCTTTGCCTTTTTCCTTTTCCTTTTGTTCCCAACCATGACATATAACAACTCTATAAAAATGGTGGAGGAACAAGCCTTCCAACCATCAACAACTAAAACCCCATTGCTTGTTCTCGTTAACCTCCATTGCTTGTCCTCATTCCTTCATCCCATTAACAGGCTCTCTGAGATGGCATCATCAGTGGCACCAAGCGCCACCGGTAAGCGGGAATCTATACATGCAATTAAAGTCAACAAAGCGATCCAAAATCAACTTATTTGTTGTGCTCCTACACACAGAAGCGAGATACATACATGTCCTGTTCCTAATCCAATCACAACACTTTCGACCAACATCCAGGTTACTTAAAGGCATCAAATGTGGATGTAGGTAGACTGACAAAAAACAATACACACAATTCGGTGTTCCTTTGAATCTTTATGGTGTTCCTGAAATCTGTACTCGGCTGGTAAGTTTCTCTTCCTTGAATCAAAATTACGTGCCAGGACCCAGCACAGGTCTCAACACGGTTTTATAATTCGTCGTCGTGATTCTGTGATTGTGTGTATTGCTTGCACCGTCCGACATCCACATTTAACGCCTTACCTGCGTGATGATAGCTGTGAACCGTGGATGGGCTGGGTGGGCGGCGGGCTGGGCAAGTTATCGTTTTGACACGAATGAGCATGCGTTGTGGCGTTCGGTGCTGCGGGCCGTCAGCGGGCTGAGCCAGCCGAGATGAGGGCGGAGGCTGGCAATGGCAGGCTGGTGATGGTTGGAGGCATGCTCTCATTGGGATTGATATATGTCATGATTGGGCAGGGGGCTGGGCAAGGGGTCGACAAAACGGAAGTCAAAAGTTGAAATACATGAGGGTTGTATAAATGCAACCTAAGAATTCAATTTTCGATATCCTGCGCGGTGCAGGTCGATTTAGGTAATTACTTCGCAGTAAATCATCCAACAGTTTTGGGAGGCGTCTCCAGATGGTTATGGCGGAAGAGTGATAGGGGTCAGAAAGGCGCTCTACTCATTCTGCTTATGCATCTAGACACATGAATTGTACTTACCAAAATCAAAGGATTTCGCAAAGCTTCTCAAATTATCTGTCTCTACACAAAATCAGGTTGAATGTATCAAGGTGAATCTTCTAATACAATTTGCATTTTATGCATGAGGATTCGCCACTTATGAACCTTAGGTTAGACAATAATCGAAGATCAAGCATCTAAGTAAGCAACACTAAAACATTAAAACATTCTCAAGAAAACCAAGCCTTTACCGAAGCTCTACCCAACCAAACTACTAACCACCAATGTCGGGGCTGAAATATAAGAACAATAAGACTTGCTCACGACAATCCCAATTACCTCTCTTGTACCTCCTTTATCGACCTAGCAATCCTCAATATGATACAAAAACCCAGGGTCCTAGGATACTAGCAGGATGTTAAACAACAACGGCCGAAGCCCTAGAAAAGTAATAGCTTTCTAGAGAATCAAATTGAAGACGGAATGAGTAGAAGCGTTCTTTCAACCATTATCACTCTTAGTATAACTCCTCTTATTTGAAGAGGTAGCAGTGCAATACAATTCGGGAAACTAGACTGAGTACAGATTCTAATGAAATATAACTTTCACACACCTAAATCGGACCTGTAATTGCGAGAATATCACAAATTAGTTTTAGGTTGTATTTATACAACCTACGCATTTCAATCTCCTGCTTTGACTTGCCCCTTGCCCCTTTGCCTTTGCCTTTGCCTTTCCTTTGCCTTTTGTTTCCCCAGCTTCATGACATATAACAACTCTATAAAATGAGGCAAACCTTCCAACCATCAACAACTAAAACCCCATTGCTTGTTCTCGTTAACCTCCATTGCTTGTCCTCATTCCTTTAGCATCCCATTATGACCTCACACTCTGATGGCATCATCTGTGGTAACAAGCGCCGCGACAAAGCGGGGAATCTATGCACATGCCCAATTAAAAGTCAACAAAAGCGATCAAAATACAACCCATTTGTTGGCTGCTCCACAGAGCAGAGATACATATCGCAGTTCTAATCCAATCACGACACTCGACCAACATCCAGCGGTTATAGGCATCAAATGGATGTAGGTGAGCCGAGAAACAAGCAATGCACAATTCAGTGTTCCTTTGAATCTTTATGGGTGTTCACACAATCTACGGCTTACTTTAGTACAATGGGTTTCTCTTCCTTGAGATCAGGAATGCATTGTGGGACCCAAAACTGGTCTCAACACGGTTTTGTAATTCCATGGCGTTAGGTAAAGTGATTCTTGTGATTGTGTATTGCTTGCTGCGTCACGACATCCCACATTAGCATATAAGCGTTTGGATGTTGGTGGTAGCAATTTTAGCTATTGGATAGAAACGAGGACATGTATCTCGTTCTAAGTGGCGAACAAATAAGTTGATTTTTGGATGCGTTTACTGTTGACTTTGAATTGGGCATGTGCATAAATTCCTGCTTGTTAATAAGTTTGGTGCCACTAAGGTAAATTACTGCGGTGGCGGGGCTGGTTAATGGGATGGAAAGAGGTAGGGCTAAGCAATGGAGGTTACTTGAGAACAAAGGCTGATAGTTTAAGGCTTGCTCCTCCACCATTTTATAGGATTGTTATATGTGTGGTTGGGAACAAAGGCAAAAGCGGCGGCAAAAGGCGAGGTCAAAAGGGTTTGAAGTCCTTGAGAGAGTTGTATAAATACAACCTAAAATTCAATTTCGTCTCTACTGCAATTACGGAGTCCGATTTGAGTGAAAGTTGCGCTACCATTGGGAATGCATTATTAGAGCCTAGTTTTGGTGGGGCTGCATTACCTCCCTCAGAATGTGAGAGTTATGGCGGAGTGATAGGGGGTGAAGAAAAGACTGCTCTACTCATTTCTGCTTATGCATCTAGAACATAGACATATACTTACGGAAATCAAGGGATTTCTTAAAGCTTCTCGATTATCTGTCTCTACACAAAATCCCAGGTTAAAGATGTATCCAAAGGTAAAGAATCTTCTTTCAATTTTCATTTTATGCATGAGTTGCATACTTGTACTTGAACCTTAGGTTAGACAATAATCAAAGATCAAACATCTAGTAAACCAACACTTTCAAACATTAAACATTCTCAAGAGCCAAGCCTTTACCCCAAAGCTCTACACCCAACAGAGCTACTAACTACCAATGCTCGAGGGCTGAAATATAAAGACAAGCTAAGACTTATCTGACAATCAATTACCTCTTGTACCTCCTTTGCTCGACCTAGCAATCCCCTCAATATGATACACACCAAAAACCAGGTCCTAGGATACTAACAGGATATTAAACAACAACAGCAGAAGCCCTAGAAAAAAGTAGCCAATAGCTTTCTAGGAATCAAATTGAAGACGGAATAGGTAAGCGGAGTCTTTCTTGACCCCTCTCACTCTTTTTGGCCACCAACTCTCTTATTTGAAGGAGGTATGAGAAGTGCAGCAATTAGGAACTAGACTTTCGGTAATTCTAATGAAGTAACTTTCACCTAAATGGGACTATAGCATTCGGAGATATCTAAATTCATGAATTTAGGTTGTATTTATACAACCCTCATTTTCAATCTCCTTTGGCACCGCCTTTGCCTTTGCCTTTTACCCTTTTCCCTTTTGCCTTTTGTTTCCCAACCATGACATATAACGCTCTATAAAATGGGAGCAAGCCTTCCAACCATCAACAAGCTAAAAACCCCATTGCTTGTTTCGTTGTACTCATTCTTGTCCTCATTTCCTTTAAGCATCCCATTAACCAGCCTCCTCTGAGGATGGCATCATCTAGTGGCATAAGCGCCGCGTGAGAATCTATACATACCCCAATTAAAGTCAACAAAAGCGATCCAAAATCAACTTATTTTGTTCCTTTTGCTCCTGGAAGCGAGATACATGTCCTCGTTCTAATCCCAATAAAGGCTTTATACGACCAACATCCAGCGGTTATAAGGCATCAAATGTGGATGTAGGTGGGCCGAGCAAACAATGCGCACAATTCAGTGTTCCTTTGAATCTTTATGGTGTTCACAATCGTATTACGTTACAATGGGTTTCTCTTCCTTGAATCAAATTAGATATGGAGACCCAAAACCTGGAGTCTCAACACGGTTTGTAATTCCACTTATTTGCGTTAAGGTAGATACAAGGCGATTCACTGTCGGTGTATTGCTTGCTGCGTCCACGACATCCCACATTTAACATGTATAACTGTTGGATGTTGTTAGTAGCAGAAGTTTTAAATTATTGGATTAGAGCGAGGACGTAACTATCTCGTTTCTAGGGCAGCGAACAAATAGTTGAGAGTTTTTGAACCGTTTTTGTTTGACTTTGAATTGGGCATATTAAAACTACAATTACAACTTGTCGCGTTTGGTGCCACTAAAAAAGATGATCTCGAGTCTGCGAGTGTGGGCTAGTTAATGGGATAGAGGAAGAATGAGGACAAATAAACTGGAGTTACTTGAAAGAGCATAATTTGTTGATGGTTTGGAAGCTTGCTCCTCACATTTTATAAAGTTGTTATATGTCTGTAGTTGGGAACAAGGCAAAGGCAAGGCAAAGGCAGGTTAAAAGGAGGTTGAAGTCATGAGAGGGTTACGGCATGAAAATACAACCTAAAATTCAATTCTTGATATCTCTGCAATTCTGAGGTCGATTTAGGTGAAAGTTACTTCATTAGAGATGCATTATTGAGCCTAGTTTTTGAATTGGGGCTCGTGGGTGAAAGCATGCTAGGGTGTACCATCCTAAAGTTCTTTTAGGGGGTGCAAAACTACCCAAAAAAGTACCCACGACAGCACGGTACTAGGAACTTACTACAAAAATATATATTAAACAATAAGTTTGAGAGTTGGATTCATTCATTTTAGTCTCTATGGTATTGTTATCATCTACTATTATAGATTGACATGTTATTGACCTTCAATTCAAAATTTTGGATTGATTTTAGCTGGGAAGAAAAACAGAAAGTACCAGTTTAAAAAGTACGGTCTTAGGTACTTTTGGAGGGTTCCAAAAAGTGGGTACCAGAAGTAGCGTAACTTTCACCCTGCGTACCTCCTCACAGTCTTGAGGAGTTATGGCGGAGGAAGGTGATGGGGGGGTGAAGAAGGCTGCTCTACTCATTCTGCTTATGCATCTAGAACATAGATTACTAACAAAAATCCAGGATTCCTTAAAGCTTCTGAGTATATTGTCTCTACACAAAATCAGGTTGGATGTATCCAAAGACAAAAGATCTTCTAGCCTACCAATTTTTCATTTTATGCGAGTTTGCATACTTGTATTGAACCTTAGGTTAGACAATAATCAAAGATCAACATCTAGTAAACCAACACTAAAACATTAAACATTCTCAAACCAAGCCTTTAAAGCTCTACACCCCAACCAAACTACTGTACTACCAATATAGGGCTGAAATATAAAGACAATGAACTTATCGACGTCAATTTACCTCTTGTACCTCCTTTTATCGACCTAGCAACCATCAATATGATGCACCAAAAACCAGGTCCTAGGATACTTCTGGGATATTAAACAACATGAGAAGCCCTAGAAAAAAGTAATAGCTTTCTAGGAATGAAATTGAAGCGGAATGGAAATGCGGCGGTCTTTGAGCCTATATACAAGCTCTTAGGCCATAACTCTCTATTCCGGAGGAGTCACGAAATCTGACTAGTCGAAACTAGACTTCGGAGATGCGGTTTCCCTAATGAGTAACTTTCACTAAATCGGACCTGCTTGGTACTGGAGATATCCTACGAATTGAATTTTACAATTGGTATTTATACAACCCTCTTGCGACTTTAAATATCGCTGACCTGCAGCACACTTTGCAGCTTTGCCTTTTGCCTTTGCCTTTGCCTTTTCCTTTGCCTTTGGTTTCCCCAACCATGGCCTTATAGCAACTCTATAAAATGGTGAGGCAAGCCTTCCAACTATCAACAACTAAACCCCATTGCTTGTTCGTTAACCTCCATTTAGCATCCTCATTTCCTTTTGCATCCCATTAACTTGACCTCACACTCACGGATGGCATCATCTGGTAACAAGCGCCGCGGCAAGCGGGGAATCTATGCATATGCCCAATTAAAGTCAACAAAAAGCGATCAAAAATCAACTTATTTGTTGTTAAACATCACGGAAGCGAGATACATGTCTCGTTCATAATCCAATCTGAAAACTTACTTTCCCACGACCAACATCCAACAGTTATAAGGCATCAAATGTGGATATTAGGTGGGCCCGGAAACAAGCAATACTTACCTAGTGGTGTTTCCTTTGAATGCTTTATGGTGTTCACACAAACTCTGTACTTTCATTACAATGGGTTTCTCTTCCTTGAATCGAAATTACATTATGGAGACCCAAAGAAACGCGTTGCAATCGGTTTTAATAATCCATACGTTAGAGTAAATTGACAGTTAATGTGATTGTGTGTATTGCTTGCTTTCGTCACGACATCACATTTAACGCCTTATAAGCCTTGTTGGATGTTGAATTGCGTGGCAAGTTTCCGTATTGGATTAGAGCGAGGAGGACATGTATCCTGGATTTCTAGGAGGCCGAACAAAATAAGTTGATTTTTGGATGCGTTTTGTTGACTTTGAATTGAGCATGTGCATAAATTCCACTTTGTTGTCGTTTGAATCTCACTAGATGATACCGTCTGTGAAATGTAATGGTACAGTTAATAGAGATAAGAGGAAAAGAATGAGAGATGGCTAATGAAGTGCCGAAAAAACAAGCAATAATTTTAATTATTGATAGTTGGAAAGGATTTTGCTCCTCCACCATTTTATAGAGTTATTGTTATATGTCATGGTTAGGGGCTAAAGAACAGAGCAAAACAAGCGGTCAAGAGAGGTTGAAGTCATGAGGGTTGTATAAATACAACCTAAAATTCAATTTCTTGATATACTTAATTCTGGTCGATTTAGGTGAAATGTTCTTCATTAGAATCGTATTGAGCCTAGTTTTTGAATTGGGGCACCATTGCCTCCTCGAATGTGAGAGTTATGGCCTGGAAGAGTGATGGGGTCAAGAAAGACTGCTCTGCTGTTTGCTTATGTATCTAGAACATGAATTTATGTACCAAAATCAAGGAGTTTTCTTAAACTACCGATTATATTGTCTCTGCACACAAATCAGGTTGAATGTATCCAAGGTAAAAGATCTTCCTAGCCTACCAATTTCATTTTTTATATAGTTTAAGCCACTTATTATGAACCTTAGGTTGAACCAATAATCGAATCAAACATCTAGTAAACCAACACTAAAACATTTAGCATTCTCAAAAACCAAGCCTTTACCCAAAGCTCTACACCCCAAAACAAACTACTCACCTACCAATGCTCCAGGCTGGGAAATATAAGACAATAGACTTGCTCGACAATCAATTACCTCTTGTACCTCCTTTATCGACCTAGCAATCCTCAATATGATATACAAGCAGGTCCTAGGATACTAGCGAGGATATTAAACCACAACAGCGGAAGCCCTAGAAAAAATGTAGCTTTCTAGGAATCAAATTGAAGACAGGAATACAGTAGAGCAGTCTTTCTTGACCCCTATCACTCTTAGGCTATAACTCTTATTAGAATGCAGAAGTGTAGCCCCAATTCGAAAACTAGACTCGAGTATGATTCTAAGGACATAACATTCCACCCTAAATTGGACTGTAATTTGCAGAGATATCACAAATTACTAGGTTGTATTTATACAACCCTCTGTATTTTCAATCTCCTTTGGCTTTGCCTTTGCCTTTTGCCTTTGCCTTTGCCTTTGCCTTTCCCTTTTCCTTTTAGTTTTGTTCCCAACCGCGACTGTAACAACTCTATAAAAATGGTGGAGGAGCAAGCCTTCCAACCATCAACAACTAAAACCCCATTGCTTGTTCTCGTTAACCTCCATTTAGCATCCTCATTCCTTTAGCATCCCATTAACCCGACTCCTGCTAGGATGGCATCATCTAGTAGCAAACTGCTTAATAGCCGGGAATCTATGCACATGCCAATTAAAAGTCAACAAAACAATCAAAAATCCAGCTTATTTGTTCATTGCTCACGGAAGCGAGATACATGTCCTGCGTTCTAATCCAATCTGAAAATTTACTCGACCAACATCCAAGGAACGCAAGGCATCAAATGTGGATGTGGTAGACTGACTTAAACAATGCACACAACTCAGTGTTCCTTTGAATCTTTATAGGTGTTCACAATCCTACTTGTACTTTCATTACAATGGTTTCTCTTCCTTGAATGAAATTCGTATGGAACCCAAAAACACGGTCTCAACACGGTTTTGTAATTTCCGCTGGCGTTGCGTGGAGTCAGCGATTCGTAGGTGTGTGTATTGCTTGCTGGAGTCACATCCATATATTTATTGGATATTGATATGTAAAGATTCCGTATTAGATTAAACGAGAACTCTATATCTCATTCCAGCAACAAGATGACCTGAATGGGCTATTAACTTTAGTAGACATCACGCCTCATTCACTGTTTGTCGCGTTTGGTGCCGCTAGATGATGGCAAACTCTGCGATGTGAAACAATTATCAGGAAAGAATGAGGACAATGGGGATGCGAAAGAGCTGCTTTAATGAATTTTGAACGGTGATGAATTTGGAAAACTCCTCCACCGACCCTATAGAGTTGACTATATGTCATGTTAAAACAAAACAAAAACAAAACAAAAGCGAGGTCAAAGAGAGGTTGAAGTAAGCGAGGGTTGTATAAATACAACCTAAAATTCAATTTCGCGATATCTCGCAATTACGGGTCCGATTTAGGTGAAATGTTCCTTCATTTAGAATGGTATTAGAACCTGGATTTTTGAATTGGGGCTCGTACCTCCTCCAGAATGTGAGAGTTATGGCGGAAGAGTGATAGGGGTCAGAAAAGACTACTCTCATTACTTATGCATCTAGAACATGAATTATGTACAAAATCAAGGGGATTTCTTAAAGAAACATGATTATATTGTCTCTACTACAAAATCGAGGTTGAATGTATCAAAAGGTAAAAGATCTTCTAGCCTACCAATTTCATTTTATGCATGAGGATTTATACCTTATTATGAATGTTAGGTTAGACAATAATCAAAGATCAAACTATCTAGTAAATATATAAAACATGTATTCTCAAACCAAGCCTTTGCAAAAGCTCTACACCCAACCAAACTACTAACCTACCAATATGGGGGCTGAAATATAAGAATAATGGAGAAACTTGTCACGACAATCAAATTACCTCTTGTACCTCTTTATGGACCCTGTAATCCTCAATATGATACACCAAAAACTAGGTCTAGGATGCCAATAGGATATTAAACAACAACAATGACCCTAGAAAAAGTAATAGCTTTCTAGGAATCAAATTGAAGAGCGGAATGAGTAGGCGGAGTCTTTCTTGACTATCACTCTTCAAACCGCCGCTCTCTTATTCAGGAGGTACAGAAGTGCAGCCCCAATTCGGAAACTAGACTCGAGTACAATTCTAATGAAGTAACTTTCACCTAAATGGGACCTGTAATTGCAGAGATATCACAAATTGAATTTTTAGGTTGTGCTACAACCCTGCGACTTCAACCTCCTTTGACCTGTAAACGCTTTGCCTTTGCCTTTTGTTCCCCAGCCATGACATATAACAGCTCTATAAAAATGGTGGGAGGAGCAAACCTTCCAACCATCAACAACTTTCAAACCCCATTTATAGCATTCTCGTTAACCTCCATTTGCTTGTCCTCATTCCTTTCCCATCCATTAACCGACCTCACCACTGCGGATGGCATCATCTGGTAACAAGCGCTTTCAACAAACGGGAATTTATGCGCATGCCCAATTCAAAGTCAACAAAGCGATCAAAATCAACTTATTTGTTAAGCATCCTAGAAGCGAGATACATGTCACACATTTCACAATCCAATCTGAAACTTACTTTCGACCAACATCCAGCGGTTATAAAGGCGTTAAATATATGGATGTGGTGGAGCCCCGAGCAAGCAATACACCTGATAAGTGCTTTGTGACGACGAGCAGCAGTGGAATTACAAACCGTGTTGAGACAGACCGGTTTTGGGTCTCCATCGGCCATTTTAGAATTCTGGAAGAAACCCATTGTATGCAGTCTGAGATTGTGTAGACACCATAAAGATTCAAAGGAACGAATTATGTGCATTGCTTGCTCGTCGACATCCACATTTGATGCCTTATAAGCATTTGGATGTTAGTAAATAACAATTACCATCGACAGATAGAAACGAAAACGTCAGATTCCACGAGCGGCGAACAAACAAGACCGATTTTGGATAGATTTTATTGACTTTAGTGGGCGTATTGCGCTCAGATTCCCCGGCACAATTTGTCGCGTTTGGAGCCGCTGGGCGATGCGCTCTGCGGTGTGAAACAGTTAATAAGGATGCCGGGGAGGACAATATCAGGTGCGAACGCGCAATGAGGTTTGCAGACCCGATGGTTGAAGCTTTCCTCCGCCATTTACTGAGAGTTATTATATGTCATGGTTGAGAACAAAAACAAGGCAAAACTGGCAGTCGAAGGAAGGTTGAAGTCTGGAGGGTTGTATAAATGCAGCCTGAAATTCAATTTGCGATATCTGCGCATTCACAATTGATTTAGGTGAAAGTTACTTCATTAGAGATGGCCGGGCCTAGTTTTTGGTGGGGCTCATTGCCTCTTGCAAATAAGTTTATGGCCGGAAGGTGATAGAGGTCAAGAAGACACTCTACTCATTACGCTTGTACATCCTAGAACATGAATTATGTCTGAAAATCAAGGGATTTCTTAAAGCTTCTCATTATATTGTCTCTACACAAAATCAGGTTGAATGTATCAAGGTAAGATCTTCTAGCTTCTAAATTTTCATTTTTATACTGCACTTGAGTTTCATACTTATTATAGACCTTGGTTAGACAATAATCAAAGAATCAAACATCCTAGTAAACCAACACTAAAACATTTAACATTTTCTCAAAACTGGCCTTACCCAAAGCTCTACATGACCGAGCTACCGCCTACCAATATCGAACGGAAATATAAAGACAATAAAGGAGCTTATCACGACGATGAAATTACCTCTTGTACACTCCTTTATACGACCCTGGCAATTATCAATGCATGATATACCAAAAACCAGGTCCTAGGATACTGGGGATATTAAACAACAACAAGCGAAGCCTAGAAAATTGTAGCTTTTCTAGGAATCAAATTGAAGGCAGACTAGGTAGAGCAGTCTTTCTTGACTACTATCACTCTTTGCAGCCATAACTCTCTTGACCGGAGGAGGCAGAAGTGCAGGCTGGTCGGAAACTAGACTCGAGTATGATTCTAGGACATAACATTCACCTAAATTGGACCCATTAATTGCAGAGATATCACAAATTGCATTTTAGGTTGTATTTATACAACCCTCTGTGACTTCAATCTTTGATACCTTTTGCCTTTGCCTTTGCCTTCCTTTTCCTTTGCATTTGTTCCCAACCATGACATATAACAACTCTATAAAATGGTGGAGGAGCAAACCTTCAATATCAACAACTAAACCCCATTGCTTGTTCTCGTTAACCTCCATTTACTTGTCCTCATTCCTTTAAGCATCCCATTAACCAGCCTTCACGCCACAGATGGCATCATCTAGTGGCACCAAGCATACGACAAGCGGGGGAATCTATGCACATATGCCCAATTAAGCGTCAACAAAAGCGATCCAAAATCAAGCTTATTTGTTAGCTGCTCTGGAAACGAGATACATGTCCTCGTTCTAATCCAATCTGGCTTTTACTCGACCAACATCCAACAGTTATAAGGCATCAAATGTGGATATGCATTGGTGAAAACAAGCAATACACCTGGTCGATTGTTCCTTTGAATCTTTATGGTGTTCACACAATCCTGCACGTACTTTCATTACAATGGGTTTCTCTTCCTTGAATCGAGGATTCACGTGCTGGAGACCCAAAACTGGTCTCAACCACGGTTTGTAATTCCGCCCAGCGTTAGATGCGTGTGATTGTGCTTGCTTTCGTCCGACATCACATTTAGCGCCTTATAGCTGTTGGATGTTGGTGCGTAGCAAGTTTCGGAAAGTATTGGATTAAGAGCGGGGACATCACCGTTTCTGGGAGGCGGCGAACAAATAGGATTCGATTTTTAATGGGCCCTGATGACTTAGTGGGCATCGCGTATAAATTCCGCGTTGTCGTTTGTACTGAACCGATGCCATGCGATGGCGACGGTGTAAGGATGAAGACAGGGAACAACAATGAAGTTAAGAACAAGCAACAGTTGTGATGGTTGGAAAGGCCTAACGCCTCCACCATTTTATAAGTTGATATATGTCATGGTTAAAACAAAAGAACAAAGCAAGGCAAAGGAGTTAAGGAGGTTGAGTCATGAGAGGGTTAACCATAAATACAACCTAAGAATAATTTCTTGATATATCTCTGCAATTCTGAGTCGATTTAGGTGAAAGTTACTTCATTAGGGCATTATTAGAACCCTGAATTTGAATTAGGCTAAATATCGAATGTGAGAGATTATGGCCGGGAAAATGATAAGGAGTCAAAAAAAAATTTATATCCTTCTCACTATCTATCTAGAACTGAATTATGTCTGAAATCAAAGGGATTTCTTAAAGCTTCTCGATTATATTTATTCTGCAGTGAGGTTTGAATGTATCAAGGTAAAAGATCTTCTAGCTACAATTTTCATTTTATGGGGTTTTACTTGTACACTTATTATATGAACACTTGGGTTGGAACGTGACCAAAGAATCAAACATCTAGTAAACCAACACTAAAACATTAAACATTCTCAAAACCAAGCCTTTGCCCCAAGCTCTACACTGACAAATACTAACCTACCAATATGGGTACGAAATATAAAGACAATACAGACTTATTTGTTAATCAATTCCTCTTGTACCTCCTTTATTGACCTAGCTGATCCTCAATATGATACACCCAAAAAGCCTGGTCCTAGGATATAACAGAAGTCATTAAACAACGAAGCTTTCTAGGAATCAAATTGAAGGCGGAATACTGAGTAGAGCAGTCTTTCTTGACCCCCCCCCTATCACTCTTCCAGCTATAACTCTCTTATTCGGAGGAGGTACGAGGAGTGCAGACCCAATTCCGGAAACTGGGCTGTGATGCGATTCTAGCGACACCAACATTCACCTAAATGGGACACCTTAATTGCGGAGATATACATGGAATTGAATTTTTAGGTTGTATTTATACAACCCTCTGCGACTTCAACCTCCTTTGACCTGCCTTTGCCTTTACAGCACGCGACACAACCGCGACATATAGCAACTCTATAAAAATGGTGAGAGGAGCAAAGCGTTCCAACCATCAACAACTTCAAACTACTAGCGATTTCTGGAACAAACACTCCATTTGCATGTCCTCATTCCTTTACATCGGTAAACCAGCCTCTCCTGCGGATGGCATGTCTAGTGGCACCGCGCCACCCGACAATGAGAGGAATCTACATGCCCAATTAAAGTCAAGCAAAAGCGATCAAAAATCAACTTATTTGTTGTTGCTCGCAGTACATGTCCTGGATTTCTAATCAATCTGAGCTTACTCACGACCAAGCATCCAGCGGTTATAAGGCATCAAATGTGGATGTTGTGGGCAACAAGCAATACACAATTCAGTGTTCCTTTGAATCTTTCATAGGGTGTTCTAATCCTACTGTACTCATTACAATGGGTTTCTCTTCCTTGAATCGAAATTAAGTATGGAGACCAAAACACGGTCTCAACCACGGTTTCAATTCCTGTACGCGTTAGGTAAATTCGTGATTCTTTGTGATTGTGTGTGCTTGCGCAAGTCACAGCATCACATTTGCATATAAGCATTGGATATTGATATTAACAATTCGTATTAGATAGAACACAGAAGCGGCCAGACAAATGAAATTGATTTTGGATCGTTTATTGACAGATGAACGTATTATATAATCCACAGCGTTTGTGCGTTGATACCGCGTGCCATCTGTGTGAAAACTGATTATGAAGATGAAAGATGAGAGACAATCAATGGAGGTTAATAGCATTTCTTAATGGGGCACAGACGGTATTGATGAACGGAAACTTTCCTCCACCGACCCCTATAAAGGTGGAGCCATATCATGTTTAAAACGAAACGAGCGAAGCGAGTCAAAGTTGAGAGTAAGCGGTTTGCGCAAATACAGCCTAAAACAATTGCGATATCTGCGCGTGCGGGTCCGATTTAGGTGAAATGTTCCCTTCGTGCAGTCGTGTCGAGCCCTGGATTTTTTGAATTGGGGCTCGTACCTCCTCACGAATGTAGAGAGTTATGGCGGAAGAGTGATAGAGAATTAAGAAAAGGCGCTCTACTCATTCTGCTTATGCATCTAGAACATGAATTATGCTTTAAATCAAAGGATTTCTTTAAAGCTTCGATATATTGTCTCTACACACACAAAAATCAGTTGAATATAAAGGTAAAAGATCTTCTTCATTTCATTTTATGCATGAGTTCGCCACTTATTATGAACCTTGGTTAGACAATAATCAAAGAATCAAACATCTAGTAAACCAACACTGGCATTTATTCTCCAAAACCAAGCCTTTACCCAAAGCTCTACACCCAACCAAACTACTAACCTACCAATGCTCAGGGCTGGAAATATAAGAGACAATAAGACTTATCGACAATCAATTTACCTCTTGTACCTCCTTTATTGACCTAGCAATCCTCAATATGATACATCAAAACCAGGTCCTAGGATACTAGCAGGATATTAAACAACAGAAGCTTTCTAGGAATCAAATTGAAGGCGGAATAGGTAGAGCAGTCTTTCTTGACCCCCTATCGCTCTTCCAGCCATAACTCTCTTAGTCGGAATAGCTCACGAGAGTGCAGTCCCAATTGAATTGTTTCAGTATGATTCTAGCGACATAACATTCACCTAAATCGGTTTGTAATTGCGGAGATATAGCAAATTGAATTTTAGGTTGTATTTATACAACCCTCTTTTACTGACTTCAACCTCCTTTTGACTTTTTGCCTTTGCCTTTGCTTTGCCTTTGCCTTTGCCTTTGCCTTTGCCTTTTGTTTCCCAACCATGACGTAAGCAACTCTATAAAAATGGTAGAGAACTGGCGTTCCAACCATCAACAACTAAAACCCCATTGCTTGTTCTGTGTTTAAACACCATTGCTTGTCCTCATTTCCTTTCGCATCCCATTAACCGGCCTCCTGCTGCGGATGGCATCATCCTGAGTAACAAGCGCCGCGATAGCGGGGGAATCACATGCACATGCCCAATTAAAGTCAACAAAGCAGTCAAACATCAACTTATTTATTCCTTTACTCAGGCTTGAGATGCATATACTCGTTCTAATCCCAATGCGAACTTTACTTCGACCAACATCCAGCGGTTATAAGGCATCAAATGTATGGAT
The DNA here is from genome assembly GCA_021234155.1 of Isoetes taiwanensis. Classification (NCBI taxonomy): domain Eukaryota; kingdom Viridiplantae; phylum Streptophyta; class Lycopodiopsida; order Isoetales; family Isoetaceae; genus Isoetes; species Isoetes taiwanensis. The sequence continues at coordinate 15,406,493 of JAJEKV010000023.1, read as the reverse complement.
GTAGGTAGACCGAACAAGCAATACACCTGGTCGGTGTTTTCTTTGAATCTTTATGGTGTTCACACAATCTGTACTTTCGTACAATGGGTTTCTTCAGCAGATGAGAATTACATTATGGAACCCAAAAACCTGGGTCTCCAATACGGTTTATAATTCCGCGCCCGCGTTAGGTAAGTCAGCTGATTCTTTGTGATTGGCTGTGTGCTTGCTCGTCACGACATCCACATTTAGCGTATATAGCGCTGTTGGATGACCAATCGTGGCACAGAAGATTTCGTATTAGATGCGGCGAGGACATCAGCTAAGATTTCACAAAGAGCAGCGGTTTTCGCGGCCGATTTTGAGTCGTTTTAAATGACTTTAGTGAGCATATGCATAAATTCCTGCTTGTTGTCGTTGTCTGCTAGGCATGATGCCATGCGATGTGAAAGAACTGGTGGGATGGGAAAGAATGGCACAATGGAGTTAGCGAGCAAGCTGAAAGAGGTTTGAATTGTTGATGGTGGAAGGCCTCCACCATTTATGGGGAGTTATTATATGTCGTAGTTAATTTTTGAGCAAAGGCAAAGGCAGTCAAGAAGAGGTTAAAGTCGCGAGGGGTTGTATAAATACGGCCTAAAATTCAATTCTTGATATCTACGCAATTCTGGCAGGTCGATTTAGGTGAAGTTACTTCATTAGATAGGTATTAGGGCTTAGTTTTTTTTGGTGGGGCTTAGGTACCTCCTACTCGAATGTGAAGGTTACTTAGTAGGAGGTGATAGAGGGGTCAGAAAGACTGCTCTACTCATTACCTTATGCATCTAGAACATGAATTATATGTACAAAATCAAGGGATTTCTTAAAAACTTCTCAATTATATTGTCTCTACAAAAATCAGGTTGAATGTATCCAAGGTAAAAGATCTTCTAGCCTACCAATTTTTCATTTTATGCATGAGAGTTTAAGCCTCATTTATGAACCTTGGTTAGACAATAATCAAAGAAGAATCAAAACATCTAGTAAACCAACACTAAAACATTTAACATTCTCAAAACCAAGCCTTTACCCAAAGCTCTACACCCAACCAAGAAACTACTCTACCAATATGTTTGAAATATAAAAGACAATAAGACTTATTTGACAATCAATTACCTCTTGTACCTCCATACCCGGCAATCCTCAATATGATACACCAAAAGCAGTCCCTAGGATACTACTTGGATATTAAACAACAACAGCGAAGCCCTAGAAAAAAGTAATAGCTTTCTAGGAATCAAATTGAAACGGAATGAGTAGAGCAGTCTTTCTTGACCCTATCACTCTTAGGCCTTAACTCTGCCTTCGAATCACGAAATTACAGCCCCAATTGAGCTTTCACCTAAATGGGATTTGTAATTTGGAGATATCACAAATTGAATTTTTACTGGTTGTATTTATACAACCCTCTGCATTTCAATCTCCTTTGGCCTGCCCTTTTGCCTTTGCCTTTTGCCTTTGCCTTTGCCTTTACCTTTGTTTCCCCAACCATGACATATAACAACTCTATAAAAATGGGTGGAGGAGCAGCCTTCAACCATCAACAACTAAAGCCCAGTACTTGTTCTCGTTCTTTCCATTGGCGTCCTCGTTACTTTGCATCCCGTTAACCGGCCTCTGCGCTGCGGATGGCGTCGTCTGGTGGCACCAAGCGCCGCGACAAGCGGGGGAATCTATGCATGTCCAATTAAAGTGAACAAAATGATCCAAAAAATCAACATTTGTTTAAGCTGCTCACGGAAGCGAGATACATGTCCTCGTTCTAATCCAATACTGAAAGCCACTTTCGACCAACATCCAGCAGTTATAAGGCATCAAATGTGGATGTAGGTAGATGAGAGCAAGCAATGCCACTAATTCAGTGTTCCTTTGAATCTTTATGAATTGTTCACACAATCTCTGTACTCATTACAATGGGTTTCTCTTCCTTGAATCGAAATTGCATTGGAACCCAAGAGCACGAAAGGTCTCCCAGCGGTTTAATAATTCCGCGTAGCGTTAGGTGATACGTACGATTCTGTGATTTGTGTGTAGCCATTGCTTGCTAGGTCCGACATCCATTTAATGCCTTGCCAAGCTGTATGACCAGACCATCAACGAAATTCCACGTATTGGGTAAAACGAGACATATATCTCCGTTTCTACAGAAGCGACGAACAAATAAGGTGATTACAGATGCGTTTATTGACTTTTAATTGGGCATGTGCATAAATTGACGCGTGGTTAATGCCACTGAATGATGCCATCTGCGGTGTGGGCTGGTATGAGATGAGGAAAGAAATGAGGGCAATCAATGGAGGTTAACGAACAACAATGAAGGTACAGATTGTTGATAATTGAAACTGCTCTCCCCTGCCATTTATAAGTTGATATTATATAATGGTTAGGGGCACAAAAAACGAGAGCAAGAGCAAAAACGGAAGTCAGAGAGGTTGAAGTAAAGCGAGGGTTGTATAAATGCAACCTAAAGACTGAGTAGAGCAGTCTTAATTGAATTTTAGGTTGTATTTATACAGCCCTCTGGAAACTTCAACCTCCTTTGACCTGCCTTTGCCTTTGCCTTTGCCTTTGCCTTTTGTTCCCCAACCATGACATATAACAGCTCTGTAAAAATGGTGGAGAGCAAGCCTTCCAACCATCAACAACTAAAACCCCCATTGCTTGTTCTCGTTAACCTCCATTGATTGTCCTCATTCTTTTCCATCCCATTAACCAGCCTCACACTGTGGATGGCATCATCTAGTGGCACCAGCATACAACCAAGCAGAATTTATGCATACCCAATTCAAAGTCAACAAAAGCGATCAAAAATCAACTTATTTGTTAAGCTGCTCCTAGAAAGCGAGATACATGTCCTCGTTCTAATCCAATCACGAACTTGCTACGACCCAACATCCAAGCGGTTATAAGGCATTAAATGTGGATGTGGTGAATGAAACAAACAATACACCCACAATCACGATGGCTAGCGTGACGAAGGCAGCGGTGGAATTACAAACCGTGTTGGGGCGAGGGTTTTGGGTCTCCATATGTAATTTCGATTCAAGGAAGAGAAACCCATTGTCACAGTGCAGTTATTAACCATAAAGATTCAAAGGAACACTGAATTGTATTGCATTTAGCGCTCGTCCGACATCCATTTTGATGCTGCAACAGTAAATAACAACTTTCAGTTGGATTAAGAGCGAGGACATATCTCCTTCGAGGCAGCGGGTATAAATAAATTCTGAATCGGTATTGACTTTAATTGAGCGTATTGCCTCCCGCCTGTTAATGCGTTTGGTGCAAACGATACCATCTGCCGATGTGGCATTGTTAATGAAGAATGAGGACAGCTATGGAAGATTGCTGGCAATGAGGTTACAATTGTTGATGGTGGAAAACTCATTGAAGTTATTATGTCATGAAGTTAAGGCATAAGGTAAGAAAAAGGTAAAGGCAATAGCAAAACGAAAGCAAAGGCAAGGCAAAGCGGTCAAGAGGAGGTTGAAGTCGCGAGAGAGGGTTGTATAAATACAACCTAAAATTCAATTCGATATCTGCGCGAAATTCACGGGTCCGATTTAGGTGAGAAATTACTTCCTTTAGAATGCATTACTCGAGTCTAGCTTCGGGTGGGTTTGAACTTCATTACCTCCTCGAATAAAGAGTTATAGCCGGAAGAGTGATAGGGGGGCTGGGAAAAGGCGCTCTACTCATTCAAACTTCAATTTGATTCCTAGAAAGCTATTACTTTTTTCTAAGGCTTCTGCTGTTGTTTGTTTAATATCCTGTTAGTATCCTAGGACCTGGTTTTGGTGTATCATATTGAGGATTGCTAAGGTCGATAAGAGGTACAAGGAGTTAATTGATTGTCAGGATAAGTCTTATTGTCTTTATATTTCAACTGATATTGGTAGGTGAGTAGTTGGTTGGGTGTAGAGATTTGGGTAAAGGCTTGATTTTGAGAATGTTTAATGTTTTAGTGTTGGTTTACTAGATGTTTGATTCTTTGATTATTGTCACAACCTAAGGTTCATAATATAAGTGGCACCAATCTCATGCATAAAATGAAATTGGTAGGCTAAAATCTTTTTACCTTTTGATACATTCAACCTGATTTTGTGTAGAGACAATATAGAGAAGCTTTAAGAAATCCCATGATTTTATTAAATTTAATATTCTAGATGCATAAGCGGAATGAGTAGAGTCTTTCTTGACCCTATCACTCTACGGCCATATCTCTCACATTCTGAGGAGGTACGAGAAGTGCAGTCCCAATTCAAGCTAATTTCGAGATCGATTCCTAGCAAGTAACTTTCACTCAATCAGACCTGTAATTGCAGAGATATACTTAAATTGAATTTTTAGGTTGTATTTATACAACCCTCTTGCGACTTCAACCTCCTTTAACTGCATTTGCCTTTGCCTTTTGCCTTTGCCTTTTGCCTTTTGTTTAACCATGACATATAACAACTCTATAAAAAGATGAATTTGGAGGGCAAGCCTTCCAACCATCAACAACTTCAAGCCCCATTGCTTGTTCTCGTTAGCCTCCATTTGCTTATCACTCATTTCGCCCATCCCATTAACCAACCTGCTGCTGCGGATGGCATCATCTAAGTGGCACCAAAGCGCTACAGCAAGCAGGAATTTATGCGGCAATTCAAAAGAATGTCAACAAAGCGATCCAAAAGGCAACACTTATTTGTTCCATTTGCTCTAGAAGCGAGATACATGTCCTCGTTCTAATCCAATACGGAAACTTACTTTCGACCAGCATACATGATTGCAGGCATTAAATGTGCGATGTAATTGGGCGAACAGCAATGCTCACAATCACCCACATTAACTGCTGGCAACCCGAACCGCGGCGTGGAATTACAAGCAGGTATTTGAGACCAGGTTTTTGGAGTCTCATCACGTAATTTCCGATGTAAGGAAGAGCCCATTGTGCAGTCACGGTTATTGTGAACACCATAAAGAGATTCAAAGGAACAGATTGTGTACGCGCGCCGTCCACGACGTATCCACGATAGCAGCCTTATAGCTGACCGGATGAGTAAAAGTGGCGCAATTTCGTATTGGGTAAACGAGGACATATATCGTTTCAGCCCAGAACATAAATAAGACCAGAACACGGATGCGTTTGTTGACTGAGCCAGGCATGTGCGCATAGGTCAAAACGACAATGCGTTTAGTGTCGCAGATGATGCCATCTGCTGATGTGAAACTGAGGTAACAAGATGCGAAAGGTGAGGACTGGCAATGGAGGTGCGGAGCAACAATGAGGTTTCCAGATGACCCGATGGTGAAGCATGATTGAAGGCTAACGGCAAAAACAAAAACAAAACACTAAAAAGTTGAGATGTCCTTGAGAGAGGGGTTGTATAAATACAACCTAAAATTCAATTTCTGGAAATATCTCTGTCTGAGTCGATGAAACTTCACTCTTTAGAATAGTACTTTCGAGTCTTTTCTCCCTACATCCTCAGAATAAAAGAGAGTTATGGCGGAAGAGTATTAGGTCCAAGAAGACTACTTATATTCCGTCTTCAAATTTTGATTCCTAAAGCTATTACTTTTTCTAGAACCTGTATTTGTTTTAATATCTGTTAGTATTATCCTAGGACCTGGTTTTGGTGTATCATATTGAGAGTTGCTAGATGCGATAAAGGAAATTACAAGAGGTAGAATAGTTGTCAGGATAAGTCTTATTCTCTTTATATTTCAGCCTGATATTGGTAGGTGAGTAGTTTTACAGTTTGGGGTGTAGAGATTTGGGTAAAGGCTTGGTTTGAGAATGTTTAATGTAGTGTAGTTTACTAGATAATTTGATTCTTTGATTATTGTCTAACCCTAGGAGTTCATAATAAGTGGCGTAAATCCTCATGCATAAAATGAAAATTGGTAGGCTAGAAGATCTTTTTACCTTTGATACATTCTGTGATTTTGTGTAGAGACAATATCTTTGAGAAGCTTTAAGAAATCCCTTGATTTTGTACATAATTCATATTTCTAATTCCTTGAGAGTGATAGAGCAACAGTGCTTTCTTGACCCCTATCACTCTTCCCGGCTACTAACTCTCACATTTGGAGGAGGTACAGAAGTGCAGCCCCAATTCGAAAACTAGGCTTGGCGAATCACGATTCCTAATGAAGTAACTTTCACATAAATGGGACTTGCAATTGCAGAGATATTGCCATTGAATTTTTAGGTTGTATTTATACAACCCTGCGCGACTTCAACCTCCTTTGACCTGCCTTTGCCTTTGCCTTTGCCTTTTTGTTCCAGCATGACATAACAGCTCTATAAAAATGGTGGAGGAGCAAGCCTTCAACCATCAACAACTAAGAAACCCCATTTGCTTGTTCTCGTTAACCTCCATTGCATACTCATTCCTTTCATCCATTAACCACGACCTCTACATTGCATATGGCATCGCTCTAGTGGTAGCGCAAATGACCGGCGGGGAATTTATGCACATGCCCAATTCCAAAGTCAACAAAAGCAATCCAAAAATCAACTTATTTGTTAACTTGCTCTAAGCGGGAATACATGTCCTACGTTGTAATCCAATATGGCTTTTACTGACCAACATGCATAGTTATAAAGCATTCATGTAGATGTAGGTAGATTTGAGCAAAAGCGTGCACACAATCCTGATGTGCTTGTATTGACGTGCATTGGAATTACAAGCGGAGTGTTGGAGACCGGGTTTTGGGTCTCCATGCGTGAATTTCGTGTAGGGGAAGGCCATTTGTGCAGTGCAGTTGTGGACGCCGCCAGATTCCAAGGGGCGCCTTTGGTTATTGTTGCATTTGCTTGCCGTCCGCGGCATCCACATTTAACATACTCTCTTGTTGAATGAAATAAAATAATTCATATTAGTTAAACGAAAGGACGTAATAACTCGAGGCCCGGCCAGTATGCGTTGTTTGGATCGTTGTTGACTGGTGGGCGTAATCTCCCGCTTGTTGTCGTTTGGTTGCCGCTAAATGCCATCGATGTTTGAATTATCAGTCTTGAAAGAATGAGGACAATGAAGATGAAATTTTAACAATAATTGTATTGATGGTTGAAAACATTATAGAGTTGATATAGTTGGTACAAAACAAAAGAAAAACAAGAAAGCGAAAGAAAAATTAAGAGCAAAACCATGAGTCAAAGAGGTTAAAGTCTTGAAGGGTTGTATAAATACGTACCAAGGAGTTTAATTCGCGATATCTGCGCAATTACAGGTCCGATTTAGGTGAGAATTGCGCTATAACAGAGATTTATTGCTCGAGTCTAGTTCGAGGTGAATGCCTTTTCATCTGTCTCCGATGAAAGTTATGGCGAGGAGGAGGAAAAGTGGAAAATAGAATCAACTACTCTCATCAGATCTTAATTTAATTCTAAGCTATTACTGCACTTTTTCTAGGAGCCTGTACATTTGTTGTTTAATATCTGTTAGTATCCTGGGACCTGGTTTGAATTGTATCATATTAAAGGATTGCTAGGTAGATAAAAGGAGGTACAAGAGAGTAGTGGTGTCGAGATAGAATCTTATTGTCTTTATATTTCAGCACGATATTAGTAGGTGAAGTAGTTTGGTTGGGTGTAGGAATTTGGGTAAAGGCTTGGTTTGAGGAATGTTTAATGTTTGGTGTTGGTTTACTAGATGCTGATTCTTTGATTATTGGTCAACCCTAAAGGTTCATAATAAGTGGCGTAAATCCTCATGCATAAAATGAAAATTGAGTAGGCTAGAAGATCTTTTACAACTGATAACATTCAACCCTGATGATTTGTTAGTAGAGATAATATCTGAGGAAACTTTTAAAGGATTTTTGTACATAATTCATGTTCTAGATGCATGGCGAGAATGGTAAGTAGTCTTTCACTGACCCCCTATCCTCTTTCAGCCATAACTCTCACATTCAGGAGGAGGTACGAAGTACAGCCCCAATTCAAAACTAGGCTCGAATCACGATTCAAGTAACTTTCACTAAATCAGACACTGTAGCCCGAGATGCTCGCAAATTAGATTTTAGGTTAATGACCACCACAGCCCTGCGACCAACCTCCCCAGCACGCCTTTATTTTACCTTTGCACTTTGCCTTTACCTTTGCCTTTGTTTTAACCATGACATATAACAACTCTATAAAAGGTGGGAGGAGCAAGCCTTGGCTCATCAGCAACTGACCCACCTTTATTCGTTAACCTCCATTGCTTGTCCTCATTTCAACTTTCCATCCCGATGCCCGGCCTCTGCGGATATCATCTAAAATGGCAAGCGTACGATGACGGGGATTTATGCACGTGTACTTTGATTTCAGGGATCAGCGAAGGCGGGTCAAGATCCCAGCTTGTTTGTTTGCATTTCATAGGCGGGATTACTGTGTCATTGTTTCATAGTCAGTAGGGGCTTTATGGACCAACATCAAGTTATAAAGTTAAATGTGCGATGTGGTGGGCCGAACGAAGCAATACACACATAATCCGCGATGCTTGCTGGCGAGCGTGGAATTACAAGCTAGTGTTGGGGCCGAGGTTTTGGGTTAATACATGTATTGATTTTGTTCTTGGGGAGAAAAACCCATTGTGCAGTGCAGTTGTAGCAGACACCATAGGAATTCCAAAGGAACCTTGGTGTGCATTTGGCGCGGTCGACATCCATTAGCAGCCTCTTGTTGGATGTTGAACAATAGCAAATCCGTATTAGAGCGAAGAGACATGTATCTTCGTTCGAAGCGGCGGTGCATAAATGAATTGATTTTGTCGTTTATTGACTTTTAATTGGTGTGCATGAATTCACGTTGGTTTGATGCCACTTCGGAGGCAAATGTCTGCTGATGGATGCGAGAATGAGGGACGAGGTGAGAGACTGAGCTGATGAGGGTTTTAGTGATGGTTGGAGAAATCCCATATTTATAGAGTTGGTACTATGTCATGGTTGAAACAAAACGAAAAAGGAAGAGCAAAGGCAAAACAAAACAGTCAAAGGAGGTTGAAGTCACAGCAGAGGAAATACAACCTAAATCATTAGGTATCTCTGCAGTGAGTCATTTAAATGAGGAATTTACTTCTTTGGGAATGCGTGCTGGTCTAGTTTCCGGAGTAGGTCTGCACTTCTCATGTCTCAATAAAGAGGATTATGTCCGGAAATGAATGGAGGTCAAGAAAGGCTACTTCTCATTAAGATCTTCAGTGATTCCTAAAAGCTATTACTTTTTTCTAGGGCTTATAACATTTGTTGTTTAATATCTGTTTAATTGTCCTGGGACCTGGTTTTGGTGTATCATAATGTGAAGAGTTGCTGGAGTCGATAAAGAGGTTACAAGAGGTAATTGATTGTCGGATAAGTCTTAGTATGTCTTTATATTTATTTGATATTGTGGTAGTTAGGTTCAGGTGTAGAGATTTGGGTAAAGGCTTGGTTTCAATGTTTAATGTTTAGTGTTAGTTTACTAGATGTTTGATTCTTGATTGTGTATCTAACCTAAGGTTCCTGTAATAAGTGGCGTAAATCCCTCATACATAAATATCACACCTTTATTACATTCCAACTGATTTTGTGTAGAGACAATATCTGAAGCTTTAAATTCACTTGATTTTGTATAATTCATGTTCTAGATGCATAAGCGAGAATGAGTAGAGTAGTCTTTCTTGACCCATATCCTCTTCGGCCCATAACTCTCTCACGATTCGGGGAGGGAGGAGCGAGAATTACAGCCCCAATTGAAACTAGTCTGAATACGATTCTACTTGATAACTTTCACACTAAATCGGACTGTATTCTGAGAATATTACAAATTAATTTCCCAGGTTGTATTTATACAACCTCTTTCTGCTCAACCTCAACTGACCTACCTTTACCCTTTACCTTTACCTTTACTTATTTTGCTTTGCGTACGCGGCTGCTTTGGCTGCGGCTATTTAAGCATGACATATAACAATTTATTATAAAATGGTGAAACAAGCCTTCAACCATCAACAACTAAACCCATTGCTTGTTCTCGTTAACCTCCATTTGTCCTCATTTCCTTTTCCCATCCCATGCCGGCCTCCGCGCATCCCTATATTGCTTTCGCGCCACAATAAGCGAGAATTTATACATACCCAATTCAAAGTCAACAAAAAAGCAGTCAAATCAACAACTATTCAGCTGCTCTAAAGCAGATATATCCCGTTTCTAATCCAATACGAGAGCTTGCTTTCGACCAGCATCAGCGGTTATGAAGTTAAATGTTTGTTCGTGGGCGAGCAAAACAATGCACACAATCGACTGCTTGTGAGGCAGCGGTGGAGTTACCGCAAGCGGAGTGTTGAGGACCGGGTTTTGGGTTATATGCGTGGTGCAGTGTAGGAGAAACATTTATGCAGTGCAGTTGTGAACTGCCATAAAGATTCCAAAGGAACGGGTGTGCATTGCTTTTAGTCCACGGTATCCCATTTTAGCAGCCTTATAAGCTGTTTGGATGTTGAGTAAGTAATGAAGTTTCAGGTATTGGATTCGGCGAGGACATGTATCTGCGTTTCGAGGGAACAAATAGAAGTTGAATTTGAATCGTTTTGACTTTAATTGGGCATGTGCATGCCATGCAGTCATGAAATTTTGGTTAATGGGATGCGAAGAATGAGACAACAATAATGGAGGTTAAGAACAAACTAATAGAAGTTTAGATTTGTTGATAGTTTAGAAGAGCTTGCTCCCTCCCACCATTTTATAGAGAGGTTGTTATATATGTAGTTTGAGACAAAGGCCAAAGGCAAGGCAGGGCGAGGGCAGAGGCGAGAGACCTTTTTCTGTAAAAGGCAAAGCGAGGTCAAGGTTGTGAAGTCACTTGAGAGAGGGTTGTATAAATACAACCTAAAATTCAATTCTGATATCTACTTGCCCAATTCTGAGGTCGATTTAGCTGAGAATTTACTTCTTTAAGTCGTACTCAAGTCGTTTCTGAATTGGAGTCGTTCACACTTTCCTACATCCTCCGAATAAAGAGAAATTTATAGCCGGAAAGAGTAATGGGGGTCAGAAGAAAGACTGCTCTACTCATTAGTCTTCCAGTTTGGTTCTAGAAGCTATTACTTTTTTCTAGAGACTATAACATTTGTTGTTTTAATATCCTGTTAGTATCAGGACCTAGTTTTAGATTGTATCATATTGAAGTTGCTAGAGTGATAAAGGAGAGGGTACAAGGTAGTGATTGTCGAATAAGTCTTATTGTCTTTATATTTCAACTATTAGTAGGTGAGTAGTTTGGTTGGGTGTAGAGATTTAGGTAAAGGCTTGGTTTGAGGGAATGTTTTAATGTTTAGTGTTGGTTTTACTAGATGTTTGATTCTTTGATTATTGTCTAACCCTAAGGTTCATAATAAGTGAAATGCAATCCTCATGCATAAAATGAAAAGAATTGGTAAACTAAAGATCTTACAACTGATACATTCAACCTATTGATTTTGTAGAACAATATATAAAACTTTAAAATCCATAAGTTTTGTACATGAATTCATGTTCTAGATGCATGAGCAGAATGAGTAGAAGCGGTCTTTCTTACGACCCTATCACTCTTGGAGAAGGCCATATCTCTCACATTAGGAAGTGCGAAGTGCTTAGTCCCAGTTGGAAGCTGGGCTACCGGATCACGATTCCTGAGTAACTTGAATCGCCAAATTGAATTCACCCTAGGTTTGTGACCCTTACAGCCCTCTGCGGCTCAGCCTCCTTTGGCCTGCCTTTGCCTTTGCCTTTGCCTTTGACTTTTGTTCCCCAGCCATGACGCCTGGCTCTATAAGATAGTTGGTTGGCATGGTCCCACGACATCCCACATTTAGCAATGCTTTCACCTCATCCCGGACTGTAATTGCGGTGTCGCCAAGTCAGATTTTGGGTTGTATTTGCTGCAGCCCTCGCGTGCTGCCTTTGTTTAGCCATGGCCTTATAACAACTCTATAAAATGGTGGATTGCCCTTCATCCACGATGTCACATCTAACGAAGAGTAGCACCACCTAAATGCGGACTGTAATTTGCGGAGATGTCATGGGGTGAATTTTGGAGTTGTATTTATACAACCCTGCGCTTCAACCTTCTTTATTACCTTTGCCTTTGCCTTTGCCTTTGCCTTTGCGCTGCCTTTGCAGCCTTTGCCTTTTGTTTTCAGCCGACCTTAACTGACTCTGTAAAGGTAGTTGGAGCCAGTGCTAATATCAACAACGCTAAACCCCATTGCTTGTTCTCGTTAACCTCCATTGCTTGTCCTCATTTCCTTTCCCATCCCATTAGCAAGCCTCCTACTGCAGTTGCATCATCTAGATGGCACCATACGATAGCGGGGAATTTGCACATGCTTTTAATTCATAGTCAACAAAACTTGATCAAAATCAACTTATTTGTTATTTGCTCACAGAAGCGAGATACATGTCCTCGTTCTAATCCAATCTGAGAACTTACTCATTGACATCAGCGGTTATAAGGCATTAAATGTTGATGTGGGTGGACTGAGCAGAGCAATGCTCTGATCATGATAGCTGGCAGCGAACCGCAGTGATGGAATTACAAGCGGAAGTGATGTTGAGACCCGGTTTTGGGTCTCCATGCATTAATTTACCCCGATGTAGGAAGAAACCCATTATGCGAAGTCTGAGAATTATGTGAACACATAAAGATTCAAAGGAACCTTGAATTGTGTGCATTGCTTGCGAGTCCGACATCCACATTTACTTGCTTAAGCGTTGGATGTTGAATTGTGTAAGTTACCGTGTGGATTGAGTCTTTCGTTTCCCGAGCGGCCGAACAAATAAGTTGATTTTTGGATGCGTTTTTGTTGACTTTTGTTGAATAGCATGATTCCCAGCTTGTTGTCGTTTTGTGTCACTAGATGATGCCATGCTGATGTGAGAAGTGATTAATGGGATCACGAAAGGGGGAATGAGGACAAGCGATGGAGTGAAGTGCTTGATAGGGTTTAGTTGTTGATGGTTGGAAGAGCTTGCTCCTCCACCGACCCTATAGAGTTGTTATATGTCATAGTTGGGAACAAAAACAAGGAAAAGAGAAAAAGGAAAAGCAAAGAGGCAAGGCAAAGGCAAAGGCAAGGCAAGGCAAAGCTGAGGTCAAGGGAGGGTTGAAGTCGCGGAGGGTTGTACTCGTCTAACCTAAAATTCAATTGGAAATATCTGCAATTCTGGTCCATTTAGAGTGAAACTTGCTTCTTTAGAATCATTACTTTCGGAAGTCTAGTTTCTAGATAAAGTTATAGCGAGGAAGAGTGATAGAAGTCCAAGAAAAATTTCTTTCTCATTCCGTCTTCAATTTAGTTCCTAGAAAGCTATTACCTTTTTTTTCTAGGGCTTCTTTGATATTTATTTAATATCACATTTGGTATCCTGGGACCTGGTTTTGGGTGTGTCATGTTGAGAGTTGCTGGGTGGAGTAGGGAGTGCAAGAGGTATTGATTGTCGGATAGGTCTTATTCTCTTTATATTCAACTTTGATATTAGTAGAGTGAAGTAGTTTAGTTTAGGTGTAAAGGTGCATTAAAAGGCTTGGTTTGAGAATGTTTAATGTTTTAGTGTTGGTTTACTAGATAATTTATTCTTTGATTATTATGCAACCTAAGGTTCATAATAGAGGTGAAATAAATCCTCATGTATAAAATAGAAATTGGTAGGCTAGAAGATCTTTTTACCTTTGATACATTCAACACGATTTTGTGTAGGAACAATATCTTGAGAAGCTTTAAGAAATCCTTGGTTGTGCATGAATTCATGTTGGGTACTTAAGCTTGGGAATGAGTAGGCAGTCTTTCACCGGCCCCCTATCTGCCTCTTAGGCCATAACTCTCTTTGTTTTGGGAGTGCAGTGCATTTGAGATTAGAGGCCCCAGATACCGAATACGATTCGTAAATTAACTTTCATAAATCGGACTTGTAATTGCAGAGATATGTGGGGTGGATTTTAGGTTTATGTTATACAACCTACTTAGCGACTTCAACTGTCCTTTGACCCTGCCTTTGCCTTTGCCTTTTGCCTTTGTTTCCCAACCATGACCTAACAACTCTATAAAAATGGGTAGAGAGCAAATGCTAACCATCAACCTTCGACCCATTGCTTGTTCGTTAGCCTCCATTTACTTGTCCTCATTTCCTTTCCCATCCCATTAACCTGACCTCGCTGCGGATGGCGTCGTCTAATAGTGGCACCCAAAGCAGCACAACAAGCGGGGAATTTATGCATGCCCAGTTCAAAGTCAACAAAAGCGATCAAAAATCAATAACTTATTTGTTGCATTTCTCAGCTTGAGATACATGTCCTGTTCTAATCTATCTGAGAAACTTATACGACCAACGTCCAAGCGGTTATAAAATTCAATGGATGCTCGTGGAGCGAAACAAGCAATACAATCCTGATGCTTGTGAAGCTGACTGAGCCGTGGAATTACAAACCGTGTTGAGACCGGTTTTGGGTCTCACATGCGTGAATTTTACGATGTGGGAGAGAGAGCCATTTATGCGACTCTGAAGATTGTAGACACCATAAAATTCAAAGAACAAGATTGTGTGCATTGCTTACCATTGACATCACATTTTATGCCTGCTGATGAATGTTAGTCATCCGTGGAGTAGAAGCGAGACATGCCGTTCGGAAAGCGGCGAATATCGTTGATTTTGGATGCGTTTTATTGACAATTAGGCATGCGTCAGCTTGTTGTCGTTTTATGCAAACCGATGCCATCTACGTGTGGTACAGTTGTAAGAGATCTTGAAAAGAATGAGGACAAGCAATGGTGCTGAGGAACAAGCAATATTTTGAATTGTTTATGAATTTGGAAGACTTCTCCTCCTATGAAGTTGTTATATGTCATGGTTGCGGGCTGAAACGAAAAGAGGGAAGGCAAGGCGAAGGAAAGGCAAAGGCAAAGGCAGAGGCAAGAAGCCAAAGCAGGTCAGGGAGGTTTGAAGTCGCGGGAGGGTTGTATAAATACAGCCCTAAATTCAATTTAAATATCTCTGATGCATTTGATTTAGGTGGTGGCTAGAATGTTGCTGAGGTCTGGATTTGGTGGAGAATAAATGCCTTCTCGAATAAGAAGTTATGGCCGGAAGGGTGATAGAGAGAGAGAGATCAGCTGCTCTAAAGTCTTCGGTTCTGAAGCTGTTGCTTTTTCTGGGGCCTGGCACGATTTTGTTGTTTAGTATCTGTTGAGTATCCACAGGACCTGGTTTTGGGTGTATCATATTGAGGATTGCTGGAGTCAGAACAGGGAGGTACAAAGTGGTGGTTGTAAGATAAGTCTTATTGTCTTCTCTTTGACTGATATTAGTAGGTGAGTATTTGGTTGGAGTGTAGAATTTGGGTAAAGGCTTGGTTTGAGAATGTTTAATGTTTTTGAGTGTTGGTTTACTAGATGTTTGATTCTTTGATTATTATCTAACCTAAGAGTTCATAATAAGTGGCGTAAATCCTCATACATAAAATAGAAAATTGGTAGGCTAGAAGATCTTTACCTTTATTACATTCAACCTGATTTTGTGTAGAGACAATATCTTGAGAAGCTTTAAAATACCTTGATTTTGTACATAAATTCATATTCCTGATGCATGAAAGCGGAATGAGTGAGTGGTCTTTCTGACCCCTATCCTCTTCCGGCCATAACTCATTCGGAGGAGGGTACGAAGGTACAGCCCAATTCAAAAGCCAAACCGAATCTTGATTCTAGCGAGTAACTTTCACCTAAATGGGACTTTGTAATTGCGAGGTCGCAAATTGAATTTTAGGTTGTATTATACAACCCTCTGCGACTTCAACCTCAACTGACTTTGCCTTTACCTTTGCCTTTGCGCTTTGCCTTTGCAGCTGCCTTTTGTTTTAGCCTGCAACCTTATAACAACTCTAAAAATGGTGGAGAACAAGCGCCCAACCATCAACAACTAAAACCCATTTACTTATTCTACGTTAACCTCCATTGCTTTGTCCTCCTTTCCCGGCACCATCCCATTGCTTCTCCTGCTGGATGGCATCATTGAGTGGCGCAAATGCACAGCGGCGGGAATTTATACACATGCCCAATTCAAAGTCAACGAAGCGTCCAAAATCAACTTATTTGTTGTTGCTCCTAAGCTTGAGATACAATATCCTTGTTCCTAATCCAATAGGAAACTTACTGACCAACATCAACGATTTATGAAGCGTTAAATGTGGATGTAAATAGACTGAAGCAAGCAATGCACAATCCACGATGCTTCTTGGCAATGACGTGGCATTGGAATTACAATGAGTGTTGAACCCAGCGGAGTTTTAGGTCTCCATGCGTAATTTACGATATAGGAAAGAAAAAAACCATTATGCGAGTCACCCAGAGATTGTATGAACACTCATAAAGATTCAAGACCTTTGGTGTGTGCATTTGCTTGCCGTCCACGTGTCACGTTTAACATGCTCTTGTTGAATGATAAATAATTCCATATTAATTAGAGCGGTTATGTTAATCTCGTTCAGGCTTGACAGTTTCAAATGGATGATTCTGATCGTTGATCGCTTCTCCTAGAGCGAGATACATGTCCTCGTTTCTAATCCCAATACGAAATTTGCTACGACCAACATCCAACGGTTATAAGGCGTTAAATGTGGATGTCATTGGACTGAGCAAGCAATACACCTAATTCAGTGTTTCAGATCTTTATGGTGTTCAATCTCTGCTCGTACAATGGGTTTCTTCATACATCAGAGGTACGTGGAGACCCAAGAGCACCATTCTCAACACAGTTTTATAATTCCACACCACGTTCGTCGTCAACAGTTACTGTGATTGTGCATTACTTACTCATCCCGACATCCAGTACAACGCTGTTGGTGTTGGTCGTAGCAAGTTTCCTTATTAGATTCGACAAGGACCTTCGTTTCTGGGAGTATTGAACAAATGAAGTTGATTTTTGGATCGTTTTTGTTGACTTTGGGTGGGTATGCATAAATTCCCTGCTAACGTGCATTTTGGTGCCACTAGATGATGCCATGCTGCGGTGTGAAATTTGGTTAATGGGATGGGAAAGGAATGAGGACAAGCAATGGAGGTTAGCGAGAATAAGCAATGGGGTTTTAGTTGTTGATAGTTTGGAAGGCTTACTCCTCCACCATTTTATAGAAGTTGTTATATATCATAGTTGAACAAAAAGGCAAGAGCAAAATGAAGCAAAAACAAAGGCAAAGCGAGGTCAAAGGAGGTTGAAAGTCTGAAGGGTTGTATATGTCTAACCCTAAAATTCAATTCTTTGATATCTACGCAATTGGTCAGATTTGGTGAGAAAGTTGCCGTTAGAAGATAAATATTGAGGCCTGGTTTTTGAATTGGAGACTTGCTTCTCATTACCTCCTCCGAATGTGAAGTTATAGCCGGAAAAGTGATAGAGAAGTCAGAAAAGACTACTCTTTTCGTGCACTTGTGCATCTGAGAACATGAATTATGTACCAAAATCAAGGTATTTCTTAAAACTACCGGTATAATAAACAGGTTAGATATATCAAAAGATCTCTAGCCACAATTTCATTTTATGCATGAAAACTACGCCACTATTATGAACAGGTTAGACAATGATCCAAAGGAATCAAACATCTAGTAGAAGCCAACACTCATTATTAGCTTATTCTCAAAATAGGCACTTACCCAAATCTCCACACCCAATAAACTACTCACCTACCAATGTCGGGGCTGAAATATAAGACAATGGGAGCTTATCTTACAATCTAATTACCTCTTGTACTTGCCTCCCTTTGTCGACCTAACCAATCCTCCAATGTAATTACACCCAAAAACCAGGTCCTAGGATACTAACGGGATATTAAGCAACAATGAAGCCCTAGAAAAAAGTAATAGCTTTCTAGAGTCAAGTGAAAGCGGAATGAGTAAGCGGTCTTTCTTGACTATCGCGGCCATAACTCTCTTATTCGGAGAAAGGTACGAGAAGTACAGACCCAATTGGCTTGTTCAGTCACGATTCTAAATAAGTAAATTTCACCTAAATGGGACCTGTTGCAGAGATGTCATAAATTGAATTTTAGGTTGTATTGCTTACAGCCCTGCGCGACTTCAACCTCCTTTGACCTGCTTTGCATGCCTTTACTTGCAACTGCCTTTTTCCCTTTCCCTTTGCCTTTGTTTTAATACATGACATATAACAGCTCTATGAAATGGTGGAGGAGCAAGCCTTCAACCATAACTAAAACCCCCACAGCGTTTCGTTAACCTCCCTTTGTCCTCATTTCCTTTACGCATCCAACGACCTCTCCTGCTGCGGATGGCATCGTAGGTAGCACCAAGCAGCAGCACAACAAGCGGGGAATCTATGCACATGCCCAGTGGAGTCAACAAAAAGCAGTCCGGAAATCAGCGTGTTTGTTGTTTGCTCACCGGAAACAAGGATACATGTCCTCGTTTCTAGTCAATGCGGAAACTTTTCGACCAACATCCCAGCGGTTATAAAGGCGTTAAATGTGGACCGTGGGCCGGGCAAGCAATGCACTAATTCGATTTCGCTTTGAATCTTTATGGTGTTTACAATCTGCGTAGTGCATTGCAATGGTTTCTCTTCCCTTACATGAAGTACGTATGGGGCCAAAACTTTGGTCTCAACTTACGGTTTGTAATTTACGCTTCGCGTTACATTAAATTAAGTTCGCGTGATTTATTGTGCATTTAGCGCACCATCACGACATCATTTATATATGGTGGATGATATTGGATGAAACGGCTATCTCATTTCTGGTAAGTGATTTTGGATCGTTTATTGACTTTAATTGAGCATGTGCGCACGATTAGCGTTTAATAACCGCGATGCCGTAAGTATTTGGTTAATAAGGATGAAGAATGAGAACAACAATGGAAGGAGACAAAGAACAACTGAGGACTGTGATTGATGATTTGGAAGGCTACTCCTCCACCGACACATAAGTTGTTATATGTCATGGTTAATTTCTAAAGAAACAGGCTGAAGCGGTCAAGATGTTGTGAAGTCATGAGGGTTGTATAGAAATGCAACTCATTATTCTGTCTGGTAGAATCGATTTATGTGGTACTTCATTAAGAATATTACAGGCTGAACAGCCTCCCTAAATGTGAGTTATGGCGGAGGAAGAGTGATAAGTCAACTTCTCTACTTATCATCTAGAACATGAATTATGCTTACAGATCGAGTTTTCTTAGAAAACTGCCGTTATGTTGTCTCTGCAAAATCAGGTTGAATGTATCAAGGGTAAGGTCTTCCATGCCAGTTTTCGTTTTGTACATGAGGATTTGCATGCACTTGTGGACCTTAGGTTGGAACCAATAATCAAAGAATCAAATTATCTAGTCATCAACACAAAGAGCATTAAACATTCTCCGACCAAGTGGCACTAAATCTACTACACCCCAGCCAAGCTGCTCACCTACCAGTATGGGCTGAAATATAAAGAATAAGACCTCAATGATCAATTACCTCTGTACCTCTTTGCTCATTAGCAATCCTCAATGTAATTACACCCAAAAACAGGATACTAGCAGGGATATTAAACAACAGCAGTGACCCTAGAAAAAGTAATAATGGCTTTCTAGGAGATCAAATTGAAGACGGAATGAGTAGAGCGATCTGCCCGACCCTATCCTCTTGACATAACTCTCTTATTCAGAAACTGAATTTCGAGTCCTGATTCTAAAGCAAGTTTCACCTAAATCGGACTACTGTAATTTAGAGATATAAATTGAATTTTAGGTTGTATTTACCACAACCCTCTGCCTTCAACCTCCTTTGACTGCTTTGCCTTTGCCTTTGCCTTTGCCTTTGCCTTTGCCTTTTGCCTTTTCGCGCACCGGCACCTTTGCCTTTTGTTTCCCCAGCCATGACATATAACAACTCTATAAAATGGTGGAGGAGCAAGCCTTCAACCATCAACAGCTAAAACCCCATTAACGCTTGTTCGTTAACCTCCATTGCTTGTCCTCATTCTTCGCATCCCATTAGCAGCCCTCCCACCTGCGGATAAGCATCATCTAGTGACACAAGCTGGCCTGTAAGCGGAATCTATGCATGCCCAATTAAAGAGATCAACAAAGCGATCCAAGAAATCAACTTATTTATTTATTTGCTCAGGCTTGAGATACATGTCCTCGTTCTAATCCAATCTGTGAGCTTTGCTTTCGACCAGCATCGGGTTATGAGATTTGAAATGTGGATTAGTAGGTGGGCCGGGCAAGCAATGCACACAATTAGGTGTTCGCTGAATCTTTGTAAGATTGTTTCACAATCTACATTACTTTCGTACAATGGGTTTCTCTTCCTTACATTCGAAATTACGTATGGAGACCCAAAACTGGTCTCAACACGGTTTTGTAATTTCCATATTAATTAAAATTGGCGATTCTTGTGGTGTAGGCATTGCTTGCTGCGTCCACGTCAACATTTATTAGCAGCATAAGCTGTTTGGATGTTTGACGTATCTTCCGATATTAGGTGACTTGAGGACGCTTCTGTAACAAACATGGACGTATTGCCGTCCACGCTGGCGTGCTTTGAATACCACTAGATGATGCAATCTGAGCACAATAGATGAGAATGAAGTGCGTAATGGAGAGCCAACGAGAACAGCAATGAGTTTTAGTTGTTGATGTTGGAAAACTGCTCCTCCACCATTTATGAAGTTATTATAAGATTAAAACAAAAACAGGCTGAAGCAAGAGCAAAAGGCAAAACAAAACAAATGAGTCAAGAAGGTTGGCTCATGAAGAAACAATAAGCTCTAATATTCTGTCTAATCTAGATGTGGATATCGTGGATGGGCAAGCAATCCACCATTTTTATAGAGTTGTTATATGTCATGGTTGGGAACAAAGGCAAAAATGAAGGTTGTATAAATACAACCTAAAATTAATTCTGATATCTAAAATTCTGAGTCGATTTAGGTGAAAGTTACTTACGTTAAATGTGGATATGCATTGGGCCAGACAAGCAATCCACCATTTTTATAGAGTTGTTATATGTCATGGTTGGGAACAAAGTCAAGTAAAGGCAAGGCAAAGGGTCAAGGGAGGTTGAAGTGCTTGAAGGTTTGTATAAATTACAACCTAAAATTCAATTTGCGATTCCAAGTTCACCCGTTAGAATCGTGTTGAGTCTAGTTTTGGTGGGACTACTTCGTACCTCTCGAGAATGTGAGAGATATGGCGAGGAGGAAGAGTGATAGAGGTCAAGAAAATTTGCTCTACTCATTACCTTATGCATCTAGAACATAGATTATGTATATAAAATCAAGGGATTTCTTAAAGCTTCTTGAGTATATCTCTACACAAAATCAGGTTGAATGTATCAAGGTAAAAAGATCTTCTAGCCTACAGATTTCATTTTTATGCATGAGTTTCACGCCATAGTAGACAATAATCAAGAAATCAAACATCAGTAAACCAACACCTAAAACATTAAACATTCTCCAAGCCAAGCCTTTGCCAAATCTACACCCAACCAAACTACTCTTCCTAATGTCGGGCTGAAATATAGACAATAAGACTTGCTCACGACAATCTACCTCTGTACCTCCTTTGCTCGACCTAGCAATCCTCAATATGATACACAAAAGGCAGGTCCTGGGATACTAACAGGATATTAAACAACAACAGAGCCCTAGAAAAGTAATAGCTTTCTAGGAATCAAATTGAAGGCAGATGAGTAGAAATGATCTTTCTTGACCCTATCCTCTTGGCTATAACTCTCTTATTGGATGTAGGAAAGTGAACCAATTCAGAAACTAGACTTGAGTGGAGTTACAAAGAGTAGAAATTTCAGCTAAATGGGTTGTATTGCAGAGATCGCCAAATTGAATTTTTAGGTTGTATTTACTTCTAATACTCGCAACTAATCGCTTTGACTGCTTGCCTTTATCTTTACCTTTACCTTTACCTTTACTTACCTTTACCTTTTATTTTAACCACTGACCTTATAACAACTCTAATAAAATGAATTTGGAGTAGGCCTTCCAACCATCCTTCGACCCATTTGCTTGTTCTCGTTAACCCCTCCCATTGCTTGTCCTCGTTTCCTTTAGCGTCCATTAGCGGCCTCTGCTGGGATGGCGTACTGTACTGATTAAAGTCAACAAAAAGCAGTCCAGAATTATTCCTTTATTTGTTGGCTGCTCACGGAAGCTTGAGATACATAATCCCTCGTTTCTAATCAATCTGAAACTTACTCTGACTAACATCCAACGGTTATAAGGCGTTAAATGTGGATGTCGTGGAGCCAAGTAAGCAATACACCGGTCAGTGTTCCTTTGAATCTTGTAATTGTTCACACAATCTGTACTTTCATTACAGTAGGTTTCTCTTCATACATCCAAAAGTGCGTACTGGAGACCCAATTCTCAGCGGTTTTGTAATTCCGCAGCGTTAAATTAAATGCGGTGATTCTTGTGATTGTGTACATTGCTTTTCGTCCCGCGACATCTAACATTTCATATATAACTGTTGGATGTTAGTGGTAGCAAGTTTCGATAGTTAAACGAGGACATATATCTTCGTTTCTAGGAGGCGTGAACAAATAAGTTGATTTTGGATGCGTTTTGTTGGCTGGGTGGGCGTAATACTCGTCTAACTGGCACATGCGTTTTGGTGCCACTAGGTCTGATGTGGTACAGTTTAATGTGGGATGGGAAAGGAATGAGAAGGACAAGCAGTGGAGGATTGGAGCAAACGTGGGGTTTTGGTTGTTGATAGTTTGGAAGGCTACTCCTCCACCATTTTATCTGATTATTATATATGTCATGGATTTAGGAACAAAAGCAGAAAGCCCAGAGAGCGAAACAAAAGAAGCTCAAGAGAAACAAAAGGCAAAACCAAAACAAAATAAAAGGCAGGTCAAAGAGGAGGTTAAGTTCTGAGAGGGTTGTATAAATACAACCTAAAATTTAATTGTATCGGAGTCCGGTTAGGTGAAAGTTGCGCCGTTAGAATCATTATTGAGACTAGTTTTGAATTGGGGCTGCACTCCTCCGAATGTAGGTTATGGCGAAGTGATAGGGGGTCAGACGATTACGCTTATGCATCGAACATAGATTATGTACAAAATCAGAGTGAATTCTTCGCTTCGATTATGTTGGCCTACTGCACAAAATCGGGTTGGATGTATCAAGGTGAGATGTTTTGTGCTTGAGGTTCTGGCCATGGCCAGCAGACCTTGGGTTGAACAGTAGTCCAGGAATCCCAGGCATCTGAGTAGACCAACACAAAAACATTAAACATTCTCAAAATGACCTTTACCCAAATCTCTACACCCAACCTAACTACTCACCTACAATGCTCAATTTTGAAATATAAAGACAATAAGACTTATGTCGATAATTGCCTCTTGTACCTCTTTATCGACCTACTTAGTCACTGCAATTACACAAGAAAACCAGAGTCCTAGGATACTATTGGGATATTAAACAACAACATTTGAAGCCCTAGAAAAAAGTAATAGCTTTTTGGGAATCCAGGTGTGAAGGCCAGATGAGTGAAGCGGTCTTTCTCGACCCCCTATCCTCTTCTTGGTACATAACTCTCTTATTCGGAGAAGGTACGAGAATTACTTGAATTCGGAAACTGGAGCTACGAAGGTGCGATTCTAAAGAAGTAAATTTCATTTAAATCGGACCTATAATTGCAGAGATATGTGGAATTGAATTTTAGGTTAATTATACAACCCTCGACACCTTTTGCCTTTGCCTTTTGCCTTTTGCCTTTGCAGCTTTTCCTTTGCCTTTTGTTTAGCCATGACATATAGCAGCTCTGTAAAGGAAGTAGTGGAGGAGCAAGCCTTCCAACCATCAGCAATTTAAGGCCATTTAGCGTTTTAGTTTGTGCCTCTTGTCCTCATTCCTTCCAGCATCCATTAACGTATCACCTTTGCGGATGGCATCATCTAGTGGCATAAGCGGGAATCTATACATACCCAATTAAAGTCCAACAAAACGATCAAAATCAACAACTTATTTGTTCGCTCACAGAAGCGAGATACATGTCCTCGTTCCGGGGTGGTTGGTCCATTCATTTTGGTCTTTGTGTTCCATTCCATTCCATTCCGTTTTCTTCCTTCCTTCCATTCCATTCATTCCCGGTTGATTACGGATAATCGTTGATTACGTTTGTTGATTTTGCGTTGGCCGGCGGCGGCGGAACTTCCTTCTTCCATTCCATTTTGCA